>CM057338.1:910996622-912196622 GCA_030015575.1 Agapanthus africanus
CTCATAAAGTCAAAAGCCTTAGTCGACAGGACCCTAACCCTGGTCGCTAAGCCTCCTTTGTTCGACAATGACAGAGGCAAATGATGATTCGCTCCTGGCGATATCCCAGTTGTAGCGGTGCTGATGCCGAAATCGGTGTCCAATTTTAGGTTTACGGCAAAAAGCCATTAGGCCGCACATGCATACGAAATAGCCGAAATGATGGGGCAACTTGCAATAAAAAAAAGCAGCAAGTAAAATGTATGCATGCGAAATAGCCGAAATGATGGGGCAACTCGCAATAAAAAGCAGCGAGTAAAGATAAAATAAATAGCCGAAATGATTGGGCACCGCGAAAAATAGCCGAAATGATTGGGCAATCGCGACCTTCGCGATATAAAAGCTGAAATGATAGAGCATCGCGGAAATAAAACAAAAAAAATGACGATAAAACTTTGGCCCTACAGTTAAGATCACATCGATCCCTGTATACAATCCAAGGGCGTAAACAAAGAGGGAACCATACTTTCCCAACAGACTCCGTCAGACGACGAAGCCAAACCTCGACGGTTCATTTCAACCGAAGAAGCCAGTGTGTTCAACAAACTCCTCGACTCACGGATACAAACACTCCTTGATGAGAGCCTCCTGATCCGCGTCGACTCGCAGAGCCACCAGTGCCTCCGTGGGAATCCTCGACTCATTTCAAACCCCAAGGAAACAAATAATCCTTGGCGCTTGGGAAACAAATAATCCCTAGCAAACTCCTCGACTCACGAATACAAACACTCTTTGACGAGAGCCTCCTGATCCGCGTCGACTCGCAGAGCCACCAGTGTCTCCGTGGGAATCCTCAACTCGTTTCAAACCCCAAGGAAATAAATAATCCTTGGCGCTTGGGAAACAAATAATCCCTAGCAAACTCCTCGACTCACGGATACAAACACTCCTGGACGAGAGCCTCCTGATCCGCGTCGACTCGCAGAGCCACCAGTGCCTCCGTGGGGATCCTCGACTCGTTTCAAACCCTAAGGAAACAAATAATCCTTGGCGCTTGGGAAACAAATAATCCCTAGCAAACTCCTCGACTCACGGATACAAACACTCCTTGACGAGAGCCTCCTGATCCGCGTCGACTCGCAGAGCCACCAGTGCCTCCGTGGGAATCCTCGACTCGTTTCAAACCCCAAGGAAACAAATAATCCTTGGCGCTCGGGAAACAAATAATCCCTAGCAAACTCCTCGACTCACGGATACAAACACTCCTTGACGAGAGCCTCCTGATCCGCGTCGACTCACAGAGCCACCAGCGTCTCCGTGGGAATCCTCGACTCGTTTCAAACCCTAAGGAAACAAATAATCCTTGGCGCTTGGGAAACAAATAATCCCTAGCAAACTCCTCGACTCACGGATACAAACACTCCTTGACGAGAGCCTCCTGATCCGCGTCGACTCGCAGAGCCACCAGTGCCTCCGTGGGAATCCTCGACTCATTTCAAACCCCAAGGAAACAAATAATCCTTGGCGCTCGGGAAACAAATAATCCCTAGCAAACTCCTCGACTCACGGATACAAACACTCCTTGACGAGAGCCTCCTGATCCGCGTCGACTCGCAGAGCCACCAGCGTCTCCGTGGGAATCCTCGACTCGTTTCAAACCCCAAGGAAACAAATAATCCTTGGCGCTTGGGAAACAAATAATCCCTAGCAAACTCCTCGACTCACGGATACAAACACTCCGTGACGAGAGCCTCTTGACCCACGCAGAGCCACCACTGTCTTTGCAGAAGAATTCCCGGTTCGTCTCAACTTGCAAAATGAAGCCTCAGGCAGCATGGACTAAGAAAGCTTGCTCCCTGAACAATGGGGCCCTGCAAGTCAATCCAAAATAGTCTCTTGCATACTATTCACGGGTCTCACTCTCCGAAGTCGATTTTTCGACAAGGAGGGAAACAACCGCTTACGAATCCTCTCGACTCGTAAGGGGGAAAATTCTCTTATAGGATCCTTACGACTTATAAGAGAAAACCACGCTTAGGAATCCTCACGATTCCTAAGGAGAAAATCCACCTATGAGATCCTCTCGATCCGTAGGGAGAAAGATCTCTATGAGACCCTCACGGCTCATAGAATTGAAAAGTCTTAGGCGGCAGATCTGAACCTGCGGCCTAAGCCATCGCCATTTCTTAAGGAAGCCAAGACGCGCGCTCTATTATCCGTCGACCATGTTTATTAAGATGGCAGACCAAAAAAAAAAGGGAAGGAACATCCGATTTACATCTGATTAAGCATTCGAGACATACTCGTTCATGCACGGGCAGAAAACTCAGGACGAGAAATAAGAGAAGCTGAAATAAAAAGTTTCCATTCATATTGGCAAAAATTCTTACAATCATGAAAAACAATAAAAGAAAAATATTATTACAATGGAATAACTTCAGATCCGGGGCATGGATTGAGGAATTCAAAAGTAAGGCTGTTCAAAGTTCTTCTGGCCTTTCTAATTATTCTTATGCGCAGCCTCTCGCGCTCCTCGGTGTCGATATCATCGGCAAGCCCTTCCGGCCTTTGATAAGCAGCAACGATTGTCGTCTGCTGAAAGATTTGATGTAGGATATCAATGAGGTTGTTTCGCCGTTTCTTCGAAATCAGCCCCGTCAAGTACACCGAATGCACCTTGTCTTCGGCATCATCCAGCGCATTGAGTGGTAAGGCCTCGTGAAGACCCGGAAGTGCTCTCCATATTGCCCTCAGCACGACTTTCAAAAGAGCCGAACGACGAGGTAGCAGCCAACCACCGCTTGCGTTCAGGCGACCCATAACCTCTGCACATTGAGCGTCTGTAAACTCCTGGTTTTGTTCACGACCTTGTGCGCGGATATCGTCGTAAGTAAGGAACTCGTGCAAGCTGTATAGATGCACCGCCATTACGCCTGAAAGAAATACTACAGAAGATTAGCGACAGAAGAAAAAACAATATACATAGAGGGCTAAGTTTTCCCTAAAGCTCTTCTGGTTAGGATTAATTAGAGTTAATCCAAGAATCGGTGTTACCTGAAGTTTTTCTAAGAACGCTGGAAGAGAGAGAGTAAAGCTCTGGAATTCTAGAAGGCAAGAGCAAAGCCCTGAAGTTTGTTGAAAATAAAATCTGAAAGATAATAAGCATCGATGGGGGACCAAAGGTCCTATTTATAGGCATCATATGCCTCTTTGGCTCCCAAAAGTTGTCACGACGATTCAAATTCCGAGGCGGGAGACGAAGCAACGCTTCATCTTCCCCCAATCAGAGCAAAGCTCTGCTTTCAAAACTAATAAATGAAGCGACGCTTCGGATTATCTGCACTGCGCAACGCGCCGTGTCTTGCACAGACGTATCAGCGTAGTGCCCAAGGCAGCGCACCCAATCAGAGCAAAGCTCTATTTCAAGCAAAATTAAATAAAGCAGCGCTTCAGATTATTTGTGCTGCGCCGTGCGCTGCACGGCACGTGTCAGCGCAGATGCGCTAACACAGTTGCGCGACGCCGTGCACTGCGTGACACGTATCACGCGCTGGAGTATTTACGCCAAACGGAATTAAAGTTCTAAAGAAATCTCTTCTATTCTTGTTAAAACAAGAAGATTTTTCCGTAAAACAGAAGCCCTTAGATCAAAAGATCCAACGGTGGGGAAATTCCCCAAATCACTCAAAGAGAGATTTCTTTAACAAATTCAGCTTGCTTCTCAATTTGCAAGATGAAACCTCAGGCGGGGGAGGAGTGAAAACTTGATCCCTAAAAAAAAAAACGGGACCCTACAAGTCGATCTGAGAAGGTCTCTTGCATACTATTCACGGGTCTCAATCTCCAAAGTCGAGTTTCGGTAAGGAGGGAAACAACTACTTACGGGTCCTCTCGACTCATAAGAGGGAAAAATTCTCTTATAGGATCCTTACGACTTATAAGAGAAAACCACACTTAGGAATCTTCATGATTCTTAAGGAGAAAAATCCACCTACGAGATCCTCTCGACCCGTAGGGAGAAAAGCCTCTATGAGACCCTCATGGCTCATAGAGTTGAAAAGTCTTAGGCGGTAGACCTGAACCTGCGGCCTAAGCCATCGCTATCTCTGGGAGAAATGAAGTTATCGGCCAATAAGGTTCATCAAAGATATCATGCAAAAATAAAGGGGCGGAGAAATGACACAAGACATTACAAAAATGTGCATCTTTTACTCATAAATATTGATCGAGTACAGGATACATTGTACTAAAGAATAAAAAAATATATACATCTATTTTACAAGTACAAATGATACAAGGAGAATTACTGAGAAGGAAGCGTCTTGCATAGATTTAGCAATTGCTCACATACTTCCTTCCACGCCTTCTCTTGACCAGCCGCCACCGCCAGTTCGGCCTCTGCTTGAGCCCGCTGCTGCCTGAAGGATGCAAGCTGTTCCCCAACGACCTGCTGAGCTGCTTCACAGCCTCGGGCATCACGCTCGGCGGCATCAAGTCTCCGCTTCAGTGCTAGACCATTAGAAATACGCTCCAGCAGGCCTTCGAAGACAGCTTTCACCTCGGCAGCATTCGTCCTAACTTCAGCGCGCAGGCGAGCAGTTGCGCTTGAAGATTCCTGACGTTTCTTCAACCGTAAAGCTGCTTCTTGCTCTAAATGGCGGAAGTAAGAAGTGCTTTGCTCGAGCCAAGCTGTCCGTTGGGTGCTTATATCCAAAACTTCGGGAGAAGGGCGCGTCGACTCCAACCGATGCAGGCAGGCCTCAATCTCTCTGCAGTGGTTAACCCAAGATTCAACGACGCCTTCGTTGTGAAAGTTTACGAGCGCCGCCAACATCGGGTTAACCTCCATGGCGAAATCCACGGAAGAAGGGAGAGCGTCCATATTAAGCTCTTCGATATACCCGCTCAGCATGCCCAAACTCATCACAGCACCTTTTGAAGATGGACGTTTCAAGAAAGGGCCTGCCGGTGAAAGGACGCGAGACTCAAGAGGGACCGGAGCCGGAACAATAGCTGCAAAACAAAACATGGTTAAACGATGGTTCAAGAGATATTGAAGGGTTATCAAAAAGGCAATTTACTATACCAGCTGCAACGGACGGCAAAGCCGGAAGGGCCGGTGGCGTGGCAGGTCTTGCGTCCCCTCCTTCGATTTGTGGCACTGCAATAAGGAAGAGGAAAAGTCAGAAATCATCCTATTGCTAAAAAAAGGGAGTAAATAAAGACATCGAAATAACACTCACCGGCACCACTAGAAGGAGAAGCGAGTTCGGATAGGAAGGAGAAGTGTGGGAGCAACACTTGGTATAGATGATCAAAGAGCACTCCTAAAAGGACACAGTGGTATAACGTTAGTACAGAAGCTACACGTTTAAAAGATTAACTCATGAGTCGTAAATCCATACCTTCCAACATCCGCGATGGCACAAGGGAAGGCGGGGAGGTGACCACCGCCAAAGCAGTAGTTGACGGTGCTCCTTCGAGCAATGGAGCGTCGGCACTGGCCGCACCAGCAAAGACAAACTTGTTAGAAGAGATCGCAAGATATATAAAAAGAAAAACGCTGGTAACTCAAAATTTACCCGACGAGCTGCCAGCCGAAACTGAGGCAATCCCCTCCTCCATTGACATGAGGCAACCGCCCGTAGCCTCATCACCCGACTCAATGGGAACCGTTGTTGTGCTCGCAAGCCCTGGAGACGGCAGGGGACCATACGCTGGGAGGGCTATGATTGGGGTATTGCCAGATTCCTGGGAAAGAGCGGTTAGCTCCTCCTCAGGAATCGTGGCCGCCTCACCCGATACTCCCTCGGGTTCTGCGGTCACGGTTGTCTCGTCCATCGGCGCCGCGAGGTCTCCAGCCTCAAGCGCCTTGCCCTTTACTACCTTCGGCTCGGTTAAGACAATCATCTCATCTGCCGCCACTTCAGGTTCGGCGTCCATGACCCTCTCGGCTGCAGGTCCCCCAACCTCTGCTTCGGGTCTCGTGGCACCAACGACGTTGCTCACCGTCGGCTCGGGTTCGGCAGGCACCGCTTTCGCTGTTTCCCTGGGTTCAACGGTCTCCGCCTCCCCCTCAGTCGGACTTGGCCCTGCAAGATGGAATGCATATGAGCCAATGGTTTTATAATAATTCTTACAACAAGGTTCTGAAAGAGATGCTACCTGAAGGGGATTTATTGTTTGCACTTCGGGCCGCGCGCGCCACTTGCCTATGAGCAGTAGATAGAGCGACAAGGACCTCTTCAGAAGGAGTGTCAGCGCGAGGAATAGTGCTAGGGCCCGCTCCCGCGGCCAAAGCAGCTCGCGCGCCTTTGCTTCGCGTCTCAACCGCTTCCGCTCCTCCCGAGCCGTTGAGACGGATGCCACTAGGGCTTCTTTAATTGAGGCGCCCTCATCCGTGAATAGGGATGCCTCCAGATTTTTCAGGGCATCCCTCATCGTTTTGTCAAGTCGAGGCTCCTCCAGCAGCCTCGACGAGACCGGGACTTCAGTAATAGGCTCGGGAAGGATCCCCGCATCAACTGATATAACCTCTGCTAAGAAACGAAAGAAGCTTAGGTTGACCATCAGAAAAGATGACAAACTTTCCTTATAAAAGAGAAAGGGGGTGGGACATACCAACTTCTGCTAGAGCGCGCTTCTCCTCCTCCTCTTGGAAGGTTTTCAAAGAGGCAGCGATAGCCTCTTCAGTAGAGACACCTATTGAAAATCGGGCAAATATTAGTTAAAGATAATAATAAAAAGTGCAATAAAATTACGAAGAAAGTGGCTGATGATTACCTGACTCAGCGAGTTTACTTAACATCGCTTCGAGCCTCGCCGATCGCTCCGAAGCTGCAATGGCGGCAGCCAAGTTGGTGTCTGCAGGGTCTACCAACAAGCCCTCATTGCTGCCATATTCACTTATGCCTTCGTTGGGAGGAGCTGCAGGCTCTAAGCTGAGGACCGCGTCAAGGGAAAGGACGGACTTCTTCTTCTTCTTCTGTCCGCCAGCCTTAGATCCACCCGGAATAGATTTGCGCTTGGCAGTTATTTTAGGGCGGCGGGTCCCGATATCTGCTCCTGCGCCGGACCCTGGCGATACCACATTAACCGTCTTTGTGGGAGCACGGGGTGCCGGTGGTGCATCCACCGTAGCAGGCAGTGGCAATCCACGCGTGGTCGATCAACTCCGGCATCTTTTATCGGGAGAATGACCTGGATCCTTGGCTGCAAGGGAGCCTTGCGATCACCGCCAGGAGGCGCACCCCTACGGTCAACCAGCATACGCTTCTCCGTTAAGATAATTGGGCCCATCGCGTGCGCATACCAGGCCACATATGAATTAAGCATCTTAGGGGCACAGCTGGGTTCACTGATAAAGAAATAGGAACCTGTATTAAGCCGTATGAAATGATGCATCGCATTCCTTATCCCCTCTTGGTTGGCCACGGGTGTTTCCAGAAAAGCTTCCATCGGGATCCCTTGGTTGTAACTCGATTGCCGGGCAAATCGGTGTGGGTTATACCTCATAAACAGAGCTGTCTCATTCTGCCTAAACACTAGATAGCCCGGCCGAATGGAGTAGAGGTGGAGGATTTCCCGAGCCTTCAGTACAGAAGCCCCGCCCTTAAAATCATCACGTAGTGGCACCACTGACTTAGTGGTCTCTGAGCCTATGGTGATGACCTTATCCACAAAAGAAATCTTCGCTCCGACCAGATGTGGACGCAGGAGCAGTCCCCTAGAATCCCGCGGGGATGCGACCACAATTGAAGCCCCGACCAACCGCATGATTCTCGGAAGTCTACATTTCTCAAAGAACGGAGGAGTCTTATCAGCACCAAACACCCCTTGCACGTGCATCTCCATCCAAGAAGTGAAATAGTGCATCGGGAAGTTGGCAGGCTATACTCCAGGCTCACTAGCATCCGCCGCTACGCTAAATCCATTATAGAGATAAGCCAGCCCGGCGATCCCTACCGATAACTGCAAACCAGCCACCATTCGATGCGCCGGGTAAAAGACGGAGGGCCGCATGAGGCGTGGGTGTGTGGGAAGCGCGAAGCTGCATAACCATAAACCTAAAAACCCTATAAAAAAGGTCTCCTCGTCCATGCCAGGAACGGCGATCTCTGAGAAAGGGACGTTGGCAGTGCCGGGGAGATAAAAATCCCGCTGGTCATTTTCCGATACAGGTCGGCGGTCCAAGCTGAAACCAAAAGGGTCAGCAAGCTGAGCAAACTTCTCGCCCTGCTCTGATAGGAATTCCGGGCGAATAAAGCGAGCAATAAAATCTGCGAAACTGACGCCCCGCTCGCCCGATCCCAAATGGAGTTCCTCATAGATCTCCAACACCTTCACCAAGCCCGGATACTGATGCTGAATGGCATTCTCCGGAGTTAAGTCAAACACCAGCTGCTTGGTGGTAAAGACGTACTCGTCAGGAGGAAGCAGCTCCTCGTAGTGCTCTCCCCTCATTGGTAGACCCGAAATCTCAGCGAATTCCTCCAAGGAGATAGAGACTTCCGTATCCGCCATCAGGAAGGTGTGAGTGGGGATATTCCATTGTTCAATAAAGGCCTTGACCCACTACGTTGGAAGAGAGGAATACGCAAAAAGCGAAACGTAGATGGCCGAATATAAACCAATCCTCGTTAGATGAGTCCTTTTCGCCGATAAGATGTACCGGGCCCATTGCAAATATCCGGCAAGCGGTCGTGGGATCAATCCAATATTGTAAGCCTGTTCCCAAGGGCGTGCTTCACCCTGACAGGTTCGCCTCCCCAAGATGTCTATCGCCGGCGGCGGCTGCACTGGGATGGCACCGATCGCAGGATGGAGGAGGTCGTCAGAATTCCAGTTTTTAACCTCCACGGCATACTTCACCGGGGGCTCGTCCGCATAAGGGATCGTAACTATGGGCTCAGAGGGCGAGGCGGAGCTGAAGCTGCGACGGCCTTGGATGATTTGGCTGTACCACCTTCCCCACATGTGGAGTTTCTTGCACTCGGGGTCATGATCTTTAATCAAAGCGAACGCCACCCGGTCCACCGGCGAATGGGGGAACCCTCCTTCCGAGCGAATAAAGGGGAAAGACAAGTCGTCAGACATGTTTCCTGTAGAAAGACAAAAATAACCGTTAGTGTTGACACTTGGCATTTTAAAATCTTACTCCACACTGTGATGTAATGGGTAGGGGACAAAAAGGGGACCCACAAAATCTGGATGACGGTACATCATTTAATAAGACAATCCCATCATTAGATGAGACTGTCAATTAATAAAAAGGTCCCCAAGAAAATACCCTCATTGATGGGACATCCCTAGAGACAAGGAGAAAATTTCCTCTTTTAGAGCAAAGCTCTGTCACAGAGTGGCATTTGTCAAACTCCGGTCTCAAGGGAACAAGATTCCTTAAAAGAACATAGCTCCGTGGTAATAATGGAAAGATCCATCAATTTTTTTTTTTTTTACTTAGAATTAGAATTTTTGGAATCTTGAAAAACCCATGAAAACTTATATAAAAAAAAAAGAAGAAAAAAAGTGTTTTATTTTTCAAAATCTAAAAAAGATCTACAGTGGATCTAAGAGCAATGCTCTGTTCATGGGTTAAAACCCATGGACCAGATCTCTGTAAATCTGTGAGTTTTTGAGAGCAAGGCTCTGTTGATGAAACCCCAGAGGGGTTCTTTTTAGATCAAACATCTATGAGAGTAAAGCTCTATTAATCAGCTTTAATTTAATTTAATTTAATTTAATTTTATTTTATTTTATTAAATACCTACGATGGTTATGAACTCTGGAGTTCTTGGAAAAAAAATCAAGAGCAAGGCTCTGAAAATTCTTAAGCAAGAGTAAGGCTCTGAAAATTCTTAAGCAAGAGTAAGGCTCTGAGTCAAAATTCTTTAAGTGGTAAAGAATTTTCTGAGGACCAAGGGTCCTATTTATAGGCGCCTGTGCCCCTTCAACTGACCCCTATGATCCAACGGCTAGGATCTTGCCACCGCTGCACTCACGTGCGCGCCACGTGAGCGCAACGGTGGGGGGGCATTTGTTTCCCCAATCAGAGCAAGGCTCTGTTTGAATTTTAAAATTCAAATCTTTGAAGCAGCGCTTCAAATTCCGTGCGTTGCGCGCAATGCGCCACGTGTCAAAAGTTGACACGCCAGCACAACGCCCAAGGCAATGCGTCCAATCAGAGCAAGGCTCTTTAAAAAACAAAAGCAACGCTCAGTTGCACAAGCGCTGCGCTGTGTGACACGTGCCTGCGCAGTTGCACAAACACAACTGCGCAAGCGCACCTCTACGCGCCACGTGTCTGCGCAGCTGCGCAAGCGCTGCGCTGCGCTGCGCGGCACGTGTCTGCGCAGCTGCGCAAGCGCTTAGCTGCGCAAGCGCTTCACTGCGCGACACGTGTCACGCACTGGGGATTCTTGCGCAAAACAGAATAAATCTTGTTAAAACAAGAAGATTTTCTTGTATAAGGCAGGGGCCTTTGGATCAAAGATCCAACGGTGGGGAAAATTCCCCAAATCACTCAGAAAAAGATATATGTAACAAATTTAACTATTAATGGGCACTATAAAAAGGACCCCAGACCTTAATTCAGGGGAAGGAACATCTTGCTAAAAAAAAAAGAGAGAAGAGAACTCTTGAGAACTCTTGAAGAATACAAAAAAAAAGGTAAAACTTTTGAAAGAAGAGAAAATTCTCTTAGAAACAGATCATTGATCTAAGAACAAGATCATGGATCTTCAACAACAAATAAATAAGTAAATAAATAAAATAAATAAAAAAATAAATAGTGCCTTGCACTTGTTATGAACCCTTGGTTCTCTGGGTTAAAGAAAAACAAGAAAAGAAAAACTTGTTTTTTTTTTCCTTCTTTGATCTAAATTTAGATCAGGAGATTAAAAAGTGCCTTGCACTTCTGTTTTTGAATCTAAAAAAAAAAAGATTCTTAGTGCTCTGCACAAATGCAATGCATTACTTGAAGGGCCAGGCCCAAATCAGAAAGACCTAACATGCCAAAATAAATTGCAAAGCAATAAAAGGCAGAGCCCAAATGAAATTGATGCTCTGCATCATTATAAAGGGCAGGGCCCAAAACAAAATTGATGCTCTGCATCCTTCCTGGGCAAGGCCCAAATAAAAATAAAAAGAAATGCTCTGCAAGAGCAGATAAAACGTTGGATATTCTCAACTGGACTTAGCCCGATTTTGGCCATAAGTCCTTAAATTAAATTGACTGAGCAAAATTGCTCTACTAAATCAATTTACAATCGGTCCGAGGGTACATCTCCGAACTCCTTTGACATCCATCGTTGTAATTCCTCAACGACATCAAAGAGGTGACGGGTCCCAACGACCACACATCAATGTAGACCGCGGGGTCCTTAAACTAGTGGACCGAAACGTTCTTAAACTAATATTGGACCGAAACGTCCCTAAACCAACGGTGGACCACCACGTCCCTAAACTGGAATATGGACCACCACATCCCTAAATTGGAACAATAGAGCCTCCTAATGCTCTTTTACCGGATCTAAACGGTCCCGTTTAAGTTGATCTTAGCCCCAAATACGGCTAACGTATCCTTAAACACTCAAATGAACGATAAAATTCCAAATCGACCTTGGTTCAAGGGTACATCTCCAAACTCCTCTGACATCTGTCGTTGTAATCCTTCAACGACGTCAGAGAGGCGACGAGTCCCGACGGCCATATATTAAATGGATCACCCCGTTAAGTTGATCTTAGTCTCAAACAGGACTAACGTATCCTTGACAAACGTTTAAGTTGATCTTAGCCGCAACACGACTAATGCATCTTTAAACTAAAAACACCAAACCCAAATCTAAGTAAATACGGATTTGGACTAGTCCACGTCCTACGGGCGACGGTATTACTCGGTCTCCGTATACAATCCACGGGAAACCACAAACAAAACAAACACCCACGACACGAAGTGAAATTCTGGAGAAGGAGAAAGTTGTTACCGCGAAGCGGTAGCGTAATTAACTGCAGGGGCTTGCGCCTGCAGGGAAGAGCGTCCCCACGATCAAAAACCCCTCTAGCGAGAGGGAATCTGACGAAGTCTGCTACATCGGCCGCATCCGTCTAAACCTCCGATACACGGTGCCATAAATCAACTTGGCATCTTCGGAGAGGTGGATGGATAAAACCAAATAGTATCTGCCTCGAATCCCAGCGTCAGGACACTTCGCGGTCTTGTGCGCCGTCTTTCGGAGGGGAACAGCAACATTTAGGAGTTTGTCTGTAATATCTGTTTTGTTTTTCTTTTTGCTTAAAAGAGTAAGAATTAAATATTCCTACCAACCTTTTTCTCCTCCAAATTCATTACTTTTCCTGCCAAAAACCTCAATTTCCCTCGAAATCCTCTATTTTGTTATTATTTGACTTGATTTATGTTTAGAAGAACATCTAAGTATTTGTCTTCAACATCTAGACAGCTTGCCTGCAACATCTAGGGGTTGCCTGGAACATCGGTTCTGTGATGTTTCTAGCCTTAAAAACTGAGCATTAAATGTTCTTACCAATCCTTTTCCCCTCCAAATTCACTACTTTTCCCGCCGAAACTTCAATTATCTCAATTTATTTTATCCATTATCCGTTATCTTCTTTCATTTATACCTCTTTCCTTTTTCATTTAATATCCAAGTTGTTACCTGTAACATCTAGACAGTTGCCTGCAACATCTAAGCTGTTGTCTGTAATATCTATCCAACTGCATGTCTTAATATCTAAGAATCCCTGTTCAGTTGCCTGTAACATCTAGACAGTTGCCTGCAAAATCTAACCAGTTTATGGGTGGCGACTTAGGGCGGCAATCAAGGTGGTCGAGAAAATGGTGGCGAAGGTCCAGCGGCAAGGATGGAAGTGGCGACAAAGGGAGGGTTATGGTTTGCGAGGATGGGAGGAAGGCGGTTGCGAGAGCGAGAGAGAAAGAAAGGAAGGAGAAGAAAGGGGGTAGGTGTAATTTGGTTACTCCCTCTTTGAAAACATATCAGGCCTATGTTGTAATTGGCCCAGGGGTTTTTTCGCAAATTTTTGTCGAGTAATACTTGACCTTCGAGACGGCTTGTTACAGCAAGGGCCGAACATGGGCATTTAACCCACCATGACTAGTATTTAACCAGAAAACAAATGGTTTTAGGAGAGTGCCCATGGATTCACATGGAACTCTCAAAACCATCAGCTGTTTTGATTGCAGCTGGGTCCACCACCACTCCTTATAAAACCTCCCTCTCACCTTCTCTTTTCCTCCCTCAAGCTCCATCTCCATTAATCCCTCTCCTTTTTCCTCAAACACAAAACCAAAACAGTTCAAAAAAATATATACACAACAAATGGGAAACCCTACTTCACTCTCATCTTCCTCATGTGACAACAACTATTATCACAGAAGAAAAGGAAGCAGCAGCTGCAGGGCCATGGCTCCCTACTTCCTCGACTCCTGCTTCCTCTGCAAAACTTTGCTTCATGCCGGCAACGACATCTACATGTACAAAGGAGACACCCCTTTCTGTAGCGAGGAGTGCAGGCAAGAACAAATCGAAGCCGACGAGGCGAAAGAGAGGAGCAATTTGAAGAAGATTTTGAATAAGTTGAAGTCTCGGAGCGCATCTAAATCTTGTGAGGTTCATGCCAGGGCTGCCCCTACTGTTATCGCTAGATAAATTCGAAGAATGATTATTTTTATCTATTATTTAGCTGTTTTTATTGGCTGCTATCAAATCCAAGGGAGGAGAATATGTGGTAAAACAGTACGGCACGCAGATTGGCGGTTTTTTTTTAATATGAGATCGGAAATAGCTGAGAATAATAGCAAAATCCCTTGTTTGAGGAGGAGAGCTATGAGCTGAACTTGATTTAATTTTCTTGCCTATCTTTTTAGCTGTAATATTTTCTAATGGGAAAGAATATTTTTTTGGTTATTATTTTTTTCAAATAGTTTGTGCTTGTGAATTGGTTCATCTTAGGATTCAGAAATGTAATCCAATTGAGGGTGTAAATTTTCTTGGATTTCTAGTATTGAATTTGTAGATCCTTATAATTCTTGTTTGGTTGGAAAAAGCAAGTGAGATTTGGATCGAGTATTAAAAAGAGAGATAGAGAGTGTTCTTTTAATAACTAAAGTACACAGGCCTCATGTGAATGGTGTTGTCAAATCCTACAGCAATCCATAGTCTTTTTTGGATTCAAGAAGCCAAAAATTTTATGGGGCCTCACATAAAACACATAAAACAGGCAAATCCAAAAAGCCAAATTCTTGCAACCAAACAGAATTAGCTAATTATTACTCTTTTTCGGATTCTTGAATACCAAACATTGTAAAATCCTTACTAATCCTTAGATACCTTTTTCCTTTTCCTTTATGCTCTCAAAACTTTATTTTAACTTTTAACTTCTAAATAATTTGCTAGATTCGATTCTGGGAGTAGCAGCACTTGAACCAATAAATAGAATAAGATCGAGTTTCTGTTGAGTCCGTACACGTGTACAATAATTTTGAGCCTCGTGAAAATTTTAATTACTTTTATATATACTTTATTTTATTAGTAAAAGATATAATTTAAAATTAATTAATTACATTACTACCACCTTTATGAGTGACAAGGAGACAGTATTTACAATTTTATTAATGTACTCTTTTGTACTTGTATTATTTTGCCACAGGGTGATGGAAAATTGACGTAGGATGCATGAAGGCAGCTAAGTAAAAAAAAAAAGCATCTGGTCAGAATTGGAATAAGCTTGTTTTTTAAAGAAAATATTTAAGAAATTATATGGTTTTCGCATTATTTTTCTGTTTTGAAAAGTACTCACTTTGGCAAATGGAAAAAAGAAGAAAGTAAGAAAGTAGTAAGATTTATTTGTTTGGCCTCAAAGAGAAAGTTGATTAGTTGGAGATGATGTGGCAAACAAAAATAACAAAAGATATAAACTAAAATATTATTAAGAAAGAGTTGCTCCTTGTTAAATGTTCGTTTAATAAGGAGATATACAATATAAAATTGATTAATACACTCTCTTACTCACTTTCCTTTCATTTTATTGGAATTGAGCTAGAAAGTGAAAAGGGAAAGTGAGTCACGTGACATGCTCACTTTCCATTAAATTTTCTTTCTCATTTTTAAAATCTAACAAATAAAGTAAGATAGTGAGTTCACTTTTCTTACTTTCTTATTCTCTTTCCAAATACCAAACATGTTAAGATCAGGACACAAAGTCTAAGAAGATAAGCACTTCTATAACATCAAAACAAGTTAGTCATACACTATTTTTCTCGATGATCGGTACTATCTTTCTTGATCTTCATCGTCTAGAATATACATACACCACCAGATCGTAGAAGGTTTTACTGCATTTTACCCATTGAACTAATGATGGGCAATGTTCTACCTTCGGAAAATCATTAATTTTTGTATCCACTTGATTAACAAAAGAACATTGAGATAATATGAAATTCAGTGCATATATGTGTTAGACGATGAAGATCAATATGAATGAAGTCCACCATCGAAATAAATGATGTAGGATTGAATTTTTATGAGCACATGAGCTTCATTGTTCTCTTTTTAATTTTTTAGTTTATTTAGTTTGGCAATTTTAATTTAAATGTATTAGAGTCCTCGTAGTTATGGTCTGCTTTGAGGCATATAAAAGCTAACGATTTCAAATCAGACTTTGATTAATAAAGCTATTTTGATTTCTCTTAATTTTTTATGATTATTTCGCGGATTCAAGAAAGACCTATGTTTTTGAGAAAGGTTCGTTAATTTGAACAACATTTTTATCTCATCCACGGTTGTTTTGGCATGGCTGAATTGACATATCACCAAATTGTCCAAAATGAAACCCATAGATATTTTAATTTCTAAAATAAATAAAATATTAAGCAGAATAAGATAATCATGGTTCAAGTTTGGTGTGAAGGATCCTCGTCAGCTCCTTGTCAGTTGTGATTCCCTGCTTTGTCCGCTTGTAACAGTGGGCTATTATTAAATATTATTTAACAAAAAGACAAAACAAAATATAGTGATTCCCTGTTTTTGTTTTAGGAAAGAAAAGCCTTTGAAGTGAAAGGGATCATTTTAACTTGAACCCAGTGGTCAATTTCAACTTCTAGAATGCAGTGAAATATCTCCGGGGAGGTTTGGTTAACCAACAAAAACAATTGCAACATTTGTTGCAAAAAACGGCCCCAATCCATTGTTTGTGTATCATCAGGTTTTGTAATTGTATTCTCAAATCCAAACCATTTTCTTTTACGTTTGGTTGAACAAAAAAATTAAAGCAAATGAAAAATTTGTTGTAAGATTGCACATGTGGCATATACAAACCTTATGTGGCATCCTATAATAATTACTATGCTCATCATTCCCAAAATTGCAATTTTTGTTACAACCAAAATGAGTGCAACAAATGTTACAAGAATTTGATACTTTTTGCATCTCCATTTCTATTTCCAACTCAAATTTGTTGTTAACCAAATATAGGAAATGAAGATTTTTTGCAACAAATGTTGCATGCATCTCCATTTCTTAGCTACCAAACAGCCCCTCAGCGAAGCTTTTCAGCTCAAACCATTTAATCAACTTTAGAAAGAGAGGGGTCCTTTTTTTTTTAAAAATTCTTATTTACTCAAAACTCCCAACAAGTTTGGATCATTTTAACAAAACTACCATTACTTTTAAAATGATCAATAAATATCACGACTTGACGGTCAACGTTTGTTGTTCATGTCAAATGACCACTTTTCCATTTTCATATAATTAATTAATTATAAATAATTTTAAAAATCATTAAATATTAATTAAATAATTATTATAATTTGTTTTATAAGGGGAGCCGGAGGAGGAGGAGCCGGCGCCGGAGAAGGAAGGGGCAAGATGATGATGGTGATGAAAAGGGTTGATGATGATACAGATTAGACGAGGATGGTGATGATGATGATGAAATTGATGATGATGGGGATGGGGGGGGGGTGTTGGAGGGTAGAGGGCCGAGGGTAGGGAGAAGGAAAGGGAAAGGAAGAGGTGGATGCGGAGGTGGTGATGGAGACGACGGATGGTGTCATAGAGGGATTCAACAATGGACGCGGCAAAGTTGTAGGCGGCGGAGTGGATGCAAAGTTGGAGACTGAGTAGAGACGATGGTGGAGGTGACATAGTTGAAGATCGGGGAAGGGGAAGGGGGCAACAATTAGAGGAAAGCAAAGAAGAAGAAGAAGAACTAGCTTGTTTTTAATTTTTTTTGTAAATCAAGGTTAGAATTAAATAGGGGTGTTTAAGGGATTTTATAAAAATTTTGCTGACGTGACAATATGGTTGACGTGACGCTGAAATAGCACACACCGTGCTTGATAGAAAAGAACAGAGATTTGAATTAGTAAAGAATTGTATGTGATGAGGCTCGATATCGGCGATCTCCCAGATCATGACATGTGGCAGATGACGTATCCCAGAGCATGCAAGAAAGGGCCTACAGCAGCCGACTAAACCACCCCTATGCTCGCCCTATCGAGCAGACGCTGGCTCACCTCCGAGCCCCAGCACAGTTGACATCGTCGGCCTCACAGCTCGTTCCTGAGCTACCGCAGAAATTGGATACCTCGGCTCTCCCGCTAGTCCGCGAGCTCTCCCGCCGAGGTCATCTTCCTCGGTCTCATCGACCGACCAACAGCACCGCTTGCAGGCGCAACCGCCATCCCGTGAATCTCGCCATATGCGAGATCTCTATCGGCCACATCCCACGTTCCATACCACCACGATCCTCCATTAACGAGCCTGTCTCTCCATTAATGGGAGGTCCCACTCATCACGCAGGCGTGACGTCGGGAGCGTAACGGCCGACGTGATTCTCGCGCCTGCTGCACCTGCTGCCACCGCTACTTAAACCCCTCTTTCAGATGGTCAAGGTAAGCCAATTCTACTCCACTAAGCTGTTACTCTGCTCGGATCTCTAGATTAACTTGATTGTCGAAGGGTCCTCAGTGGTACAACCACCCCGGGACTTCCTTGCAGGTAGCTCGGCAACCACAACCTCAACCCATTGAGATCCACACGCTTTAGGAGAAAATAGCCTCCAGATCTAATCTCAACCACACATCGCAGCCATCAGCAGATCAACGGGAAGCAACATCTGAAGGAGATTCCACGCTCCATCAGCTGGCGCCGTCTATGTGAAACTAAATTCCACAAAAACAAAAGTTCGCCTCCCGATCTCACTCCAATAGCGAGCGATCATCAAGACGATCCAAGCGCTAACCGCCGCCTTCCTCTCAACGGAGGCGCGGATGAAGCTCCTCCGCCGAATGCCATCAACACCATCGCCGGCTGGATAGACCGACTCGCATCCTTCGTGGAGGCGCTCCATCTACTTACCTATGGCCTCATCGAACAGCATTTCGGATAAGGGATTGTAAAGCCCCGGCGACGCCCTCCAGATGGAATACATCAGCAGCTGAAAGAGGGAGGACCGCCGGGGAAGCAATCGGCCAAAGTGGTCCTGGATCCTGCCGATTACCACCTGCACCGTGTCCTCCGTGCAATACGGGTTATAGAGGTAGACATCCTCGAAGCCTACAATGTCTTCGATGGTGAAGGGGAAGTCCTGCATTTTTGCGTTTCGGGTATGAGGAGGAAGCAAACAGCTACTCCCTCCGTTTATAGCCAACGACGCTTAGGAATCCAACAGTCACCCGTTTCACGCGCAACGCAGGCGCCACGCGGCAAGCGTCGTGCCTCCCTATGCGAAACTGGAACGACGAGACTCCGACGCCTCGCCTTTACAGCGCCCTCACGACACGTGTCTTCGATGCCGTCCCACTCCTCGGTGCTCACATGGGAAGGTCGGACAAAGCCCTCAACAAGAGGCAGCCGAGAAGCTATCTTGCTCGGCTATCCCTGGCTGGTAGCTTCCCTACCCCACGGCGCCAGGGATCAAAGCCTTCACCAAGAGGCAGCCCTGCAACTACCCTGCTTGGCTATCCATGGCCGGTAGCTTCCCTACCCCACGGCGCCAGGGATCAAAAGCCCTCACCAAGAGGCAGCCCTGCAGCTACCCTACTCGGCTATCCTTGGCCGGTAGCTTCCTTACCCTACGACGCCAGGGATCAAAGCCCTCGCCAAGAGGCACCGGGCAGCAACCCTGCTCGGTCATCCTTAAGGACCCAAAAGCCCTCGAAAGAGGCAACCGCTTAGCACAACCATGCTCGGTTATCCTTGGCACACCACCTGGGATCAAAGCCCTCGCTATGAGGCACCGGGCGGCAACCCCGCTCGGACATCCTTAGTAGGCCTCCCATGCCCATCCCGCGCTAAGGATGAAAATCCCTCGAAAGTGGCAACCGCTAAGCACGATCTGTGCTCGGTTATTCCTGGAAAAACCAGGGATCAAAGCTCTCACCAAGAGGCACCGGGCGGCAACCTCGCTCGGGCATCCTTAAGGATCAAAGCCCTCGCCAAGAGGCACCGAGCAGCAACCCTGCTCGGCCATCCTCAGTAGGTCTCTTACGGCCCCTACCGCGCTGAAAATCAAAGCCCTCGCCAAGAGGCACCGAGCATCTACCCTGCTCTGCCATCCTTAGCAGGCCTCTCACGGTCCCTCTCATGCTGAGGATCAAAGCCATCACCAATGGCATCGAGCAGCTACCTTGCTCGGCCATCCTCAGCAGGCCTCTCACAGCCCTTCTCACGCTGAGAACCAAAGCCCTCACTAGGAGGCACCGAGCAGCTACCCTGCTCGGCTATCCTCAGCAGGCCTCTCATGGCCCCTCTCATGCTGAGGATCAAAGCCCTCATCAGAGGCACCAAGCAGTTACCCTGCTCGGCCATCCTCAGTAGGCCTCTCACGGCCCCTCTCACGTTGAGGACCAAAATCCTTACCAGGAGGCACCGAGCAACTACCCTGCTCGGCCATCCTTCGCAGGCCTCTCACGGCCCCTCTCGCGTTGAGAATCAAAGCCCTCGCCAAGAAGCACCGAGCAGCTACCCTGCTCGGCAATATCCTCAGTTGGCCAATTACGGCCCCTCCAACGACTAAGGAACATGAATTCAACAAGAGGCACCCAATCTCTCAATATCTTAGCGATCTACCCTTCGACTTCGGAGCCATGGAGACACCGTCTTACCGCCTGCCTTAGGACACTGGGCAAGAGAGAAAACTCAAGTCGACGCGTAATCGCTAGACAAAGAGATGACACAACAGAAAGGCAGTCCCACGCAGATACAAGTGTTCACACAACAAGAAAAATACGCATGCAAACAAAACTGCAAAAAAAAAAAACCTTTATTCGCAAAAGTTAAAGCTTCTACAAGGTATTGCGGGCTCCCCAGCCTTACAAAAAGCCCGGAGGCCTACTAAACTCCCGAGGAAACAAATAAAAAGAAAAAAGAAACAAAAGACGACGGGCTTCGGGCTTCAGGGCCGGGCGCATCCCCGGAAAGCCCAGCGCCCACCGCAGGGGCCTCCGCGTTGCCCTCACCGGGTATCTCCTCCTTGGCCTCGCCCCCGAGGGCCTCCCCTTGCTCCTCGTCCCCGCGAGGATATTCGGCTCGGAGATCCTGGTCGGTGAACTCTGGCATCCGAGCCTTGACGGCATCAAGGGCCTCATGCCAGATGGTGGTAGTGGCTGAGGCTAGGACGGTATAAAATTCTTCCGATTTCTGGAAGTTCTCCACCGCCTTCGCCGCCAAGAGGTCGGCCCGTTTTGCCACCTTTACCGCCGCCCCCAGCTCCTTCCGGAGGGTGCTTACCGACTTCTTCATGGTGCCGACGAGCGCCGTGGAGTCTTGGAGATTGGCTTCGGCAGCCTGGGCGGCTTCACGGAGCGTGGCAGCCTCCTGCTTCGCCACCGCCGCCTCCTGCTTCACGGCCGCTGCCTCCTGCTTCGCGGCCGCTAGCCCCTGCTTCCCGGCCACCACCTCGGCCTCAAGAGCGGCGACCCTCGCCGTCGCCGCTTCCAGCGCCCGCTTCAGCGAGGAGGACTCACCCGAGGCTCGGACCGCCGGGCCTATCGCCTCTTCCTCCATCCGGATAGCAAGAGCGACGTAGTGGAGGACCTAGGGAAACAATAAAGGGGTCAGAAAGAAGAAGGATCACCAAGTCTCATGAAAGACGAAATAAGCAAAGTACGAGCACTAACCTGCATGGCCTCTTGGGCGATGGACGCCAGTTGCCCCTTCAGGCTTCCTCCGGTGACCTTGCCCCTGGCCGATCTCCCCATGTCGTGAAGAAGACTGTCGGCGACAGAGAGCCCCGAGGGTACCTCGAAGCGAAGCTCCCCATCATCCACCAAGATCGGGGAGGCCGGGGCCTGCGGGGCTGCACGGGAGAACTTCTTGAGAGCCAGCAGTGGCGGACTGGTCTCCGCCTCCGAGGCCGGGGCTTCCTGCCCTCGAGCCCTCTTTCGGGTCGGCGCCCTGCTGGACTCCGGGGCCCGATCCGCGCTCGAGCGCTGGTGCTGGACGGCTGCCGGAGGAGCCGGGGTCGGCGCCTGATGGGAAGAGCTGGCCCCTCCAGCCCTCGACCCCTTCTTCGAATTGCGCATAGCCGCTCGAAGGAAGCTCAGATCCATGGGTTCTGCATAAAACGAGATAAAATGGGGTCAGCAACTCAAGCAAAAATCAGAATAAATACAAGCCTAACTTACCGACGAACTGAGCAGGGCTGAGCCCGGCCCAACTAAGGGCCCGCTCAGAAAGCAACACATCGGCCCGAGGAATGGGCTCCCACGCCACCATTCTCACCGTGTTGGGGTCATTGGATGGGTTTCCCTGCCAGCACTTATCCTTAGACCACTGGACGGGTACAGGCCAGTCCTCACCTTCTGGCGGCCCGACGAAGAAAAACTTCTTCTTCCAGTCGTGGATAGAAGAAGGCAGGACGATGACTCCCGACCTGGGCGCACTTCCCCGACGTTTCCTAAAGGAGAGATAGACCCACCTCGGGTCGCCAGTGTGAGAGCCGGGGTGACTTTTGTAGGTGAGAGAGGAGGTAAAGATAGACAGACCGAAGGGGACCATCTGCAATTTCAAGCGGACCAGAAACCCAAGGAGAATCCTCTAAGAGTTCGGCACTAACTGGCCGGGGCTAACCTGAAATAAGACAGCGCTGCAACGACCTCGGGAGAGAAGGGCAAGCGCATTCCGGCCTAAAAGGATTCCAGGTACAGGGCAATCTCTTTACCCCGCACCTGATCTGCCCTCTCCCCTTCCTCTGCCAAGCGCAGAGTATAGCCAGAAGGGATACGGAAGCGGGCCCGAGCGGTGGCAAGATCTCCCTCATACCTCACCAAGGAAGGCACGCCGGGGGCTTCCGCCACCTCCACTCGGGGATCCACTCCTAACACACGACCATGGGGAGAGGATCTGACCCCATCTCCCCTGGAAGACCCCGACTCAGCAGAAGAATCCCCAGAATCTACCCTTATGACATCTACAGACTCCCCAGAAGTAGACATCTAACCTGATTGAGAAGATCTCGGAAAAGCAAAAGATCCGACCTAAGATGAGAGCGCCGAGCTTACGAGATGAAAGATGAGGGAAATATGAAGAGAGATGGCCCCTGAAGAGGGCCCCACCTCCACCTATAGCCTCCGGCGCCCCAATCCAACGGCGACCATCGACTCCCGCCAAAAACAACCCTTCACATGCGACGACCCAGATCGCTCTACCTGGCGTGCGCACATTGGACAGCATCCCATCAGATGCCAGAGGTCTGCGGCCCGTCACGTCCACCAACCAACGCTCGAAACGTGGGCCGCTGCTTCGTCAAAAATGCTCACGATCTGGCGCCCTTCTTTAATGCAGTAGATCTCGCCCTGATTTGCCTGCGTCATCCAGGAAAAGACAACGGATTACCCGGGGACACGCCCGATGATATCTTCAGAAGAGAGCTCACCTCGGATGACCCGGTAGACCACTCTCGACCCGATCCGTCAGCTGGTCGGGACGAGAGTGGGGGGCTAATGATAAGGCTCGATATCGGCGATCTCCCAGATCATGACATGTGGCAGATGACGTGTCCCAGAGTATGCAAGAAAAGGCCTACAGCAGCCGACCAAACCTCCCCTATGCTCATCCTACCGAGCAGACGCTGGCTCGCCACCGAGCCCCAGCACAGTTGACCTCCTCGTCCTCACAGCTCGTTCCCGAGCTACCGCAGAAACTGGATACCTTGGCTCTCCCGCTCGTCCGTGAGCTCTCCTGCCGAGGTCATCTTCCTCGGTCTCATCGACCGACCAACAGCACCGCTTGCAGGCGTAACCGCCATCCTGCGAATCTTGCCATACGCGAGATCTCCGTCGGCCACATCCCACATTCCAAGCCACCATGATCCCCCATTAATGAGCATGTCTCGCCATTAATGGGAGGTCCCGCTCATCACGCGGCCGTGACGTCGGGAGCGTAACGGCCGGCGTGATTCTCGCTCCTGCTGCACCTGCTGCCACCGCTACTTAAACCCCTCTTTCAGACGGTCAAGGTAAGCCAATTCTACTCCACTAAGCCGTTACTCTGCTCAGATCTCTAGACTAATTTGATCGTCGGAGGGTCCTCGGTGGTACAACCACCCCGAGACTTCCTTGCAAGTAGCCCCGCAGCCACAACCTCAACCCATTGAGATCCACACGCTTCAGGAGCAATAGCCTCCAGATCTAATCTCAGCCGCACATTGCAGCCATCAGCAGATCAACGGGAAGCAACATCTGAAGGAGATTCCACGCTCCATCAGTATGAAATGGAATCTGCCTTTGTCTTTGGCTCTTCCCCTTTTATAATCATTCATGCATATCTTTACAATAATATCATATCTTTTTAATTACAATAATATCTCCTTAAATTACTCTATGAAAATATGCTTAATAGATACTCCTATAAATAGTATGCTATAAGACTATATCCAGCAATTATTCCCTGATTTAATGCCTTATTATTTATATAAAGTAAATAGTTGACTAGCAAGATGGGTCTGTTTTAACGTGTGTCTGTTTGATCCAATGGCTTGGATTCTTCCTTTTGACACCCTCCCTTAAATTGATGCATCATAAGAAAAAAGCATCAATTTGGACATAAGAAACCAATGTCGACTTCCATTCATTAGCTTCCTAAAAATGTATGCAAGTTGTAAAGTGGACAAAACATGAGGCAAAGAAATGGTTGATCGAAGAAGCTCATCGCGTATGGCATGATAATCTACTTCAATATATTTTGTTCGCTCATGAAAAGTTGGATTAGAAGCAATTCTTATATCACTAGTATTATCAGCACAAAGAAGAGTAGATGTGTATTGTGAAAACCTAAGTTCAGCAAGTGTATAACGAAGCCATAAAATTTCAGAACAAGCAGATGGCATCGAACGATATTTAGCTTCTAATGATGCTTAATATTGGCAATCTCCTGGATCAAGACACGTGGCAGATGACGTGCCCTAAAGCTCAGGGGAAAGGGCTCACGGGGGCCGACCTGGCCATCCTACACCCGACCTGCAAGCACAAGCTGGCCCTCCTCGGGGCTCCCTGCAAGTTGGCCTCCTCAGCCCCCCAGCTCATCTCGAGCTGCCACAAGACCAAGACTCCTCGGCCTTCTAGCTTGTCCCCTAACTCCCGCCGAGGCCGTCTTCCTCGACCCTCCGACCAGCTCCACCACTCGCAGGCGTAACCGCCGCTCCGCAAATCTCGCCACACGCAGATTCTCCGCCAGCAACGTCCCACATTCCACGCCATCACAATCCCCATTATGGGCGATCCTCTCTTCACGCGGGCGTGACGTCGGGAGCGTAACGGCCGACGAGACTCTCGTACCTACCACTGCATGCTGCCGTCGCTATATAAACCCCCATCCCAGAGGGGTCAAGGAAGCCATTTTTTTTCACTCTTTAAGCCGTTACTCTGCTCGGATCTCATCACTAACTTGATCGTCGGAGGGTCCTTGGTGGTACCAAACCACCCCGGGACTTCTTTGCAGGTACTCGGCACTGAACTCCTCATATCACCTCTTCCACCAAAACCCATTGAGACCCACACGCAACGGAAGGTAACCACCTAAGTCCACCAAGAGATCAACGGAAGGCAACATCTGATGGAGACCCGAAAAGGACCTCCATCAGTTGGCGCCGTCTGTGGGAAAGTGACTCCATAAAATACAAAGTTGTCCTTCCCATCTCCACCCTTATGGCAAGCAACCATCCTGAAGATCCCGGTACCAGCCGCCGCCTTCCGCTCACCGAAGGCGGGGACGAACCTCCTTCGATGACCGTCATCAACGCCCTCGCAGGCCGGATAGATCGGTTGCAATCCCTAGTGGAGGCCCTCGTCCGCGTCCAAACGACTGGGCCCGGGCCCCAGGTCGCCGACCACCAGCAAGTTGCGTCCCCTGGCCATCCATCTCTTGAGCCGGTGCTCCCTGAGGCCCGCTGGGCGCCCCTGGGCTCCACGCCAAGGTCCGCCGCCAGGACACCTCGCCTCGAGCCTCCCCGGGACCCTTATCCCCCTGAGGAGATGTCGGTCACCTCGCCTGTCCACAGGCGTGGTCAACCCCACCACCATCGGCGGGGCCGCACAGAAGGGGTCCGCCCCGGCGATTCAAGAGCTACCTCACCCCGGGACCTAAGGCACCTCCTCGAGAGGAACTAGGGCCGCTCCCAAACGCAGGCCAGCCGCAGTGGAGGCCAGGGGTCCCAAGGCGCTGATTCCTCGGGATACCACGATCGGCTCAACGCCCTCGAGAAGAAAATCGAAGGCATGCGCCGGGAGGCTCACCTCTCGAGCGACGGAGCTAAGTATGCCTCCGACTCACTCACGAAGCCATTCACCGAGGAATTGCTCGCCGTCCACGTCTCCTCGCGCAACAAGCCCCCAAAGGTCTCTCTGTTCGACGGGAAAACCGACCAGAAGGACCATTTGGACGCTTTCACCGCGGGGATGAGCTTCCAGGATCACTCCGACGCCGCCCAGTGCAGAGCCTTCCCGGCCACCCTTATCCGCGCAGGTCGGGACTGGTTTTGGCGGCTCAAGCCCCGCTCAATTTCGACCTTCGACAAGCTAGCTACTCAGTTCCTCACCCATTTCGTGGGGAACAGTCGACAAAAGCGCACGGTCGATTACCTATTCTTGGTTAAGAGCAGGGACAAGAAAACGTTCAAGGTCTACATTACCCGTTTCTACAACGCCCTCCTTGAGGTTCCCGAGCACCGGGACGAAACCGTCATCATGGCGCTTAGATCTGGTCTGAGGCACAAGGAATGGTTGCGCTCCTTCGCGTTAGCGCAACCTAAGACCATGGCCGAGGTCAAGGCGTGGACCGAGCGCGAGGTTCAGTTGGAGTCCGAGGTGAATGCTAACCTCCCCCGGGCAGAACTGCCGGACCAAAAAAAGAGGGCTCGGGTGGAGAGGCCGGAGCGTCAGCAGCCCTACCACCCGAAGTTCCAGGAGTATACCCCACTCAACATCTCCCTCGTAGTGTTGCTAGAGGAGGCCCAGAACGAGGGGTTCTTCAAGTTCCCTCCGATCCCGCGTCAGGCCGCAAAGAGAACCCAGGGCCCCTACTGTGCTTTCCACCGGGTACTGGGCCACACCACGGAGGACTGCAAACAACTAAGGGACTACATCGAAGAGCTCATCCAATCTGGGTACCTCGCCGCCTACCTGAGGGACAAACAGCAGGCTGACTGCGAGCAGGAGCAGCATCACCCTCCTGTCGACCTGACCATCGGTTAGATCATGCTCGCTTCGGCGGACGGCCAGCCTGGAGCTCGGGGGGCGCCATGCCCCATGCCAGGCGAGGGGGCCAACAACCCTTCAGGGAGCTCGGCCCAGGCCTATAAAGTCATCTACTAGCCTGTACCTTTCTTTTAAAGCAATGTAAATTCTTCCTAGGATTCGTTGCTAATTTAATAAAGATCAGTGGAGCATTGCGAAAAGGAAAGGAAAGCTTTGTTTTTTCAAAGGGTATTATGGGCTCCTCAGCCGTACATGCAAGAAGAAAGAATTTTTTTTTACAACAGTGGGGGAAGGGGGTGCAGCGAGCACTGCTCGTGGTACTCGGCGAAAATCTCCGCCGACCGGGGCCACGCAAGGTCCAACAGCTGTCCTCGGTTCCCTCCGCGGGCATCGACCCCGAGCCTCAGCTCGTAGCATTCTCGGACGAGTGCTTCTGAGCGGGCCAGCCGGTTCGCGGAGATTAAGCCGAAGCGCCTGAAAGACGCATCTTGCCCACGGCCTCATCAAAGAGCAGCTCAGACAGGGGGTTGTAAAGCCCCGGCAACGCCCTCTAGATGGAGTGCATCAGCAGCTGTAGCAGGGAGGAACGTCGTGGGAGCAGCCGGCCGAAATGGTTCTCGATGCTCCTGTGGACCAGCTGCACCGTGTCCTCGGTGCAGTAAAGGTCGTAGAGGTACACATCTTCGAAGCGGACAATGTCGGGGATGGTAAACGGGAAGTCCTCCATTCTCGACAACTTGTCTGCTAAGGGTGGAAGGACCAGAACTCCTTCAGCCTTATATAGCCCACCGCGCAGCCCAACAGTCACCCTCCATGGGGCCAGGGTGTCGCTGCCACACGGCAGCCATCGAGCCCTCTCCGGTGGAATCGAGGCGACGCGCCCCTAGCGCTTCGCCTCCCCCGCATTCAATGCGCTGGCTACGCGCGACGTTGCCCTGACCGTTCCCATTCCCCGCACCTACAGCTGAACGGTTGGGCTACACCTCGTTAAGATCCGACCCAGCAGCTACCCTGCTTGGTCACCCCTGGCGGGTAGCTCCCCTACCACAACGCCAGGGATCGAAAAGCCCTCCCAGAGGCAGTCAAGCCCGAGGATCCTTCGCTCGGCTATCCCCAACGGGTAGCTTCCCTGCCACAACGCCGGGGATCAAAAAGCCCTCGCAGAGGCAGTCGAGACCGAGGACCCCTCCCTCGGCTATCCTTCAGGACAAAAGCCCTCGCCAAGAGGCACCGGGCAGTAACCATGCCCGGCCAAGGGTCCTTGGTAAGCTTCTACAGCCCCTCCCGCGCTAAGGACCAGAGTCCTCCCAGAGGCAGTCGAGTCCTTGCTCGGCTATCCCCGGCTGGTAGCTTCTTACCACAACTGACAGGGATCAAAGTCCTCGCCAAGAGGCAATGGGTAGCAACCCTGCTCGGTCCCCATCCTGAAGGATCAAAGCCCTCGCAAGAGGCAACCGAGTAGCTACGCTGCTCGGTTAACTCCGGCTGGTAGCACCCTACCCACGACGCCAGGGATCGAAAGCCCACACAAGAGGCACCAGAGCGGCTGCCCCGCTCGTTCATCCCAGGCTGGTAGTTGCCTACCTACTACGCCAGAGGTCAAAGCCCTCGCCAAGAGGCAACCGCACAGCTTCACTGCCCGGTCATCCTTAGTGGGCTTCTTACAACCCCTCCAGCGCTAAGGACCCAAGTCCTCTCGCTTGGCCATCCCTGGCGGGTAGCTCCCCTACCACAACGCTAGGGACCAGAAGGCCCTTGCAAGAGGCGTGTTCCCCGCCGAACACAGAGACGCGATCTCGCAGGTCCGTCTTGCCTGAAATTCGGGACAGATGCTAATTGGTGTTATCCGTCCACCTCTCCGAACATGCCAAGTTGATTTATGGCACTATGTATCAAAGGTTTAAACGGATGCGGCCGATGTAGCAGACTTCGTCAGATTCCCTCTCGCTTGAGGGGTTTTTGATTGTGGGGACGCTCTTCCCTGCAGGCGCAAACCTCTGCAGTTAATTACGCTACCGCATCGCGGTAACAACTTTCTCCTTCTCCATATGGTCACTTCGTGTTGTGGGTGTTTATTTTGTGTTTGGTTGCCCGTGGATTGTATACGGAGACTAAGTTATGCTGTCGCCCGTAGGGCGTGGACTAGTCCAAATCCGTATCTTTCTTAGATTTGGGTTTGAGGGGGTTGTGTTTAAGGATACGTTAGCCTTATTTGAGGCTAAGATCAACTTAAACATTTGTTAATGACACGTTAGTCTAATTTTAGACTAAGATCAATTTAACGGGATCGTTTAGATCCGACAAGAGAGCAATTGGACTCTATCGTTTAGTTTAGTAAAATTGCGGTCGCTAATTAGTTTAAGGACATTACGGTCCATTGTTAGTTTTAAGATATCGCGGTCAAGGTTAAGGACATCATAGTCCATGAGTTTAAGGACCTCACAGTCCGGTGTTAGTTTTAAGACATCACGGTCGAGGTTAAGGATATCATAGTCCGTGGATTTAAGGACTCCACAGTCCGATGTTAGTTTTAAAACATCACGGTCGAGGTTAAGGACATCATAGTCCATGGATTTGAGGACTCCACAATCCGTTGTTAGTTTTAAGATATCACGGTCGAGGTTAAGGACACCATAGTCCGTGGATTTAAGGACTCTACAGTCCGATATTAGTTTTAAGACATCACGGTCGAGGTTAAGGACATCATAGTCCGTGGATTTAAGGACTCCATAGTCCGACGTTAGTTTTAAGACATCACGGTCAAGGTTAAGGACATCATAGTCCATGGATTTAAGGACTCCACAGTCCGTAAAATGTGTGGTCGTCGGGACCCGTCACCTCTTTGAAGACGTTGAAGAATTACAACGACAAATATCAAAGGAGTGAAGAGATGTACCCTTGAACCGGGGTGATTTGGTTGAAAGAGCAGATGTGCTCATTTCAAAATAAATTGAGGACTTATGGCAAGAATTGGGCTAAGTCCAATTAAAATGTTTTAACATTTTAGTTTTGTTATGACTATTAAGCTTTTACTTGGGCTCAGCCCTTTTTAATAATGCTGAGTATCGGGCTCTGTCATTTTGTCTTGGTATTAAATGCATAGCATTTATCAGGAAAAAAGTGATGTTCTGACAGCGCGCCACGTGGCGCATCAGGCGCTTTGCGCCAATTAAAGAGCGCATTGCGCTAGCGCACATGAGGGTGACACGTGTCGCTTAGCGCTAAGCGCTAGTTTGTTAGCGCACTGCACTTTTAATTTATGAGCGCGCTGCGCCAGTGTATGGCTGCCCTAGTGAGTGACACGTGGCGCGCTTGGCGCTGAGCACCAACCCAAGAGCGCAGTACGCTGTTTTCAGGAGCGCAAAGCGCAAGCTGTGTCTGTGATTGACACGTGGCATATTTTGGCTCTGAGCGCCGGTCTAAGGAGCGCAAAGGCGCAATTCAAGAGTGCAAAGCACTTTCCAGTAGCGCAAAGCGCATCAGATCAAATTTAAGATCAAAGAACAAGCTTTTGTTCTTCAAAGGAGGCCTTGCCTCAAGATCCAAGAACCAAAGTTCTTGTTTTTATTAAAAGGCTCTGCCTTTATAGATCAAAAGATCTGTGAATGAAGTAAAATACTTCTTTATTTTAAGGATTGGATCTTTTAATCCTTTATATTTAATCAAAGATCTTGGTCTTTTTTATAGATCTAAGATCTTTTTTAGAAGATGATTCTTCTTTTTATGAGATGTTTTCATCTCTATTGTTCAAGAATTAATCGTTTTTACCTTTAAAGATGAAGAAATGATCTTCTTTCTTCAAAAGCTTGCCTTTCTTTCTTTTTTTGAGTTCTTCTCAAAATTTGCAGAGGGTTTTTTCTATTTGAGACTTGAAGTCTTGGGGCCTTTATATAGGACCAATTGATTTGTTAAATTAGTTGAAGAGATTTTTCTCTAATTGATTTGGGGATGTTTCCCCACCGTTGGATCTTTGATCTTAGGGCTTCTGTTTTACAGAAGGCAATCTTCTTGTTTTCAACAAGATTGGAAAGATCTTTCCAGAACAGAATTTTAATTCTGATTAATTAATAATTTATTATTATTAGATCTTTTGATCTAACGGTTGGGAATTCTTTTAATTCCAGTGTTGGCGCACTTGGCGCTAGCGCATCTGCGTTTGACACGTGGTGCGCAGCGCAACTGCGCTAGCGCATCTGTGTTTGACACGTGGCGCGCAACGCAGAGTGCAGCGCAACTGTGTTTGACACGTGGCGCGCAGCGCAGAACGCAGCGCAACTACGCTGGATCTGAAGCATTGCTTCAACAGAGGTGTCTTTTCACCTTCCTTTTTAAGTCAAACTTATATTCCCGAGAATCTTTCATTTCCCAATCTTGGAAATAGTTCCATTATGCACAAAATTTTCTGTGTTTCATCTTTAAAACTCGAAGCAAAACTTCTTCCTTTTCTCATCCCCAAAGACCTTTCTCAACTATGGCTTGTAACCGCCCTCATGTTCGTAGACAGCCGTGGGAAGTGCCCATTCAGGACCTTGTTCCTCGCTTTGCTGCGCGCTTGGTGGATCCTTCTTTCACGGATGAGCAGTGCGACGTTGCGTTGCATGATCTTTTGACTCGTGTGGGGTCCCCTCTTCCTCCACACTCTATTTGGCTTCGGGTGATCCTTGCGTCTGTGCTCGCCGATCTTCTCCCTCCTCCAGCAAAGATGTCCTCGGCAATGCTGTATACTGCCGAAGACAAGATCGAGTGCTTCTTGGAGGCGCACTTAATCATTCAAGCCCTGAGGGATTGCTCCATCCACTTGCTGAGCCAGATACGGGCTCGTCGGGTTGTCATCACCACTTTCTCTGAGGAGTGCGGCGTCGACCGTTGGATTTCTATCCCTCGGGAGGATCGCCGTTTCGACATGGTGGAGAAGATAGAGAGGGAACTGGATAATCTTCTCTTTAGCTTTGTGAACCCCTGTCCTTCTGATCCCATATTTGGTGATCTTTTTTAAATGTAATAACAATAATAATAATAAAAAGATGTTTTAATTTAGTATTTTATTATCTGTTAAGTGTTCTCTTATTTTTAATTCTTTATATTCCTTTGTAAGATGTTTATGCGCTGCATAATCATGAAGCGTTGCTTCGCTTTCCAATCTTGGAAACAGAGCTTTGCTCTAATTTGGGGTGCGCGGCGTAATTGCGCTAGCGCTAGCACATTCGTGTTTTGACACGTGGAGCGCAGCGCGCCTTGCGTTAGCGCACTCGCGCTCGACACTTGGCGCGCAGCGCAGAGCGCAGCGCAACTGCGCTAGTGCACCAATGTCAGACACATGGCGAGAAGCGCAACGTGCAGCGCAACTGCGCTAGCGTGCCTACGCTCGACACGTGGCGCGCAGCACAGAGCGCAGGATTTGAAGCGTTGCTTAAATTTTTGACTTTCAAATTTTTAAACAGAGATTTGCTCTGATTAGGGGAAGCAGGAGCGTCGCTTCATTTCCAGCCTTGGAATTTGAACAGAGTTTTGCTCTAATTGGGGGAAGCAGAAGCGTCGCTTCATTTCCAATCTTGGAATTTGAACAGTGCTTTGCTCTGATTGGGGAAACAAATGCCCCCCCACCGTTGCGCTTGCGTGGCCCCAAACGTGAGCGCGGCGGTGGTAGCATCTCAGTCGTTGGATCAACTTTTGGGGAGTTGAAACGGCTCTTAATGCCTATAAATAGGACATTTGGCCCCTTAGATGATTTTCATCCTTTTTCTCGAGAATTTTCTCTTAGTCAGAGCATTGCTCTTTAGTTCAAGGACTTTCAAGAGTTAGAACTCTTTCCAAACTTAGGTAAAATTAATTTTAAGAAATTAAGGTTTTTACCCATTAACAGAGCCTTGCACTTAATAGATCTTCGATCTAAAAAAACCCATTTAGGGTTTCACTTGCAGAGCTTTGCTCCATAGGTCTAAAGAGATCTAAAGAGAACTAAAGAGAACCCTATTAGGGTTCCATTAATAGAGGTCTGCTCTCTAAAAGGATTTTTCTTGTGATTTCTTAATTTATTAGTAGAGCTTTGCTCCTTTCAAATCATATAGAAGAACACTTGAGAGTTTTTTATGGATCTTGAAGATTTAAGATGGAATTTTATTTTTTGATGAATTATATCATCTTCTTAGAGAAAAACTCTCAATGTTCTCGAGGGCTTTCTTTAACTTCCCTTCATAACTGATTTTGACAAGTGTCACTCCTGTCTGCAGAGCATTGCTCTCGAGGAGTTTAACTCCATATGCCTATTTTGAATAAGAAATTGCTTATTCAGTCTGTCTGCTAATCTTTGCTGATTTTCTTTTACAGGGGTAATGGACGCTCACATGTATGATCTCGAAGAGATTATCTTTTACGGAGACATCCGCCGACTCGGCCATTCTCAGAATCGAGAATTCACAAACGCCGAGTGTGCCGAAATTATGAGTCGCTTTGACGCATACAATGGTCAACTGCTTACTCGGCATTCCCCTCTTCTGAAGCTTATTGTGGGAGCGATCTGGGAAGCGCTCCCTCTATTCTGTACCGCCGTGCCGCTTAGAGCATTGGATGCCGCTGAGGATAAGATACACTCGGTGTATCTGATGAACCTAATCTCAAAGAGACGGCGAGACAATCTTGTCGATCTCCTGCACCAGGCTTTTCAACAGTCTGCCATACTTGCTGCCTATCGGAGGGTGGAGGACATCTGTAGGGATCTCGACGCTTGTGATCGCGAAAGAAAGCACACTAGGATGGTTCGCCAGGCTTGGAAAATTCTGGACAAGGTCAGTTTTGAGTTCCTCAATCCATGTCCTGGATTTGAGGTTTTGCCATTGTAATTACTTTAGTAATGTCTTTGTTTATTGCTTTCATAATTGTAAAAATCTTTTTGCAATATGAATGGCAAATTTCTCATTTTAGCGTGTTTTATTTCATATTCTGAATCTTTTGCAAATGCATGGATGGGGTGTGCCTCGAACGCTTAATTAAATGTAGATCAGATGTTCTCCTTGTTGCCTTCTCCTCTTTACTGTGTTGTTACCATGTGAATTTAGCAAGTATATAACTGTCAATCTTGTGCTCTTTGTAAGGTAGTGATGGCTTACAAAACAGGGTTAGGATTTGTCATCTAAGACTTTGCAGGGTTCATAGGCACTCAGATGAGGTCTCCCAAGCCATCAACCATGGCAATTTCAAAATTATGGTGCCTACAAACCCTAAAGTACGGATCGATAACTAGATTTCTAGGCGAACAAGAACTAGTTAACAGTTAACTAATGAGAATACGGAAATACAACCTTTGTAGATCCGGTTATCCACCTCCACGGCTCCGCAACGATGTCGTCTCCGCTGTCCAAATCAAATCTGGGCTCTAGGATCGGCTTCGTCGGAGAATGGGCAAGCTAGGTCGTCGATGTCCATGCCGAAGATGATCTACGTCGAAGCATCGATGAATCAAGCTCCACCTTCACCAAACCCTAAAATCTTGTGAAGGAAACACACTCTACTACTTGGCAAGAGGTAGAGGATGAAGAAATAGGAGGTGGGTTAACTTTAGAATTGGATTTCTCACTCTTTCCATCAATCCACCATTGATGGAGCTTGCTTTTCATGAAGAAGAAGAAGAGCAAGAAGAAGATCATTGTTATGATAAGTTAAAAGAATAATCAAAAGAAAAACCATTCTTATCATAACTTGAACCCTAGTTAAGTGTAGAGAAAAGACCATGGTTAATGGAATGGTTAGGGTTAAGGATAAGAACAAAATGGTCACTAGGTCAAAGTCTTCAAGAAGCTTCAATATGAAACAAAAATAGCCACCATTTTCTTCTTATTCCTTTTCTAATTATTTCCAAAATAAATAAATAGATAAATAAATAATAAAAGGAAATAAAACCCTAATCATATTAATAACCATGGTTTATTCTTAACTTACACTTAAACAATCATGTATCATCAAACATGATACAAGCAAATGCACAAAAGTATATCGCATATACAATGCGCCCATCCGAGTGAGAAAATCCATCTTAAGTAAACCGATACTAGTTGATGCAAAGTAATATATCAAATATATAAATATGCATTAAATCATTAAATCAACACTTGATTCAATGACCCGGTTATGTCGCACACAACCGACTAGTATACAATATATCGGCTTATCGAATCAACGCTTGAATCGATAACTAGGTTATATCTCATACAACCATTCGATATATTTATCGCGAGAATAGAATACGGTATCACATACACGCATTATTCTCGGTCCCGCACATATCTCATATGCGCTCCTATTTCGTTTCGCTTGAGCCAGGAAACCTCTGTGTAGGACTCTAAAGACTCGTCAATACGCCGGCAGCAGGTGATGATCATATCAAACACCCACAAGCCGCAAGCGGTCTGCTAAACGTAACGGCCACCCGGGTATTGAGCGATCTGAAGATCGACGAGCAAGCCCGCTCACACTCCAGTGAATCCGACCAGTAACACTACCGTACAGTCCGGTCTGATCGTCTGATATGTTGCATATCTCGCCTAGGGGTGGTAAACGTCAGACCCCAATAGCTCAATAAGTCGTGTCGATATGAGGTCTATAACTGTTCGAGAAACTACTGGTAACACTTACCAGTAAATCTCAGCAACCCTGGCCAGGGATTTCCTGTTATAGCCAATCGAACACAGCGCAACATCAACCCCCATATACCGGGAGAGACGACTCCCCTCCTATCGCTCATTGCCTCCATGTGACTCGGGACTGTACCCAAAAACCACCGTTTTGCACGCCCTCTTGGACGTGGTAAGATGGAAATCAAAGCACAGTGGGAACCACACAAGACTCTATGACGATCTCGGGTCAACAGACTACTCTGTACCAGTGTCACCAGAGAACTGCCATCTGACGTGAGGTATAATACCATCTGGGAGTTCTCGGCGAGTCCGTCCAGTGTACCCAGTCTCTACTGAGCACCCGTATATCATCTCCGATGTCAAACACCAATGGATATGGGATCATCCATCGCCCATCTGTATGGGTCGAGAAGGTATACGCTAGTCTACTCTGGTATATCGATGCCCCGTCTCGATACACCCACGACTAGGGACTTTGAAGGATGTACTTATGGACTACCATGTCCCCACTAGTATGATCCGCATCATAGTCCAGGTAGTCAAGTACAGATCCTAAGGGCTTTACCAACATGTAACAGAGAGACAATCAGTATACACGTTAAGGTAAAGAGTAACCAGATAGCATACTATCATGTCGAGCAAGAAAGTCCTCCCTATATATGTCCCAGCATCCACTACAATATACATCCTATGTACAGTAATGGCCTCTAGGGCATACATATAACTAACAATCTCCCACTTGCACTAGGGCCATCTGTAGCAGTGGTTTGAAGTATCTCATACTCAACCATCCCATAAAAGTCTCTCTCTGGGAACAGGCCTTTGTGAGTGGATCCGCTGTGTTGTCCTCTGAGTCTACTCTCCTAACCTCGATCACCCTGGAGATCAACCATCTCCATGATCAGGCGATGCTGCCTTAGAATAAGTCTGGATCACTGATGGGACCGGTGTTCCTCGGCATGAGCCACAACTCCATTGTCTCACAATGGTAGGAACATAGTTCATCTCATGAACCAATATACACCCAAACAGCTTCTAGGGTAGCATCTTAAGTAGCGATGTATCCTGCCTTTATCGTCTAGTATGTCACGGTATCTAGCTTGGAACTCTTCCAACATACCGTCCCTTTACTGAGGGTAAAGACAATGCCTGCAACTGACATTCAGTCGTCTTTATCACCCTGGAACACTTCCAGTGATTCTCCCTAGGATCGTTTGATACATCTCACTACAACTAGTGAGAATCCTAACATCCAATTAAATCTATCTCATAGATCCAAAACTCAGGATTTAGGAGGTATCACTTTGATCCTGTGTGGAGAATCATTGTGATAAGCGGAGATTGATCGAGCGTAGCATAAGAAACTCCTTTCTTATCAAGAGTATGTCATCCAGGTACTCTACGAGGATCGTCACCATACTCCCTACTACCTTTTTGTTTATACAAGGTTCATCTACCATTTTGATGATGTCAAACTCTTTGACTTATCCATCAAAACAGATGTTCCATCTCCGCGATGCCTGCTTTATCCTATAAAGCATCTTGCACACGTTTCCGCTGCTCCCACTGTCTACGAGGCCCTCTGGCTGTGTACTTATAGACGCTCTCTTCTAAATCATTATTTAGAAAAGCAGTCAAGACACCCAACCACCAGATATCGCAGTCATGGTATGTAGCCGTGGTAAGTAGGATCTGGATGGACTTAAGCATAGATCCTTGAAAAGGTTTCATCATGATCCACGCCTGGTCAATGAAGAAAACCTTTAACAAGTCTAGCTTTGAAAGTCTCAACTTTTCCATCTACACCAAGTAATCTTCTCAAGATTTACTTGCTCCTGATGGGGATTTAACCCTTTAGATATAGCAACTAAAGTCCATACTTTGTTGGTGTATAAGGATTCCATCTCAGGTCGCTAAGCATCCAGCCATTCTTACAGAGTCTCTACTCTTGATGGCCAGCTCGAAACTAGTTGGGTCATCATCTCATGATGCAATCCTCGCTCCCACTGTCATAGAGAAACCAGAGTATCTCTCAGGTGGGTGAGGAACCCTACTAGATCGGCGGAGAGGCTGAGGTTCGTTGGAATCTACTGAATCCTTCGGTTCTACCAAATCATCAACTCCAGTTTGTATAGCTGGAACGTTTCCAGGTCTACATAACAGACGTTGCCTCGAGCTTGTCCGGATTTAGCTTTTAAACATTGGCCGGACAACCCCAAATCTTAACTAACTTAAGATATGGGCTCTTCCCTTTCCATATCACATATGAAGTGGTAGGCATAGATTTGATTCGAACCCTATTCAATAGGTATGCGACTTCTCAAGTGCATAACCCCTTAAGGAAAAAGGTAACTCAGTAGTACTCATCATAGAGCACACCATATCAAATACGGTGTATCTGCTCCGCCCCGATATACCATCGTGCAATGGTGTATACGGAGGAGTAATGCTGAGAGAGAATCTTATTCTCCTTTAGAATAGTCCTAGAATTCCGTGCTCAAGTATTCTCCTCCTTGATCTCATCAAAGGACATAATACATATACCCGTATATTGGTTCTCTACTTCTAACTTATATTCTGTGAATATCTCAAAAGGTTCGGACTTGTGTTTCAACAGGAACATATGTCTGAATCTTGAGAGATTATCAGAGAATGTAATGAAGTACAAAGAATCAGTCTTGGCAAGTGTAGACTGGGGACCTTGCATACATCAACATGTATCATCCCAAGAGTTCACTAACTCTTTCTCTGTTTCCAGTAAACGGAGCTATGGTCATCTTATCTTTGTGACATGACTGGCGAGTTTCACAAGATGTAAATTCAAACTGATTTAAATATGCATCTATATGTAACTCTAGCTAGTCGGGTCGCACTGATCTGACCTAGTCTACAATACCTCAAGAAGGATTCGTTCATTTCTGAACTCTTCCTCTTGTGTGTGTTCCGTACACTAAGAACTGTAGTTTGATTTAGAACATTAATGCTTTTAGATAACGTGCCTGAACCGATCAACTTTTGATATAGGAAATGTTCAAAACATTATCCATTAATACAAAATTTTATCATTTCTTTACTGTTAAAGAGACTGATATGATTTTGTATATCAGGTTCGGTATCTAATAACATTCGTTCAGAATCAATGTATTCTGGTAATACAGGGTGACAGTGACCAACAGACTTGGCTGCAACACTTGCCCCGTTTTCTGCCTCATGAAACTTATCACCCGTTCTCAGTTCTTCTACCTTTCTGTAGCCCTATGTAACATATTACATATGCGGGATCCTGATCCGGTATCATATACCCAGGACGTAAAGGATACTGAGAAACAGTTCTGTATAATGAACATACCCGAAGATGATGCATCAGCATGCACTTTCTTCGTTTGGGCGGCACGGGAATTCTGGTATTCCCCAATTTCCTGCTCTGTCTTATAACAATTATAAGTTGGAGCGGGACCAACGTTCCCCAGCTCAGTATAACAAGCGGGTTCGGTCAATATTCCGTATTATTATCTTGATTAAGGCGTGATATGGTCGCTACCAGGAGAGAGAGAGAAGAAAACACTCAGCGTGCGCTCTGTCAAGAATAGATTGGTTTTATTTTATCTAATCAGGATGGCTCCCACTGCTTTTTATCAAATCTTCCTTCAAACCTTAAAAGGAAAGACTAGCCGGGATTAATTACACACTACAAGTTCGCCAATCTTTCAGCCAGGCCAGTGTCGGTACTTTGAGGGAGGTCCCCCGTGCTTTCGCACGAACCTAATTAATGTAAACCTCGTTTTCCCAGAGGCGTAACCCCGTTGACACCTTTCTAGACACCTACTTGATCGGCTAATTGTAATGTATAAAACTCTCCCAGGAGTAACTCTTACTCGCAGCGGGTATCGGGATCCAACTATCTCATAGAAGGTATGCAATCTCATTGCAAATTTCAACACTTGAAATTCCCGATAATATTTTGCCCCTAGCAGCTTATGACCTTGGCTAAGGTCAACAAATCATAAGTGCTAGCCAAGTTCAACCCGTCATTTCCCGATTGAATTAAACCCACCCGCACGACCCTTGGCTAAGGTCAACAAAGTCGCACGACTACCCTAACTCAATCGCATCATATGCTTATACAGATAAGCACTAATCAGCTACCGCACACTACGCCTTGGCTAAGGTCAACAAACGTAGCACGAATACTAACCAGTACTTATCTGAAATGACGGAGGGCTACGACAGGTTTTTCTGAAAACCTATTGCGTAATGAACTTGATATCGTTGTAGAATCAAATGATTTTGAAATGGAGTGCTTTTGAGGCTTTTCTAGTTTTGCTAAAGGAGTCACTCCCGGTGAAGGGATCGTCGGTCCTTTCCTCGTCGAATGAGGTGCGGGATATATCATATATATCACTGTGCAAAGCAAAAACTTTTAAAAGCCATCAAAAGACAAACCGAGTGTGTAGCATCTGCCAGTTATTGCTAAAGGAGTCACTCCCGGTGAAGGGATCTCGGTCCTTTCCTCATCGAATAAGGTGCAGGATGTTCTTTAATGAACACCGCGATGCAAAGCAAGAACTGTAGCTACCTGTTTTATTTTGAAATTCGATTCCACAACATCTTTAGGTTTCTTTTATTTCATTAATCACATTAATGAAGTCCCATCAATTAATGTACCTAAACATCACAGATAGATATGACGTACACTTATGCCATCCGCATTCGCCTCGATGTCCCCTCGTGCACCGTTAGGTTAGGTAACTAACGACAGAGCAGGGCAGGGCTAACGCGGGTGTAAAACATAAGCAACGTCTGTATAATATATCATATATACTATATACTATATCTATCAAAGAAACATCACATGTTCTCATCACAGATATCGCAGCAGAAGAATCATATGAAATATTGGATATACTAGGACGTCCGTGTTTTCAATACGAGCCAGTATAAAACACGGATTCCATGGTCGTGATGAATAGCCAAACCCACACCCCTAGACCCCTACGAGAGCGGCAAGCAACCCTACCAATTCTGGAGTTAGGAGACCCGGACTCGACTCCTCGAGTTTGTCTCCCACTGGACTCCAGAACCCGGTTACTTGTGCTCCCCACCTTGGGTCTATCCTAGTGCGGAAAAGTAAATAATATACAAACGGTGACTACTTCCGCTACCTGGAAGCGCCCCAATAAAAGAATATTACATACAAGTTTTTACATGAATGAAAATGAAAAACACTCATCTCACATAAAAACCCCCGGCTATTCAAACACGACGATCCAATATAACATATCCAGCAACACATAACATCACATGTCATCAACGTAAGTAAATATGCGCATCCCAATTGTCGTTGACATATAGCAACGAAACCGGCGATATCACATATTACACTTACGGTCACAGAAAAGAAAGTGTAAAACTACAACAGTTGGAATCCGCAACCACCTCAGACATCGCATGCCTGACCAAATGAATTACTTAGACATCGCATGCCTAACAATTATAAACCCCGCATTTTAGTCCCATCATCGAAAACACTTTTCAATATCAAGTCGGGCAATTCAACAAGATTCCCGACAGCCTGATCGAATGCTCGTCGCAAACTTCAGTAGACGGCTGCACCCCTGATATCGCCGACGAAGTGCACCAAGGCGGAACACCGCTACCGCGAGCACCCGGAGGGATGCTTTCGGCGACGGGGTTCTCCTACAGTCACTTGGTCGGGGCTATGGAGTGAGGCTGTCTATTAAGTTTACACGGCGAGTATCCGCGTACGCTACGTGATTGCAACGGACTTTTGATCACATCAAAATTCCGTGGCAACCGATCAAGTGAGACTAAACTGCTATGTTTATAACATTCATTTAGTTATCATATAACTCATTGTGAATTCCAATTATTGTATCCCATTCCAGATAAACAGAAAATGTTAAACTTTCCGATCGAACAATCGAACACCCAAGTTTTCCCGAAACAGATCAACACATGAAACAAGTCTAACAACATTCCGTTCGTGCCTCAGTACCAACGATCCAGCCGTAGAAGGGTCAAGCCAACGCCTCACATGTGGCACGCCGTACTGCCCCAAACCCGAAGGTTCAAAGGGCAGTTCAAGACGGTCACATAATCGAGTTAAGGTTTGTGTCTTCTAGAGGGACCATCGCGTTACTTGCACTACTTAGAACGTCGTCAAACTGTGGAAAAATCCAACACTTGGAAATTTCCCGACAGGGGAAAAATCGGGTATTTATATCCGGTCGAACTTTTTAACATATTCTAAAATTTATCCGGAAAACACATGGACAGAATTAGACTTTCCGATCGAAACAATGATTCCCAAAACAACTCAGAACAACTCAACTCTTGAGTTCAGTTTAAATATTCCAGGAAAATGAGAATTTCATTTTACAAGTTACAGTGAAATTTGACACGTGTCGGCTTCTAATTGGCGGCCCTTCCGCCGCACAAACCCCCTTTGTGCGGCCCTTCCGCCGCGCTTTTGTGGAATCAGGGTACCAAATTTCACAGTAACTCTTAAAAAAGCCTGCTTATTTTTCTGGATATTTTTAATTGCCAAAAATCAACAGTTTTGAAAAAAGTACAGAGAGCAATTTTGCAATGGGATTTTGGTTCGATCGGGTTTCTAATTCCGTCCGGGGATCGCCTAAGGCTCTAGCTAGGCTCTGATACCACTGCAGGGTTCATAGGCACTCAGATGAGGTCTCCCAAGCCATCAACCATGGCAATTTCAAAATTATGGTGCCTACAAACCCTAAAGTACGGATCGATAACTAGATTTCTAGGCGAACAAGAACTAGTTAACAGTTAACTAATGAGAATACGGAAATACAACCTTTGTAGATCCGGTTATCCACCTCCACGGCTCCGCAACGATGTCGTCTCCGCTGTCCAAATCAAATCTGGGCTCTAGGATCGGCTTCGTCGGAGAATGGGCAAGCTAGGTCGTCGATGTCCATGCCGAAGATGATCTACGTCGAAGCATCGATGAATCAAGCTCCACCTTCACCAAACCCTAAAATCTTGTGAAGGAAACACACTCTACTACTTGGCAAGAGGTAGAGGATGAAGAAATAGGAGGTGGGTTAACTTTAGAATTGGATTTCTCACTCTTTCCATCAATCCACCATTGATGGAGCTTGCTTTTCATGAAGAAGAAGAAGAGCAAGAAGAAGATCATTGTTATGATAAGTTAAAAGAATAATCAAAAGAAAAACCATTCTTATCATAACTTGAACCCTAGTTAAGTGTAGAGAAAAGACCATGGTTAATGGAATGGTTAGGGTTAAGGATAAGAACAAAATGGTCACTAGGTCAAAGTCTTCAAGAAGCTTCAATATGAAACAAAAATAGCCACCATTTTCTTCTTATTCCTTTTCTAATTATTTCCAAAATAAATAAATAGATAAATAAATAATAAAAGGAAATAAAACCCTAATCATATTAATAACCATGGTTTATTCTTAACTTACACTTAAACAATCATGTATCATCAAACATGATACAAGCAAATGCACAAAAGTATATCGCATATACAATGCGCCCATCCGAGTGAGAAAATCCATCTTAAGTAAACCGATACTAGTTGATGCAAAGTAATATATCAAATATATAAATATGCATTAAATCATTAAATCAACACTTGATTCAATGACCCGGTTATGTCGCACACAACCGACTAGTATACAATATATCGGCTTATCGAATCAACGCTTGAATCGATAACTAGGTTATATCTCATACAACCATTCGATATATTTATCGCGAGAATAGAATACGGTATCACATACACGCATTATTCTCGGTCCCGCACATATCTCATATGCGCTCCTATTTCGTTTCGCTTGAGCCAGGAAACCTCTGTGTAGGACTCTAAAGACTCGTCAATACGCCGGCAGCAGGTGATGATCATATCAAACACCCACAAGCCGCAAGCGGTCTGCTAAACGTAACGGCCACCCGGGTATTGAGCGATCTGAAGATCGACGAGCAAGCCCGCTCACACTCCAGTGAATCCGACCAGTAACACTACCGTACAGTCCGGTCTGATCGTCTGATATGTTGCATATCTCGCCTAGGGGTGGTAAACGTCAGACCCCAATAGCTCAATAAGTCGTGTCGATATGAGGTCTATAACTGTTCGAGAAACTACTGGTAACACTTACCAGTAAATCTCAGCAACCCTGGCCAGGGATTTCCTGTTATAGCCAATCGAACACAGCGCAACATCAACCCCCATATACCGGGAGAGACGACTCCCCTCCTATCGCTCATTGCCTCCATGTGACTCGGGACTGTACCCAAAAACCACCGTTTTGCACGCCCTCTTGGACGTGGTAAGATGGAAATCAAAGCACAGTGGGAACCACACAAGACTCTATGACGATCTCGGGTCAACAGACTACTCTGTACCAGTGTCACCAGAGAACTGCCATCTGACGTGAGGTATAATACCATCTGGGAGTTCTCGGCGAGTCCGTCCAGTGTACCCAGTCTCTACTGAGCACCCGTATATCATCTCCGATGTCAAACACCAATGGATATGGGATCATCCATCGCCCATCTGTATGGGTCGAGAAGGTATACGCTAGTCTACTCTGGTATATCGATGCCCCGTCTCGATACACCCACGACTAGGGACTTTGAAGGATGTACTTATGGACTACCATGTCCCCACTAGTATGATCCGCATCATAGTCCAGGTAGTCAAGTACAGATCCTAAGGGCTTTACCAACATGTAACAGAGAGACAATCAGTATACACGTTAAGGTAAAGAGTAACCAGATAGCATACTATCATGTCGAGCAAGAAAGTCCTCCCTATATATGTCCCAGCATCCACTACAATATACATCCTATGTACAGTAATGGCCTCTAGGGCATACATATAACTAACAGACTTTTCAACTTTATGAGCCGTGAGGGTCTCATAAAGAATTTTCTCCCTACGGGTCGAGAGGATCCTGTAGGTGTAATTTCTCTTTAAGAATCGTGAGGATTCCTAAGTGCGTTTTCTCTTGAAAGTCGTAAGGATCTCACAAGAGAATTTACTCCCTTACGAGTCGTAAGGACCCGCAAGTGATGGGTGAAGTTGTCCTTATCCGCATTTCACGGAGTCAGGGGCTGCTCTGGACGTTTTCCAGGATATCGTAGTTTAAAGACATCGCGGTCGAGGTTAAGGACATCATAGTCCATGAGTTTAAGGACCTCACAGTCCAATGTTAGTTTTAAGACATCGCGGTCGAGGTTAAGGACATCATAGTCCGTGGATTTAGGGACCTCATAGTCCAATGTTAGTTTTAAGATATCACGGTCGGGGTTAAAGACATCATAGTCCATAGATTTAAGGACTCCACAGTCCGTTGTTAGTTTTAAGACATCACGGTCGAGGTTAAAGACATCATAGTCCATGAGTTTAAGGACCTCACAATCCATTGTTAGTTTTAAGACATCACGGTCGAGGTTAGGGACATCATAGTCCGTGGATTTAAGGACTCCACAGTCCGTTGTTAGTTTTAAGAAATCACGGTCGAGATTAAGGACATCATAGTCCGTGGATTTAAGGACTTCCACAGTCCGATGTTAGTTTTAAGACATCACGGTCGAGGTTAAGGACATCATAGTCCGTGGATTTAAAGACCCCACAGTCCGTGAAATGTGTGGTTGTTGGGACCCTTCACCTCTTTGAAGACGTTGAGGAATTACAACGACAAATATCAAAGGAGTGAAGAGATGTACCCTTGAACCAAGGTAAAATCAGTTTAAAATCACTGGGGTTGATTGTTAGTTTTAAGACATCACAGTCGAGGTTAAGGACATCATAGTCCGTGGATTTAAGGACTCCACAGTTCGATATTTGCTCTGGATGCTTCCCACGGGTTCACTGCCGTGTTCGGTGAGGATCAGGTTCCGCTCTGGATGCTTCACACGGGTTCAAAGCCGTGCTCTGCGAGGACCAGGATCCGCTCTGGACGTTTTCCACGCGGTCAGAAGTGACGTTATCCGCATTCCACGTAACCAGGAATTTTGCTCTAGATGCTTCCCACCGGTTCACTGCCGTGTTCAGCGAGGACTAGGCTCCGCTCTGGATGCTTCACACGGGTTCACTGCCGTGCTCTGCGAGGACCAGGATCCACTCTGGACGTTTTCCACGGGGTCAGAAGTGACATAATCCGCGTTCCACGTAGCCAGGAATTTTGCTTTAGATGCTTCCCACGGGTTCACTGCCGTGTTCGGCGAGGACTAGGCTCCGCTTTGGATGCTTCACACGGGTTCACTGCCGTACTCTGCGAGGACCAGGATCCGCTCTGGATGTTTTCCACGGGGTCAGAAGTGACATAATCTGCATTCCACATAGCCAGGAATTTTGCTCTAGATGCTTCCCATGGATTCACTACCGTGTTCGGCGAGAACTAGGCTCCGCTTTGGATGCTTCACACGGGTTCACTGCCGTGCTCTGCGAGGACCAGGATCCGCTCTGGACGTTTTCCACGGGGTCATAAGTGACGTTATCCGCGTTCCACGTAGCCAGGAATTTCGCTCTAGATGCTTCCCATAGGTTCACTGCCGTGTTCGGCGAGGACTAGGCTCCGCTCTGGATGCTTCACACGGGTTCACTGCCGTGCTCTGCGAGGACCAGGATCCGCTCTGGACGTTTTCCACGGGGTCAGAAATGACATAATCCGCGTTCCACGTAGCCAGGAATTTTGCTCTAGATGCTTCCCACGGGTTCATTGCCGTGTTCGGCGAGGACTAGGCTCCACTCTGGATGCTTTATACGGGTTCATTGCCGTGCTCTGCTAGGACCGGGATCCGCTCTGGACGTTTTCCACGAGGTCAGAAGTGACATAATCCGCGTTCCATGTAGCCAGGAATTTTGCTCTAGATGCTTCCCACGGGTTCACTGCCATGTTCGGCGAGGACTAGGCTCCGGTCTGGATGCTTCACACGGGTTCACTGCCGTGCTCTGTGAGGACTAGGATCCGCTCTGGACGTTTTCCACGGGGTCAGAAATGACATAATCCGCGTTCCACATAGCCAGGAATTTTGCTCTAGATGCTTTCCACGGGTTTACTGCCGTGTTCGGCGAGGACTAGGCTCCGCTCTGGATGCTTCACACGGGTTCACTGCCGTGATCTGCGAGGACCAGGATCCGCTCTGGACGTTTTCCACGGGGTCAGAAGTGACATAATCCGCGTTCCACGTAGCCAAGAATTTTTTTGATTATATCCATATTTCACGGAGTTGGGGTTTGACCTTCGGTCGTTTGTGCACTGCTGAGTCATGGAACTGGGAGTTACCGCTGTTCCGCTTTGCTTGATGTTGTGTCTGCTGTAATGAGACAATGTTGAGATGATCTCCATGATATCTGTGACCCGTCGAGATTTGGCTTCTTTTTCTGATGAAACCTGGGGAGTAGGAGTGTGACTCCCTCTTCGTTTGCGTGCCTGGATTGTATACAAGGATCGATGTGATATCACCTGTAGGGCATAAATTTCATTCATTCATTTTTTTAATTTCTTTCCGCGATGCTCTATCATTTCAGCTTCTATATCGCGAAGGTCGCGATTGCCATATCATTTCGGCTATTTCGCGTGTCCAATCATTTCGGCTGTTTATTTTATTTTTACTCGCTGCTTTTTATTGCGAGTTGCCCAATCATTTCGGCTATTTCGCATGCATACATTTTTACTTGCTGATTTTGTTGCAAGTTGCCTCATCATTTTGGCTATTTCATATGCATGTGTGGCTTGCTGGCTTTTTGCTGCAAGCTTGGGATTAGATTTCGGCATCAGCACCGCTACAACTGGGATATTGCCAGGAGCAGATCATCATTTGCCTCTGTCGATATCGAACAAAGGTGGCTTAGCAAACAGGGTTAGGATCCTGTCGACTAAGGCTTTTGACTTCATGAGCCGTAAGGGTCTCATAAAGGTATTTCTCTCTGTGAGCCGTAAGGATCTCGTAGGTGTGTTTTCTCCTTAGGAATCGTAAGGATTCCTAAGTGCATGTTCTCCTGTAAGTCGTCAGGATCTTACAAGAGAGTTTTCTCCTTATAAGTCAAGAGGACTCACAAGGGTTGTTCACCGTGCGAACATATCCCTAGTCACGGATGTGACTTTGTTAGGGAAATGTTTATTCGCGCCCGTAGATTGTATACAAGGGTCAGTGTTGCACCACTTGTAGGGCAGTATCGGAGGTTGTGGGGGTTGCTTAAGAACAGGTTCAGGTCTCTGTAGCTTAAGACTTTCAAATCTTATGAGCCGTGAGGGTCTCATAAGAGGATTCTCCTTACGAGTCGTGAGGATCTCGCAAGTGTAATTTCTCCTTAGGAATCGTGAGGATTCATAAGTGTGTTGCTCCCTTGTGAGTCGTAAGGATCTCACGCAGGTGGTTTCTCCTCACAAGGTCGAGAGGACCCTGTAAGTATCTTTTAACGAGGTTGTGCCCTTTCGGGTTTTCACAAACATTCGCCGGTAGCCCTGCTGTTTTTACTCACGGAGTCCTTTCGGGTTTTCATCCGTGCCCATTTTGCTTATGGACATACCGTTTTCTCCTTTTTTTATTCTCTTTTTTTTTCTAACGAGATTGCGCCCTTTCGGGTTTTCACAAGACTCGCCGGTAGCCCTGCTATTTTTACTCACGGAGCCCTTTCGGGTTTTCATTCGTGCCCATTTTGCTTATGGACATACCGTTTTCTTTTTTTTTATATACTTTTTTTTAGCTTTAGGATGCTGCAATCCGCCGTAGTTTCTCGACATCTCGGTCAACAACTAGTTTTAGGACATAGTGCTCCGTTGCTAGTTTAAGGACGTTTCGGTCCGCTGTTAGTTTAAGGACGTTTCGATCCGCTGTTAGTTTAAGGACGTTTCGGTCCGCTGTAAAGTCAGCCGGTTACTACTTATAGAGTTTGGGCTTAGGAAGATAGCGAGCGGACATAGTCGTCGTCATCTATCATTGACCTAGGCCGTGACTCGTCAAGCGTAGTACTTCTTCAGAAAGCGACCGTTTATTGGCCTGAAAGGTCTTTCACTATGCATGTCCATGAGCAGATAGGCTCCACCCTGGTAGACCTTGTGTATGATGTACGGGCCTTCATAGTTCGGCTCGAATTTTCCCCGCTTAGCGCGATTGGGGATCATAGGTCTTTTGACCACTAGTACGAGTTTGCCTTGGCGGAATGTCCTCGGCCTGGTCAATCTTTCATATGAGCGCGTCATCTTTGCTTTATAAGCTTCCAGATTTTGCTGCGCCAGGAGCCGGGTTTCATCAAGGGCATCGAGTTCCTCAAGCCGAATGTAAGCGTTCTCCTCGTCCTTCAGCTCGTAATGAACTGCCACTCGTAGAGAGGGTAACTCTATTTCGAGGGGGAGTACCGCTTCTGTACCGAATACCAACGCGTACGGCGTTGTGTTCGTGGCCGTCTTGAACGTAGTTCAATATGCCTAGAGAGCTTCTTGCAGTCTCTCGTGCCAGTCTTTTTTATTTCGGGACACCGTCTTCTTCACGATCTTTGTCAGGGTCTTATTAAAAGCTTCAGCTAGACCGTTGGCTCGGGGATTATAAACTGAGGAGTATCTCCAGTCTATGTTGTGCTGTTGTGCGAAGCGGCTAATCTTGTAGTTTCTGTAGGCTGGCCCGTTATCGGAGATAATCCGCCACGGAGTTCCAAACCGATAAATAACGTGCGTCTTGAAGAAGTGGAGGATATTCTCCGTCTTCACTTCCCTCAGCGGAACTGCTTCTGCCCACTTGGAGAAGTAATCAGTTGTCGCCAAAATGAAACGATGTCCTCTGGACGATGCCGGTTCGATGGGGCCGATTTTGTTAGTTCCCCACATTTCGAACGGCCAGCTAGCCACCGTCGGATGTAGTGGGTTTGGATGCTGGTGGATGAAGTCCCCATGGATCTGGCATGAGTGGCATTGCTTCGCATACTCGAGGCAGTCCTGGATCATCGTGGGCCAATAATAACCCATCCGTTTAATCTTCAGCTTCATCTTCGGCCCGGCTTGATGAGAACCGCAGAGTCCGTCGTGAACTTCTTGGATGACTCTTTTTGCTTCTTTAGGTCCCAGACATCTCAACTACAGAGAATCAAATGACCTCTTGTACAGAGTATCATTGACGAAGGCGAAAGATAGGGCTCGCTTCATGAGCTGATGTTTTGAGGACGCATCTTCAGGCGTTCAACGGGATTTGAAGTAGTCTATAAAGACTTCTCTCCAATCCTCAGCCTTTTCCTGGTCTTTTATTTGCATAGCCATTTGCTCAGTCGCTCCTTTTTCTTCGGACGACTCCGGAGATATTTCCGCCGGTCCAAGAACCCGACGACTTTGTACCACGATTCTCACGTCATCGAGGTTCTCGTCGGCCGGTTCTTTAGCGAGATTAGCTAGTGCATCCGCTTTGCTATTTTCTGCACGCGGTACGCTTTCCAAAATGTAGGAAGGTATTTAGGTCAGCAGTTGCTGTACCCTCTCGCCGTACTTTACCAGCTCTGGTTTGCACGTTTGACAGTCGCCGTTTACTTGACCGACGACCAGTTGGGAGTCTCCGTATATGAGGAGGTTTTCAATTCCCATGTCGATAGCGATCTCGAGACCTGCTATCAAAACTTCATACTCGTCTTCATTGTTTGTCCTCGGCTCTGTTAAGGAGAAAGCAAAACGCATTATCCCTCCTTGTAGAGTTACGAAGATGAGGCCTACTCCCGATTTGACTATAAGGGTGCATTGTTTGCGCTTCTTCATGGAAGACGCTCCATCAAAATAAAGTTCCCATCGGGTATCACCACCGTCGATCGCATCAAACGCATGTTCATCTGGCAGTTCGCAATTCAAAGGGGAATCGGCCGGTATCGGATGCTCAGCGAGGAAGTCGGCGATAGCCTGGCCTTTCACTGCCTTAAGAGGCTGATAGGTTATTGAGAATTCCATCAGGAGCAAGGCCCATTTAGCGAGCCGTCCTGTCAATATGGCCTTTGACATCAAATATTTGAGAGGGTCCACTTTCGATATGAGACGGACTTCATGCTCCAACGCATAGTGCCTGAGCTTCGTTATCGCGAAGATCAATGCCAGGCAGTGTTTTTCGATGGGAGAATAATTACTTTCTGCCCCCAGGAGAACTCGACTCAATTAATAGAGAGCTCTTTCTTTCCCTTGGTCGTTCTCTTGTGCCCATAATGCGCCTAAGGAACCTTCAAGGGCGGTTGTATACAGAATAAGGGGCTTTCCCTTGACCGGAGCGGCTAACACCGGCGGATTCTGCAGGTATTGTTTGATTTCGTCCAGTGCGTCTTGGCATTTGCGATCCCAGACGAAAGGGGTTCCCTTCTTCATCAGGTGGCTATAAGGACGGCACTTGCCAGAGAGATTGGCTATAAATCGCCGGATATACGCGAGTTTCCCTTGGAGAGACCGTAATTGCTTGAGAGTCCTTGGTGAGGGCATCTCCATAATTGCTTTGATCTTTGACGGATCTATCTCGATACCTCGGTGTCAGACAATGAATCCTAGGAATTTGCCCGAGGAGACTCCGAACGCGCATTTGAGAGGGTTCATTTTCAAGTTGTATTGTCAAAGGTGTTGAAATACGATCTTCAGATGTTCGAGATGCTCCTCGTATGATTTGCTTTTAACCACGAGGTCGTCGATATAACATTCGACGATTTCATGTATGAGGTCATCGAAGATCCTCGTCATGGCCCTCTGATAGGTGGCACCGGCATTCTTTAGACCGAAGGGCATCACCTTGTAGCAGAATATACCCAAAGGGGTCCGGAAAGCGGTATGCTTCTGGTCTTCGGGATGCATCTTTATCTAATTATATCCTGATGAGCCGTCCATGAAGGAGAAAACTTCATGAGTGGATGTGTTGTCTATCATTAGCTTGGTGACCGGTACCGGGAAGTCATCCTTCGGGCAGGCTTTATTGAGATCCCGAAAGTCCACACATATGCGCACTGTCCCATTCTTCTTCATCACTGGGATGATGTTGGCGATCCAGTCAGGATACTGAACTTCTTAGATGAAGCCAGAGTCGATCAGCTTCTTGACCTCGGCGTTAATGCTCATCTCAAGCTCGAGCCGCATTCTTCTCAGTGCTTGTTTGATTGGCTTGACGTCCGAGGATATCGCTAATTTGTGAACAACAATCTCTGGATCTAATCCTGTCATTTCGGAATAGTTCCATGCGAAGCAATCTTTATGCTGCATAAGCACGTTTTTTAGCGCAGCCACCCTTTCTTCAGATAGCAGCTCACTGACGAATGTCGGTCGCGGGTCATTTGTCGTCCTCAAATCAACTTTCTTGAGGTTATCTGCAGTGGTGTGTATTCCGTCTTCCAGCTCTTTTGGTGCTGGTGGAAACTCTGAGATCACCTCATCATCATTATTTTCGAAGCACCAGGGGAGGTCATCCATATTCTTAGGCTCTTCCTTTGATAGTGTTATCATATGACAGGTACGAGATCGCTTCCAAGACCGGTGTGGATCTGGTTCTATTCTCATGGATTTGGGTTCATGCTTCTGCGGAGGTGTTACCCTCCAACTGCTAGATAGAGCAAATTTGCCAAGCTGATATTGATCTTCGACCCATTTCTTGAAGGTGAAGCAGTCTTCGAGAGGGTGTCCTATTGCTCGGTGATAAGAGCAATAGTCTGGATGGGAGACCTCGTTAGCTTGCTCAGGGTGCTTGGACTCTGGGAGTGTAAGCATTTGATGTCTTATGGCAAGATCAAGTATCTTCTTTGTCTTGTCTTGAGGAAAAGAGTATGCTCGACTTATCTTCTTTATAAGGGACAAATCCGGACCGCTCGATTCCTGATCGCGTGACTTCTTGGTCCTGCTTTGTCGTTGTTGAATGCCTTTTCCGCTCTTTGACTTGTTTCTGCCTCTGCGTCGGGCCTTTTGTACAACAGGTTGACAGGAAGGGGCATTTTCATCTTCCGCGGCCTGTTGAAGAAGGCGTTGCGTCCTGTCTTTCTCGTAGATGGCCATTTCGCGATTATGGTCGTCTCGAACCTTCTGCCTGCTTCCCTTATAAGCTTGTCCATTTGTTTTTCGAACGACGGACTGGGCATTTTCACGTCGAGGGCTCTTTCTGGTTCAGGGTTAGCATTCTCCCATTGAGCATCTCCTTCTTCATCAAAGTCATGTACGACACAGCAGTCACGGAGTAGCTCCCATTTCTTAGACCGAACATATCCAAGCCCGATCGCTTCCATTCTCCCGTTAGGCAACTTGCGCTGAGTTCCGGGAACGTTCCAGATCCTGTCATAGAGCTTAGCTTTCCAAGTGGTCTGTTTGAAGGGTATCCCTTGGCTCTTCAATAGCCTTTTCAAGCCTTCTGTATAATATCTAGGCAGACGGATGGGCTGGAGCCTGTCAAGTGTAGAATCTACGCCATGCCAGATTTCTTTCTCCACTTTGGTTTCCGTGGATCGGTAGAATAGGATTTCCTGTTCACCTTTTTGCCTGGGAGGGACGTAAAATGTTTGTAGCTCTTGCACGTTATAAGCTTCGAGTGCGTCGAGATCTTTGTAGTGCTCCCGCGGAATCATGGTAATTCGCAAACTCTGATTATCACCAGCGAATGCTTGTATTGGTGGCCGAGCGGAGAATATAGCATGGACCTCATCTTCTGAGTCACTGCCAAAGATCAACATAGGAGCGGACGGTCCCGACTTGTTGTACTGGGGTGGATCGGAATAAACTATCTCTTCCTCTTCCTCAGTATCACTCCCGAAGATATGAATGGTGGTGATAGCTTTGTTCTCCGGTTTGTGACATCTTTCTGTGTCCTTAAATTCTGGTAAGAAGTACTTTGCATCTTCATATTTCCGGACTTCGTTCATGGAGAATGGGTTTAGCTCTCCTGTTACAGTATACTCGAGACCATCCTTGAAATACTTCATATACTGATGTTGTGCAGAAGGGATGATGTTGTACTCGTGTAACCAAGGCCTGCCGAGCAAAGCGTTATAGCATGTCTTGGCGTCAATGACATGGAATTTAATATCCGTGACAAGTAGCCCGAATCATAACGTCAGTATCACAGACCCGAGAGTCTGCGATGACTGGGAGTCAAAATCGGAGATAGTGATTTTATCACGAGCGAGGTGCTGGACGCTCATGCAGATTTCCTTCAACACTCGCACGTTGAGGAGATTAACGGAAGACCCATTGTCGACCAGGATTTTTCCTATCTTTATATCATGGCAGTATCCCGAGACATAGAGGGGACGGTTATGCTCGCTCGTCCCAAGGAGGAGGTCTTCATCGCCGAAGGTGATATCGGCTGTGTGTGCTTCCTCTAGCTCGTCCTTCATCTTTTCTTCGGTGAGGGAAGCTTGGAATCGCTCCGGCTCTTGTAGCGCCTTGATCAATGAATCTTTCGCTTCTTTGGATAGTAGAAGGGTGTCGAGAATACTGAGCTGCGAGGGTAACTTCCTCAAGTGCGCCAGAATGTTATAGTCCACCTTACTCTTCTTTGGCGGGTCCTTGGCGGTCAGTTCTTTCATGACTTGGTCGTCCAGGGCGATATCCTCGGAGACCTTTTCTTTTCCCTTATCTTTTCTACTCGTGGATCCGAGATTCTTTTCTGGAAGCATGCGATTGCGCAACTGAATATTTTCACAGGCCTTCGGTTCTTCCTCCTTCCCCAATGTGGATTCTTTAAATAGAGGGCCAAGAGCCATCTCTTCGTCAGAGTCGCTCCCGAAGGTGAGAATCTGCGATCCCCCGGTGTTGACCATGCGACAGTTACCGGTAGTTCTTTTATGCTCCTCGGTCACACTTCTCTGCTCCCGATGAGTTTTGCGTTTCATCCGCTTAAAATGTTGCCGATGAGCAACATATCCCTGCCACTATCTTTTAAAAGCGTCGCACTCTTTGGTAGGGTGCGAAATCTTTCGATGATATAAGCAGTAGCTAGGATGTGTTTCTGCTTCACCAGGAGTGTTTCCTTCGGAGGGTGGTAGCTTCATTCCCATTGATATGGCTTTAGTAAACCTTTTTCTCGTCTTGAACTTGTTTTTATCCGCGACGGATGTTCCTTGATTCGGCGGGAGTGTCTCGGCTCTTTCGTCTAGTCGCCGGCGTTTGGCTCTTTCAAATATGGCCATCTCATGCTCCCGATCGGCTTTACTTTTCAGATGAATTTCATTTAGGAATGCGTCGATCATTTCGTCTGATGGCCCCTGAAGTTCCAGTTCAGGCTTTGCCCCCAGTCTCTTGGTGTAAAGGGCTTCTTCATCGTCTGTAGATGAGTAAGAGATCACATGGCAACTTGCTATGTAATCCTCAGATTCATCTGATGAGTCTTCTCTATCATCTCCGTCTTCAAGGACGTGGCTGAGGAACTCTTGGAGCGTGATGGGAGTCCGCGCCTTCTGATTATACTCCTCCAACGCGTCGATCTGTTTCTGCAGGTCTGTGCGCTTGTCGCCAGGCTTCACGGGCTTTTTGGATCTCTTCTTCTTTTTCGAAGATTTCGACGGCTGGGTGTGAGCACTTTGGTTATCACCACCAATCTTTAGAGTTGGGCGTGGCTTCAGCATTCCTTCGATGATCTGGGGTTCCAGCGGGTTCCTCCACCTGATCGTCGGGCATGTCTGGAGATCATTCAACATCCTTTTAGTTTTGGCCGAAAGAGCCACCTCCTATGGAGGTTCTTCAACAAAAGAGCATGTTTCCCCCGGTGTGTCCGTCTTCTTAGGAGTGTGCGGTTGTGGTAGGTTTACTTTCCACTTCTCAGACAGTGCAAACTTGCCTTGTAGGTACTGATCCTCGATCCATCCCTTAAAGACGAAGCAATCTTCGATTGGATGGCTTACCGTTCGGTGGTAAGGGTAATAATTGGGATTATTCACTTAGCTGGGTTGCGGTGGTCGCCTTGGATTTGGCAAGTTGATAAACCTGCTGCGCACCGCTAGCTCGAACAGCCTCTTCGTTTTATCCTGTGGGAATGAGTAAGGACGCTTCATTTTCTCATTGAAATAGCGCCGTCTCTCCTCCAGTTGATCCGCTAGCTTTGGGGCACTGGGCTGCTGTTGGGTGTTCGCAACGAAGGTCGCCTTCCCTTTACCCTTGTCGTTCCGCGGTTCCGGCTTCGGGGGAGACGGTCTGTGACCCATTTGATCCATCTGAGATAGCTTATCGATCAAAACCTGGAACGTGGTCGGTTTAAAAAACATCATGAACTGTGAAATAGTTGCATGAGGGTCAAGGGTGCCCACGAACATGCCCACTGCTGGTGCTTCTTCGATGCGCTATTCGCACTTCGACCACAGATTTCGCCATCGGATTGCATATTGAACCCAAGTTTCGCCCGGCTTCACTCTCGCATTGATCAATGCTGTTATTGGGGTACGTTCACTTACGCTCGCGAATCGCTGGGTGAACAATAACTCTATTTCTGCGAAAGTTTTGACGGAATCGTTTAGAAGTTCGGAGTACTATTCAAACGCCGTCTCTGATCAGTCTCTGATAAGCTGCCGACGAATTGGTGGAGCAAAAGCTTATCAACGCCCTCGGTGTTGCCGCACAGAGCTCTGAACTGGGCGACATGCTGGTGGGGATTGCCTGTCCCCTTGTGGACATGGAATTTCGGGATCGTGTAGCCCGGCGGGTAGTTTATCTGATCATACCAGCCTGGATATGGTCCCCTTGTTTTGATAACTTGGCCGGCTGCCTCATTTTCCTGGTGAACTCTTATTTGCTGAGCAATATAGTCATCCAGGGCAGCTTTAGAGATTGTTTCCTCTTTGGCTGTTGTAACGTTTTAAAAATAATTAAATAAATAATTAAATGAATAAAATTGTTTAAGTGAATTTTATGAATTTCGGTAAAGTAAAATGTATTTTTCGCAAAACTAAACCGTGATTGTTTTTCATTATAATTTCAAAAATACCTATTTTAATTATGTAATTACTAGTAAATGGTGTTTATTTAGCCACTTATAAATTTTTAGTTTAATTAAATATTTTTCCTAAATTAATTATTTTAAATATTAACATAAGCTTTATTTTTTCACTAAATTAGTGTAAATTACAAATTTGAATGATTTTAATTTGTAAAAATGAACCATGGCATATTAGAATTTAGTGTGTATCATGCAAAATTTATTTGCAAATTTTTCCATTTTTCTAGAGGTTTCTTGAGTTGCTATAGTAAAGAAATAAAAGAAAATAAATAAATCCATGAAAAGACTTTAAGTGATGTTTCTTTTCATGAAACTTCTACACAATTTCTCACCCTCTTCTTTCTCTCCCTCACCTCCAACTATGGCCGGCCATCACCCCATGGCAGCCCCCCCATTTCCCACTTCCTTTTTATTACAAAAATCATCAAAAATCCACCAAAATTCAATAAAAAATTGCATAAAATCCTAATAAATTCCTACCCTTTGTTCTTGCTCTTCTTTACATGGATTTTGGAGTGGGAAAGCATGCATTTTGGAGGCTCATTTTCATGTTTAGATTTCTTGTTTGAAGGTATAAATCTTATACTTTTGATTTATTGTATTAGATGTTCATTCTAGCATAATTAGAATTAATAAATTAAATCTATCTTCAAATTTTAAAAATTCAAATTAGGGTTTGTAAATTCAAGTGGTGGTTTTTATTAATTAATTAGGGTTATAATAACTAGTTTACCATTTTTAGAAGTGGAAAAATCTTGCATGATTGTTGTATAATAAATTGTTATCCAAAATTTATTTAATTATGCTATTTAGCTAACTAGTTTTTTTTATAAATATATATGTGGGTGAGATAAAATTCTAATTAATGTTTTTGTCATTATATTATGGTTTTAATAGGGATATTAACATGTTAGTGGAATGCAAAACCTAATCTAGTTATTAGTTTCAATTGTTAGTTAGCAAAGTGTGATAAATATGCTAATTATGCTAGTTTTTGCAAACTAGATTTTGGAAATTCCTAAATAAATGAGATTAAAAATATAATTATGGTTTCATCATATCATTATCATCATGAATTGTAGTTTAATACATTAATTCATGCAAAAGCATGTTTTGTGGTGGAATTGTGAATTTTTACATGAAAGAGCTTGAAAATTTCTAATGGTTGCAAACTAGAAATTTCAAATTTATGCAAAATTGTGTAATAAAAATATAGTAATGGTTTGTATAGTCTAGTTATGCTATTTAATGAGTTTTATGACCATTGGTTTCATTTAAATGTCAAGTTTTGAAGAAAAACGGTAAATTGGCATTTTCGGGTTTTACGAAATCGGGCGATTTGATGGATTTTAGGGTTTCGATGGATTTAATCATGTTTTATAATATAAGCAATGAGTTTTAAAATTACGAGTTATTTGTTGATGTTTATCTCGATCCATCGTAGTTTGTACGCCGATATCGAGTGATATTTGGTTCTTTTGCGTGAACGGGACATAGGTTTTAACCTATGCTGGTTCCTTGCGTCGTTTTGACTTTTGTATGTGATTCAGTTTACGATATTATTTATATGTTTGCGTTTAGGTACCCCTCACATGGACTGCGGGCGATGAAGAGGAGGATGGCGACACCGTCTTCGGCAGACATGGACCAGGTGAGTAGATGCATATCTACGGGGGGAAGTCGGGTGGATGGCGTTTAGGACCCCCGCAACGTAGAATAGGAATAGTACTTATTGTCATTAGAAAACCAGATGTGACCCTAGATTCTTAATGAGTAGGACCCTAGTAATGACCCTAGGCTGGACTAGACTAATTTAGGAAAACCATATCAGAGGATGAATACCTTGGATGAGGTTCGTAGGTTTCAGATAGAAACACACACACGCACACACTGAAACTCGACATGGTGTATACATGTATGTGTGTGTATATATATATAGGACTAGGTATAGGTATATATATATATATATATATATATATATATATATACAACACGTATATGGGATTCATTGATGTGATATGATATCCGAGGTATGATGAAACAGTATAACTGGGCTTGATGCCATGATTCTTGGCTATACAGTCGTATTAAGTGTTAGTGGATCATTAGAAAATGAGATAATGAACATGTGTACATAAATTATAATGGGTGGTGATGATATTGAGGTACATGGGACTCTAAAATAGTACCCGGACTGTAACTTGTGACTGATTACGATATGATATATATATGACTTGATTACGACATCATATAGGTGTGACCTGATGTCGATATCATATAGGTGTGACCTGATGTTGATATCATATAGGTGTGACTTGATGACGATATGGTATGACTTAATCACAATATGATACATATGACATGATATCTCTGAGGATAAACTAATGATGCATATTATGATGGCAATGATATATGATTGATATATGCGATTACAGTTTAGCACCTTGATCATGAGATGTGTTGATGATGAAATTATACGAATGATGAGACACCCAGGAGATACTTGACCCGTACCCCGATATTGGGATGCCGTACGATGGATTTTACCGTACGAGGCATAGATATGATGATTGATCCGCACTCTTGATTCGTGGAAGCTGTACTACGTACGTGACGCTATTGAGGCTGGATCGCCGACTATTAGAGATATTGTTTCAGACCTTAGGTAGACTCTTGTTTCTTATTGACTAGTTTCTTAGGTTTAGTTCCTTAGGAGGTTAGATGGACGCTAGTTTAGGTTCGATTCATATAGTGATAGTTGTACTCGTATGTCGTAGAAGGGTGGATAATGCACATCTGTCTTTACATTCATACTGTAATCATCATGGTACATGTTCTTACATATGTTGCTATAATCAGTATAAACCTTACATGTTTGGACACCAGCACCATTACTGATGATGCGCATATTCCACGCACACTTATTTGCCGGCTCACACAAATCATCATCGGTAATTGCTATGTCACATACACTTTAGATCATATTATCTGTTATTGATAGAATCAGTTAACAACTAGACCGATATAATATTGTGATTACTCTCTGATGTTAGTATAAATATGATATTTATTACTTAGACATTCATGCATTCATATTTTCATGTTATCATGCAGTATTATGGGCATATGCCGACACTTATCATTTACTTACTCATGATTTTGAGATTTGGATTTCTATGAGATTTCTGGATTTTGGGGAAAACCGCAAGAATATATAAAAAGTTCTCTCTCTCCTCCTCTCTTTTTAAAATATAAGATGCGGTTTTCTCGTGATGTATGTGTCGTCCACCATGAGATTTCATGTTTTCTGATGGATTTCGAGACCCGATTCGAGGAGTGGATGAACCGTCTCGGGTACATGGTGGGCCCGGTATGGTACCCCGGGGCAAGAAGATCGAGTTGTAGACGATGAGCGTGGCAGGAGAAGGCTACCTACCGGTGATGTCTGGCGCGGCGGATATCCGGAGGATACCGATCGTTGTCGTGAGATTTGATGATATGGGCCGATCCGGACTGACGGAGCCCGAGATATTGAGACTATGAGACTTGAGATTTACATGTTTGTGTCGATGCTTGACACGGATTTCCATGGATTTCATTGTTGATATTTCAGGTTTCTATACACGTTTTACTATGATAACAGCTAAAGATTTCTTATACAGATATACCTGGATTTCAGGATTGGTTATTTTACATTCATGGTGCATGTATATCCATTCATATGACATAGTATTATATGAGGTACTGACACGAGCACGGAGTATCTGCACTTACACGTAGTATTACCCTGCTATTACTAGATGATTGGGACTTAGTAGTGTATTATTATGACCTAGGATAGCGTCGTGCATTCGATTTCTTTTCGTAGATGTCTTCTACTCACGAGTTGGCAACTCACCCCCGTTGTACCAAATTTTATTACAGGTTCCATGTACAGGTTTCCCTGATAGCTTGCTGGCACATCTTTTCTTCAGGGTGATTTGCACGGTAGGTTCGTTCACTTGTATCTGAACCACCATTGTATTTTTATTCATTCATTTGTATCTAGTAAGCTCCATCAACCATACTTGTATTACTTGATAAGTTTATTGGACCAGTTTTTTTTATTTCAACCATAGAGTCGCGCATGTATTATTCTGATCTGGTGGTTTTGTTTTCTTTTGAGTTTGAGCCTCGCCCTTTAGCGTTGTATATTATTGTGCTTGTTGTGGTTGTTTCCGCCTGTTGGCGTTGAGCTAGCTCCCGTTTGGGGATGCTTTTTATTGTTTATGTATATTTTACTTGTTGTACCCGTTTGGGGCCAGTTTTTACAGAGGAGACTCTACCGAAATTTTTGGAAAAATGTGCTGATGCTTTTAAACTTGTTTTTCTTCATGTTTTCTTTTACTTCTTCTTCTTCTATGGTTTAGATTTCTGGGCTTCGGCTTACTTAGGTTACGTGGCGCCTCTAGACGCTTCGTAATCTAAGTGCCGGTCACGTTCCGTACTTTCGGGTCGTGACAAAGTTGGTATCAGAGCGCTAGGTTTAACCTTGTATAAATCTAGATGACCCTTGGTTGATGGAGTAGGCGATTTAGGTAGTGTAACGTACCGTGGGTATGGTCCGCGGCATACTTTCGATACGCTACACTGCTTAAGGAGCCTTAGGATGTACATTTGTTTGCACCGTATTTCATTCGTTCCTTTGATCTATCTTCGTCGATGTCGGAGGGTTGTTTCTGTTACCACGGGCGCACTGGCAGAGAGAGCTACGGCTTGAATGCGATAACCATTAGGGTATTGGTTATTCTTGAGGACTGAAGCATTATTTAGCGTGCGGACGAAGGGTATTCACATGCCGTTCGGATGAAGTTAAAGGGTTCGAACGATTATCAGAAAACCATTTTCCCAAGTTTAAGGTATTCGGAAGAACATGCAGGTATTTCGATGGACCCTCTAGAAGAATGAAACCCTAACTCGACATAATGACCACGAGAACGCCCTTGAACCTTAGGGTTTACGGCAGTTCCGCGGTGCCATTAGTGAGGCTTGGGTTTGCCCTTCTACGGCTGGACCATCGATGCTGGGGTATGTACCGGATATTTTTAAACTGTACTTGAGTGTTGAGCTCTCGGGGAATTATGGGATTTTGATGGGTTGATCGAAAAGTTTAATGTAGTCCGGATATCAAGTGAAGGGATCGACTACGTGGGAGACTCTAGATATGAGTATTGCCGTTAGTAACACAGTCAGCACAGCTACGAAGAGGCGAGTTCGAAGCAATCGACATCAGAGGAAAGAGGCGCACATTGACGATAGTGTTTACGATTGTGATTTGGTGATCTGAATTTCATATTTCTGTTATTGGATTTTGGTATTTTGAGGACTTTGTTCTACGATTGGTATTTCATGTGTGTACCTTCATTACATTCTAGTTGTGTTTCATATACCGGTTGTATTGATGTTGTTTAGTATATACCCAGTGCACTTGATTTGGTTTTAATACCTTTTGTGATTTCGATTTGATTTCGTGCATATGGTTATACATGATTTTGACATATGTTTCGACCTAGTTTTCATGCATTTTTGTACTGTGATTTCGATTTTGATACTCGGTGTATGTTTTCGTGCACCATGTGCACCTGATTAGGATTCTTGCGCATACTTGGCGCACTTGATGCGATTTTGTGCACACCAGATGCACTAAATCGGGGTTTTGTGCAGATTAGAGGCACCTGATTTTGAGTCGTGCACGCCCGTTGCACTTGACAGATGTTTTTGGTGCACACCTGTTGCACTTAGTTTTGTTGTTGTGTGTATTCGTGGTATCTGTAGTTGGTTTCGATTTCAGTGCGCACCGGACGCACATGATATTTTTATGATGTGATTGGGATTGATTTCAGTTTGAGCAGTATGTTTTTATAATCATTACTATTTGATTTAGTAACCAGGCGGGACGTGTATGTTAAATAAAAGATATATATATATATATATATATTATATAGTTATTTTTTTAAAATAAACTTCCGCTACTTATGCCGTGACGCGTGCATCACACGGCAATTTTCAAAAGGGGTTTTTGCATATTTCTTTATCTAGATATTTGGACGGTTTTACTATGATGCGCACTATATATATAAGTTATAGATTGATGTATATTATGTTGGTTTTCATATAGGGTTTTGATATTTCATTCTCTCCATAACTCCGATGATTGCGTTATGCTTGACGGAGTTGATTTTTGTTATGTATTGATGATTTCGGAGCCCCGGCGATTTGAGTGTTTTATTAAATGTTTTAGTATTTGGAAGGGAAGTTTTAATTTAAATTCGGGGACCGAATTTCTTAAAGGGGGGAAGATTGTAATGTTTTAAAAATAATTAAATAAATAATTAAATGAATAAAATTGTTTAAGTGAATTTTATGAATTTCGGTAAAGTAAAATGTATTTTTCGCAAAACTAAACCGTGATTGTTTTTCATTATAATTTCAAAAATACCTATTTTAATTATGTAATTAATAGTAAATGGTGTTTATTTAGCCACTTATAAATTTTTAGTTTAATTAAATATTTTTCCTAAATTAATTATTTTAAATATTAACATAAGCTTTATTTTTACACTAAATTAGTGTAAATTACAAATTTGAATGATTTTAATTTGTAAAAATGAACCATGGCATATTAGAATTCAGTGTGTATCATGCAAAATTTATTTGCAAATTTTTCCATTTTTCTAGAGGTTTCTTGAGTTGCTATAGTAAAGAAATAAAAGAAAATAAATAAATCCATGAAAAGACTTTAGGTGATGTTTCTTTTCATGAAACTTCTACACAATTTCTCACCCTCTTCTTTCTCTCCCTCACCTCCAACTATGGCCGGCCATCACCCCATGGCAGCCCCCCCATTTCCCACTTCCTTTTTATTACAAAAATCATCAAAAATCCACCAAAATTCAATAAAAAATTGCATAAAATTTTAATAAATTCCTACCCTTTGTTCTTGCTCTTCTTTACATGGATTTTGGAGTGGGAAAGCATGCATTTTGGAGGCTCATTTTCATGTTTATATTTCTTGTTTGAAGGTATAAATCTTATACTTTTGATTTATTGTATTAGATGTTCATTCTAGCATAATTAGAATTAATAAATTAAATCTATCTTCAAATTTTAAAAATTCAAGTTAGGCTTTGTAAATTCAAGTGGTGATTTTTATTAATTAATTAGGGTTATAATAACTAGTTTACCATTTTTAGAAGTGGAAAAATCTTGCATGATTGTTGTATAATAAATTGTTATCCAAAATTTATTTAATTATGCTATTTAGCTAACTAGTTTTTTTTATAAATGTATATGTGGGTGAGATAAAATTCTAATTAATGTTTTTGTCATTATATTATGGTTTTAATAGGGATATTAACATGTTAGTGGAATGCAAAACCTAATCTAGTTATTAGTTTCAATTGTTAGTTAGCAAAATGTGATAAATATGCTAATTATACTAGTTTTTGCAAACTAGATTTTGGAAATTCCTAAATAAATGAGATTAAAAATATAATTATGGTTTCATCATATCATTATCATCATGAATTGTAGTTTAATACATTAATTCATGCAAAATCATGTTTTGTGGTGGAATTGTGAATTTTTGCTTGAAAGAGCTTGAAAATTTCTAATGGTTGCAAACGAGAAATTTTAAATTTATGCAAAATTGTGTAATAAAAATATAGTAATGGTTTGTATAGTCTAATTATGCTATTTAATGAGTTTTATGACCATTGGTTTCATTTAAATATCAAGTTTTGAAGAAAAACGGTAAATTGGCATTTTCGGGTTTTACGAAATCGGGCGATTTGATGGATTTTAGGGTTTCGATGGATTTAATCATATTTTATAATATAAGTAATGAGTTTTAAAACTACGAGTTATTTGTTGATGTTTATCTCGATCCATCGTAGTTTGTACGCCGATATCGAGTGATATTTGGTTCTTTTGCGTGAACGGGACATAGGTTTTAACCTATGCTGGTTCCTTACGTCGTTTTGATTTTTGTATGTGATTCAGTTTAAGATACTATTTATATGTTTGCGTTTAGGTACCCCTCACGTAGACTGCGGGCGATGAAGAGGAGGATGGCGACACCGTCTTCGGCAGACATGGACCAGGTGAGTAGATGCATATCTACGGGAGGAAGTCGGGTGGATGGCGTTTAGCACCCCCGCAACGTAGAATAGGAATAGTACTTATTGTCATTAGGAAACCAGATATGACCCTAGATTCTTAATGAGTAGGACCCTAGTAATGACCCTAGGCTGGACTAGACTGATTTAGGAAAACCATATCAGAGGATGAATACCTTGGATGAGGTTCGTAGGTTTCAGATAGAAACACACACACGCACACACTGAAACTCAACATGGTGTATACGTGTATGTGTATATATATATATATATATATATATATATATATAGGACTAGGTATAGGTATATATATATATATATATACACACACACACACACACACACACAACACGTATATGGGATTCATTGATGTGATATGATATCCGAGGTATGATGAAACAGTATAACTGGGCTTGATGCCGTGATTCTTGGCTATACAGTCGTATTAAGTGTTAGCGGATCATTAGAAAATGAGATAATGAACATGTGTACATAAATTATAATGGGTGGTGATGATATTGAGGTACATGGGACTCTAAAATAGTACCCGGACTGTAACTTGTGACTGATTACGATATGATATATATATGATTTGATTACGACATCATATAGGTGTGACCTGATGTCGATATCATATAGGTGTGACCTGATGTTGATATCATATAGGTGTGACTTGATGACAATATGATATCAGTATGACTTAATCACAATATGATACATATGACATGATATCTCTGAGGATAAACTAATGATGCATATTATGATGGCAATGATATATGATTGATATATACGATTACAGTTTAGCACCTTGATCATGAGATGTGTTGATGATGACATTATACGAATGATGAGACACCTAGGAGATACTTGACCCGTACCCCGATATTGGGATGCCGTACGATGGATTTTACCGTACGAGGCATGGATATGATGATTGATCCGCACTCTTGATTCGAGGAAGCCGTACTACGTACGTGACGCTATTGAGGCTGGATCGCCGACTATTAGAGATATTGATTCAGACCTTAGGTAGACTCTTGTTTCTTATTGACTAGTTTCTTATTGACTAGTTTCTTAGGTTTAGTTCCTTAGGAGGTTAGATGGACACTAGTTTAGGTTCGATTCATATAGTGATAGTTGTACTCGTATGTCGCAGAGGGGTGGATAATGCACATCTGTCTTTACATTCGTACAGTAATCATCATGGTGCATGTTCTTACATATGTTGCTATAATCAGTATAAACCTTACCTGTTAGGACACCAGCACCATTACCGATGATGCGCATATTCCACGCACACTTATTTGCCTGCTCACACACATCATCATCGGTAATTGCTATGTCACGTACACTTTAGATCATATTATCTGTTATTGATAGAATCAGTTAACAACTAGACCGATATAATATTGTGATTACCCTCTGATGTTAGTATAACCATGATATTTATTACTTAGACATTCATGCATTCATATTTTCATGTTATCATGCAGTATTATGGGCATATGCCGACACTTATCATTTACTTACTCATGATTTTGAGATTTGGATTTCTATGAGATTTCTGGATTTTGGGGAAAACCGCAAGAATATATAAAAACTTCTCTCTCCTCCTCTCTTTTTAAAATATAAGATGCGGTTTTCTCGTGATGTATGTGTCTTCCACCATGAGATTTCATGTTTTCTGATGGATTTCGAGACCCAATTCGAGGAGTAGATGAACCGTCTCGGGTACATGGTGGGCCCGGTATGGTACCCCGGGGCAAGAAGATCGAGTTATAGACGATGAGCCTGGCAGGGGAACTCTACCTACCGGTGATGTCTGGTGCGGCGGATATCCGGAGGATACCGACCGTTGTCGTGAGATTTGATGATATGGGCCGATCCGGACATACGGAGCCCGAGATATTGAGACTATGAGACTTGAGATTTACATGTTTGTGTCGATGCTTGACACGGATTTCCATGGATTTCATTGTTGATATTTCAGGTTTCTATACACGTTTTACTATGATAACAGCTAAAGATTTCTTATACAGATATACCTGGATTTCAGGATTGGTTATTTTACATTCATGGTGCATGCATATCCATTCATATGACATAGTATTATATGAGGTACTGACACGAGCACGGAGTATCTGCACTTACACGTAGTATTACCCTGCTATTACTAGATGATTGGGACTTAGTAGTGTATTAATATGACCTAGGATAGCGTCGTGCATTCGATTTCTTTTCGTAGATGTCTTCTACTCACGAGTTGGCAACTCACCCCCGTTGTGCCAAATTTTATTACAGGTTCGATGTACAGGTTTCCCTGATAGCTTGCTGGCACATCTTTTCTTCAGGGTGATTTGCACGGTAGGTTGGTTCACTTGTATCTGAACCACCATTCTATTTTTATTCATTCATTTGTATCTAGTAAGCTCCATCAACCATACTTGTATTACTTGATAAGTTTATTGGACCAGTTTTTTTTATTTCGACCTTAGAGTCGCGCATGTATTATTCTGATCTGGTGGTTTTGTTTTCTTTTGAGTTTGAGCCTCGCCCTTTGGCGTTGTATATTATTGTGCTTGTTGTGGTTGTTTCCGCCTGTTGGCGTTGAGCTAGCTCCCGTTTGGGGATGCTTTTTATTGTTTATGTATATTTTACTTGTTGTACCCGTTTGGGGCCAGTTTTTACAAAGGAGACTCTGCCGAAATTTCTGGGCTTCGGCTTACTTAGGTTACGTGGCGCTTCTAGACGCTTCGTAATCTAAGTGCCGGTCACGTTCCGTACTTTCGGGTCGTGACAGCTGTTGACAGAGCCGGTAGAGGATTCGATGTTTCTCCTCTGTCATCTTCGAGGATAATCGGAGGATCTTCAGCGGGAGGATCCTGCTGGATCATCATACCCACCATGTCCTGGAACAGAAGAGCCATTTGCTTTATATTGGTCGCTTGTTCCGCAGCCTCCTTGTCCTTATTTTCGAAGATTCTCCGAAGGAATTCAGCATCAGTCTCGTGTTCACGACGTTGTTCCGATGCCGCCTCCGGGCTTTTTTTGGCCCGGTGAGTGTGGCCATGGCAGTCAGCATCTCTTGAAGCTTCTACTGTTGCTGTTCCTTAGCACTTGTGATGGATCGGGTGAGTGGTTGGTGGCCCGTATAAGCGCGGCTATATTCCTTCCCGGATGCCACGTAGATGGTATGCACCACCATACCCCAAACTTAGGGCATTGGGCTCAGTGCCTTTGACATTTGTCGCAGGCACGGGGATCTTCTCCGGCCTTCTTTTCTTATAAGCGGTCGAAGTTGAGGGGGCCGTCCCGGTGACCATCCAGATAGCTTTTCGTGGCTTGGCAGGATGGCTTCCATCTTGTTGAACCTTTACCCTCTTCTGTTGGCGGGAGAAATTTGGATTAATCACCGAGTCTTGGACTTGATGCCAGACTTTGTAGATCTTGGAGAACAGCCGCTGAGGGGACTGTTCTGGCTTTGTTTCTGCAACATTCTCCACTGGAGGAGGAGATCTTTTCAGTACGGCATTAGGAGAATTCCTACGCACCTTATTCAGCAGCTCAAAACTGTTCCCGGTTGGAACAGCAGCATTAATTTTCGCTGTCTGGGCTGGTGGAGTTAGCCCCGAGGGGGAGTTGCCCCTGGCCTTCCTTACCCGGCGCCAGTGGTGACGTTGAGCATGTCGAGCTGATGGAGTTGGTTCAGTGATGGGGACGGCTTTGCCTTGCCCCCTATTCAGGTGAGGGGTTGTTGCTAGCGTCAGCCTCTTGAAGACTGATGTCCGTTGAGAAGCCGTGTCCAACCGGTCAAAAACAGACTTCTGAGTGGGAGCGGGAGTGGGAGCAGTTAGTCTTGTAAAGACTGACCCTCTGGCAGGAGAAGCCGCCTTGACGACTTCAGGAGCAGGGATGGCTATCTTCTTTGGGATGGCCACTTTGGGTATCATGGGCTTCTTGGCAGGCCCATCGGAGTTCAAGCTCAGCCTGGTGAAAAACGAGGAGTTGGAGTTGGACGACCCATTGAGAGGGGCCATGGTAGTAGCAAGCCGATCGAAGACCGACTTCTTAGGAGCTTCCGGTGTGGGCATAGGAACTGTGAAGCTCGCCGGCGAGAGCATGGTCCTGAAAAACAATCCTGTGGTGGCTTAGGTGACCTGTTCCATTGGCATCGTTAATAAAGAAACCGCTTAGGACCCGTAAGCTACACCTTCAGGTGAGGCGGAGCGTAGGTTGCAGTTGCATGTGGAACACTTTGAGCAGGTGAACGCCATTGATCCATTGCTTTCTGCACCGAGCAAAACGCCAAATCTTAGTACATTGAAATCCAAAGGCAACCATTAGCAAACCGTGATTCGTTCGCGAGCACGACACACGAAGTGTGGAGTGGAAAGAGGAAAAGGTCCCACCGGACGTGCTAGAATCTGTTCTCCGCCGAACACAGAGACGCGACCTCGCAGGTCCGTCTTGCCTGAAATTCGGGGCAGATGCTAATTGGTGCTATCCGTCCACCTCTCCGAAGTTGCCAAGTTGATTTATGGCACCATGTATCGAAGGTTTAAACGGATGCGGCCGATGTAGCAGACTTCGTCAGATTGCCCCTCGCTTAAGGGGTTCTTGATTATGGGGACGCTCTTCCCTACAGGCGCAAACCCCTGCAGTTAATTACGCTTCCGCATCGCAGTAACAACTTTCTCTTTCTCCATATGGTCACTTCGTGTCGTGGGTGTTTATTTTGTGTTTGGTTGCCCGTGGATTGTATACGGAGACTAAGTTATGCTGTCGCCCGTAGGGCGTGGACTAGTCCAAATCCGTATCTTTCTTAGATTTGGGTTTGTGGGGATTGTGTTTAAGGATACGTTAGCCTTATTTGAGGCTAAGATCAACTTAAACATTTGTTAAGAACACGTTAGTCTAATTTTAGACTAAGATCAACTTAACGGGATCGTTTAGATCCGACAAGAGAGCAATTGGACTCTATTGTTTAGTTTAGTGACATTGCGGTCGATAATTAGTTTAAGGACATTACGGTCCATTGTTAGTTTTAAGACATTGCGGTCAAGGTTAAGGACATCATAGTCCATGAGTTTAAGGACCTCACAGTCCGGTGTTAGTTTTAAGACATCACGGTCGAGGTTAAGGACATCATAGTCCGTGGATTTAAGGACTCCACAGTCCGATATTAGTTTTAAGATATCACGGTCGAGGTTAAGGACATCATAGTCCGTGGATTTGAGGACTCCACAATCCGTTGTTAGTTTTAAGACATCACGGTCAAGGTTTAGGACATCATAGTCCGTGGATTTAAGGACTCGACAGTCCGATATTAGTTTTAAGACATCACGGTCGAGGTTAAGGACATCATAGTCCGTGGATTTAAGGACTCCACAGTCCGACGTTAGTTTTAAGACATCACGGTCAAGATTAAGGACATCATAGTCCATGGATTTAAGGATTCCACAGTCCGTAAATTGTGTGGTCGTCGGAATCCGTCACCTCTTTGAAGACGTTGAGGAATTACAACGACAAATATCAAAGGAGTGAAGAGATGTACCCTTGAACCGGGAAGATTTGGTTGAAAGAGCAGATATGCTCATTTCAAAATAAATTGAGGACTTATAGTCAGAATTGGGTTAAGTCCAATTAAAATGTTTTAACATTTTAGTTTTGTTCTGGCTATTAAGCCTTTACTTGGGCTCGGCCCTTTTTAATAATGCTGAGTATTGGGCCCTGTCATTTTTTCTTAGTATTAAATGCATAGCATTTATCAGGAACAAAACGATGTTCTGACAACGCGCCACGTGGCGCATCAAGCGCTTTGTACCAATTAAAGACGCATTGCGCTAGAGCACATGAGGGTGACACGTGTCGCTTAGCGCTAAGCGCTAGTTTGTTAGCGCATTGCACTTTCAATTTATGAGCACGCTGCGCTGCACGATCTTTTGACTTGTGTGGGGTCCCTTCTTCCTCCACACTCTATTTGGCTTCGGATGATCTTTGCGTCTGTGCTCGCCGATCTTCCCCCTCCTCCATCAGAGATGTCCTCGGTAATGCTGGATACTGCCGAAGACAAGATCGAGTGCTTCTTGGAGGCGCACTTAATTACTCAAGCCCTGAGAGATTGCTCCATCCACTTGCTTAGCCAGATACGGGCTCGTCGGGTTTTCATCACCACTTTCTCTGAGGAGTGCGGCATCGACCGTTGGATTGCTACCCCGCGGGAGGATCGCCGTTTCGATATAGTGGAGAAGATGGAGAGGGAACTGGATAATCTTCTCTTTAGTTTTGTGAACCCCTGTCCTTCTGATCCTATATTTGGTGATCTTTTTAAAATGTAATAACAACAATAATAATAAAAAGATGTTTTAATTTAGTATTTTATTATCTGTTAAGTGTTCTCTTGTTTTTAATTATTTGTTATTCCTTTGTAAGATATTTATGCGCTGCATAATCATGAAGCGTTGCTTCGCTTTCCAATCTTGGAAACAGAGCTTTGCTCTAATTTGGGGTGCGCAGCGCAATTGCGCTAGCGCTAGCGCATTCGTGTTTTGACACGTGACGCGCAGCGCGCCTTGCGTTAGCGCACTCGCGCTCGACATGTGGCGCGCAGCGCAGAGCGCAGCGCAACTGCGCCAGCGCACCGGTGTCAGACACGTGGCGAGCAGCGCAACTGCGCCAGCGCACCGGTGTCAGACACGTGGCGAGCAGCGCAACTGCGCCAGCGCGCCGGTGTCAGACACGTGGCGCGCAGCGCAGAGCGCAGGATTTGAAGCGTTACTTCAATTTTTGACTTTCAAATTTCTAAACAGAGTTTTGCTCTGATTGGGGGAAGCAGAAGCGTCGCTTCATTTCCAGCCTTGGAATTTGAACAGAGCTTTGCTCTGATTGGGGGAAGCGGAAGCGTCGCTTCATTTCCAATCTTAGAATTTGAACAGAGCTTTGCTCTGATTAGGAAAACAAGGCGACTGGGAAGCTTCCCTGCTCAGTCACCCCCGGATGCGGGTCGATGCTCGGAATCAGAAATGCTCGCCGGCCCGCGGAGGATACAAACCCCTGTGAGGGGCGTCAAGTCTATCCCCGTCTAGACGATCTCCCCTCGACTCCGGGGCCCAGGGAAACACCTCCTCGACAGCACGCTCATCGGCCAATGATTGAAGTCAACTCGACGGACGATTGCCAGACGGACGGCCAACCTGACATAAAAGCACAACGGTACAAGCAAAGATATCTTACGAGCATTCTTCACAAACAGATGGTAGAGCGCGACACAATTCTATGGAGCCGAAGAAAAACTTAAGCTTTATTACTACCAAAGGCAAAAGTTTTTACAAAGAGTATTTTTTCTTGGCTCCCCAGCCTTACAAAATTCAAGAAAACAAAGTAAAAAGAGAAGAACGGGGCTCTACACCTCGGGGCCAGGTAAGACCTCGAGGTCCTTGACCTCCACCACGTGGCGTGCCGGGTCCTCGGCCACCTCCTTGCCGGGAACCCCTTCCCTTGCTCGTCGGCGCCCACGAGAGGGAACTCGGCCTGGAGCTCTGCGTCGTCGAACTCCGGCATCCGGAATTTGACATCATCGAGGGCGTCGTGCCCAATGCAGGTCGTGGCCACGGCCAAGTCGTCATAGAAGTATTTCGACTTCTTGTAGCTATCCACCGCCCTCGATTCAGCCGCCTCGGCCGCCGTCCCCAGCTCCTTTTGGAGGGTCTTCACCGTCCTCTTCAAGTTGCCGGCGAGCACCTGAGCGTCCCCGAGCTTACCCTCGGCGATAACGGCGGCCTCGCGGTGCCTGGCGACGTCCCGTTTCCTGGCCTCCACCTCGCCTTCCAAGGCGGCAACCCTCGCTGACATCGCCTCCAGCTCCCGCCTGGAGCTTTCTTGCTGCGAGGTGAGCTGACCCGCAGCCTCCAACGCCAGGGCTACCACCTCGGCTTCCATGCGTAGGGCGAGGGGCACATGCTCGAAGACCTGGGAGACACAAAAGATCATCAGAAAGATGAAGGGGGCACTGAATATCACAATGAACCAAGAAACTTACCTACACAGACTCCTGGGCGATGGACGCCAGCTGAGCCCTGAAGGTCCCCCTGGGACTCTGCCCCCTGCCGAGGTCTCTATCTCATGCAGGAGGATGTCCGCCATGGACAGCCCAGATGGCACCGCAAATCGCAGACCCACTTCCACCACCACGGTCGGCGAGGATTGGCCCCGGGAAGGTTTCCGATAGCCCCTCTTGAGCGGCTCCGAGGGAGAGACGATCTCCTCTTCCGAGGCCGAGTCCTCCTGAATCAGGGCCCTCTTCTGGCCCAATGTTCAGGCGATGAAGGACACCCCGATTTGCCGAATTGGCAAGTTCTGCAGCCTCCGTCCGGCCCTCCGAGACGTCGGCCCTTGCCCTCTGCGAGCGCAGATCACGTCGCAAAACCTCGACCTCTGAAGGGAACGCATCCACTGACCTCGGGGCGTGGAACGCCCCCTCGGCCTCCATACGAGTGGCGAGGGCACAATGTTGAAGGACTTGACAGAAAGCCGATGAGAAACCAGGAGGCCCCCGAGCCAGGGTAAGGTATACCAAGAGGAATACACGCAAAGGGGTTCGTACCTGGACCGCCCCCTAAGCCATGGCCTCCAATTGATCCATCAGGGCGCCGTGTGGAAGCTTTCCCTCAGCCGACTTCTCCATCCCGACGAGCAGGCCAGCAGCGACGGAAAGTCCAGACGGAACCGTGAAGATGGCGCCCCCCTCCTGTACGGAAATTCCCTCAGGGGCCCTCAACGACGACGCGCGAGAGACCGTCCTCTTCCTCTTGAGAGAGGGCCTGCCCTCGCCCTTCCCTCTATCCCCCGTCGGGAGCTCGGGTAACTGTGAGCGTCCCTGGCCCCCGCCGGAGAAACCCCCGGATGCCGTCGACGAAGCAGACGGCCCTCCCGGGGGCTCGGCCGCGCCAGCAGCCTCTTCTGGCGCGAGCAACCCAAAAAGTGAGAGCGAACCATGTATTCGAAAGAAAGGAGAACGCCGAGCAACAACGCCTCAAGGAAGGGGGAAAATGAAAGATTGGGGGCCCTGAGGCGGGACCCACCCCTGTTTATTGGTGCACACGGCCTCATCCAACGGCGTCCGTCGTCTCCCGCCGAAATGGCTCTTCGCGCCCAGCGGCCCCGATCGCTCCACGTGTTAGTTCCGCGCTGGGTCGCGTCCCATCACACGCCGCAGGCCTGCATACGTCGCGTCAGCCAGTCGATGAGCAACACGTGGACCGTCGCTTCAGTTGTAGAGTGCACGAACCGGCGCACCTTCTTTAAATGCGGAGATCTCGCCTTGATTTGCTAGCGAAAAAAGACAACCAACGGCTCGAGGACTCGCCCGGACAAAACCCTAGGAAGGAGCTCACCTCGGGTGGCCCGGCAGTCCACTCCTGACCCGACCCGCTGGATAGTCGGGACAAGAGTGGGGGGCTAATGATGATGCTCAATATTGGAAATCTCCTGGATCAAGACACGTGGCAGATGACGTGCCCCAAAGCTCAGGGGAAAGGGCCCACGGGGGCCGACCAGGCCACCCTACACCCGACCTGCAAGCACAAGCTGGCCCTCCTCGGGGCTCCCTGCAAGTTGGCCTGCTCGGCTCCCCAGCTCGCCTCGAGCCGCCACAAGACCAAGACTCCTCGGCCTTCTAGCTCGTCCCCGAACTCCCGTCGAGGCCGTCTTCCTCGACCCTCCGACCAGCTCCATTACTCGCAGGCGTAACCACCGCTTCGCAAATCTCGTCACGTGCAGATTCTCCGCCAGCAATGTCCCACGTTCCATGCCATCACGATCCCCATTATGGGTAATCCGCACATCACGCGGGCGTGACGTCGGGAGCGTAACTGCCGGCGAGACTCTCACGCCTACCGCTGCGTGCTGCCGCCGCTATATAAACCCCCATCCCAGAGGGCTCAAGGAAGCCATTTTTTTCACTCTTTAAGTCGTTACTCTGCTCGGATCTCATCACTAACTTGATCGTCGGAGGGTCCTTGGTGGTACCAAACCATCCCGAGACTTCTTTGCAGGTACTCGGCACTGAACTCCTCATATCACCTCTTCCACCAAAACCCATTGAGACCCACACGCAATGGAAGGTAACCACCTAAGTCCACCAAGAGATCAGCGGAAGACAACATTTGACGGAGACCCGAAAAGGACCTCCATCAGCTTCCGTAGAAGATTTAGAAACACGGTCTTGTTTTTTTACATTTCCACGAGACAAGAGATTTACCCAGGAACATACACCAACCGGTCGTGGATCGACAAGTACTTGGAAAACTTGCCCAATCAGCATCGGTATAAGCTATGAGATGTGTAGAATTTGTAAAAGGAAAGAAGAGTCATGTAGTTGGATAACCGCATAGATAATGAATGATGCAGAGTATAGCAGCCATATGAAGATATCTCAGATCATGCATAAATTGACTAACAATGTGAACTGCAAAGGAGATATGAGATCGTGTTATGCATGGATAGAGCAAAGAACCCACTAGCTTTCGACAAAGAAATGAATTGCTGATGTGATTACCAGAATCCTTGGAATATTTAATGTTAAGCTCTATAAGAGTTTCACATGAATGAGCATTTGAAAGGCGAGCAAGAGTTACCAAATCTTGGATATATTTTTGTTGATTTACCAAAAAACCAGAAGGAGACCTAATTCGAGTCCTTGGAAATTAGTTGCTGTTAGGAATTAACTCGTGCATGATTTTAGTCAAAAGAATGCGTTAAGTTAGAAATACGGTGCAAGCGAGCTAAGTCTTGTTTTAAAATATGAATAACTGCAATTGCACAACTTCTCTGTAGCGAGTTGACAAGTACGGATCAATCCACGTACAAACGGGGATTAAGTATTGTTAAGGTGAGTTCATGAAAAGAATATCGGAAGGCTGTTTGTCACATGTTTTAAAAATATGAAAATAAAGAAAAGGTAAATGTCCTAGGCTTCGGTTTGGATGAATGAATCATGGAAATGATCATGATTCTCTCTCTTGATCATGAGTGTTTCATCTCTTGTTATAACCGATTATGAAGCATGGCATATCAAAGCAGATCACAAAGACTACACCATCAAGATACACGAAATCACAACACAGGAATGAAACGAACGCTTCTCAAAAGTGGCTTAACTTCAAACTTGTTAGGTGTGTAAATGCAAGTATAAAACGTATGCTCGTTAGAGACGTCACCACCTTTCAAGCTACATATCATATCAAAATACCTAGCAAGCTTAACATTAGGATTGTGTCAAACCATACCATTATAAGGTGCTAGACTTTGCAAGTATAAGGCATATGCTATGAGAAGGTTAAACCTACTATACAAGCCACACACCCTATCCAACATTTCATCGAATACCTTCAATGTTATAGTTTGCACTAGTTTAAGCACAATAAATAATCAAAAGAGAATGAAGGAAGGCTTTTCCATTCATCATCATTCCTTACCTTTACCATAGCCAAGGACGCTACTCAATCATAATAACAAAATAAATATAAGGAAATGGAAAATGGTTAAACATGAAAACTAAAGAACAAAAGAAAATAGCAAACATGCATAGGGTCACGCCCCGCTTCCCGAAAGAGAGTAACGGCACATGCCGATGCTCGTAACGTATTTATTCCGAGAAGGACTTTTTCCGAAACAAATACGCTAAGCGTAAATAAGCAACATAAAATGGCAAGAATGAACAAGTGGAATAAAATCTAATATTGATATATTTACATTCAAAAAGTTTACAACTGATTACAAGATATTAAAGTACAATACAAAGAGCATTAAACATGAGGCGTACTGGAAAAGTAAAGTGCGGAAAGAAAACTAGTAGTTGGTCTGTAGTGTAAGTTGAGCGTAATCCTCCTGATTCGGTTCGATCTCCTTAGTTCCTAAGTCACCTGACGAACATTCAAAGGAAAGAAAGAAACATGGTGGATGTTGTTAGCGTACTAGCACTCGGTAAGTCCCTAAAAATGATATGAATGGAAAAGTGATAAAGGATATTCATGTAAACCGAATATGAATTCTATTGTAATAGAAGTCAAGTAAAGGTATCAATTAGATTTAAGTATGTCTATATATAAGCATGGTTGTTTTAGTCTAACGTGTTTGTTTGTAGTTTGATAAGAAATGTATGCGTGTATATGAGAGTGGTCCGTCAAACCCAGGAACCCACAACACATAAAAGTACAAAGCCTCGTCAAACCCATGGGACAACGTCACACGATATTCCACAACACATAAAAGTACAAGGCCTCGTCAAACCCACGGGACGACGGCACACGATATTCAAATTAGGTGATTTTTAGTTAACTCTCGTGCCACGACATACATTCTTTACCAAACTACCCTTTATCCCCGCGTATGTTAATTTATAGATTGAGTTTACAAGTCTTACCTGAAATCTATGACTACGAAAAGAGTACAAAGCAAGTTCAAGTCGAGTACAAGTGTTAAGCCAAGTCATATGCATGGTTCGGGTCAAGTCTGTTGGCTATAGTGCCTTCAAGGCAATTATTGTAATCGTAGGCAGACGAGATGATTGAGGGAGGACCTATACGGGTAGAACAGTCTTAATCGAGATGATAGTATGCTATCTGGTTTGACTTTATCATCACGTACATGCATTATGTGGTATTACGGATCACTATTACATGTTGATAGAGCCTATAGGATTCTTACTTGACTATCAGGGTTATGATGATGATCATACAAGTGAGGCTGGGTAGTCTATAAGAAAATTCTTAAATGTCACTAGTCGTGGGAATATCGAGACTGGGCATCGATATTCTAGAGTAGACCGGTGTATACGTTTCTTGACCCCGACAATGAGCGATAGCCGGTCTCACAACCATTGGTGTTAGTTTGTCACCAAAGATTGTATACATGTGCTCATTAGATTATGGGTTACACTGGACGGACTAGCCGGGAACATGCTGGATAGTATTATACCTATTGTCAGGTAGCAGTTCTCTGGTGACATGAGTACAGTTTAGCCTGTCGACCTGAGATCGTCATTTTTCTTGTGTGAGTTCCCACTGTGCTTTGATTACTTCCCTATCACGACTCAAAAGAGTCGTGAAAATAGGTTTTAGTTGGATACAGTTCCGAGCCACATGGAGGCAGTGAGCGGATCATCAGAGATTCCGCTCTCCCTGTATTGGGGGTAGATGTCGCGCAGTGCACGGGTGGCCATCACCAGAAATCCTTGGCCAAGGTGGTCGAGATTTACTGATTTGGATCATTAGTTTCTCTTTGGGTGATGGGCTTCACACCGACATAACTTATCGTGTTAATAAGGGTCTAACTTTATCCATCCTGTAGACTCGATATACGATACTCTTAGACGAACTAATCAGACTGTACGGTATGTGTCACTTTCAGGCTCAGTAGGAATATGGACGAATTTTCTTGTTGACCTTCCTTTCATTCAATACCTGGGTAGCCATTACATACAGTTAGTGCCGCTGCCGTGCTTGTGGTTAAACCCACCGTCAGCGTATTGTCGAGTTTTTAGAGTTCCACACAGAGGGTTTTCCAACTCAGGCGGAACGATATAGTGTACGTATTTTGATACATACTGATGTTCGATTAAATACGTGTTTTTGTACACGTATTTTTAATCGGACATTTTGTTAATACTAGCCGATTTGAAAGATAGCCAGATTATCACATTTGGATGAAATGTGAGCTAGTATTATATATATCTTTTAGTATCTCTCTTTTGGTATTTTTATTTTAACATGAATTCAGGTATTTGTATAAATACGGGCATTTGTGTCTTGATATAAATATGGGTATTTGTATCTTAATACAAATACGGGTATTCGTATTTTATACGAATAGGGGTGTATGTATTTTGATATAAATAAAGGTGTATCTATTTGTAGTATATACTTGTATTATTGTATGTATATATATTTATATATATGTGTGTGTGTGTACACATGACATGGCTTTTATTCTCCTCTTTTTCTTCACGGTTCTTTCAGAATTGTGTGGAATTTTGACTCACACTTGTAAGCCACAATTCCACTTAACAAATTCTAAAAGAAAAGGAAAAAGAAAAAGGGAAGTACATAGTTTTATGAAGCCATGCTTGCTCATTTTGAGTGATCTTCATCCTTAGCTTCTTCTTTCTCTTCTCTTGAGTTTTTAAATTGAGAAAGGAAAAAGAAAAAGAGAGAAAAATTTAAAGACAACCACAACTACATCCCTAGTGATCAATTTTTAGCAAGTTTTGTCCACTTGTTGCTTCAGTTAGTTTTTAGTGTGAAGCTAGAACCTAGGCTAGGGTTCTTTCGGGTGGATCATTTTCGACACGGAAAACCGACTCCCAAGCTCGTTTCCGGTGCACTTAGGAGCTAAATATGTGGTTAAGAAGAAGAAGAACACGATTACAAAGGTAGCTAACACCTAATCGATTAGTCTAACTCCTAGTTTGCTTGTTTAGTATTTGGATTCGATTCTAGGTTGTAGAAGTTCATGCTTTGTTCTTGAAATTTTCATTTTGCATTCCGTCTTGGCCGCAAGTTTGCGGCATGAGTATGAGCGTCTACTAACAGGTATCAGAGCCACCCAACACTTAAACTAGTATTAGACGATGTTTTCTTTTCGAAACTAAAAATTTTCTTTTTTCAAAACCACGAAAACCAAGTTTCTGTTCGATTTTTTTTATCTCTGAATTTTTTTTAAACAAGTGCAGAGGTCTTGTTATGAGATATGAAAACTTGGGAAGAACATGGGGACCTATCTCAATAGGAAAACCGCCTAAAATGGATTTTTCCCTGACTTGGTCGATTCGCTTTTTGCCTCTGGTCCCTATTTTTTCCCGGGGCCTATTCTTATGAAAACTTGGTTTTTAGTTATGTTTGTTTTGGAACAGATTTCATTCACTGTTATCTTTGCATTCGGGCAACACGAAAATTTTTAAAATCAAAACTTTTGCATCGCTTATATCTTTGTGTTTGTATTTATGTTTTAAACGTCGTCTAATTGATATAGATCGATTAGATGGGGTTGCATATACTTTCTTGTGTTGTGCTTGATTTATATCTTGTGATGGTTTAGCTGGATAATGGTTGTGGATTGCTTTCATCGTTGATTGTTATATATTTGTTTATTTGAGATGAGCGGCCGGATTGTGTCCATCGTTACTGCTTGATGTATATTGTTTTATTGGAACACAACAGAGTTGAGGTCGATGATACCATTATATATTCATTCATTCTTGTATTAGGATAACCCACAGAGAAGTGCTCGAGTAGCCGGGTTCTAGAGTGCGTTAGGTGGTTGTCTCATGGTGATGAGTTCGAACCGTCTCGCTCCAGAATTGGCGGACTATTCGCCGCACTTGTAGGGGTTTAGGATTGACCCACAGTGGAGTGCTCAAGTTACAGGATTGCATGAAGTACCGGATGGCCCACTCATGATATTGAGTGATGGTTGTCTCACTTCTAGAATTGACGGGTAGCTTGCCACGCTTGTAGGAGTCTTGGTTCAGGTGATGTTCCAGCTATTCACATGACCAGAGAACAATGGTTTTCATTTGCGGCTCAAACGAAACATGGGGCTCATAGTTAATTCACTTTTCCATTTTGATTATCGCATGCCTGTGATGTTTATTACCTGCCTGTGATGATATATGTGTGTTGTATATGTTTTGTGTCCGTGTTAGCCCTATCTATGCACTTCCGTAAGTTAAGTAACCTTACGGTGAAGTTCCCGAACCCTGTGGCGAATGCGGGTGGCATATAGGTACATTTTATTTTGGTTGTTTCTATGATGTATAGAAACTTAATTGATGGGTCCGCATTAAGTTTGATTAATGCAAGGAAAACAATATAAATGATGTTGTCAGAACCAAATTTTAAAACTACCCGATTTTCTTCAAAACCACTTGTTTTAAAAGCAGAGCCTAAACCACTCCTTTTCAACACCACTCGAGTTCTTTCAACGATATCAAGTTCATTACGTTAAAAGTTTTTCACCAAAAACCAGCCGTAGCCCTCTGTCATTTTGGACGAGTAGCGCTTAGTATTCATGCTATGTTTGTTAGCATCCGTCAAGGCATAGTGTACGATAGCTTTGTGTTACTTTTCTGCAGTATAAAGATATATTAATCTAGGACAGTCATACAACCTTGTTGGCATCTGTCAAGGGCGAGTATGGGTGGGTCTAAATTAATCAGGATAATGACGGGTAGAACTTGACTTGCGATTTATAATTTGTTGGCATCCGTCAAGGTCATAAGCCGCTTAGGGAAAAAATCATAATGGGAGTTTCAAATATAAGAAAAACTTGCCAAGTATGCACATACCTTCTGAAGTGTAATAATTTTGGTTGGCTTCCGTCAAATTTATCATGTGATGATAGTTGGGCCTCGATTCCTACTGATGAGTAGGTATTACTTCTCGGGAGATTTTCACTTCACAATTATCTAATCTATTAGGTTTCTAGAAAGTGTTAACGAGATTACACCTTTGCAGAAACGGGGTTATTTAATTAAGTCCGTGCGAAAGCATGGGGAGCCTTCCTCGGAGTACCAACACTGGAATGGCTAAACGGTTAACGAACTAGTAAGGTGTAAATGATCCCGACTAGTTCTCCTTTTACGGTTTGAAGGAGAATTCGAGAAAACAGTGGGAGCCATCCTGATTAGATAAAGTGATTAACCAATCTAATTTTGATAGAGTGTACGCTGAGTATTTCTTTTCTCTTTCCCTTTAGCAGCGACCATGACCCGCCTTAAACTATAACTCAACACCTAGTTGACCGACCTTTTTACCATCCGGCTCTGGATTGTCACGATTCATGACAAAATCATATATATCTATGTCACTCCTGTTTTACCCTTTGCTTTCTTCAGAATATTCCTTAGCACTACGAAGATCCATATAGAATGGATAAAACCATCTCGTATAGTTACATACGAACTCGTAGAAATTTATTTCAGTTCGAGGATGGATTCCGGTTCAAGGAAAATTGAATAGAATTATTCGGTTGTCTTTTTTTTTACCTTCTCTCAGATTGTGAGGGCTCCTATTATTAGGAGAGTACATCTATTATGCTTATTGGATAGTCTTCTTTCAAATTTTAGGCTGATGTCGAAAGGTGGGGAAAGAAGAAAAGCAATTAGCCTAAGTATGGTGTACAGAAGGTAAGGAGTAAAGACATATAAAAAGATTGGAGTAAAAGCAATGAAACATTTTCATGTTTCAGTTTTACTGTGTGGTGTTAATTGAATATTGCTTTCCTAATTATATTCTGACTCCAGAGTATGTAATTACCGGACTTGATTCTAACATCTGCATAGCGTTACAGATGCTGAGTGGGAGTAGAATATTGGGAATTGGATGATTAGATTCTCAATATCAGAATTCTTTGCAATTGGTAAATTTTGAGGAAATCGCCTGGGTTTTGCCTAACGACAAACATTTGGTTTTGAATATCCATTGTTATGCATCAATTTCAAACTGATATATCTGTACATTTATTTTATAAAGTGAGATATAACTTTTTGAAAGTATGTTTATAACATTTACCTTTATCAGTTGATAATTAGGTAAGGTGCATTCAATAACGATGTAATTCTTCTTAACTATAATATAGTTTTAAACCCACGACATACAAGGTTTGAGTTATTAAACTCAGAGGAATTATATAAAATATTGTATGTTGTCCAATGTCCATTTGGACAAGAGGTTGGTACTCGTACTATATTCCGTTTACTTATGACTTTTCTGGTTTGCGACACGCATTTCGTTTAAATACAAGGTCCAAATTTTGAGAAATTATATGTATAAGAATAAAGTAGAGAACCATACATTAGAAGTATTCAGATTCGTCGAGGTGATCAAAGATATAGATGTTTATGCTAGGTATTCCGTCGTAAGTAATATATTTGATAACTTGTTTCTCTCTCAGGTTACTCATCCGTGTGTGTGCTCCTTGATGAGTAATGTTGCATGACCTTCTTCCATTTAGTCGATATGCACCGGAAACAGCTGCATAATTTTTGAATCTGCTTCCAATTAAATTAGTACATTTGTTTCTATATTAGATATTAGATATATATAATGGATTCATATCTTAACGATATTAAGGTATATGGAGTTGTCCGGCTTATACTTAAAACCAGAATCTGGATAAACTTAAGGCACGTTTTAGTAATGGTAGTTTGTGGTTTATCTCGGGCTTTGACGAGAGTTAACATTTTACCATTTGCAGGATCAATAGTTAAATTGCTCTTGACTCGCCAACTTTTTAGTAAAATGAATTCTTTTCAGAAAACATTAGTGGGAGTATGGTAGAATTGGAAGTGATTCCAGAACCAAAAACAGTTACTGAATATTTAGTAGAACCTAAGGATCCAATTGGATTTGACGATCCATTAGCCACTCCGCAGATTTAGTGAGTAATCTCAGCAACCCGAGAGGTATTTTGGTTTTCTCGTAGACGGTGACAGGGAGGTATGCAACGTCTCAATGATGACCCCTGCTTGCCAATGCTGCTGTCCTTGACTATAAGATCTGGAAGGTGGATGAATATAACGTCATTCTAAATTGAATTTAGAAGTGCATGTGTAAATGATTCTGCCAGTGGTTTGTTGTAGTCGGTGGGAGCGGCAGAAGCGTGGTGGGCAAGATACTTATGTCTATTTATAGACTAAAGTAAGGAGGGCGGAGATGGGTCATTTATTCTTGATGTGATAGTCATAGTGTTTGACTTCATCAAGAATGACATATAGACCTGGTAAGAAGGTTGAGTAGGGAGTACTGTCCTGGTTTTTGGATGACATACACCTAATAGGAAGTGTTGTTCCTATATTACGATCGGTTAAACCATGGTTGCCACAGATGTTTCTTCACAATGAATTTGGATAAAATATCAGATATTCTGATGACTAGATCTATAGTTTTAGATCTAGATTTGGAAAGTATCCAATTCAAGTACTTTGACACAATTTTGAAGTGTTTTAGAATGGATGATTTCTAGTGTGGTGGTATACCTGCAGGTGATGGAGTCACTCTCTCTAAAGAGATGTCTTCTGAACTGATGAGGAGAGAGATTTGCATGATTGAAATATCACTTGCTTAGGTAATTGAGTCAATCATGAGATGTCAATTACCACACCAGATATTACTTTTGCACTAGCTATAATAAGCAGATATTAATCCGATCCTGGAGAAATATTGGGAAGCAGTTATGAACATGAAAGAATGTTCTTGGTATATGGTAACGGCAGCCTCCTTCAGGAGGCGGTTATCATTTCAGGCTTCCAAGATGATCTGGATGATAGAGTGGCTATCAGAGTTAAAACCTACCCTTTTTTGAGGGGCAGTATGTTGGACAGTGATCCAAACGGATACTAAGATAGGCAAGGCACATGATACTGATTAAATTCAATGAAAGATACAGTCTAAGAATTTTGTTGGATTTAGAGTTCATTTATGAACTTGGTCCTATCAGATATCCAGACAAGTTCTAAGACATGTATCGCTAATTTTGGAAGATAGTCGTTCTCCGCGAAGTTGAGATATAGAGAGATAAAGATAAAAACATTGGAGCGGATCCACTCACTGAGGCTATTTATTAAACGCGGATGTTTCACAAGTATGATTTATGAAACTGATTAGTAGAGAAGTTGAGTGTTCAGCAACACACAGGCTGTGAGTATGCGATCCCACAATAATTAGCCTTAAGTGCAAGTGGGAAATTGTTTGGTATAGTGCCCTCAAGGCAATTATTATAATCGCAAGCAGGCGATTATGATGATTGGGGGAGGACCTATACGGGTAGAATAGTCTTACTCGAGATGATAGTATGTTATCTGGTTTGACTTTATCATCATCTACATGCATTATGTGGAATTACGGAACACTATTACATATTGATAGAGCCCATAGGATTCTTTCTTGACTACCAGGGTTATGATGGTGATCATACAAGTGAGACCGGATAGTCTATAAACAAATCCTTAAATGTCCCTAGTCATGGAAATATCGAGACCGAGCATCGATATTCTAGAGTAGACTAGTGTATACGTTTCTTGACCCCGACAAGTGGTGATGGACGGTCTCACAATCATTGGTGTTAGTTAGTCACCAAATATTATATACAGGTGCTCATTGGGTTAGGAATTACACTGGACGGATTCGCCGGGAACATGCTAGATGATATTATACCTATTGTCAGCTATCAGTTCTTTGGTGACATGAGTATATGTTAGTCTATCGACCTGAGATCTCATTTGTCTTGTGTGAGTTTCCACTGTGCTTTGATTACTACCCTACCACTACTCAAAGGATTTGTGCAAATAGGTTTTAGTTTGGTACAGTCCCGAACCACATGAAGGCAGTGAGCGAAACGTCAAGGATTCTTCTCTCCCGGTATTGGAGGTAGATGTCATGCAAAGCACCAGTGGCCATCACCAGAAATCCTTGACCAAGGTGGACGAGATTTACTGATTTGGATCAGTAGTTTCTCTATGGGTGATGGGCTTCATACCGACATGACTTATCGCATTATTAGGGGTCTGATTTTATCCACCTCCTAGACCCGATATGCAATACTCTTATATGAACAGACTAGACTATACGGTATATGTCACTTTCATACTTAGTAGGGATATAAACGAGTTTCCTTGTCGACCTTCTTTTCGTTCAATACCTGGGTAGCCGTTACGTACAGTTAGTGCCGCTGACGTGTTTGTGGTTAAACCCACCGCCAGCGTATTGTTGAGTCTTTAGAATCTCACATAGAGGGTTTCGCAGCTCAGGAGAAACGATATAGTGTACGTATTTTGATACGTACATAAATTCGATTAATACGTGTTTTGTACACGTACTTTTAATCGGACATTTTGTTAATACTAACCGGTTTGAAAGATAGTCAGATTATCATATTTGGATGAAATGTGAGCTAGCATTATATATATATATATATATATATATATATATATATATCTTTTAGTATCTCTCTTTTGGTATTTGTATTTTAATACGAATACAGTATTTACATGAATACGGGTATTTGTGTCTTGATATGAATACGAGTATTTGTATCTTGATATGAATGCGGGTATTCGTATTTTATATGAATACGGGTGTATATATTTTGATACGAATACGAGTGTATGTATTTATAGTATATACTTGTTTTAGTGTATGTATATGTGTGTGTGTAAAAATGACATGGCTTCTATTCTCCTCTCTTTTCTTCATGGTTCTTTTAGAATTGTGTGGACTTGCGAGTCACAATTCCACTTAACAAATTCTGAAAGAAAAGGAAGTATATTATTTTATGAAGCCATGCTTTCTCATTTTGAGTGATCTTTATCCTTTGCATATCTTCCTCTTCTCTTGAGTTTTAAAATTGAGAAAGGAATAAGGAAAAGAGAGAGAAACTTAGAGATAGCCATCACTACATCTCTAGTGATCAATTCTTAACAAGTTTTGTATACTAGTTGTTTCACTTAGTTTTTAGTGTGAAGCTAGAACCTAGGTTAGGGTTTCTTTAGGTGGATCATCTTCGATAAGGAAGACCGACTCCCAAGCTCGTTTCCGGTGGACCTAGGAGCTAAAGAAGTGGTTCAGAAGAAGGACACGGCTACAAAAGTATCTAACACCTAACCGAGTAGTCTAATTTCTTCTAATTTGCTAGTTTAGTATTTGGAATCGATTCTAGGTCATAGAAGTCCGTACTTTGTTCTTGAAATTTTTGTTTTGCATTCCGCCTTGACCGCAAGTTTGCAGCATGAGCACGAGTGTCTATTAACAAAGTCAAGTTTCAGGTTCAAGTCAAGTTTCAAGTTCAAGTCAAGTTAGAGCTCAAGTCAACTTTGAATGTAATAGGTTTATTTAAAGTGATTCAAGCATGTGGTTCATGATATAGGACTAGTATGAAAGTAAAAATGATTCAGATTATAAAATATGTTTTGAAATCACTTTATACCTTGAGACGGTAAAAATTGATTTGTTTAAATAGTTAGGCAAGTGATAACACTGATTTTCTCTCGTTCCCTAAGGCCCAAGAGAGAATAGGCTACTTAAACCATCTGCTTCATAAATACCAGTTTTAGAAATTGTAAGATATTTATGCGAAATAAACCATTATATTATCAAGAGGTTTCATGAAAAATATTATAATTTAAAATTTCGAGAATGTTTTGTCAGAAAAATATTATTTAAAAAATCGAGGTGTTTTGATAAAAATTATACTTCGGCAAATTAGGCTATTCTAGTGAAAAACCTAATTTTAGGATATTTTATTAAAAACTTAACCTCTTTTATGTTAAGGATATTTTCTTGAAAAAAATCTAATTTGAAAGCTTGTTTTCTTTTAAACTAATTATAAATTATAAATAATGGGTATTAACTCAATTAATTTAATTTATCATCTTTTATTTTATTTTAATTTAACGGAAATTGTTTTAAGTTCGATTTTCATTCCTTTCAAGACTGTGCTCCGTAAAGAGCTCTGCATCTTACTCCGCTAAACCCAAGATGTGCGATACTCCGCACCATCTGCAACAGGGTTTCCCTAACAAAAGTTGTAGAAGTGCAATTGTAAAGGAAAGGATATAATTTAAACTCAAGGGTATTTTACTGAAAATCGATTCATTTTAGAAACACATGACAACATGTGATCGTGATATGATTCAAAAGTGTGCGTGTGGGATAGGATGTTACCATGTGCGTTATCTACATTAACATGTTAAAAAACAAGTATTTTTAACAAGAATAATAAAGTATTGTATTTTAAGTTTACTTGCATTCTAATATTATTTTAATATGACAATGTCATTTTAAATACACATGAAAATCTACTTAAGGTAAAAACTTATAAGTAAAAAACCTTTTCATTGACAGGACTGTAAATCCCTTGCTTGAAAACTACAAAAAAACTGAAAATGTCTGGGTTTCTTTAAAAGTTTCCACAATTGGCAAGACAAAACTGGAATAATCCAAGTTAATGTTATTAACTCATTATTCCAAAATATTGGGCTTTTGCCCTTTACATTATACATCCAAGTTACTGGTTTTGGTTTCATATATTTGTAGTGGGTATCCTATATTAAGCAATGTATATATACATTTTTTTGCATTACAACACACAACTTTCGTACTAACAACTGCTCAATATATATTCATATAACCATACCATCATTGCATAAAACTTACATGTTCCATATTATTCATAATACCTACTACTAAACAAATTCAGTAATAATATAATTCCTAAACTATTGTACATTTGATTAATAATTCCGACGATCTGCAGCGAGCGTTGTTGAACGGTTAAGATTTGAGTTGAAGTTTGTCTCCTAGAGTGTGTGGATCTCAATGGGTTGAGTTTGAGGAGGAAGCTGAGCTACCTGCAAGTAAGTCTCGGGGTGGGTGACCACCGTAGGACCCTCCGACGATCAAGTTAGAGCTGATGAATATTAGCAGAGTAGTGGCTTATTGGGATCAAAATTGCCTTCCCTGAGTCGTCTGAGGGAGGGTTTTTTAAAGTGGTCGCATGGAGCGAGCAGGTGCGAGATCTTTGTCGTTAGTTACGCCCATGATATTACGCCTGCGTTAATGATGGGATCCCTCCATTAATAACGGGATACACTTATTAATGGGGGGATGCGCCAGCGTGGGCCGCGGGATGTGGGGCGGCGGTTATCTCGCTTTAGGTGAGAAAGATGGAGCCGTTGCGGAAGCGCTAGGGATCTGCATTTTCATTTGATCAGGAGAGCTGGGGAGGGTTAGCTCGGCGGATGGCTCGGAGACGAGCGAGGAAGACGAGGAAGCTCAGCATGTCAGGGCTTGGAGACTAGTTGTTGGTATTTGCCTAGGCGAAGGTGGAATATATTCAGGGAGGTCTCCTAGAAGGTCGGACACATTCCTCGGGACGAAGTCTCGAGGAATCCTCATATTGCAACTCATTTATTCCACCTTCGTAGCCTTCGGGAAACGTCATTCGCCACATGTCGCAATCTTGAAAAGATACCACTTGTGAGCATCATCATTAGCCCCCCACTCTCGTTCCGACCTATCCAAGGGTCGGGTCGAGAGTGATATGCTCGTTTTTTTTCTGTTCAATTTGGCGCCAAGAATCATAATGCGGATCGCCTAGGAACGGCATGGCGTTTGGTTGTTGCGTCATTTCAATCTTTGGGCCCACGTGTCGTCTTGTCGTGCGTCTGAATCTTCGCGCGTATCCCCGATGGCTTCAGCGGATCAAATGAAATGATCGTTCTTTAAAGAGGGGCGCCGTTTCGGTCGATTGCCAGTTGGGATACGGGCCACGTGTCGGACGTCGGTTGGCGGAAGTGACAGGCTGTTTCTGACTCCTGCAGTCGAAAAGACGACCCCCAATGGCCGATCGCCACGTGGAGCCCCGCCGATTGTTGGGTGCGACGTTTCATTTTGGCGGGAATCAATCAAGGCCGTTGAATGCTTTCTTTAGAGTGTATAAATAGACGGGGACCATCCTAGAGCCAACACTTTTACCCTAATTCACTCTTGTTGTCGAAGATTGCCCGGCGCTCTTCCCTTTAGATCGGATCACCCGTGATTTTTCCTCGGCGAGCCTATTCCCATAAATCAGGTTACATTTCTTCATCTGAGGAGTTTGTAGAGGTATTTAGGATAGAGTCGGATGATGAGGCTCCAGTTGTTGGAGCCGAGTCCTGCGGGTCCTCCTCCCCTCCAGCTTTAGATAGCCGAGAGGGTTCTACTGCTGCATCATCTGTATCGGGCTCACCCCTGGAGCCAGGGCTACCTGTGTCATTCTCCGTCGGGCGGAGACAAGGGCCTTTAATGCATGGATCGAGAATGTCCGTGATGCGCCCTCCGTATTGAGGAATGTAGACGAGCTTACCGAGATTCGGGCTCGATTCCATACTAACTATTCGCTTCGTTTGTCCAGAGAGGGTGAGCGGGTGGACCAGGTGCAAGGCAAGGAGATTGTCCTGTATTTGGAAGCATTCCAGGCCAGAATGCGTCTGCGCTTCTTAACCGAGGTATGTGGGGTGCTTCGTTGCTTCCATCTTGCCTCGGGCTAGCTAGCGCCGAACTCGTGGAGAATCCTCCTCGGGTTTCTGGTCCGGTTGAAACTTGAAAATATCCCTTTTAGTTTGACCCTCCTCGTTTCCTTCCTCTGTTATAAAAATTACCCTGGCATCAGCAAGGATAAACCGAGCTGGGTGTATTTTTCCTTTAAAAAACCTATGGGCGGGATGGCCGGGTTGGGTGTGATAGTCGTTCCTTCTTCCATCCATGAATAGAAAGAGAAGTTCGTATTCGTCGGGCCACTCAAGGGAGAGGATTGGCTTATGCCTACACAGTGGCACATGGCTGACTTCCCAAGGGCGAAACCGTCATCCTCACCCGAAGCAAGGGTGGTGTCTTTGTAGGAGCCGATCCAGCAGGCTGACGTCCTGCTTTTTGAGCAGGCTCTGAGCTGGGCAGGGCTTAGCCCCGCGAGCTTTCTGGGTAAGTTAGGACCGTAGACGATCTATTTAGAGTTTGATAAATTTTCTTTGACCTTTTTAGCGTCACTAACTCTCTTTTGTGTATTCTCATTTTTGCAAAGCAAATGGACCGATCCAAGTTCTTAGCTGCCATAGCCGCGAAGGCCTGAAAGAAGACCGGGGGCGGAAGATTGTCCCGACCTGGTCTAAGCTCGGTCGTGAGGCCTACCCCGCTGAGTAAGCCTTCAGATGCGTCACCCCGAGTCCTCGAAGAGCGCCGGGAGGGGCTGAAGCATGTGCGGGATCCGGCGCCCTGGGCAAGGGAGGAGGAGGAGGCCGAACCTACCGACGTCGCCCTAAAGAGGCACAAAAGAATGGTCTCTCGGGCGCCCTTCACCGGAATTCCAGTGCAGGAGGGGGACTTCTGCTTCGGGGTGCCTTCGGGGCTCTCCGTCACCGACAGCCTGCTCTCTGACATGGAGCAGGCTGCTGGGGGAAGATTCCCCGTGGGACCCTGAAGGCCCAGGTGGAAGCCATTGCTCAGGCGGCGGTTCAGGTCGGTATCCGTTTTCCTTTAAGAATTGTCTTAAGTATTTTTTTCTTAGTTTGAACATTTCCAACTCCTTTTGCTGCTTTCCTCGGGTCCTTCACCACTGCGCCCTCATTGTCAATATGGAAGAAGGCGGGCGAATTTTCCTCGCGGGAGAAGGATCTACACCTTTGTCTGCAGCAGGAGGAGGAGAAGATAGCCGCCTTCGAAGCTCGAGTGGTCGCCGAGAAGCTGACGAATTTCAAGTACAAGGAGTCTCACCGACTTCTGAGTGAATCCAACTGGGCCATCCAGGCTAAGTTGGAGGAGGTTGGCAAACTCTATAACATAATGAAGAAGTCGAGGGATGCCAGCAGGATGGATGCTCGGGTGGCGCTCGAGGCGGTGAAGCTTGCCGTGGTCCGAGCGGTGAAGTCCATAGAGAGGTATATGGCATCGGACCAGTTCTATGCCGACCTTGACGATGCATCGGCCATCATTTGGCATGAGGCTCTCGACACCGTCAAGGCGTCAATGCCGGAGTTTGCCGATGGTGAGCTCTACGGTAAGTACCCGCTCTCCGAGGATGTGCCGCAAGGGGCGGGCGCCGAGGCAGCCGCAGGGGGCGAAGCCGCCCTAGTGACCGAAGCTCCGACCATTGAGGGCAGAGTTGAACAGGGCGAGATCCCGGAAGAGCCCACGGCCTGAGCTTTCTTCCCTTGGAAGCTTTTGTTTTTCTTTACAAAATTTTTGAAGCCTCCGAGCATTTTTTGTACGGCTGAGGAGCCCAGAATACCTTGTGAATTTTTGGAATAAATAAAGTTGAGCTTATTTTCCTCTGCATGACTGTCTGCTTTCTGCGTGAGCATTTTAGCTCGCCAGTCTTCTTCTTGTTTGAATTTTCATTCTGTTGTAAGTGTTAGGTCGTAGGTCATTGCCCGGCTTTTTAGATGACGATCATGCGTTGAGTGTAAGTCAAATAATAGCCACATGCAGGAAGGTCGTTAAGGTACCCTCCCGCTCCCCGGAGTCGAGGTGGCGATCGTTCATTTAGGATGAATCAAAAGATATCCCAAGGCTAGGAAGGTCGGTATCAGTCCATACCTCGGAGTCGAGGTGATGACCACATGTTTTAGCATGAGTAGAAAATCAGGAATAGGCTGGCCATAACTGATTCTTCCTCAATGTAGGTCCTAGATCCGTGTCTTTGTAGGGTAGGAATCCACCCCTCTGAGATTAGCCGAGCAGGAATCTGCACGGTGGCCTCTGCAGGAGGGATTTAGATCCGTAGTATTGATGGGTAGGAAGCTACTCGCTAGGGATGGACCGGGCAGGGAAGCTGCTCGGTGACCTCGAGAGGAGGGCTTTAGATCCACAGTGTTGTTGGGCAGGAGGCTATTCGCTGGTGGTTGACCGAGCAGGAAGCTACTCAGTCGCCTCGTGAAGAGGGCTTTAGATCCTTAGCGTAGATAAGATGGAAGCTACCCGCCAGGGATGGGCCAGCAGTAAATTGCTCTGCGGCCTCATGATGAGGGCTTTAGATCCACAGCGTTGTTGGGCAGGAGGCTACCTGCTGGTGGATGACCGAGCAGGAAGCTATTCGGTCGCCCCGCGAGGAGGGCATTCGATCCTTAGCATTGTTGGGTAGGAAGCTACCCACTAGGGATTGGCCAGCAGGAAATTTCTCGTCGGCCTCGTGATGAGGGATTTTGATCCTTAGCGTTGTTGGGTAGGAGGCTACCCGCTAGTGGATGACCGAGCAGGAAGCTTCTCGGTAGCCCCGCGAGGAGGGCTTTCGATCCTTAGCGTTGTTGGATAGGAAGCTACCCGCTAGGGATTGTCCAGCAGGAAATTGTTCGGCGGCCTCGTGATGAGGGCTTTAGATCCTTAGTATAGATGGGTAGGAAGTTACCCGCTAGAGATGGACCGGGCAGGGAAGCTGCGCGGTGGCCTCGAGAGGAGTGCTTCGATCCACAGCGTAGTTGGGCAGGAGGCTACCCTCTAGTGGATGACCGAGTAGGAAATTACTCGGTCACCTCATGAGGAGGGATTTAGATCCTTAGCGTAGATGGGTTGGAAGCTAACCGCCAGGGATGGGCCAGCAGGAAATTACTCGGCGGTCTCGTGATGAGGGCTTTATATTTACAACGTTGTTGAGCAGGAGGCTACCCGCTGGTGGATGACCGAGTAGAAAGCTACTCGGTCGCCTCACGAGGAGGGCTTTCAATCCTTAGCGTTGTTGGATAGGAAGCTACCCGCTAGGGATTAGCCAACAGGAAATTGCTCGGTGGCCTCATGATGAGGGATTTAGATCCACAGCGTTGTTGGGCAGGAGGCTACCCGCTGGTGAATGACCGAGCAGGAAGCTACTCGGTCACCTCGCGAGAAGGGCTTTCAATCCTTAGCGTTGTTGGGAAGGAAGCTACCCACTAGGGATTGGCTAGCATGAATTTTCTCGGCGGCCTCAAGAGAAGGGCTTTAGATCTGCTACTTATACGCGCATCCGAGCTTCCTTTACTTGAGTGAAGGGCGTGCTCTTGCTTGACGGGCAGAAAGCTACCTACCATCCTCGCGGGATGTTTTTAGCATGGAAACAAAACGAAGCGGTTTAGATTGCAAGGAAGTAAGAATCTTTATTATTAAACAAAATAAAGATTCATTGATACAGTTTAAATTTTTCTGTGTTGAATGACCGGATTCGGTGGCAGTCCCTGTTGCTTGGACTTGGGTCAGTCAGTGATGACCATGATCTGTCCGATCGTTAGTTCTCCGTCTTTAATTTGACCGGCTTGCCCCCTGTCTGCTTGACGTTTATCTCACAGGTACTTTGCCATGTGATCGGATAGGATTAGCTCCTCGATGTAATCGTGCAGCTGTTTATAATCATCGGTCGGATGTCTATGCGTCCGATGATAGGCGCAATACGAGCCTCGAAGCCGTTTGCCCGTCTGGCGGGAGCCTGAAGAACTCTTCTCCCTTAGCTTCCTCCAGCAGCTCGGTCTGGGAAATGTTTATAGGAGTGTACTCCTGGAACCTCGGGGAGTAAGGTTTCGAACGATCATCTTTCCTTTTCTCTTCCATGTCCCTCTTCTTCCGGTCAGCTTGGTCGCTTCCGGGCATGTTCGAGTTCACATCGGACTCGAGTTGGACTTCTTGCTCGGTCCATGCTTTCACTTCGACCATGGTCTTAGGTTGCGCCAATGCAAAAGAGCGGAGCCACTCTTTGTGTCTAAAACCCGACCTCAGTGCAGTGATAACCGTCTCATCACGGTGCTCGGGGACCTTAAGGAGAGCATTGTAGAAGCGAGTGAGATATCCCTTATAGGATTCTTTGTCCCCGCTTTTTAAGGTGAAGAGGTAATCGACCGTCCTCTTCCGTCGTCTGTTCTCGATGAAGTGATCGAGGAACTGGGTGGCCAGCTCATCAAAGGTCGAGCTGGAGAGGGGCACCAGCCCCCGAAACCAGTCTCGTCCTGTCCAGATTAGGGTGGAGGGAAAAGCACGGCATTGAGCCACGTCCGAGTTATCTTGGAAGGTCATGCCCGCTGTAAATGAGTCCAAATGATCTTTTGGGTCGGACTTCCGGTCAAAGAGCGCCACCTCAGGCGGCTTATTCTTAGATGAGACATGTTCGGCCAGCAATTCCTTGGTGAAGGGCTTCGTGAGAGAATCAGCGGAATATCTAGCCCCTTCGCCAGACGGATGGTCGTCTCGCCGTATGCCCTCTCTCTTCTTTTCGAGGGCCTCGAGTCGGTGGTGGTAACCCGAGAATTCAGCAAAATTGAAGTGGCGAATGTCCCCTCTCCTAGTCTTCGTGGCGGTGCGGGTTCGATTCTGCTCTATTAGATTACTTAAATCCTCGGGCGAGGTTCTTCCCGAGTAGTCCCGACGTGCACCTCTACGGTCTTAACGCGATTGGGGTGTTAGTCATGCCTGGAAGCAGGCGAGCTGACCGACACCTCTTCAGAGGGTGTGGGCGCACGTCGGACTTCAGGGCGATGGCCCAGTCATCCCTGAGACCGGGGTGTGGAGCCTTCTGGAGCCCAACGGGTCATGGAATCATGGCCCGCGCATGGGCTGTGGTTGCCGGAGGTGGCACGCCTGCGCTCGGTGACTCTAAGGGGAGAGTGGGAATCGGCCCTTCTGCGAGCGTTGTTGTCTCGCAGGGGAAGGGGACCACGACCTGGTGAGAAGGGCCCGCCGCCTGAATATGGACGAGGGTGTCCACCATCGACGTGAGTCTGTCGATTCGAGACGATAAGACGTTGATGAGGTTTGGATGGGGGAAGAACTGCTAGCGCCTCTATTGTGAGGGGGCGTGGCGGCTCGTGTTGGGATCATCGCGGCATTCGCTCGCCATTAGGTCAAGGGCGGAAGATCAACTTCGATGAGTGGTTGAAATTTTTGATTCGTTCCTTCTTACTGCGCCAATTGATAGAGGGGCGTGATCTCCTTCACTTTCTTCCGTCGATCTGCAGTGAGCATTGTTGAACGGTTGAGATTTGAGTTGAAGGTTGTCTCCTAGAGTGTGTGGATCTCAATGGGTTGAGTTTGAGGAGGAAGCCGAGCTACCTGCAAGTAAGTCCCGGTGTGGCTGATCACCGTAGGACCCTCCGACGACCAAGTTAGAGCCGATGAATATTGGCAAAGTAGTGGCTTATTGGGATCAAAATTGCCTTCCCTGAGTCATCTGAAAGAGCGGTTTTTGTAGTGGTCGCATGGAGCGAGCATGTGCGAGATCTTCGCCGTCAGTTAAGTCCCTGACGTTACGCTTGCGTGAATGATGGGATCCCTCCATTAATGATGGGATACGCTCATTAATGGGAGGATGCGCCAGCGTGGGACGCGGGACATGGGGCTGCAATTATCTCGCTTTTGGTAAGATACGTAGAGCCGTTGCGGCGCTAGAGATCTGCGTTCTCGTTTGATCGGGAGAGCTAGGGAGGCTTAGCTCGACGGATGGCTCGGAGAAGAGCCGGGAGGTCGAGGAAGCTCGGCATGTCAGGGGCTCGGAGATGAGCTGTTGGTAGTTTCTTAGGCAAAGGTGGAATGTATTCAGGGCGGTCTTCTGAAAGGTCGGGCACGTTCCTCGAGACGAAATCTTGAGGAATTCTCATAATGCAACTCATTTATTCCACCTCCGTAGCCTTCGGGACACGCCATCCGCCGCGTGTCGCAATCTTGAGGAGATACCACTTGTGAGCATCATCAGTGACTTATTACTTTATTCCAAAACTCTACAAGCAAATTATAGCTATAAAATATCCACAATAACATAAATTGAAATTCAAGAGGATATCGATCGAGAAACCTAGAAATCGAATCGAATAAAGAGAGGGAGAGGGGAAGAGGGAAAAGGGAAAAGGGACTTACTTGCGTTTTGAGCGTTAGAAATGAAGGGATTTCATTGGAGCATTTCGTTAAACGCCTTCGGGCTCAAATTTGAAACGTCGACGGATCGAAAATCCGAAAATGTGAAAATGATCGATATGCTAACCCTGACTCGGGCCCGGCCTCGGAGCCTTCTTTATCGGCCTGGAATGTGTCGAATACACTATTGAAGGTCAGTGTTGTTGCGGGTATTGTTGTTCATGATGACGATAACGGGGGTTGCTCGGCCAAGGTTAGGGTGGTCGGCCAAGAGAGGTGCAAGGGTTTAGTGTTGGGTTTTTATAGTAATGGAGGGTTTATATAGGAGATGAAGAAGGTGAAGGGAAGGGGGAGAGAGAGAATTGAATGAGAATTGATGAGAGAGAGAGAGAGTTACAGGGGTTAGTAGGAGGTGAAGAGAATGGGGAAGAAGAGGGGTCGATTATGAGCAATGAAAGGGTGAGGTTCGGTTTCATGGGAGAGGTAGAGGTGAACAGTGAGGAGAGGTTACTGGAAGTGGAATAGGGTTAAGGATTAGGATGGGTTTGGGTTAAGATTTTTGTTTAGTTTTTTTTACAAAATAGTAAAAGGGTCATGGGCTATTGGGTTTGAAGAGAATGGATGGCTGGGCTTGGTCTTGGCTTGGGGTTATGCTTTATTTTGGTTTTAAAAATAAATTGGTTTTGCTTTGTAGGGCACTAAAATTAAAGAAAAGATAAATAGTAATAATGGATTTGGGTTAAGAGTATTGGGTTTAAATAAAGAGGGTTAAGTTAAAATTTGAAACGGGTTAAGTTTTGTTTAAAAAGAAATGGGTTTTGGAAAACAATAAAGATAGGACAATAGATGGAGGAATCAAGTATATTTAACAACATATACGAAAAATACCAAAAATAAATAAATATGATATTTTATTAATACGAAGTTATAGGAATTTTGGGGTCGTTATATCCTGCCCTTCTTAAATTAATTTCGTCCTCGAAATTACTCAAGAAGGATGTTGCAACAGAGTAAGGAAACAAGATTAGGATAAAACAGCTATGTTTCATCGTCGCGCTTCATCAGTCGGTACTCTAAGTAAATCACGATAAGACAACCAAAAATACGAGGAGTTTAAAAAATCGGAACAGATGTTAGGATAATCAAAAATAGTTTTCAAGAACGCCATGAGCAAGCATTCGTCACGCTCCCTTATCATCAATCTTTGACGCGGAATGTGGCTTTAACATCCTTTTGATAATTTGGGGTTTAAGTAGGCTTTTCCACTTGATTGCTGGACACACTCGCTGGTCTTTCAACATTCTCATTGTTTTTTATGAAAGGACCAACTTCCATGGAGCTTCTGCTACCAGTGAGCAAGATGCACCTGCCATATAAGCCTTCCTGGAGGTGTGTCTCTGCGGCGGATCCACTTTCTAGCTATCTGACAACATGAACTTGCCCTGCTTGTATTGGTCATCGACCCAATTCTTAAATACATAGCATTCTTCAATAGGGTAGCTTATACCCAATGGTAAGGGTAGAAATTCGGATCATCGATCGCATTGGCTTATTCTGGTAGCCGCGGCTCAGGCAGTGACAACATGTGTTTTTTCATGGCAAGGTCAAATAGTTTCTTTGTCTTGTCATGAGGGAAAGAGTACTCGCGTCCTAAACTTTCTTCGAGGGTAAGACCTGGGCGAATATTATTTTGACGCCCGAGTGCTTTAGAGCCGCCTAATTGTTGCTAAGCATTGGTGACAAACACCACCGTGCCTTTATTCTTGTTGTTCCGAGATTCTCCACTTAAGGAAGAAGGACATTGACCAATCTGTTCCAGCTGGACCAGCTTATTGATAAACTTTTGAAAGGTGATAGGGTTGGCGAAAGCTAGGAACGGGTACACCTTTGATTGTGGATCAAAGGTACCTATGACCATTCCAACGGTTGGACTTTCAACGATGCGTTCCTCACACTTGTACGAAAGATTCCTCCATCGGATGGTATACTGCACCAGCGTCTCGCTCGATCTTACCCTTTCATTTATTTACACAGCGATCGTAGTTTGTTCACTTGCACTAGCAAACAACTGCGTGAAGATCAATTCCATATCTGCGAAGGTATTAAAAGATTCATTTGGAAGCTCCAAATACCATTCAAAAATAGTGTCTACCAGACTGCTGATGAATTAGCGGAGGAGTAGCTTGTCATCATCTCCCGTTTACCGTACATAGCTTTAAATTGTGCGAAATGCTGATGGGGATTCCCAGTTCCCTTGTAGATGTTGAACTTCGGGATCACATATCCCGAAGGGTACTGCATTTGGTCGTACCACAATGGTATGGACGACCAGTCTTGACCAGCTTATTTGCCGCCTCGCTGGCCTGGTGCGCTTTGATCTGCTGGGCGATATATTCATCCAGCTTTGCTTTTGAGATCATCTCATCTTTTGTCGCTGAAAAGGCTTGTGGAGGGCTTGAAGTATCTCCTTTGTCGTTATCAAGGACTATCGGTGGTTCATTTGCTGGCGGTTCAGATTGAACTGCCATCCTAACCATGTTTTGGATTAGAAGGGTCATCTTACTCGTTTTAATGACCATTTCTGTCGCTTCTTCGTCTTTCTTAAGGGCACGCTTCAAGAATTCTACATCAAACTCTTGCTCTGTCGGTTATGAAAGGTTCTAGTGCCCTTGCCTCTACAACTGCAGCCAATGCGGAATCGAAAAACAAAAAAATTTATGGGGAGCACTAGAAACTAATCCCTAGCAATCATTCCAAACACTAAACTAGAAAATTAAGCATGAATGTTTTAGGGATTACAACCTTTGTCGCGTGTCTACCCAATCATTGAAGACTCCTTCATGTTTCTTGTAGGCCGTTAGGAAAAATCTTGAGAGGCGACCGTCCTTACCGAAGATGATCCACCCGAGAGAACCGATCCAAACTCCAGCTTCACCTAGTGAAGAAACCGACGCTCCAAGCTTACTAGAAATGGATTGAGGGGATGTGAGATTTTTTTCGTTATGGTTTTCTCTTATTTTTCATGCTCTTGAGAGCATCCTTACTCATGAAGAAGGAGGAGGAGAAGACATGAGAGTAAGAGTGTGTGTATGAATGAGAAGAGAGAAGAATGGCTTCTTTTATTTTTCAACCATAAAAATCATGACATAACATTTTAGAATAAATAAAGAAGCTCATTCCTTTCTACCATGATCACCTTTCCACCTCACCTAGCCACCTCATTAATAATTTCCTAAAAAGGAAATTCCTATAATAAGGTGTCCTCCTTCTAGAAGAATTCCGTAAAAATACGGAATATAACCGGGTATACATATCGAAATAAATATACGTGTATCCGTATAAAAGTTCGAATAGCCAAGAGAGAGAAAATGAATAATGAACATAATACTAGAATATATATATATATATATATATATATATATATATATATATATAAAAATTATTGAATCAATACTTAATTTAATAATCCGGCTTAATCCTAAGCCGGCTAGTATCATCAACCGTCCGATTAAAATTCGTGTAGCAAGTACGCGTATTTAATCGAACCCTTGCACGTATCAATATACGATCACTGCATCATATCGCATGAACTGGGAACACCCTCAATGTGGAATTCTAAAGACTCGATAATACGCTAGCAGTGATTTACCGGATAAATCTAAAACCACAAACACATCAGCGGTACTAGTTGTACGTAACGACTACCCAGGTATCTACCGAAAGGGAGGTCGATAATCAAGTCCATCCATACTCTACTAAGCCTGAATGTGATATTCTTCATACAGTCCAGTCTTTTCTTCTAAGAGTATCGCATACCGGGTTTAGGGGGTGGATAACGTCGAACCCCTAATAACCCGATAAGTTATGTCGGGGTCAAGCTCATCACCATCCGAGAAACTGATGAATTCCTATTAGTAAATATCATCCACAATGTCCACGGATTTAGGGTGATGGTCAACCGAACATAGCGTGATATTGACTCCTAATATCAGGAGTGACGAATCCCTGACAATTGCTCATTGCCTCCATGTGGCTCGGGACTGTACCCAACTAAAACCTGTTTGCACTACTCGTTTGAGCCGTGATAAGGTAGTAATCTAAATACAGTAGGAATTCACATGAGACAAAAGATTATCTTAGGTCAAAGGACTAACCTGTATACATGTCACTAGAGAACTGCTATCTAACAATAGGTAAAATACCATCTAGACGTTCTCGGCGAGTCCGACCAGTTCACTTACCTCTAATGAGTACCTGTATACTATCTTATATGACAAAACACCAATGACTTGTAAGAACGGCCACCGCCCCTCATCGGGGTCTAAAAACATATGCACTAGTCTACTCAGGAATATCGATGCCCACTTTCGATATTCCCTCGAATAAGGACATTGAAGAATATGCGTACCCAACTCTCACGTATATGATCGCCACCATAATGCTGGTAGTCAAACAAGAATCCTATGAGTTTCATCATTATGTATTAGCGACACGTAATAACAAATAAAACGTATACATATCAATGATAAAGACAAACCAGATAGCATACTATTATATCGAGCAAGACTGTTCTACCTGTAGAGGTCTTCCTTCAATTATCATAATCGCCTACCTGCAATTACAATAATTACCTTGAGGGCACTTAAGGATAATTATTATGATATCGCATACCCACAGCTTGTATGCTACCGAATACCCAACTTCTCTATTAATCAGTTTCGCAAACCGTGTTTGTGAAACATTCGTGTTCGAGAAATAACCTCAGTGAGTGGATTCACTACAATGTTTTAACTTCATCTTTCAATATCTCAACTTCATAGAGATCAACAATCTCTCGAACTGAGCGATACCTTGTCTCAAGAATTTGTTTGGATACTTGATAGGACCAAATTCATAAATGAACAAGTTTATCTAACAAACTTCTTGGGCTGTATCCTCCGTTGAGTCATAACCAGTACTCTGCACCACGTCTACCTTAGTATCCCTACTGGAACCCTATCCAATATACTGCCCCTCAGAAGAGAGTAAACTCAAAACTCTAACAGCATCTCTATCATCCAGATCACTTTGAAAGCCTGAACCGATAACTGCCTCCTGGTGGAGGCTGCCATTACCATATACCAAGAACATCTTCTTATGTTCTTAACCGCTTCCCTATGTTTCTTCATTATTGGATTGATATCTGCTTACTACGGCAAGTGTAGAAGTAACATCTGGTTTGGTACAAGACATTGCATAATTGACTCAATTGCCTAAGCAAATGATATGTCTTTCATGCGAGTCTCTCTCCTCATCGGTATGAAAGACATCTTTTTAGAGAGGGTGACTCTATTACCTGCGGGTAGAATACTATGCCAGGAGTCATACATTCTAAACTAATTTAGAATGGTGTCCAAGTACCCGAATCGGAACACTTCTCAAATCTAGATCTATCGATATATATCTAGTCACCAGAATCCTTGGTATCTCGGCAAGTACAAAAGCAACTTCTGGTTTGGTACATGGCATCACATGATTGACTCAATTTTCTGAGCAAGTGATATGTCATCCATGGAAGTCTCTCTCCCCATCAGTCTAGAAAATATCTCTTTAGAGATGATGACTCCATCACCTGCGGGTACACCACTACACCAGAGTCGTCCATTTTAAAACACTTTTAGAATGGTGTTTAAACACCTGGATTAGAACACTTCCTAAATTTAGATCTAAAACCATAGATCTAGTCACCATAATTCCTGATATCTTATCCAGATCCTATATGAAGAAACATCTGGGACAACCAAAGTTTGACCGATTGTAGTATAGGAACATCACTTCCTATCAGGAGTATATCATCCAAATCCCAGGACATAAATCGCTACATCCTTCTTAGTAGGTTCATTTGTTTTTTGATGAAGTCAATGACCTTGAATGTCACATCAAAAAGATGATTTGTCTCCCCTATGCATGCTTTAGTCTACGAATATCATAAGCAACTTTAACACCTTCCACTGCTCCCACTGACTATGATAAACCTCAGGCAGAAGCATATACACATGCACTTCTAAATTCCCATTTAGAAAGATGTTATAGCCATCCACCTGTCAGATATTATAGTCAAGAATAGCAGCAGTGCCAAGTGATAACCGTATGGACTTCAGCGTAGACACTGAAGTAAAAATCTCATCATAATCCACACCGGGTATTTGATGAAAATCTTAACAAGTCTAACCTTATTATGTAAATACTTTTCCACCTGCACAGATCTTGAAAGATCTACTTGCTTCTAATGGGTTTTACCCCTTCAGGAGTACCTAACAAATTCCATAATTGTTGAAGTGCGTGCAGTCCAATTTGGTTATTTAGTTTCTGGCCATCTTCTGGAAGTCACTACTTTCCAAGGGTCTGCTGATAACTAGTAGGGTCATTATAACCATGATACAAACCTTCCTTCCACCGTCTATGAGAAAACCAAAGTATTTCTCGGGTGACTGAGATCAACTACTAAATTTGCGGTGCGGCTAAGGTTTGTCGAGTCCAATTGAATTCTTAGGTTCTACTAAAATTTCAGTAACTATTTGTTGTTCTGGAATTACTTCCAGTTCTACCATACTCCCACTAGTTTGTTTTGCAAAAAGATTCCTTTTATAAAAAGGTGGCGAGTCAAGAACAATGTAACTATTGATCTTGAAAGTGGTAGAAGTAAAACCCTAGCGAATGCTTGGGATAATCCACAAATTGATATTAATGAAACGTGCCTTGAGTTTGTTCAGATTCTGCTTTTAAACAGAAACAGGATAACTCCATATCTTAATAACCTTAAGATATGCAATCCTTCTATGTCCATATAGAATTAAAAGCACTAATTTAGATGGAACCAGATTCAAATATTATGCAGCTGTTTCCAGTGTATATCCCAAATGGAAAAAGGCCACACAACATTACTTATCATGGAGCGCACCCGCGGATGAGTAACCTCAGAGAGAATCAAGTTCTCAATGTTACTATTACGGAATACCTAGTATAAGTATCTATATCTTTGATTATTTCGAAAAATTTTGATACTTCCAACGTATGGTTCTCTACTTATTCTTATACCTATAAACTTCCCAAAATCATTGGACCTTGTATTTCAACGAATGCGTGTCTAAAACCAGAGAATTCATAGGTAAACTGAATGGAGTAAGATTACCAACCCCTTGTTCTAAAGGACATCGTACAACATGCATTTCCATGTATAAGTCCCAAGAGTATACTAACTCAAACTCCGTATGTCGTAAATTGAAAAACTGTATTTTGGTTAAGAACGTTTATTCTGTTAGTCAATGCACCTTATCTTATCCTCAACTGATAAAGGTAAATGTCTAGAACACAATTTTCAAAATTTATATCTCACTTTATAAAATAAAGCTGCAGATATTCAATTTTAAAAATTGGTGCAAAACAACGGTTGTTCAAAACCAAATATTTGTCGTAAGGTAAAACTAGATGATTTAATCCAATATCGCCAATTGCTATTGAGGATCAAATCGACAATTTCTCAATATTCTACTCCTACTCAGTATCTGTAACACCGTATAGATATGAGATCCAAATCCGGTACATACATACCTTGGAGTCAGAATTAATTGGGAAAACAGTTTTCAGTAACAACTATACAGAAAAACCGAAACATGAAAATGTTTCTAGGGGTGGTCAGGGATTCCTCGTAATATCTCTTCCATTATTCAGATTCATGACATCAGTCATAATTTTCTTTGCTCTCACTTCAATCCCTTTATATGTCTCTATATCTTATTTTCTGTATACCGCACTTAGGCTAATAGGTTTTCTTCTTTATTTATGTTTCAGCACCAGTCTAAGGTTTGGAAAAATACTATCCAATAAGTGTAATAGGTATACTCTTCTAATATAAGAAGTTCTCGCAATCTAAGAGAAGGTAAATGATAAGATTTTTAAGGTCTCCAAATTAAACCGCAAGTATACAGCTATATCACAAGAGTACTTGAGGATCGTTCCTACGTAGATGTGTGTTAATTTAAATTTTAAAAAAGTAAAGAAATATCTAATGTGGTGGTTTATATGGTAAACTTCAATAAATTATAAAATAAAACTTCAATAATTTGAAAAAGCAGAAATTTAAAAGTAAGGAAATAAAAAAGATTGTTTTACTTATAAAAGGAATATCTAGGGTTTTGATTTGTTTTTCTAATGTGGTGGTTTGTATGATAAACTTTTATTCTCTCTCCTAGGTTTTAACTAATGATCTATTAAAAACTTAAAAGCATAAGATAAATTATTTTATTTAATCTTATCCTATCAATTATATTATATCATTTAGATTTAATTAAAAACCCTAATTCTAGTTTATTAAAATTATATAAGTTAACCATCTATGCATATTTTTAGGTTACGAATCTACAACTACCATGTTTTAGGTTTTCCTATATTAAATCAATTAACTAGATTGAATATCTATAATTTATAATTATCTCTACCGTCCCTAATTAAGTTTCTAGGTTATCATGCTATCATCAACCTAATTAGTTTCTAGTTTCTTATCTATCCCTAATTTTTACTTAAAGGTGTCAACTTTTCATAAAAAAATAGATTTTTTAGATTAAGAATAAAGAGAGATAAACATATATAGATTAAGAAACATTCATATTAAAGCAAGAATAAAAGTTATACAAACTTCACACTACAAAAGATAGTAAATAAAAAACACCTAGAAGAAGATTAGTTACTCATATTTAAAATACAATAACTAAACTTTATTAATAGCATTAAAGTTACTTACAAATTGCTGATCCCTCCCTAGAAAACCCTAGTTCGAAAGTAATGAGAGGGATAATCTAAACCCTAAATTATACAAGAGTTTATATAGTATTTCGAGAGAATTGAAACAAACTTCTAAAGATAAAAAGAGAATACTAAACTCCCCTAAATATCTCAACTCCACAGCTTGCAAATTTTTGGTCGTTTCTTACTTCTTGATGGATTTGGCCGAACTTTTTGGCCAGATTCAACTGTGGTTTGTTGCATCCTCTTTTTTTTTGTTGTGAGATTCCAAAAGTTAGTTTCAATCGTGATAATTGCTTCCCTGATTTTGGTATAGCTCCATGAAGTCCACATTGTACGCACCTAATCTGTCTTTTAGCACACTTTTTCGTCCTTTTGCAATTAAGTCCTGTAATATGCATTTATTCATAAGAACACCTAAACAGGCATAGAATATGAAAATAAACGATAAATGTGATATAAAATGTGCAATAAATTACACTAATCAAATGCTATCACACTTATCTTTTGTTAATCCTCGAGCAAATCTAGGTTCCAAATTCTAAACTAAACTAAACTACAATCTGGCTAAATCTTACTCCTACTCCTACTCCTATGCCTATGCACCTTTCGCAGGCGTACGATTGCATTGAGTGCACGCACCAAGCTTTTAAAGCTCTAGACGGTCCTAGTAGGAGGAGTGTTGTCTTCTGAACATTTCCAGCGGATACTACCCACAAACTCCCAAAAATGAAAAGAAAATAAGGGAAACAAAAATAAAAGCGTGAAAATTACATACAAAGATAGTAACAAATCAAGAAAAATCTTAAAATGAAGAGTTTTAAATTTCACTGGCTTTTCAGTGTTCATGAACTTTCATCTTAATAGTTTTGATCAAACCCGGAAATTATATCCTCCCTCAAAAAACACCATCCTATTCTTCATCCCTATCTCTCCTCCACATATCGATCATATAACCCAATGTGTGTGTAAAAATGTCATCCCTACACTCCAAGAATTCAATTCAAGAAATTGTACCATTGCTCTAATTACCTCAGTACCACTTCTGTTTATTAATGATGGATGAATTGCTCACACACCTTTCATGCGACCCCTAATGCTTGATTAGGCACTAATCAACCGATTACCGAATGTGTGAGGTTAAGTCATAAATAGTTTCATACATATATGTCTAGCCTTGTAACTACCTTAGGCTCAACAGTGACTCCCAGACCAGTTGGTCTAAGGCACTAGGTGATAAAGCACTTTCGCTGTATATTTTTATTTATTTTTTTCATAGTCTTAAGGAAGTTACAATCCAAACTTACATACAATCTTTTCTCCCTTTTTTATGCGATATTCTTTTCTTTTTTTCATGGTTAGCTTCAAATTCCGTTTTTTTAATACTGAGATTTTCAGGTAATGATATGTCATGGTATTCTCTACTATCCCAAGCAAGAGGATGTGTGTATGTGCAGTTTGTAGGGTATATACTCTTTAAATTTGGACTCAAGAATATGAACTATTTTTCATACTTACTTTTATCCACAGATTCAGTAACTCCTTCATCTCACTCAACCCTTGGGAATGGGCTCATGACTACTTATTACTAGATTTATTCAACACATCTCTTTTTCTTATATTTCTTAAAATCTCTTTCTCTATTTTATATACATTTTCAACCTCTAATTTTCATTTTCAAAATTTTCAATTTTTTTTAAAAGAACCTAAAAATAAAAGAAAAACTTTGTACAAAACCAAACCACCCCCACACTTATTTTAGATAGTGTCCTCACTATCCTATGCCCCATATTCATGAAATTATGTTTGATCTACAGAGCAATTAACCTAGAAAATAAGTACTGGAATAAGAAAAGAGAAAGAAATATTTACTTCCTCCAGAAATCTGGGAGGAATTTGTATGCCTTCAAAGTTTAAGGCCGCCTCCTTTCTTCTCTATTGTTATATAATCTCTCTTTGGTTTTTTGGGATTTAAGGATAAGTTTGACTATATATAAGGGGTTAAGAAAGTTTGCACAAAAGTTCTTCAAGAAATAAAATTAGCAGCTAAATCAATAAAAGGAAAAAGTTAGAAAAAGTAATTTAAACAATGCTTTTGCTAATCCATAGGTTAATATTAACCACTCAAAATTTTTATATATGATCATGCAGGAGTAGTAAAATAAGTTGCAGTGATAAGTATCAATAAGCACCTAAATTTGATAAGTATGATATGAATATGGTGTTTATGAATAGGTGACCAAAATGGTTATCCAATTTTTGTCGAAAAAACTAGCGCGGTAATAAAATATTTAAATCTAAAAGAATCATGCAACTGCACTATTTTGTCAAAATATTGGCTTATTGGATCAAATGTTTTAACATACGAAATATAAATAAAATATCCAGTTAGATCAGTTAAAGACTCAAGTTCACCTTGCTTTTCAATAAGATTGGTTTTAATAATGACCGAAAGTGGTGGAGGATTTGGTTCAACCATTAATGGCTCAAATAGGATACTCACAATTTCTAAGATGGTTTGGGAAATCAAAATCATATATAATATTAAATTTATCCTTAAAAATTTCCTCAAAACTTTGATCAAAATATCTTTCTTCAAAATTAACCATCTACTCATCATTCATTTCTTCTATTATAATAGGTGAATGTTCTTTAAAAATATCATCAAATCTCTCGTCCAACAATTGTTTCACCTCCTTCCTAAATTGACTTATGGATTGACTTTTATTTTCTAAAAATGTGGGATCTCACTCTAAATTTTCTTCAAAAATTTCATTATTCGTTCCTAATGAAAATATGGGTTCCCTATCAATAGTTTCATAAAAAATTATATTTAAGTCAATGCCATCAAAATCACAAGTTTCTTTAACAGAAATGGTTTTTATATCCAAAATTTTCTTAAAATTTATATCTGCAACTGTTAATTCGTCAGAAATATCTTCCTAAAAATGTTGCAATCGGTTAAATCAAACATCTTAACCTCAAAAATATCATCAATTAAATCATTTTCATATAAATTTGTTGTTAGAGACCAAATTGAAAATTCAAAATTTTGAGTGTAGGTTTTAAACTCATTAGAAGGTGACTCATCATCACTTCTCTCATGCACCAATAAGTCAGACTCATTTAAATCACAGGATTCAAACGTGGATTCAGAAATTGGACACTTCTTATATCACTCAATCTCTCTTAACATAAATTCGCATCCGCATATAGGACACTTGATTAGTCATATTTATTGCACATTTGTACGGCCATTTTCCCTATTATTATTAATTACTAAATTGTGTTATTTATAATTTAAGAACTTATGTGGTTTTATTTGTAAAAAGATTTTGTCATATGTTTCTTAATATATAATTAATATAATTGGGGGAATATATGCATATCATTTTTAATAAAATATCCATGAGATTCTTAATATGCATATCATGTCATATCAAATATTTCTAACCAATATTATTACGATATCATATCATATCATATCCATAATTTAATTGGTTGGAATTATTATCTCAAATAAGACAAATACTACTATTAATTTAATATGAGATATTGTGCCGGTTTAAAATAACAAATCAGTTCAAGATTACAAAGAGGATTGAAGAGATCAAATCAAATCAAATCAGCAAACCAAATCTGCCGAATATTAGGAGAAAATTGAAGAATCTCGCAACCGCACAGAGAAAGAGATATTTTCAAAATATTTTTATCAGAAAAATCTTTTAACATCACGAGAAGATAACACAAGAAATCTGGGAGCGAGATTCACCAAAGGGCGGCGGATCCGCGGTGGAAAGAGGTATATGACGACAGTTCCGCGGTCAAGTAAGGGCCGTTGGATGTGAATTTTCAGGGGCTTGATTATCGTTTCACTTACTCCAAGATGAAATCTAGGGTTTCAAGTTTCAGAGCCTATATAAAGGACCGAGAGCAAATTATGATTATCTATCTATCAATCCATCTATCTATCGATCTATCTATCAATCGATCAATCTATCGAGCAATCTAGGGTTTTTAGTTCTTTTCGTTTTTTTCAATAATAAATTCTATAATGCAATAGTTGTAATAAAAAGTAGTTTCTTTTCTTTTAATTTTGCCTCATTACTTTCCGCATTTATTTTATGCATTTATTTTCCGCACTATTTTTTTTATTTCTTATGGATTCCTTATTCTTCTACCTTTCTTCTTTTATTTCGTTTTCCCCAATGAGCGAGTAAATTCTCACTTGTTAGGATATGTTGGAAAGGGTAGTATAATGGATGAAAAAAATCCCTTATCTTCTTCTTATGTTTTAATTTTTATAAACTTTAATAAAGAGAGTCTTAACCCTCTTATTCGAGTGTGCTACCAATTCATGATAGTTGCGACCACGATTTGAAATTCGTTAATACTTGCTTTGTTGAGGGCTTGAGATAAATAGGGATTAATAGAAGGACAAAGGTCAGTAGAGAGAAACCTTAATCTCTCCAAGTAGCATAATCCACATTCATCCCTATTTCTCTAGTTAATAATTAAAAGATAAAAAGATTTATATTTAAAACTCCATTCTTTAACTACTAAATCTGAAAAACCCTACAAGCTCTTCTCTTATAATTTTTTTAAATATCCTTAGTATAAAGCGATAAAAATCCTATCTTTCTTTATTAACTCGTTGAAAACAAGATAACTAATTCACCATTTCCCTGTGGACGATCCGTACTCACTATCGGTTAGCTATTGCGACACCGTTATTGATTGCGGTAACTAGGAAAGATAAAGACACAGTTTTTCAAATAAATCAAATGGGGTTATTGCCGGGGAAATGGTAGTATTATTTTTCTTGTTATTCGGGTTGATTTCTAAAAAAAACCAAAAAAAATAAAAATAAAAATAGAGATAAAAACCGCATTTTGTATTTTTAACGATTCTTGTGCGAGTTTTGCATGAAATCTGGAGCACTTGGAGCGAACCAATAGAGATTCAAATATTGTTAAATAGGAGCAGAGCAGCATTGGAGTGTTGTGCAAAAATTTAAAGAAGGGATTCCACCAGAATGCGGTGGAACCGTGGCCAATTGGCGTATTTAGCGGCTGAACCGCGACCAACTAGTGGAGTTAGGCCTCCAAATTTTTTTGGTATTATTTTATCGTCTTCTTCTCTTCTCTGAAGCTCCAATAAAGTGTTTCCACCTGCAGGATTCTTTGCAAATAACGCCGCTAAAAAATCTTTTTACGTGTTTTAAATTTTGGTTTGTTTTTCATATTTAAAACAGACATTAAGGGGCAAGAAACCCAAATTCAGATTAGGTGGGGATTTCATCACCCTTTCTAGGCCCCACAAATCATAAATAAGTATACGCATCACCCTACATTAATAAAAAATATCTAGACCAAATCTCTAAGGACAATCGCGCTCAATTAGGATAAGAGAGGGTCGTGGGTAATCTATTACTTATCCGCATTTTTCTTGTAGTGTCTATGGCAAGTGTGACTAAGGAAAGTGGTTTACTTAATTAGGCCCGCTATTTCGGTGATTCGTATAGCGGATACTTCCCAGTTACCTTATATTTATCTGGTTGTAAGATTGATAAGGAGGTGATAGAGGATTTATCCTATGTCTTGTACTTTGGAAGTTTAGGAGCGGTCTAGTCATTTGACCTAGGTGACCCTAACTCTAAGAATTGTTTGTTCACGTTTGTGATTGGTTGAGTCGAGTCCCTCTTTCCAAGCAAAATTTTCAAAAAATACAAAAAAAAGCTTTTAAAAAATTACCATTTCACTCTCTTTTCTTTTCATTCTCTTATGATGGGTAACCCAAATCGACCAACTCTTGGTGAGTTTTGCTACACACAACCAGATATTTCTTTATATCGTTATTGCTTTGGTAGAACTTCTGACCCCACCATTTCTTTAAGGGATCGGATAGAGGGCTCTAGAAATAGTAGTTGGACACCTCACTCAAGTTCCTATCAATCGTGTCAAAATTCAACACTTTATCATATTGATAATCCTTTTAAGGTTAGTGAGGAAACTTTTAAACCCATGTCCATTACTGAGCATATTGCGAAAGCCCGTAGCCAAAATTTCATAGCTTTCACTACTCCAACACCGTTAGGACAAGAATTACAATCATTTTCATATGAACATATTGATACTTCTTTTGAGGCGAATATGGCAACTTTTACACCATGACCATTACTGAGCAAATTGCAAAAGCCAGTCGCCAACAATTCAACCAATCTTAATCTTTTTCATATCACAATGTTGATCCTAATCCTATTTATAAAAATTGGATATACCCTTATAACTCTTATCAACAGTACCAAACTTTCACACTCTCTCATGTTCATACTTCTCTTGAGGCTAATGTGGCAATTCGTAAACCCATTTCTATTGCGAAAAACATTGAACTGGCCCGTAGCCAACAATTAAACACATTCCAACCATACTCAACTTTTGCACCTTATCAAGACAGTGCTTCTGAACATCAATTAGGAAGTTCGACGGTTCAAAGAGAATGTTTCATTGAAACTTCTTCACAAATCATGTCTAGTCTTGAAATAGAGTTGGAATTAAGTAGTTGGAAAGAACCAGGGATCCCTCAAAGTCAAACCAGAACCAATTCTTTTGATCTTAACACCTTCCATCCTGAGTCCCAACCGAATATATTTGATGAACAACCGCTTAATAATCTAATTGATGAGCTGTCCGAGAATAATATGTTTGACTTTTCCAATCATGAGTGTGAAAGAGAGCCTTACACCATTCCAAATCAAACCAATCCTTATCCAACTAAACTTGAAATTTCAAACCTTCCAATTCTATCCAGTGAACCTAATGATCCATCGATTGAGAATAATATGATTGATGAATTTTTAAAGAACTATTCGTTTGATTTCACCGAAGGTGTGTTCCCCTCCAAAAGACGGCGCACAGGACCGCGATGTCCTGACGCTGAGATTCGGGGCAGATGCTATTTGGTTTTATCCGTCCACCTCTCCGAAGATGCCAAGTTGATTTATGGTACCGTGTATCGGAGGTTTAGACGGATGCGGCCGATGTAGCAGACTTTGTCAGATTCCCCCTCGCTTGAGGGGTTTTTGATTGTGGGGACGCTCTTCCCTGCAGTTAATTACGCTACTGCATCGCGGTAACAACTTTCTCCTTCTCCAGAATTTCACTTCGTGTCGTGTGTGTTTGTTTTGTTTGTGGTTTCCCGTGGATTGTATACGGAGACTGAATAATACCGTCGCTCGTAGGACGTGGATTAGTCCAAATCCGTATTTACTAAGATTTGGGTTTGGTGTTTTTAGTTTAAGGATGCATTAGTCGCGTTGCGGCTAAGATCAACTTAAATGTTCGTTAAGGATACGATAGTCCTGTTTGAGACTAAGATCAACTTAACGTGATAATCCATTTAATATCTGGCCATCGGGACTCGTCACCTCTCTAACGTCGTTGAAGGATTACAACGGCAGATGTCAGAGGAATTCAGAGATGTACCCTTGAACCAAGGTTGATTTGGAGTTTTATAGTCCGTTTGAATGTTTAAGGATACGTTAGCCGTGTTTGGGGGCTAAGATCAACTTAAACGGGATCGTTTAGATCCGGCAAAAGAGCATTTGGAGGCTCTATTGTTCCAGTTTTAGGGACGTAGTGGTCCATAGGTAGTTTAGGGACATTGCGGTCCATATTCCAGTTTAGGGACATGGTGGTCCACATTCCAGTTTAGGAACGTGGTGGTCCGCATTCCAGTTTAGGGACGTGGTGGTCCGCTATTAGTTTAAGGACGTTTCGGTCCAACATTAGTTTAGGCACGTTTCGGTCCAATATTAGTTTAAGGACGTTTCGGTCCAATATTAGTTTAGGGACGTTTCGGTCCACGAGTTTAAGGACCCCGCAGTCCATATTCATGTGTGGTTGTTGGGACCCGTCGCTTCTTTGACGTCATTGAAGGATTACAACGAGAGGTGTCGGAGGAGCTCGGAGATGTACCCTCGAACCGGATATAAATTGATTTAAGGGAGCAATATCGCTCAGTCAATTTAATTTGAGGACTTACGGCCATGATTGGGCTAAGTCCAAAGTATTCAACGCCTTTTATTTGTTTTTGGTCTGTTAGGCCTGTGTTAGGGCTTGGCCCATTTTTAAATAATGCATTGCATTATTTTCTATTTTTTTTGTTTGGACTCTGCCCATAAAAGATGCAGAGCATCAATTTATTTTGGGCTCTGCAAGGTATCTGCATAGCATTTTTATTATTTTGTTTCGGCTTTGCCCATTTATAAATGATGCAGAGCATCAATTTAATTAGGCCTGTTTGGTCTTTTAATTGGGCGTGGCCTTTCAGTAAAAGAAATGCATTGCATTTGTCAGGCGCTTTGCGCCAATCACTGAGCGCAAGCGCTTGTGGTGAGGACACGTGTCATGCTCTGGTGAGCGCAAGCGCAACGGCGCAGTGCGCTGCGCTAGTGTGCTGCGCTATTGCGCTGCTGACACGTGGCGCACTCTGGTGAGTTGCGCCAATTCCAGAGAGCAAAGCTCTATTTCAAGAGCGCGTAGCGCAAGTTGTTCTGTAGCTGACACGTGGCGCTCTCTCAAGAGCGCAACAGCGCAGTTTGGAAGTGCAAAGCACTAAGAATCTTTTAGATTCAAGAACAGAAGTGCAGAGCACTATTTGATTTCTTGATCTAATTTAGATCAAAGAAAAATAAGTTTTTCTTTTTGTTTCAAGAACCAGAGGTTCATAAAAGTGCAAAGCACCATTTTTTATTTTTGTTGCTTTCTTTTTTTTAAAGAACCAGTGGTTCATAAGAAGTGCAAAGCACTGTTTATTATGTGAAGAACATTGATCTGGTTTTTAGATCCATGATTTATTAAAAGAGATTTCTTCTCTCTCGTGAAGGTTTTTACCTTTTTCTTTGAAATTTTCTCAGAATTCTCTCTCTGTTTGAAGCTCTTGACTTTTTTCAAGAAAATGTTGATGCCTTTGAATTGAGGTCTGGGGTCTTTTTTATAGTGCCCATAAATTAGTTAATTTTGTTGAAGAGATCTTTCTCTGAGTGATTTGGAGAATTTTCCCCACCGTTGGATCTTTGATCCAAGGGCTTCTGTTTTACAGAAGAAAATCTTCTTGTTTTAACAAGAACAGAAAGATTTCTTTAAAATCTTAATTCTGTTTGGCGCAGATGCCCCAGCGCGTGACACGTGTCGCGTAGCGCACAGCGCAGCGCAACTGCGCTAGCGCAGATGACACGTGTCGCGCAGCGCAGTGCTTGCGCAACTGCACTCGCGCATCTGCGCTGATACGTGTCGCGCAGCGCAGTGCCTGCGCAACTGAAGCGTTGTTTCCTTTAATTTTGCTTAAAATAGAGTTTTGCTCTGATTGGGCGTGCCTTCTTGGGCGCTGCGCTGACGTATCAGCGCCTGACATGTGGCGCGTTGCGCCCGAGATTTGAAGCGTTGCTTCAAAATTTTGAATTTCGAATTTCAACAGAGCTTTGCTCTGATCGGGCGAAACAAATGCCCCCCACCGTTGCGCTCATGTGGCGCACATGTGAGTGCAGAGGTGGCAAACTCCTGATCGTTGGATCAAGGGGTGAGCTCAAGGGGCGCAAGCGCCTTATAAATAGGACCTCTGGCCCTTAGAAAAATCTCATCATTTCAAGATTTTTATTTCCCAGAGCTTTGCTCTCATTCAAGAACTTTCAGAGCTTTGCTCATTTCTAAAGTCAAAAACTTTAGGTAAAATTAATTAAACTTAATTGAACTTAATCTTCGACCAAAAAGCTTTGCTCTCACATATCTTTTGATCTAAAGAGACCCCCATTGGGGTTTCATAAACAGAGCTTTGCTCTTAAGAACTTATAGATCTGTAGAGATCTTATTCATGGGTTCTAACCCATGAACAGAGCTTTGCTCTTTGAATCATCTGTAGATCTTTTAGATCTGAAAAATGAAAAAATTTCACAAGTTTTTCATGGATTTTCCAAGATTCCAAAAATTCTAATTCTTTTAGGTGTAACATTTTCTGATGGACCATAGAGCTATGCTCTTTTAAGGAATCTTATTTCTCTGAGATCAGAGTTTGACAAGTGTCACTCTGTGACAGAGATTTGCTCTGAAAGAGGAGATTTTCTCCTTGTCTCTAGGGATTCTTCCCCCTTTTTTTTATAAATGGGAATGTTTTCCTGGGGACCAACTGACAATCTCATCCAATGATGAGGTTGTCTTATTAACTGACGTATTGTCATCCAGATTTTGTGGGTCCCCCTTTGGTCTCCTACTCACTGCACTGCTGTGTGGTGTAATTAATTAATTTTAATTTAATTAATGCATTTTCTTTTTTTAGACGCCAACCGTTGGAATTACAATACTAACGGCTAAATTGTTCTTTTGCAGCGATCATGTCTCTAGACACTTCATTCCCGTTCGTCCGCTCGGAGGAGGGATTTCCCGAGGCGCCCTTGGACCGTGAAGTCCTGGCCATGATTAGAGAATACGACCCGGAGTACAAGAATCTCCACCTTTGGGGGTCTTGGTATAACCGGATCATTATGCGTCGACGCAGCTTCACATGCGCAGTGCCGTCCGAGCCCATCACGGCGATTCATTATGCTACCCCACCCTCGGTGCAGTATGCTGTGGAGATGGTGGATTGGACCGCGAACAGCTTTCTTCATCCCGCTATGGATGCGGTTCCGGTCCAACGTCCTATGGTCTTAGATATCCTAAGACGTCGTATCTGTCAGGGCGAGACGAGACCCTGGGGGCAATCATATAACATTGGTCTGATCCCCCGCCATCCGATTGGCTACCTGCCGTGGGCCCGGTACATCCTGTCGACGAAGAAATCGCAGTTGATAAGATTAGGATTGTACACCGCGGTCTACGTCTCTCTCTTCCAGTATCCCACGCTTCCCACCTGGTGGTTTAAGGCTTTTTTGGAGCAGTGGAACAGTCCTACCCACACTTTCCTTGCCATGGATCGGGAAGTGTCCATCTCTTTGGAGGAGTTCACGGAGGTATCCGGTCTACCAGTCATGGGAGAACATTATGAGGAGCTGCTCCCGATAGATGTGTACGTCTTTGGTGCTAGGCCAGTGGTAAGGGGGGTCACACCGGAGAATGCTGTTCAACATCAATTCCCAAGCTTGATTAAGGTGTTGAACATCTACGAATCTCTTTTTATCGAACATGGGAGTCGGGGGGTCAACTTTGAATATTTCATCGCTCGGTTCCTTCGCCCAAGCGTCCTCTCATCAGAGGCTGCCAAGTTTGCCACTCTGGATGACCCTTTCGGTCTAGGTGTGGACAACCTACCAGAGAAGGAGATAGATCAAAAGGGTTTTTTCCTTCCGGACTTCCCTTCCATGTCATTTGCAGAAATTGCGGCCCCTGGAATGGATGAGGAGGCCTTTTTCTTAGGATTTCTTGGATTGTGGCTGAGCTGGTTTGCGATCCCAATGCACTCTCATCGTATGCGGCCCTCTGTCTTTTACCCAGCCCACCGGATGGCCATCGGGGTAAAGGTGGCTGTTGGGATCGCTGGCTTGGCGCACCTATATCATGGTCTCAGCCGAGCAGCGGATGCTAACGAGCCCGGGGTATTGCACGTGGTCTTCCCGATGCACTACTTTATGTCGTGGCTCGAGCTACATACGGCGGGTGTCTTCGGCATGCATAAAAGGCCCTCGTTCTTTGACAAGTGTGGTTTCCCTCGCATCATTCAGTTGATTGGCGCATCAATCGTGACCCCTTCACCACGGAACGCCAGAGGTTTACTGCTTCGCCCTCACATCGTTGGAGTCGGGATGTCCTTCATTGACATAGTATTAACCATTGGAAAAGCGTCCACCGCTGCGGTGCGACCATTACAGGACTCCTTTAAGGATGGAGCTTCAGTGTTGACGGCCCGGGAGACCCTCCACTTATATTCTATTAGACCGGGCTTCCTAGTCTTCAGGCAGGGCGGTGCGGCAATCTTCATGAGATATAACCCGCATCGTTTCGCCCAACAACTGGGCTACGATCAAGGGGTACCCTTGGAAGCTTTCTTACTGGAACCTGCTGCCAATGAAGAAGGGATGGAGAACGCGTTACATCACTTCATGTACCTGAACACAGGTTCTCGTTTTTTCATCAGCGCGCCGGCCTGCGCTCCACGACTCCTTAATGTATATAAAGAGTGGTACAATCATGCGACGGGGGCCGTTATAAAGGAAGAGAGGCGAGTGTTGATCGACCGTAAAGGTGCACCTCCCGGCACCGACCGTAACGCTCCCTTAGTGCCAAGGACCCTGGTGGTTCCTCCTCTAAAAGATGCCGGGGGTAGACCATCGCGTGCGCAAAGTCCTCCACGTGAGTTGCCGCTCCCTGATATCACAGATGCACCTCCCGCACCCTGTGCTCTAGTGGAGACAGTGGTTGTATCCTCGCCGGAGTCTGGCGTGGGTGCGGACATCGGGACTCGTCATCCCAAAGTGGCTGCTAAGCGGAAGTCGATCCCACGTGAGCCTAGGGTCGGAGGGCAAAAGAAAAAGAAGTCGCTCTTCGCTGCGGACGTCGTGTTCGGTCAGGAACCCCATGCTCCCTATGCCGAGGGCCTGATCGAATACGGGACTAACGAAGGATTAGTGATGCCGCCATCGGACGATACAGACTTGGAGGCTGCTCTCGAAGCTTCAGCGTGGTTGGCGAGGTGTGACGCGTGGCTAGCTAAGCTTGCGCAATCAGATAACTACTAGTCGCCTTTTCTTTATTGCAACATATCCTCTTCATTGCCTTTGACTAACGCTTTTCTTTCTTTTCTTTCAACAGGCATCACTGATGAAGAAGCCATTGCCGCTTCTCTAAAGACTTTCCACGAGGAGGAACGTCTTAGAACATCCATGGGCCTTAGTAAGTTTCGATTCATTAAGTTTTCATTTCCCTTGTGTTATGGTCAATCTAACCTTTCCCTTTTAATCACAGGAACCTCAATGCCGCTCCCGCCAAGTGATGCAGATCTCCTACCGGCTCCCGACGTTCCTGCTTCCTCGGGGTTACCGCAAGAAGTCCGTCTTGAGGAGCCGATGAGAGACGCCTTAAAGGCTCTGGAGGTGTCTTTGTTTACGGATGACGACGCCGCTATGAAAGAGGTGTCACAGAGGTCCATTGTGACAGCTCGGGAGGAAAGAAAGCGGCTAAGGCGTGAGGCGAAGGCGCGCAGGGCTGCCTTGGCTGTGGGAGCGGGCCCCAGCACCGTCCCTCACGCTGATACTCCATCCGAAGAGGCCCCTGTCGCCCTATCCACTGCCCGCAGAGAGGTAGCGCGCGCAGTTCGGAGCGCAAATGGTAAATCCGCTTCAGATAATATTTCTCTCAGAGTTTTTGTTATAAGGATTTTAATGCCATTGGTCCTTATATCTCTTATCTTGCAAGGCCAAGTCCGATCGAGGGGGAGGCGGAAACCGTTGATCCCAAGGAGACAGAGGAGGCAGCTCCTACCGAGCCTGAGCCGACGGTGGGCAACGTTGCCGAGGCTTCGGGGCCCGAGATGGAGGTTGAGGGGTCTGCAGCTGAGAGGGTCATTGATGCCCAGCCTGAAGTAGCGGCAGATGAAATGATCATTACAACTGAACCGAGGGTGGTGGCGGACGAGGCGCTTGAGGCAGGCGACCTCGTGGTGACGGTGGATGAGCCGATGGAGACGGCGGAGCCCGAAGAAGTAGCGGGTGAGATGGGTACGACTCTTGGGGAAGAGTTAGCCACTCTCTCCCAAGAGTCCGGCAACGCTCCAATCATTGCCCTCCCCGTGTACGATCTTCCACCGTCTCCAGGTCTTGCGAGCACGACAACGGTCCCTATCGAGTCGGGTGATGAGGCCACGGGCGGTGGCCTCATGTCCACGGAGGAGGGAGACGCCTCCGTTTCAGCCGGCAGCTCGTCAAGTAAATCCCAAGTTAGTGTTCTTTCTTTACCTCACAATTTTTCTGACAAATTTACCTTTTTAGTAACGCAGGTGCAGTCAGCGCCGATGCCCCACTGCTCGAGGGAGCGCCTTCAACGACTGCCTTGGCGGTGGTCACCTCTCAACCCTCTCTCATACCCTCGAAGATGTTGGAAGGTATGGGTTTGCTATTTATTAATCTTATCTTCCAAACGCATAATTTGTGTACTAAAGTTATACTGTTGTGTCTTTCAGGAGTGCTTTTTGACCATCTCTATCAAGTGTTGCTCCCACACTTCTCCTTCCCATCTGAATTCGCCTCCCCCTCTGGTGGCGCTAGTGAGTACCGTTCCCGATTGATATCTTTGTTTTTCAGTGGTAGAATTATTTCTGACTCTCTCTTGTCCTGACCGCAGTATTACAAATCGAAGGGGCAGAAGAAAGATCGTTTGCGCCACCGGCCCTTCCGGCCTTACCACCTGCTTCAACCGGTATAGTAAACTATCTTATCAATGACTTTCTCCGTATCTATTGAATCATCATCTAATCACATTTTGTCCTTTTCAGCTGTCGTTCCAGTATCGATGCCTTTTGAGTCTCGTATTACAATACCGGGCGGCCCTTCCCAGAGACGTCCGTCCTCAAAAGGTGCGGCGAATAGTCTGCGCATGTTGAGCGACTACATCGAGGAACTCGACGTCGAGGCTCCTACATCTGCTGAGGACTTCGCTACGACGGTTAACCCGATGTTGGTGATATTTTCCACCTTCCATGACGAGGGCATTGTCGCCTCTTGGGTTAACCATTGTCGGGAGATTGAGGCTCGCCTTCATCAGCTGGAGTCGATGCGCCTATCCCCCGAGACTTTGGCCGTGAGCACTCAACGGGGAGCATGGCTCGAGCAAAGCACTTCTCATTTCCGTCATTTGGAACAAGAAGCAGCTTTGAGGCTGAAGGAGTGCCAAGAATCTTCAAGCGAAACTGCTCGCCTGCGTGCTGAAGTTGAGGCAAACGCCGCTGAGGTAAAGGCCGTCTTCGAGGGCCTTCTGGAGCGCATCTCAAATGGGCTGAGACTGAAGCGGGCACTTGATGTCGCCGAGCATGACACTCCAGGCCGTGAAGCTGCTCATCAGGCCGTCAGGGCTCAGCTTGCATCCGTCGCACAGCAACGGGTCCAAGTGGAGGCGGAGTTGGCAGTGGTGGCCAATCAGGAAAAGGCATGGAAGGAAGTGTACGAACAACTGATAAAGCTACTTAAGACGCTTCCTTCCCAATAGCTGCCTTTGTATCAATGTATTTGTAAAATTTTCCTTTTAAATAATATGTATCCATTCTTTATTCTTTTGTACGATTCATCTTGTATTTGATTGAAGTCAATGAATAAAGATACACATTTTCTTTGCAATGTCTTGTATGCTCTTTTGCTTTCTGCCTTCTTTTATTATCAGCATGTTATCTTTGATAAACATAATTGGCAGATAACTTAGTTTTTTCCAAGAGATAGCGATGGCTTAGGCCGCAGGTTCAGATCTGCTGCCTAAGACTTTTCAACTCTATGAGCCGTGAGGGTCTCATAGAGACTTTTCTCCCTACGGATCGAGAGAATCTCATAGATGGATTTTCTCCTCAGGAATCGTGTGGATTCCTAAGTGTGTTTTCTCTTATAAGTCATAAGAATCCTATAAGAGAATTTTTCCCTCTTACGAGTCAAGAGGGCCCGTATGCGGTTGTTTCCCTCCTTGTCGAGATTCGACTTTGGAGAGTGAGAACCGTGAATAGTATGCAAGAAATCTTTTTGGATCAACTTGCAGGGTCCCATTGTTCGGGAAGCAAGCTTTTTGATTCCTGCTGCCTGGGGCTTCATCTTGCAATTTGAGACGAATCGGGAATTTCCCGCGGAGACACTGGTTTCTCTGCGAGCCGACGCGAATCAGGAGGCTTTCGTCAAGGAGTGTTTGTATCCGTGAGTCGAGGAATTTGCTAGGGATTATTTGTTTCCCAAGCACCAAGGATTATTTGTTTCCTTGGGGTTTGAAACGAGTCGAGAATTTTCCACGGAGGCACTGGTGGCTCTGCGAGTCGACGCGGATCAGGAGGCTCTTATCAAGGAGTGTTTGTATCCGTGAGTCGAGGAGTTTGCTAGGGATTATTTGTTTCCCAAGCGCCAAGGATTATTTGTTTCCTTGGGGTTTGAAACGAGTCGAGAATTTCCCAAGGAGGCACTGGTGGCTCTGCGAGCCGACGCGAATCAGGAGGCTCTCGTCAAGGAGTGTTTGTATCCGTGAGTCGAGGAATTTGCTAGGGATTATTTGTTTCCCAAGCGCTAAGGATTATTTGTTTCCTTGGGGTTTGAAACGAGTCGAGAATTTCCCACGGAGGCACTGGTGGCTCTGCGAGTCGACGCGGATCAGGAGGCTCTTATCAAGGAGTGTTTGTATCCGTGAGTCGAGGAGTTTGCTAGGGATTATTTGTTTCCCAAGCGCCAAGGATTATTTGTTTCCTTGGGGTTTGAAACGAGTCGAGAATTTCCCATAGAGGCACTGGTGGCTCTGCAAGTCGACGCGGATCAGGAGGCTCTCATCAAGGAGTGTTTGTATCCGTGAGTCTAGGAGTTTGCTAGGGATTATTTGTTTCCCAAGCGCCAAGGATTATTTGTTTCCTTGGGATTTGAAACGAGTCGAGAATTTCCCACGGAGGCACTGGTGGCTCTGCGAGTCGACGCGGATCAGGAGGCTCTCATCAAGGAGTGTTTGTATCCGTGAGTCGAGGAGTTTGCTAGGGATTATTTGTTTCCCAAGCGCCAAGGATTATTTGTTTCCTTGGGGTTTGAAACGAGTCGAGAATTTCCCACGGAGGCACTGGTGGCTCTGCGAGTCGACGCGGATCAGGAGGCTCTTGTCAAGGAGTGTTTGTATCCGTGAGTCGAGGTATCTGCTGAAGACACTGGTTTCTTCGGAGTTGGACTGAATCGTCGAGATTTGGCTTCGTCTTCTGGCGGAGCCTGTTGGGAAAGTATGGTTCTCTCTTTGTTCACGCCCTTGGATTGTATACAGGGATCGATGTGATCTTATCTGTAGGGCCAAAGGTTTATCATCATTTTTTTTGTTTTACCTCCGCGATGCTCTATCATTTCAGCTTTTATATCGCGAAGGTCGCGATTGCCCAATCATTTCGGCTATTTTTCGCGGTGCCCAATCATTTCGGCTATTTATTTTATTTTTACTCGCTGCTTTTTATTACGAGTTGCCCAATCATTTCGGCTATCTTGCATGCATATATTTTTACTTGCTGCTTTTTATTGCAAGTTGCCCTATCATTTCGGCTATTTCGTATGCATGTGCGGCTTATTGGCGTTTCGCTGTAAACCGATTTCAGCATCTGCACCGCTACAACTGGGATATTACCAGGAGCGAATCATCATCTGCCTCTGTCGATGTCGAACAAAGGTGGCTTAGCGACCAGGGTTAGGGTCCTGTCGGCTAAGGCTTTTGACTTCATGAGCCGTGAGGGTTTCACGAAGTTATTTCTCCCCACAAGTCATGAGGATCTTGTAGGTGTATTTTCTCCTTAGGACTCGTGAGGATTCCTAAGTGTTCGTTTCCTCTGTAAGTCGTAAGGATCCCACAGGAGGGTTTTCTCCTCATAAATCGAGAGGATTTACAAGGGTTGTTTACCATGCGAACATATCCCCAGTCACGGATGAGACTTGGTTAGGGAAATGTTTATTCGCGCCCGTGGATTGTATACAAGGGTCAGTATTGAGCCACTTGTAGGGCAATATCGGAAGTTGTGGGGGTTGCTTAAGCACAGGTTTAGGTCTCTGTAACTTAAGACTTCCACATCTCATGAGCCGTGATGGTCCCATAAGAGAGTTCTCCTTACGGGTCGTGAGGATCTCGCAAGTGTATTTTCTCCTTAGGAATCGTGAGGATTCCTATGTGTGTTACTCCCTTGTGAGTCGTAAGGATCTCACGCGGGTGGTTTCTCCTTACAAGGTCGAGAGGATCCTGTAACTGTTTTAACGAGGTTGCGCCCTTTCGGGTTTTCACAAACACTCGCCGGTAGCCCTGCTGTTTTTACCCACGGAGCCCTTTCGGGTTTTCATCCGTGCCCATTTTGCTTATGGACATACCGTTTTTTTTTGTTTTTTTTATTTTCTTTTTCTTTTTTTTTTACGAGGTCGCGCCCTTTCGGGTTTTCACGAACACTCGCCGGTAGCCCTGCTGTTTTTACTCACGGAGCCCTTTCGGGTTTTCATCCGTGCCCATTTTGCTTATGGACATACCATTTTTATTTATTATATATATATTTTTATTTATTATTTTTTTTATTCATCTCGTCAGCTTAAGGATGCTGCGGTATTAGTTTAAAGACGTTTCGGTCTGCTATTAGTTTAAGGACATTTCGGTCCGATATGGAGAAGGCTGGCTACTGCTTATAAAGCTTGAGCTTAGGAAGATAGCGAGCGGACATAGTCGTCGCCATCTATCATTGACCTAGGCTGTGGCTCATTAAGCGTAGTATCTCTTTAGGAAGCGACCGTTTATTGGCCTGAAAGGCCTTTCACCGTGCATGTCCATGAGTAGATAGGCCCCACCCTGGTAGATCTTATCTATGATGTATGGGCCTTCATAGTTTGACTCGAATTTTCCTCGCTTGGCGCGATTGGGAATCATAGGCCTTTTGACCACTAGCACAAGTTCGTCTTGGCGGAATGTCCTCGGTCGGGTCAATCTTTCATATGAGCGCGTCATCTTTGCTTTATAAGCTTCCAGATTTTGCTGTGCTATGAGCCGGGTTTCATCAAGGGCGTCAAGCTCCTCAAGCCGAAGGTGAGCATTTTCTTCGTCCGTTAGCTCGTAGTGGACTGCCGCTCGTAGAGAGGGTAATTTTATCTCGAGAGGGAGTACTGCTTCTGTACCAAATACCAACGCATATGGCGTTGCGTTCGTGGCCATTTTAAACGTAGTTCGATACGCCCAGAGAGCTTCTTGCAGTCTTTCATGCCAGTCTTTCTTATTTCGTGACACCGTTTTCTTCATGATCTTCGTCAAGGTCTTGTTGAAGGCTTCAGCTAGACTGTTAGCTCGCGGGTTATAAATTGAGGAATATCTCTAGTCTATATTATGCTGTTGCGCGAAGCGACTGATTTTGTGGCTTCTATAGGCTGGCCCGTTATCGGAGATGATTCGTCTTGGCGTTCCAAACCGATATATGACATGCGTCTTGAAGAAATGGAGGATATTCTCCGTCTTTACTTCCCTCAGCGGTACCGCTTCTGCCCACTTAGAGAAGTAGTCAGTCGTTGCTAGGATGAAACGATGTCCTCTAGACGATGCTGGTTCGATGGGGCCGACTATATCAGTCCCCCACATTTCGAATGGCCAGCTAGCCACCGTTGGATGTAGTGGATTCGGATGTTGATGGATGAAGTCTCCATGAATTTGGCATGAATGGCATTGCTTCGCATATTCGAGGCAGTCCTGGATCATTGTGGGCCAAGAGTAGCCCATCCGTTTGATCTTCAACTTCATCTTTGGGCCCGCTTGGTGAGAACCGCAGAGTCCATCGTGAACCTCCTGGACGACTCTTTTCGCTTCGTCAGGTCCTAAACATTTCAGCCACAGAGAATCAAACGACCTCTTGTACAGAGTATCATTGACAAAGGCGAAAGACAGAGCTCGTTTCATAAGCTGATGTCTTGTGGACGCTTCTTCAGGCATTCGGTGGGACCTAAAGTAGTCTATGAAGACTTCTCTCCAATCCTCAGCCTTTTCCCGGTCATTTACTTACAGGGTCGTTTGCTCAGTCGCTCCCTTCTCTTCGGATGATTCCGGAGATATTTCTGCTGGGGCAAGCACTTGACGGCTTTGTACCATGATTCTAACGTCATCAAGATTCTCGTCAGCCAGTTTTTTAGCAAGTTTGGCCAATGCGTCTGCTTTGCTGTTTTCCACGCGCGGTATGTTCTCCAAAGTATAAGAGGGAATTTGGGTCAACAATTGTTGCACCTTTTCGCCGTACCTCACCAACTCCGGTTTGCACGTTTGGTAGTCGCTGTTTACTTGACTAACGACCAGCTGGGAGTCTCCGTATATGAGGAGGTTTTCAATTCCCATGTCGATGGCGATCTCGAGGCCTGCTATCAGAGCTTCGTATTCGGCTTCATTGTTTGTCCTCGGCTCTGTTAGGGAGAAAGCAAAGCGCATTATCCCTCCTTGTGGAGTTACAAAAATGAGCCCTACGCCCGATTTGATTATAGGGGTGCTTTGTTTGCGCTTCTTCATGGAAGATGCGCCATCGAAATAAAGCTCCCATCGAGTATCATCACCGTCGAATGCATCAAATGCATGTTCGTCTGGAAGATCGCAGTTTAAAGGGGAGTCGGCCGGTATCGGGTGCTCAGCGAGGAAATCGGCGATGGCCTGGCCTTTCTCTGCCTTGAGGGGTTGATACGTTATCGAGAACTCCATCAAGAGCAGGGCCCATTTAGCGAGTCGACCTGTCAATATGGCCTTTGACATTAGATATTTGAGAGGGTCTACCTTCGAAATGAGACGGACTTCATGTGCTAATGCGTAATGTCTGAGCTTTGTTATCACGAAGATCAACGCCAGGCAGTGTTTTTCAATGGGGGAGTAGTTGCTTTCTGCCCTTAGCAGAACTCGACTTAAGTAGTAGAGTGCTCTTTCTTTCCCTTGATCGTTCTCTTGTGCCCATAATGCGCCTAAGGAACCTTCGAGGGCGGTTGTATAAAGAATGGGGGGTTTTCCCTTGACCGGTGCAGCCAACACCGGCAGGTTCTGCAGGTATTGCTTGATCTCGTCTAGTGCGCTTTGGCATTTTTGGTCCCAGATGAACGGGGTTCCCTTCTTCATCAGGTGGCTGTAAGGACGGCACTTTCCTGAAAGGTTGGCTATAAATCGCCGTATATACGCGAGCTTCCCTTGGAGAGACCGCAGTGTTTGAGATTCCTTGGCAGAGGCATTTTCATGATCGCCTTGATCTTAGACGGATCTATTTCAATACCTCGGTGTCGAACGATGAATCCCAGGAATTTGCCTGAGGAAACTCCGAATGCACACTTGAGCGGGTTCATTTTCAAGTTATATTGTCGAAGACGTTGAAATACAGTCTTCAAATGCTTGAGATGTTCCTCGTATGATTTGCTTTTAACCACGAGATCGTCGATATAGCATTCGATGATTTCGTGTATAAGGTCATCGAAGATCTTCGTCATGGCCCTTTGGTAAGTGGCACCGGCGTTCTTTAATCCGAAGGGCATCACTTTATAACAGAATATTCCCAAAGGAGTCCTGAAGGCTGTGTGCTTCTGGTCTTCGAGATGCATTTTTATCTGATTATAACCTGACGAGCCGTCCATGAAGGAGAAAACCTCATGAGTGGACGTATTGTCTATCATCAGTTCGGTGACTGGCACTGGAAAATCGTCCTTCGGGCAAGCTTTATTAAGATCCCGGAAGTCTACGCATATGCGCACTGTCCCATTTTTCTTCATCACTGGGACGATGTTGGCGATCCATTCAGGGTATTGAACTTCCTGGATGAAGCCAGAGTCGATCAGCTTTTTGACCTCGGCGTTGATGCTCATCTCAAGCTCGAGCCGCATTCTCCTCGGCGCCTGTTTGACTGGCTTGATGTCCGGGGATATCGCCAATCTGTGTACAGCAATTTCTGGATCTAGTCCCGGCATTTCGGAATAATTCCACGCGAAGCAATCTTTATGCTGTAGAAGCACGTCCTTTAACGCAGCCACCCTTTTTTCAGATAGCAGCTCGCTGATGAATGTCGGTCGCGGATCGTCTGCCGATCCCAACTCAATCTTCTTGAGGTTATCTGCAGTAGTATGTATGCCATCCTCCAGTTCTTTCGGAGCTGGCGGAAATTCTGAGATCACCTCATCATTGCTGTTTTCGAGGCACCAGGGAAGGCTGTCCATGTTCTCGGATTCTTCTTTTAGTATTGTTATCACGTGACAAGTACGAATTCGTTTCCAATCCCAATGTGGAACTGGTTTTTCTTTCGTGGCCTTGGGCTCGTGCTTTTGTGATGGCGCTACCCTCCAGTTGTCGGACAGAGCGAATTTGCCAAGCCGATACTGATCTTCGACACAATTCTTGAAGGTGAAGCAATCTTCAAGAGGATGCCCTATTACTCGATGGTAAGAGCAATAGTCCGGGTGTGAGACTTCGCCCGCTTGTTCGGGATATTTAGACTCCGGCAATGTAAGCATCTGATGTTTTAGAGCGAGGTCAAGTATCTTCTTCGTCTTGTCTCGCGGAAACGAGTATGCTCGACCCATTTTCTTCATAAGGGATAGATCAATAACGCTCGACTCTCGTTTGCGTGGCTTCTTAGCCATGCTTTGTTGTTGTTGAGCGCCTTTTTGGCTTTTCGACTTATTTCTGCTTTTGCGCCGAGCCTTCTTTATAACTGGTTGACAAGGAGCGGCATTTTCATTCTTTACGGCCTGTTGGAGAAGGCGTTGCGTCTTGGCTTTCTCGTAGATGGCCGTCTCACGGTTGTGATCATCTCGGACTTTTTGACCAGCTTTCTTTATAAGTTTGTCCATTTGTTCCTCGAACGACGGACTGGACTCTTTTGCATTTGGAACTTTTACTGTCTCAGGATTAGCGTCCTCCTATTGAGCATCTGCTTCTTCATTGAAGTCGTACACGATGTAGCAGCCGTGTAGTAACTCTCGTTTCTTTGACCGGATGTATCCAAGCCCTTTTGTTTCCATTCTCCCATTAGGTAGCTTGCGTTGAGTTCGAGGAACGTTCCAGACTTTGTCGTAGAACTTGGCTTTTCGAACGGTCTGCTTGAAGGATATCCCTTGGCGTTTCATCAGCTTTTTCAAACCCTCCGTATAATATCTGGGTAGACGGATAGGCTGAAGCCTGTCGAACGTAGAATCCGCGCCATGCCAGATTTCTTTTTCTACCTTGGTTTCTTCAGAGCGGTAAAACAGAATTGCTTTCTCGCTCTCTCGCCTGGGAGGGATGTAGAATGTTTGTAGCTCTTCTACGTTGTAAATATTAAGTGCATCCAGTTCTTTATGGTGTTTAAATGGCACCATGGCGACTTGCAGACTTTGCTCTTCATCAGCGAACGTTCGTATTGAAGGTCGAGCAGAGAATACAGCATGGACTTCATCTTCCAAGTCGCTGCCAAAGATCAACGTAGGAGCTAATGGTCCCGGCTTATTGTGTTGGGGCGGACCCGAATAAACCATCTCCTCTTCCTCCTCGGTATCACTGCCGAAGACAGGGATGGTGGCGTTAGTTTTATTCTCCGGCTTGTGACACTTCTCCGTATCTTCGAAATCCGGTAAGAAGTATTTGGCATCTTCGTATTTGCGGACCTCGTTCACAGAGAACGGGTTCAGTTCTCCCGTCACGGTATACTCGAAACTATCCTTAAAATACTTCATACACTGATGTTGTGTAGAAGGGATGATGTTATACTCGTGTAACCATGGTCGGCCGAGCAAAGCGTTGTAGCATGTCTTGGCGTCTATGACGTGGAACTTAATGTCCGTGACGAGTAGCCCGAAGCGTAGCGTCAGTATCACAGATCTAAGAGTCTTTGACGATTGGGAGTCGAACCCGGAGATGGTGATCTTGTCCCGAGCAAGGTGCTGGACGCTCATGCAGATTTCCTTCAACACGCGCACGTTGAGTAGGTTAACAGACGACCCGTTATCGATCAGGATTTTGCCTATCTTTATATCATGGCAGTATCCCGAGACATAGAGAGGGCGATTGTGTTCGCACGTCCCAAGTAGAAGGTCTTCATCGCCAAAAGTAATATCGGCCGTGTGCACTTCCTCCAATTCATCCTTCATCTTTTCCTCGGCCAGGCATGCTTGGAATTGTTCTGGGTCTTGGAGCGCCTTAATTAACGAATCTCTCGCCTCTTTTGATAGCAAAAGGGCGTCAAGAATGCTGAGCTGTGAGGGCAGCTTCCTCAGATGTGCTAAGACGTTGTAATCCACCTTATTCTTCTTTGGTGGGTCTTTGGCAGCTAGCTCTTCCACCACTTGGTCATCTAAGACGATATCTTCAGTGGCCTTTTCTTTCCCTTTATCTTTTTTGTTCGAGGGTCCGAGGTTCTTTTCGGGCAGCGTGCGATTACGTAGCCGGATATTTTCGCAAACCTTCGGTTCTTCTTCTTTTCTCGAGGCGGACTCCTTAAAGAGAGGGGCAAGTTCTAGCTCTTCATCAGAATCACTCCCGAATGTGGGCACTTGTGATCTACCGGTGTTAACCATGCAACAATCGCTAGCAGTTCTTTTAAGCCCTTCGGTCATATTTCTTTGCTCTCGACGAGTTTTATGCTTTTCCCGCTTAAAGTGTTGTCGATGAGCAACATATCCTTACCACCATCTATCGAAAGCTTTGCATTCTTGAGTGGGGTGCGAAATCTTTTGATGATATAAGCAATAGGAGGGGTGCGTTTCCATTTCACCAGTTATGTTTCCTTCAGAGGATGGTAGCTTCATGCCCATTGATATGGCCTTAGCAAACTTTTTCCTCATCTTGAATTGGCTTTTGTCGGTAGCGGAAGTGTTTAGCTCCAGCGGGATCGTCTCAGCTCTTTCATCAAGTCGCTGCGCTTGGCCCTTTCCAATATAGCCGTCTCGCATTCTCGATCAGCTTTACTTTTCAATCGAGCTTCGTTGAGGAATGCGTCAATTTCCTCATCTGATGGCCCTAGAACTTTTGGTTCAGGATCTGCCCCCAGCTTTTCAGTGCAAGGAGTCTCCTCCTCGTTTGTGACGGAATGGGAAATCATATGACAGCTCGCCATTTATTCCTCGGATTCATCCGATGAACTTCCTTCCTCATCCTCTTCATGAAAAACGTGATTGAGGAATTCTTGGAGCGTAATGAGAGTCCGTGCCTTTTGGTTGTATTCCTCCAGCGCGTCAATTTGTTTTTGCATGTCCGTGCGCTTGTCGCCAGGTTTCATGGGCTTCTTAGATTTCTTCTTCTTCTTTTTCGAAGATTTTGACGGCTGGCTGCAAGTGCTTGAACCACCACCATCGGTCTTTGGAGTTGGACGTGGCTTCAGCATCCCTTCAATGACCTGCGGTTCCAACGGATTCTTCCACTTGATCGCTGGACATGTCTGAAGATCGTTTAGCATCCTCTTTGTCTTGGCTGAAATACAACCTCCCAAGGAGCTTCTTCAATGACGGAGCATGTTGCCCCCGGCGTATTCGTCCCCTTAGAGGTGTGGGGCTGCGGGGGATTCACCTTCCATTTGTTAGATAACATGAACTTGCCCTGTCGGTACTGGTTTTCAAGCCAATTCTTGAAAACGTAGCAATCTTCGATCGGATGGCCTAGTACTCGATGATAAGGACAGTAGTTGGGCTCGTTGACGTCATTTGGTTGCAACAGACGTTTTGGATCCGGCAGATTTATGAGTCTGTTGCGCAACGCCAGCTCGAATAACCTCCTCGTTTTATCGCGGGGAAAGGAATAAGGACGTCCCATCCTATCCTCAAGGGGCACGTACGGGCGCATATTATTTTGACGAGCAACCGGGTTCGAGTCGCTCGGTTGTTGTTGAGCATTAGCGACAACGATCGCTTTTCCCTTCCCTTTGTCATTTCGGGAGTCCGGCCTTGGAAGAGGGGGTTTATGGCCCATTTGATCCATTTGCGCTAGTTTGTCAATCAAGGCCTGGAAGGTAGTTGGCTTGAAAAACATCATGAATTGTGAGATGGTTGCTTGCGGATCAAGGGTTCCCACAAACATACCCACCGCGGGAGCTTCTTCAATGCGCTGCTCACACTTCGACCATAAGTTCCGCCATCGTATAGCGTACTGAACCCACGTCTCGCCGGGTTTTATCCTGGCGTTAATCAGTGCCGTCATCGGGGTACGTTCACTGGCGCTTGCAAAACGCTGAGTAAACAGCAGCTCCATCTCCGCGAAGGTTTTAATAGAGTCGTTCGGGAGCTCAGAGTACCATTCGAACGCCGTATCTGATAAGTTTCCAACAAACTGGCGAAGCAACAGCTTGTCATCACCGCCGGTGTTGCCGCAGAGTGCCCTGAACTGGGCAACATGTTGATAAGGATTGCCTGTCCCCTTGTAGACATGGAACTTGGGAATTGTGTAACCGGGTGGGTACTTGATTTGATCGTACCAACTTAGATATGGCCGTCCCGTTTTTACGACCTGGCCGGCTGCTTCGGTCGCATGATGAACCCGTATTTGTTGGGCGATGTACTCATCCAAATCAGCTTTGGAGATTGTATCCTCCTTAGCTGTTGATAGGGCTGGCGGAGGATTTGATGTCTCTCCCCTATCACCTCCAAGGACAATCGGGGGCTCTTCAGCCGGAGGATCTTGTTGTATCATCATCCCAATCATGTCTTGGAAGAGGAAGCCCATACGCTGTATGTTGGCTGCTTGTTCAGCAGCCTCTTTGTCCTTCTTCTCCAATATCCGACGAAGGAATTCGGCATCGGTTTCTTCCTCTTGACGTTCGTCCGAGGACGTTTCAAGGTTTTCTTTTGGCCCTGTAAGTGCGGCCATAGCGTTCATCATTTCTTGGAGCTTTTGTTGCTGCTCCTGAGCCTTGGTCACTGACCTCGTGTGCGGTCTATGACCTGTTGATATGCGGCTATCCTCCTTTCCCGATGCCACATAAACTGTATGAACTATCATGCCCCCGGACTTAGGGCGTTTAGGCTCACCACCTTTGGCATTTGCCGCGGGCGCGGGGGTTTTCTCCGGTCTTCTTCTTTTGTGGGCCGTTGAAGTTGAAGGGGCCGTTGTAGTGGGCACCCTAGCGATTGTTGTCCCCTGCTGTTTAATAGGACGGTATTTTTCTTTTTGCACCTTCATCTTCTTTCGTTGACGGGAGTGATCCGTGTCGATCACGGAGTCTTGAACCCTCCTCCAAACTTTATAAGTTCTTGAGGACAGCCGTTGAGGGGGTTGTTCTTGCTTTGTTTCTAGGGCTCTCTTCGCAGGCGGAGGAGATCTTTTCAGTGTAGCGGTTGGAGAATTCTTACGTACCCTTCTCAGGAGTTCAAAGCTGTTCCCAGTTGGAACAGCAGCGTTGACTTCCACCACTGGAGCCGGTGGAGTTAGCCCTGAGGGGGAATTTCCCTCTGCCTTCCTCACTCGTTGCCAATGGCGACGTCGAGCATGAAGAGCCGTTGGGACTGGCTCGAAGATTGAGACATCTTCTTTTGGCCCCCTGTTTGAATGAGGCGCGGCTGGTGTTAACCTCTTAAAGACTGAGGATGTTCTTTGAGGGATGATATTTAATCTGTCGAAGACAGATCCTCGGGCAGGGGCAGGAGCAGGAATCGTCAGTCTTGAAAAGACTGACTCTTTGACAAGGGAAGCCGCCTTGACGACTTCTGGAGCAGCAGTTATTGCCTTCCTCGGGGCAGCCAATTTAGAGTTCTGATCCAGCCTGGCGAAAACCGAGGCTGTTGGTTTGACAGTGAGCGACTTGCTGACAGGGGTCGTCGTAGCAGTGAGCCGGTCAAAGACCGACTTTTTGTTCACTTCCGATGCAGGTATTGGCATAGAGAAGGTTGTAGGTGGGATGATAGTCCCGAAGAACAGGCCAGTGGTGGCTTGGGTCACCTGATCTACCGGCAGAGCGAGGAAGGAAGCCGCTTGGGGCCCATACACTACACCTCCCGGTGAGGTGGAGCGTCCGTTGCAGTGGCACTTCGAGCAGTCAGTGTAGTTAGAGGCCATTGAATCTTGAGTTCTGCGCCAGGAAAACGACCAAATCTTAGTAACTTGAAATCCGAAGGCAACCATTAACAAACCGCGATTGGTTCGCGAAGACGACACACGAAGTGTGGAGTGGAAAGAGGAAGAGGTCCCACCGGGCGTGCCAGAATCTGTTCCCCTCCGAAAGACGGCGCACAGGACCGCGATGTCCTGACGCTGAGATTCGGGGCAGATGCTATTTGGTTTTATCCGTCCACCTCTCCGAAGATGCCAAGTTGATTTATGGTACCGTGTATCGGAGGTTTATACGGATGCGGCCGATGTAGCAGACTTTGTCAGATTCCCCCTCGCTTGAGGGGTTTTTGATTGTGGGGACGCTCTTCCCTGCAGGCGCAAGCCGCTGCAGTTAATTACGCTACCGCATTGCGGTAACAACTTTCTCCTTTTCCAGAATTTCACTTCGTGTCGTGTGTGTTTGTTTTGTTTGTGGTTGCCCATGGATTGTATACGGAGACTGAATAATGCCGTCGCCCGTAGGACGTGGATTAGTCCAAATCCGTATTTACTTAGATTTGGGTTTGGTGTTTTTAGTTTAAGGATGCATTAGTCGCGTTGCGGCTAAGATCAACTTAAACGTTCATTAAGGACACGATAGTCCTGTTTGAGACTAAGATCAACTTAACGTGATAATCCATTTAATATCTGGCCATCGGGACTCGTCACCTCTCTAACGTCGTTGAAAGATTACAACGGCAGATGTCAGAGGAATTCAGAGATGTACCCTTGAACCAAGGTTGATTTGGAGTTTTATAGTCCGTTTGAATGTTTAAGGATACGTTAGCCGTGTTTGGGGGCTAAGATCAACTTAAACGGGATCGTTTAGATCCGGCAAAGGAGCATTTGGAGGCTCTATTGTTCCAGTTTTAGGGACGTAGTGGTCCATAGGTAGTTTAGGGACATTGCGGTCCATATTCCAGTTTAGGGACATGGTGGTCCGCATTCCAGTTTAGGGACGTGGTAGTCCGCATTCCAGTTTAGGGACGTGGTGGTCCGCTATTAGTTTAAGGACGTTTCGGTCCAACATTAGTTTAGGTACGTTTCGGTCCAATATTAGTTTAGGGACGTTTCGGTCCAATATTAGTTTAGGGACGTTTCGGTCCACGAGTTTAAGGACCCCGCAGTCCATATTCATGTGTGGTTGTTGGGACCCGTCGCCTCTCTGACGTCGTTGAAGGATTACAACGAGCGGTGTCGGAGAAGCTCGGAGATGTACCCTCGAACCGGATATAAATTGATTTAAGGGAGCAATATCGCTCAGTCAATTTAATTATAGGACTTACGGCCATGATTGGGCTAAGTCCAAAGTACTCAACGCCTTTTATTTGTTTTTGGTCTGTTAGGCCTGTGTTAGGGCTTGGCCCATTTTTAAATAATGCATTGCATTATTTTCTATTTTTTTTGTTTGGGCTCTGCCCATAAAAGATGCAGAGCATCAATTTATTTTGGGCTCTGCAAGGTATCTGCATAGCATTTTTATTATTTTGTTTGGGCTTTGCCCATTTATAAATGATGCAGAGCATCAATTTAATTAGGCCTGTTTGGTCTTTTAATTGGGCCTGGCCCTTCAGTAAAAGAAATGCATTGCATTTGTCAGGCGCTTTGCGCCAATCACTGAGCGCAAGCGCTTGTGGTGAGGACACGTGTCATGCTCTGGTGAGCGAAAGCGCAACGGCGCAGTGCGCTGCGCTAGTATGCTGCGCTGTTGCGCTGCTGACACGTGGCGCACTCTGGTGAGTTGCGCCAATTCCAGAGAGCAAAGCTCTATTTCAAGAGCGCGTAGCGCAAGTTGTTCTGTAGCTGACACGTGGCGCTCTCTCAATAGCGCAACAGCGCAGTTTGGAAGTGCAAAGCACTAAGAATCTTTTAGATTCAAGAACAGAAGTGCAAAGCACTATTTGATTTCTTGATCTAATTTAGATCAAAGAAAAATAATTTTTCTTTTTGTTTCAAGAACCAGAGGTTCATAAAAGTGCAAAGCACTATTTTTTATTTTTGTTGCTTTCTTGTTTTTAAAGAACCAGTGGTTCATAAGAAGTGCAAAGCACTGTTTATTATGTGAAGAACATTGATCTGGTTTTTAGATCAATGATTTATTAAAAGAGATTTCTTCTCTCTCGTGAAGGTTTTTACCTTTTTCTTTAAAATTTTCTCAGAATTCTCTCTCTGTTTGAAGCTCTTGACCTTTTTCAAGAAAATGTTGATGCCTTTGAATTGAGGTCTGGGGTCTCTTTTATAGTGCCCATAAATTAGTTAATTTTGTTGAAGAGATCTTTCTCTGAGTGATTTGGGGAATTTTCCCCACCGTTGGATCTTTGATCCAAGGGCTTCTGTTTTACAGAAGAAAATCTTCTTGTTTTAACAAGAACAGAAAGATTTCTTTAAAATCTTAATTCTGTTTGGCGCAGATTCCCCAGCGCGTGACACGTGTCGCGCAGCGCACAGCGCAGCGCAACTGCGCTAGCGCATCTGCGCTGACACGTGTCGCGCAGCGCACAGCGCAGCGCAACTGCGCTAGCGCATCTGCACTGACACGTGTCGCGCAGCGCAGTGCTTGCGCAACTGCACTAGCGCATCTGCGCTGACACGTGTCGCGCAGCGCAGTGCCTGCGCAACTGAAGCGTTGCTTCCTTTAATTTTGTTTAAAATAGAGCTTTGCTCTGATTGGGCACGCCGCTGACGTATCAGCGCCTGACATGTGGCGCGTTGCGCCCGAGATTTGAAGCGTTGCTTCAAAATTTTGAATTTTGAATTTCAACAGAGCTTTGCTCTGATTGGGCGAAACAAGGTGCTAGTGAGATTGGTGATGAGAATATCTTTGAAGATGAACTCGCTATGTTGGATGAGTTGGATTCTTCGACCAATCATGTCTCTTCCATTGAATATGAATATCTTTCTATACATTTAACCGATCCTATTCTTACCACCAATTTATCCGATGTGCAAAACGATATTAAGCCTTCATCTCCTATATCTGGTTCAACAATGCTCGACATCCAAGTTTATTTACCCATTCCATTACACACTATCTTTGGTTCTTCTCATCTTCTTTCACTTCCATCAAAATTTGATGAATCACACTCCAATATTTCGAGTTCTATGATTCTTGAAAAACCACTCGAGTTAGATTCTTTTAAGGACGAGGTAGACGAACTTTTCGAGTCTCCTACCTTCATAATTTCTGACGAATCGAGTGTTTTAAATCCTGGTGCGCAGTACATTGACCTTGAAACTTTCAACCTCCCTAGTGAATCTGCCTATTCCACCGATATAGATATCGATTCTTTTCTTTCCGATGAGATCATTAATTGGAATATCGATGAAAGTTTTGAAGATATTTTCGCCAAAGAACTCGCGTTCCTTGAAGACTTGGATGCTGTGATGAATCTAGCTCCACCGGAAATTCGTGCATCTCTATTTGAGGATGAAGAAGTTGAACCGCCACCCCTTCTTCTTATCACATATGAGAATACGACTATTCCACCCATTCCTTATCTTTCACATTCTCGTTTTCTTTCATACTCACTTTTTCTTCTCTACCAACCGAGACGTAAATCCTTTCGAATACAGTTCTTGTCTACCCCCACATCATCTGTTATCGTTACTCTCATTTCTGTTTCTTCTACTCGAGACATGATACAACCTCTAGTCTCGAGTCTTCTTCACGTCTATCCGTTACACTATCTTTCACTAACCATGGTGTTACCTTGATAAAATATTTGAATGGTTGGTTTTAACGTTTGAACTTTATAAAGCTTTGTGTAGACCGATAATATACCCCCCTCTTATGTTGAATTTCAATGTTTAGTAATGAAAATACTGTTTTACTCAAGTTTGGGGGGAAAAGAAAAAATATTTTTAAAATGGCTCTTGAAAGAAAAGAAATTTTTGCACGATTATGAGCCAAGGATAAGTTTGGGAGAGGATTTTACTGTTATTCACTCTTGACCCCTTCTTTATACAATCTTTGAAAACCTTTTCCTCCAGTCTTCAGGTTTTGAGCTTACAGGACAATATTAGTGAGAACACTGCTTCAAACAAGTTTGGGGGGAAGGTTTGTATGGATGCTTTGTATGTATCTATACATCATATGTAAATTTTGCATTGCATAAAAAAATTAGAAGATTTTGAAAATAAAATTTAGAAAGTGAAAAATACATATGAAAGATAGAAAGAGACTTAAGAAATGCAAGAAAATTAGATATTTTAAAATGAAGCTAGTAATACGCGATCATGAGCTGTTGTCCCAAGGGTTAGTAAGATGAAGAAATTACTAATCTGTGGCTAGAAATAAGTCTGAAAAATATTCCCTATTCTTGAGTCCAAATTTCTGAATGTTGATACCCTACTATACGCACTTGCACACATCTTGAAACTTGAGATAGTAGAGGATACCTTGAAATACTCTTGCCTGAAAACCTTAGTATAAAGAAAAAATCATCAAAAAAACATAAATGACACATAAAATAAAATTTAGAAGAAAAATGAACACTGGTTTTGTAATTACTTAAGGCAGCGTATAAAAAATATCGCGAGGGTGCTTTATCACCTAGTGCCTTAGACCAACTAGTTTGGGGGTCACTGCTAAGCCTTAGGTGTTGCAAAATTAGGATATTGCTAAGTACGTCTTAATAGGTGAGCACATTCGGTAATCGGTTGGTTAGTGTCTTAAGAAGTATTAACGGTCGCAAGAAAAATGTGTGAGCAAATCCATTTAAAATATCATCGACTAAAAAGTACTAATGTATATGGACAAAGAGTATGATACCTTGAATTGAATTCTCCAAGTGGAGGGATGTCTTTTACACACACGTAGGGGTATATGATCGATATTTAAAAGAGAGGTAAGGAGGAAGACTATATACGATATTTTATTGAGGGGGGATATGATTTCCGACATCTTTTCAAGACCATTAAGATAGGGCTCATGACAACTTAAAAACTAATGTAGTTTGAAACACTTATTTTCAAGTTTTTCTTTAATATATTCCTTATCTTTGCATGTAATTTTTGTTTTCTTTCTTTTATTTTGGGATTTTGTGGGTGTAATCCACTGAAAACCCTCAGAAGACAACACTCCTTCTACTAGGGACACCTAGAGCTTTAACGGCTTGTTGCACGAGCTAAGTGCAATCGTGTTTCCTACGAAAGTGTGCTAGGTTTTTCTTTTTCTTTTAAAAATAAAATAGTTTTCTCGGGACGATCAAATGATAAGTTTGGGGGTATTTGATCAGTCATATTTATTGCACATTTTTACTGTCATTTTCCCTTTATTAATTACTAAATTGTGTTATTTATAATTTAAGAACATATGAGGTTTTATTTGTAAAATGATTTTGTCATATGTTTCTTAATATATAATTAATATAATTAGGGGAATATTTGCATATCATTTTTAAATAAAATATTTATGAGATTCTTAATATGCATATCATGTCATATCAAATATTCTTAACTAATATTATTATGATATCATATCATATCATATCCATAATTTAATTGGTTGGATTATTATCTCAAATAAGACAAATGCTACTAATAATTTGATTTGAGATATTGTGTAGGTTTAAAATAAAAAATCGGTTCAAGATTGCAAAGAGGATTGAGGAGATCAAATCAAATTGAATTAGCAAACCAAATCTGCCGAATGTTAGGAGCAGATTGAAGAATCTCGCAAGTGCAGAGAGAAAGAGATATTTTCAAAATATTTTTATCAGAAAAATCTCCTAAAATCACCAGAAGATAACATAAGAAATCTAAGAGCAAGATCACACCAAAGGGCGGCAGATTTGCGATGGAAAGGGGTACATGGCGGTGGTTCCGCAGTCAAATATGGGCCGTTGGATGTGAATTTTCAAGGGATCGATTATCTTTTCACTTACTTCAAGATGACGTCTAGAGTTTCATGTTTCAGAGCCTATATAAAGGACCGAGAGCAAATTAGGGTTATCTATCTATCAATCCATCCATCTATCGATCTATCTTTTGAGCAATCTAGGGTTTTTAGTTCTTTTCGTTTTTTCAGCAATCAAATTCTGTAATGCAATAGTTTCAATAAAAAGTAGTTTCTTTTCTTTTAATTTTGTCTCATTACTTTCTGCTTTTATTTTCTGCATTTATTTTCCGCACATTTCTTTTTTGTTATTTCCTATGGGTTTATTATTCTTTTACCTTTCTTCTTTTACTTCGTTTTTCCTAATGAGCGAGTAAATTCTTGCTTGTTCGGGTTTGTAGGAAAGGGTAGTATAATGGATGAAGAAAAATTCTCTTTTCTTCTTCTTATAGTTTAATTTTATATTATAAACTTTAACAAAGGGAGTCTTAACCCTCTTATTCGGGTGTACTACCAATTCATGATGGTTGCGATCTCGATTTGTGATTCGTTAATACTTACTTTATTGAGAGCTTGAGATAAATAGGGATCAATGGAAGGACAGGGTCACTAGAGAGAAACTGTAATCCCTCTAAGTACCATAATCCACATTCTTCGCTATTTCTATAGTATTAAATAATTAAAAGATAAAAAGAATTATATTTAAAACTTCATCCTTTAACTACTAAATCCGAAAAACCCTACAAGCCCTTCTCTTAAAAAGTTTTCAAATCTCCTTAATATAAAACGATAAAAATCCCACCTTTCTTTATTAACTCGTCTAAAACAAGATAAGTAATTCAGTATTTCCCTGTGGACGACCCGTACTCACTATCGGCTAGCAATTGTGACGCCGTTATTGATTGCGGTAACTAGGAAACATAAAGACATAGTTTTCAAATTAATCAACACTTATGACTTAAACGTTTCTCAGTTATACATTCCAGACCACGATTATTTTCTAACACTTCCTCAATAGGTTGATCATGATTTTCTAAGGTGTTGAGAACAATCGGGCTTGGGTGGGTTCGTATTTGGATGGTCTCTTGCTCTTTCCTGTTGACTATTGCAGCAGTTATTTGGCCAAGAAGAATTTCAACATTAGTCAATAATTGCTTGGTAGCACTAGCGTTTTTCAGAAAAGTGTCCAACTGTATCTCAACATTAGCAAGTCTCATCTTCTTATCATTATCAAAGTCTAATGGTGGAAAAGTTTGGTATGGTTGATAATAATTTGATTGGGTATTGTCATAAGGAGGATAATAATATGGATCTGATGGGAATTGTTGTTGGTCTATAAAATTGGAAAAAGTGAATGTTGGTTCGGTTGTGGTGTAAGGTGAATTATAACCGCTCCTATATTTATTTATTCTAATATGATCGGTAAGTATTAGGTTAACTGGATAACATAATTCATATAAGGTTAACTATATATATATGAAGGAAATTAAATACGATTTTAGCAAATCATAACCAAAAAATATGCGCAAGAAATTCCTAAATTTAGAGTCACCTAAGTCAGTACTAGACGCGCTCCTAGACTTCCAAAAGACAAGTTGCCGGTTAGATCCTCTGACGCCTCGTTACCAACCGAGTAGCTAGGTAGGTATAGATGGAGAAGGGAGATTGTTCAAGACTTTCGCCAAGTTTCTTAATTAAATAGCCTTCTCACCTAAATTTATTTTAGACACCGCACGTTTGAAGCGGACAAACGGTAAATTATCTACAACCTTCTTCTGTCCTAATTGAGCGCGAAATGTCCTTAAAGGCTGAATCTAGATATTCTTTAGTTAATGTGGGTGAATGCGTATGCTTGGTTATGATTTGTGGGGCCTAGGAAGGATGATGAAATCCCCACCTAATCTGTTGGATTGTTGCCCCTTGAGATTTTATTAGATATGCAAAACAAATAACAAATCAAATCACACCAAACCTAAAAATATTTTTGCTTTTATTTTTGCGACGCAAAGTAATCTGCAAAATATTGTTAGTTGAAGCAAAAATTTTTAGGAAGAACGAGATCTTACCTAGAGCCTAGATCTAAGATCTGTTTGTAAGCGAGCAACAACGAGGATCCTAGACCAAAGGCGGTTGAAGCATATGGTACTGCAAACAGGTGGATGGAATCATTGGAGATTTGTCTCGTTTTCGTTGCAGGATTGACACTTCATTAAAATCAGAACAAATTTCCTTGATATACGCAAAATCTGTAACAATCCGCAACTTGAAAGTATGGAAAAAACCAAAAAAATTCGGCCGATATTGATTAAATATTGGTGGTTTGGGCCGAAATTTTTTTTGATGGGAAAAATCGCCAAATTGCCTCCTGTTCGTCTCAATCTGCTCTTCTTGTAAATTTGTCTCGTTTCGTGAAATAAAATAAAACAAAATTAAACTAAAATTAAAAACTAAAACTTAATTAAAATCTGTTAAAACTATGCCTCCCCGGCAACAACACCAAAAACTTGATAGGATTGTTATAGTCTCCAAATTAAACCGCAAGTAAACAGCTATATCGCAGTAGAACTTGATGATCGTTCTCACGAAGAGGTATGTTAATTGAAATTTAAAAAACAAGTTAAAAATGATTTGATTTTTAATAAAATAAAATTGCAATAATTAAAAAACACAGAAATTTAAAAGTAAAGAAATTAAAAAGATTGTTTTACTTATAAAAGGAATATCTAGGGTTTTAATTTGCTTTTCTAATATAGTGGTTTATATGATAAACTTTTATTCTCTTTCCTAGGTTTTAACTAATGATCTATTAATAACATAAAAGTATAAGATAAATTATTTTATTTAATCTTATCCTATCAATTATAGTATCATTTAGATTTAATTAAAAACCCTAATTCTGGTTTATTAGAATTATCTAAGTTAACCATCTATACATATTTATAAGTCACGAATCTACTACTACCATATTTTAGGTTTTCCTAGATTAAATCAATTAAATAGATTGAATATGTATGATCTATAATTATCTTAACCTTCCTTAAGTTTCTAAGTTGTCATGCTATCATCAATCTAATTAGTTTCTAGGTTTCTTATCTATCTTTAATTTTTACTTAAAGACATCATCTTTTCATAAAAATTAGATTTTTTAGATTAATAACAAAGAAAGATAAACATATATAGATTAAGAAACATTCATATTAAAATAAGAATAAAAATTATAAAATATTACACCATAAAAGATAGCAAACAAAAAACACGTAGAAGAAAATTAGTTACTCATATTGAAAATAAAATAACCAAACTTTATTAATAACATAAGAAAAAAACTTACAAATTGTTGATCCCTCTCTAAAAATCCCTAGTTCGAAAGTAATGAGAGAGATAATCTAAACCCTAGACTATGCAAGAGTTTATATAGTACTTCGAGAGAATTGATACAAACTTCTAAAGATATACAGAAAATACTAAACTACCATAAAAATCTCAACTCCACAGCTTGTAAATTTTCGGCCGTTTCTTACTTCTTGATGGATTTGGCCGAACTTTTTGGCCAGATTCAACTGTAGTTTGTTGCATCCTCTTTTATTTTGTTGCGAGATTCCCAAATTTTGTTTCAATCATGATAATTGCTTCTCTAATTTTGATATGGCTCTATGAAGTCCATATTGTACGCGCGTAATCCATCTTTTAGCATACTTTTCTTTCCTTTTGCAATTAAGCCCTGTAATCTGCATTTATTCACAAGAACACCCAAAGCAGCATAAAATATGAAATCTAAATGATATATGTGATATAAAAATATGCAATAAATCGTACTAATCAGTAAAGGGAAGAGACAATCGAATAATCATATTCAATTTCTCCTGAACTAATGGCCATCCTCGACTGAAGGAATTTCTTCGAGTTCGTATGTAACTATATGATGGCCTTTTCAAGTAATATGAATTATCGTAGTGATATAGAGTGTTCTAGAGAAATGCAAAAGAAAAGTAGGAGTTGCAGGGATATATGCGACTTTGTCGTGAATTATGACGACCTAAAACCAAAGTGTGTAAGAAAGTTTGATTAACTTGGTTAATGAGTTTTAGTTTAAGGTAAGTTATGGATCGCAAACTAGAGAGAGAAAAGAAATGCTCAGCATGCACTCTATCAAAATTAGATTGGTTAATCACTCTATCTAATAAGGATGGCTCCGACTGTATTCTCTAATTTTTATTCGAACCCTAAAATGAGAACTAGTCGGGATCATATACAGCTTACAAGTTCGCTAACCGTTCAGCCAGGCTAGTGTTGGTACTCGGAGAGTGGTCCCCGTGCTTTCGCACGTACCCAATTTAATAACCCCATTTTCGTAGATTTATAACCTCCTTAATGTCTAGACACCTAATAGGTTAGCTAATTGTGAAGTGAAAATCTCTCAATGAGTAATACCTACTCATCAATGGGAATCACGACCTAACTATCATTGTGTGATAAACTTGATGGAAACTGACCAAAATTATCATACTTCAGAAGGTATGCTCATACTTAGCAAGTTTTCTTTATATTTGAAACTCCTGATATGCTTTTTACACCTAGGACCCAAGTGACCTTGACAAATGATCAACAAATCAATGGGTCCTAATCAAGTTCAACCCGTCATTATCTTTATTGCATTAAACCCATACACATGACCCTTGACGAATGATTAACAAAGCTATATGACTGTCCTAACCAATCCATATATTCATACAACAGAAAATCACCACTTAGCTACCGAACACTACGCATTGACGAATGATCAACAAATGTTGCACGAATACTAAGTTCTAATGATCTGAAATGACGGAGGGTTACGGCTGGTTTTTGGTGAAATACTTTTAACATAATGAACTTGATATCGTTGAAGGAACTCGAGCGGCTTTGAAATGCAGTGGTTTGGGTTCCGCTTTTAAAACTAGTAACATAGACTTTTGCTTAAGAGCGAACTCCCCGTGAAGGGATCAAGACTCTTTCCTCATAGAATGAGATGCGGGATATTTCTAACTGAATACCTCTTTACAAAGCAAAGGAATATAACTATATTTTTGAAGAAAATCGAGTAGTTTTAAAAATTGGTTCCTGTAGGGTGTTTTTCGTCACCCCATTGAAATGGGAATACGCGCCGCTTATCAGGTGTACTACATACTCCCCCTGCCTAGGGTAGGCAGGGGTTTATTGATTATGAGGATCCGAATCTCCGGCAGCCGCAGACTAAACTGCCATTAATTACTCATCGCCTTTGGAGCGAAGGAACCTCCAATTGATGAGTCAAACTGGTCATGCGAACTCAGTGTGCAGTGCGCGTATGTGTTTCTTGAGGGGTTTTGGGTGTATCGGGGGCCTCGCAGAGTTTACGGGGGTCCCACTACACGGATAGTGGGCTGGGGGTCAATGAGGCTAACATCCCCTTTATGGGGTGCGGGGCAGCACCCCGTTAGAAATTTTTGTCTAATGGGGGATGTGTTTTGAATGTGGAGTGTATGAAAAAAAGTGGGGTGAGGAGCGTCCTAAGGACGCGTGAGTGGCGCGTGGCCGCCAGCGGGCTACATGCGTGGCGTGTAGGCGTTGGGTGCCCACGGGCTACGTGAGTGGCGCATGGGCACTGGGCGCCGGCGCCTCACGCGCCCGGCACATGATCAGGAGTTAAACTGCTGCAGAAAAAGGGGCTTAGCCCCGGAATAATGAGCTAAACTCTTGAAAGGATCATGAGGGGAGTTAAACTCCTAAAAAAGTTTGATTTGTGGAGTTAAACTCCAAAAGATTTTAAATGGAGTTAAACTCCTAAAAGATATTTATTTATGGATTTAAACTCCCAAAGATTTTGAAAAATGGAGTTGAACTCCCAGAAATCTTTGAAGATGGTCAAAGGGGACCCCTTTCTTCTCTCTTAAGCCTTGGATCCTTTCCTATGCCTCGGGTCTTCTCCAAACTGGGATTTTTGGAGATGGGTCTCCTTCTTCCTCCTCTCTGTTGGCTGGATCTTAGAGAAAAGGGGGTGAGACTTAAAAATCTCACATTTTAAAGATTAGATGGGAGATCTGAGTTCCCCTTCAAGGGTTTTATGGTGAAAAAACTATTTATTTTTGAAAGAGAAAGAGTTGATCTCTTGATTTAATTTAGAAAAGGGAAAGAAGGTTTAGAACTTTGAGGAAGGGGAAGGAGGCACAGAAACCCTAACTTTTTGAGGGAATGAATTATTATTTTTATTTCATCATCATGTTGCCTTATATAGGCTTACAAATTTTTACATAGCCCCTTGGGCTTTACGAAATGGCATTTTTCCCATCCCATGCCCCATGTGCTTATTTCTTTTGCACATGAGCCATGGGCTTTACAAAAAGTTTGGCTTTATACTCATTTTTCTTATATTTATTCCTAAAATTACATCAAAATTATTTATTACATAATTTTCATTTTGGCATGGGGGAGGCTAGTCGCAGGGCTCGACTTGGGCATAGGCCCACTTGACCTGGGCTTGGGCCCACCTGGCTTGGGATAGACTTTGACTTTGACTTGATCAACCGAGGTATAATTTTTGACCCCAGCAGTTCCGACAACATCATTTAGGTTTATTTTCTTTACATTAAATATATATCGTGGTCTCATCATTTTAAGTTTTTAAGCCACACCATAAAAAAAAAGATATCATGCTTTTATATACCATCCACATTCGCCACAAGGTCCCGAGTCTTCACCGTAAGGTTATTTAACTTACGGTAGGGCAGGGATAGGGCTAGCGTGGATGCAAAATATATAGAAACATCTAATATATATAATATATATATAATCACAGGCATGTAATAACATCACATGCACAACAAACAATAAGGAATAGTAGATAAACTAGGAGCCCCACATTTCTTTTGAGCTGCAAATGAGATGCGACGTTCCCCGGTTGTGTGAATAGCCCATACAACATCAATCCTAGAATCCTACGAGTGCGGTAAGGCACCTGCCAATTCTAGAAATTGGGTAACCCGCCTTGAATCACATGAGTCGGTCACCCGTCGTTTTCTAGAATCCGGTAATTTCTGCACTCCTCCGTGAATCAATCCTATAATCCCTACAAGTACGGCGAGCAACCCGCCAATTCAAGAGCGAGGCGGCCTGGTTTCAACTCTATGAGACGACCACCTACCGCACTCTAGAACCCGGCTACTCGAGTACTTTTCCTGGGTTAATCCTAGGATAGAAATGAAAAACATACAATGGTGATATCGACCACATCCTTGTCGTGCCCTAATAAAAAATATACATAAAATGGAAACGATGGCCATAAGTTGAAGATCATCCCGAACAAATGAATATAACATTATAAATCAAAATCGTACAAGCTATCGCGCGTGGGGATATCCGTCACAACAATCCAGCTAAACCATCACAGAGATATATATACAACAATAACCAACTAGTGTGCTGTCTAATCGAACACATAGCAATTAGATGACGTTTAACAACACACACTCAAATTCGGATCATAAATGATGTAAAAGTTTCGACCGAATGTTTTTCGACAATCCAAAATAACTCCAGATCATAAAAACTGAGACTTGGCAAAAAACAAAGTATACCAAAAATCAAGTTTCTTCAATTCCAAGCCACTACAAAAACCTAGGGACTTGATTCAAATTTTAAGGCGTAAAAAGCGGCCAAAATAAATAAATAAGCGACGAGATTTTGGAGTTAGTTTGTTAGGTTTTGTGCCATATTTTCACACCACAAAACAAGTCCACTGACATACTTACAAAAAAAATTTCAGGTGCGTTTTCAAAAATGGACAGAAACGGAATTCGAAACTCGATCCGAGAAAACTTTCGGCGTCGAAACTATAACTTATCTACAATTAGTTCCAGTGTTAGGTTGGCTTTAATATCATTGGAAGGTCCTAATGCCCTTGCCGCTACAACCGTGGCCAATGCGGAATCTAAAAAAAAATAAATTATGGGAAGCACTAAAAACTAATCCTTAGCGATCGTTCCAAACACTAAATTCGAAAGTTAAGCATGCAAGTTTTAGGGATTGCAACTTTTGTCGTGTGTCCATCCAAACGTGGAAGACCCCTCCAAGCTCCTCGTAGACCGTCGGGAACAAATTTGAGAGGCGACCGCCCTTTTCAAAGATGATCCATCCGAGAGAATTGATCCAAGCTCCAGCTTCACCTAATGAAGCAACCGACGCTCCAAGCTTACTAAAAATGGAGTGTGAGTGTGTAGGATTTTTTCCACTATGGTTTTCTCTCATTTTTCATGCTAATGAAAGCATCCTCACTCATGAGGAAGGAGGAGAAGAGAGAGAGAAAGAGAGAGAGGGTGAGTGAGAGAGAGTGTATGTGTGTATGAGTGAGAAGAGAGAAGAATGGCTTCTTTTATTTTTCAACCATAAAAATCATAACATAACATTTTAGAATAAATAAAGAAGCCCATCCCTCTCTACTATGCTCACCTTCCCACCTCACTTAGCCACCTCATTAATAATTTTCTAAAAAGAAAATTCCTATAATGAGGTATCCTCCTTCTAGAAGTATTCCGTATAAATACGGAATCCAACTGGTATATATATCGAAATACATATACGCGTATCTGTATAAAAATACGAATAGCCAAGAGAGAGAAAAAGAATAGTGAATATAATACTAATATATATATATATATATATATATTATATCAATGCTTAATTTAATAATCCGGCTTAATCCTAAGCTGGCTAGTATTATCAAGCGTCCGATTAAAATTCGTGTAGCAAGTACACGTATTTAATCAAACCCCTGCACGTATCAATATACGGCCTCTACATCATATCGCATGAATTAGGAAAACCCTCTGTGTGGGACTCTAAAGACTTGATAATATGATGGCAATGATGTACTGGATAAATCCAAAACCACAAGGACGTCAGCGACACTAGCTGTACGTAACGGCTACCCAAATATCTGCCGAAAGGGAGGTCGACAATCAATTCCGTCCATACCCTACTGAGCCTGAATGTGACATTCTCCATACAGTCTAATTTTTTCGTCTAAGAGTATCGCATATCGGGTCTAGGGGTGGACAACGTCAGACCCCTAATAACCTTATAAATCGTGTCAGAGTCAAGCTCATCACCATCTGAGAAACTACTGAACTCTATCAATAAATCTCATCCACCGTGGCTACGGATTTAGGGTGAATGCCAACCAAACATAGCGCGACATCGAATCCTAATACATGAGAGATGAATTCCTGACAATCGCTCACTGTATCCATGTGGCTCGGGTCTGTACCCAACTAAAACCTGTTTTTATGACTCCTTTCTGCCGTGGTAGGGTAGTAATCTAAGTACAGTAGGAAGTCACACAAGATAAATGACGATCTCAGGTCAAAGGACTAATCTGTACCGTCGGAAAGAGGGATAGGCGGGAAGGAAGAAAGGAAAGAGGATCAATTGATAAGCACTAAAAAGGAGTCTCATGCCACTAGAGAACTGCTATATGATGATAGGTATAATACCATATAGAAGTTCTCGGTAAGTCCGTCCAGTGTACTCACCTCTAGTGAACACATTTATACTATCTTAGGTGACAAAGCATCAATGGCTTATGAGACCGGCAACCGCCCATTGTTGGGGTGTAGAAACATATATACTAGTCTACTCCGGAATATCGATACCCAGTCTCGATATTCCTTCGACTAGGGACATTTAAGAATGTGCTTATGGACTACCTAGCTTTCACGTATATGATCGCCACCATAATGCTGGTAGTCAAACAAGAATCCTACGGGCTTTATCATTATATATTAGCGACGCGTAAAAACAAGTAAAACGTATAGATATCAATAATAAAGACAAATCAGATAGCATACTATCATCTCGAGCAAGACTGTTCTACCTATATAGGTCCTCCTTCAATTATTATAATCGCCTACCTACAATTATAAGAATTACCTTAAAGGCACTATATGCAACAGGTTCTTCTGATTCTCTCTCTGGGTTTGCTTTTAGCGAAGGAATAACAAGGGTAGCTTCTTGAATAAGTATTTCTTGCAGCTTTGTTGTTGCTCTTTCGTCAGAGATCGAGTACGGGGCCTATGACTGACAGGAGCATTGCTTTCACTCGAAGAATTCATCATGTACACGGTGTGGACTACCATGCCTCTATGCTTAGGGCGCTTGGAATCTCGCTGCTTGAGATTCTCCTTCGGGGCTTGAGTTTTTTCCGGCTTCTATCTTTTATGAGAAGCCATCTCAGATTTGAGAGAGGAATTGTCAGCCCTCGGCGGACTCTTCATCTTCTTTGGTTGGTGGTGGCAACTGTCATTAATGATAGAACCTTGAACTTCCTTCCAGATTTTATGAATTTTCGGGAAAGTCGCTTGGGTGAGCGTGCTAACTTTGGCTCGTTTGGTATCTCCACAAGCGGTAGGGTCTTCTTCAGAATAGATATGGGTGAGTTACGCTTCACACTTCTTAACGGCTCAAAGTTGTTCCCGGTTGGAACAGCAGCATGAACAGTTGACTTTAGAGTTGGTGGAGTCAGCCCAGATTGGGAGCTTCCCCAAGCTTGTCCTAATCGACGTCAGTAACGACGTCGAGGGCATCTTGAGATAGGAGCTTCTTCAGTTTTGGGAGCTTCATAGTCATACCCTTTGTGTAGTTTTGGAGCTTCTGCAGGTGTCATTCGCTTGAAAACTGACTTCTTTGACAGAGCAGGAGCTTGAGGTGCTAGTCTGTGGAAGACAAAATTTCTTGGAGGCGAAGCATCTTTTGGTACTTCGGGAGTGTTTACAGCCGGAAACAGAGACGAACTGGGATAGATCATCTTGCATGAGTCCTGGGGGCAGATGCTCTTTGGACTTATCCGTCCACCTCTCCAAAGATGACAAGTTGATTTATGTCACCGTATATCGGAGGTTTGGATGGACGCGGCTGTTGTAACAGACTTTATCAGATTCCCCCTCATTTGCTAGGGTTTTTTGATTGTGAGGACGCTCTTCCTTGCAGGCGCAAACCCCTGCAATTAATTACGTTACCGCATCGCGATAACCACTTTCTCCTTCTCCGGAGGTTCACTTCATGTTTGTGTGTATGTTTGTTTTTATTTTAGGCTGCCCATGGATTGTATACGGAGACTAATTTATGTCATCGTCCGTAGGGCGTGGATTAGTCCAAATCTGCATATTCTTAGATTTGGGTTTGGGTTGATTTAAGGACCGTTAATCTGGTTTGAGATTAATATCAACTTAAACATACGAGCATTTGGGATCGATTATTTTAGTTTAAGAACATTCCGGTCCATTATCGCCATGTTTGAGGCGAAGTTTTAGTTTAGGGACGTTTCGGTCCACTATCGCCATTTTGGAGGCGAATATTAGTATAAGAACATTTCGGTCCATTATCGCCATTTTGGAGGCGAATATTAGTTTAAGGATTTTTCGGTCTAAAGTTCGACTTGCATGCATGTGTATTTGTTACGTGGCGAAGTGAACGATAATGATATAGAATACACCCAATTTGAGGTACGATCCGATTTGAGGTGTGCACGTCAGTTTGGAAGTGCATCAACGTGTTGTTGGTTATCGGGGCCCGCCACCTCTCTGAAGAAGTTGAAGAATTACAACGACATATATAAAAGGTGTGGAGAGATGAACCCTTAAACCAAATCCCATATTTGAGGGAAAAAGGGGGAGGGGCTGTTGTAGACCTAAGAAATGTTAGTCAAGTTTAAGACTAAAATTATCTTAGGAGATATAAGATGAATATCCTTTGGGATATCATCAATGGGAGACCACTGGTTATTTTTGAGAATAAGGTCGGTTTGGGAAACCATAAGCAATATGAGCTCGGTTGATTCAAAATCACAGGGGCTTAATTTCATGAAACTTTAGCAAATTTGGGCTCGGATTGAGTTTCTATAATTACGCAACAGTGCTAAGCACTGGGACATACAGTGCTCACGTGAGTTTCACATGGGCATTAGATTAGTGCTAAACACTAAATTCTTGTTGTACTCACGTATGAAACACGTGAGGCACCACAAATATGGGCGCTGCCCATTAGGTTTTATTTTCCTTTTCTATATAAGTGCTAAGCACTTGATTCTTATGGCGCTTACGTGTGAAACACGTGAGGCGCCATAAATATGGGCGCTGCCCATATGGTCTTATTTCCCCCGTTTATATAAGTGCTAAGTAGTTGATTCTTGTGGTGCTCACGTGTGAAACACGTGAGGTACCACAAATATGGGTGATGCCTATATTGCTAGAGTTCTCGTGCAAAGTACATGGATATCTCTCTCTTTTTATAATGGGATGCTTTAACACTCACGTGGGAAACACGTGAGGCAGTTTCTGTTGGTCTCTTCTTTCGTTTGGGACACCTACGTAGGAAACACGTGAGGCTTCAAAATAGTGCTAAGCACTAACGATTCTGGTTTTTATGATTTTGGATCATCATCACTGTTTTTTTATGGAAGAACTAAGTTCTTTATATATATAGGGTTAAACCCTAATTTTTGGAGGAATTAAATTCCTATATGTTCTCGTTCTTCTTCTCTCATCTTTTTTTTATAACTTAATTCTTTTCCCCTAAATTTTGAATCTGCAGAGCAAAATCTTCCCGATGAGAATTACATTCTCAACTTGTGGAGAGATTTGCTTATGCAAATCTCAACTGGGAAAAGAACCGAGTTCTTAAATGAAGGGTTAAACCCTCAGATAGATAAATGAGAAATGGTATAGTCTCTGAGTTTTTTTACCTAGAGTTTCAACGATGGAAATCTTTCTCTTTTTTTTTGTTTGAGAATTAAATTCTTTCTCTTCTCAAGAGCTTATGAGAAGTCTCTGTGTGTATATATCTCTCTCTCTTCTTCTTTTTTTTTAACTCTCTCCGTTCCATTTCCTTAATCTCCTTGCTCCTATTTATAGGAGAAGAGAACAAAAAACTTGTTAAGAGAATCTTTGATTGAGAGCTCATGATCAATCTAAAGTGATCTTTTGGATTAATTGGTGCATTTTATTCACCGTTGGATTTTTAATCCAAAGGTTCTCTGTTCAACAGAGAAGTTTTCTTGTTTGTTTAACAAAATTAGGAAATATTTTTCCTAGGATAGAATTTTATTCTATCAGATGGTCGGTGAGTGATTTTATAATCACCATTAGATCGTTGATCCAAGGGTCCTATGTTTAACAGAGAGGATCTTTCTAGTTTGAGAAAGATCGAGAAAATATTTCCACGTAGAATTTAATTCTATCAGACAATTCATTTGGTGATATTTTATCATAATTAGATTTTAAATCCAAGATTCTCTGTTAGAGAAAAATCTTTTCATATTAGAAAGATCGGGAAAATATTTCCCATATAGAATTTAATTCTCTCTTGCATTAGAATGCAGCAAGAAAACTCACGTGTTTAACACGCTTGTTTGGCCTGCGAATTATTTAAATGCAGCGCCTATATGCTTTGCATATAAGCGCTCACGTGTTTAACACGTGTGGTTCTTTTAGCCCATTTGTTTTAATTGCAGCGCCTATATGCTTCGCATATAGGCGTTCATGTGTTTAACACGTGAGGCTTATGCAGCGCCCATCTGCTTTGCATATAGGCGCTCACGTGTTTAACACGTGAGACTTGAACAGTGAGGAATTTTCCCCTTTTCTTTCTTCTTTTTTTCTTTCTTATTTTTTTTATATGAGGGAACAAATGTGCCCCAGCGTTGTTCTCACATGGCTTTGACATGAGTGCAATGCTGTCCACCCTTACAGTCGTTGGATTACCTAGGGGAACGGGAAGATGAACCGCTCCCATCACGTCTTATAAAAGAGGTATTTGGCTTATTAGACGATTCTGTTTCTTCATCTTCTTCATCAACTTTTCCTTAAGAATTTAATTTTCCTTTCCAGAGCTTAGTTCTCTGCCCTAGATCTTTCAGAGTTAAACTCTGCAAAACTTTTTTTTGGGGTAAGGATCTTTGAACGATGGTTACCTCTTAGGGAAACCCCTTTTTCCATATTTTCCTATGGATTTTAAATCCATCACCATAGCTTTTCTCTAACCCTAAACCGATCTCTTACAGATCCAAAAACATCGGGGTCTTGAGGATTGTTAGTTCTCCTCCTGGGGTTTACCCTATCATTGATCTTTGAGGATCCTTGGAATTTAATTCCATTTTCTTTGTCTCCCCACAGTAGGGGTTTCTGGGATTTAATTCCATTATTAAAAGGAATTTAATTCCATATCACAGAGCTTTGTTTTGAAAGACTCATAAACTTTTGGGAATTTCATTCCCCGGTGTTCTTGAGCATTTTTCTTTTTAGGGTTTTAATACCCTTGACACAGATTTGAATCCGTTGTGCATTTTAACAGAGCTCGTTTGTAGAGGATATTAGGAGTTATTTAAACTCCATTGTTTATTTAATAAGAATCTGATTATCTTGCCTCATCATTGGTGAGCCGCCATTTTGATTTCGTGGGGCCCACTGGTTTTGCAATTAGTGGTCCCATGAAACAAACATCACATTTTTTTTAATTTATTATTATTTTTATTTATTTAATGGGTTTTCCTCTCCTTCTTTTTTTTAGGTACAATGATCTCACTTCCTTATTTTCCTTACACTCGCTCGGAAGTCGCTTTTCCACAGTCACCATCAGACAAGAAGGTTATGACGATGATTAGGGCACATGACAAGGACAATACGAGCCTTCTTTTATAGGAGTTTTGGTACGGTCACATTATCAGGGGCTGCCGTAGCTTTACCTGCAAAGTACCAACCGAACCTGTCACGCCCCGCTTCCCAGAGTACACTAAATTGGTCACGTGACATAGCCAACCATGCTGCCTGTGGGTAGGAAGTATCCATCCACAGTCACATTACGGTTGTAGAGATATCAAGAACAAAATGTAACAATCTAATACATGTCCATAAGCCAAGATAACATGAGTCAAGAATAAATAAAAGTGCGGAAGCAAAAGATCTAATACAAAATAACTGGAATGTATGTCCCATAATACGGGCTCACATCAGGAAACAAATGCAGAAAATAAAAGAACTAACTACTGTTGACACCTTACAGCTCAGCCTGCTGGCTGAAGTATTCCTGCTCGGACTGCAGCAAAGGTACGGAATCTGGGCTATGCAAAACCCAGACGTCAGCGCGTCATGACATCAAGCAATAAAATTAACAGGGGTAATAAAGCATGCAGGTACGAGTATGAGCAAGAACATAATGAGAATATATAACAGTGAATGTGGCAGTATATGTGACGTGCAGAGATATCTAAACTGTGCTACGGGTTATCTAATCTAAAGTCTTCAAAACCAAGTAATGTAATCCTCATCGTAACTCCTCGGTGGTTATTCCGTAACGCCCGGAAAGACGGCAAACAATGGGTATTCCGTAATGCCCGGAAAAACGGCAAACAATGGATATTCCGTAACGCCCGGAAAAATGGCAAACAATGGATATTCCGTATCGCTCGGAAAAACGGCAAACAATGGGTATTCCGTAACGCCCGGAAAAACGGCAAACAATGGATATTCCGTATCGCCCGGAAAAACGGCAAACAATAGGATGGCCCTTTGAGTTACGTTCGGTTACAATTCTGATTTCCCCATACCCCCAGGTTATATAGGTTCCAGTCAAGTATAAAATAATCTAGCACTAATGCCAACCCATGATCAGGCAGGTACAGGTTTGTCTGTATAGACAACAGGAACGGTCCGTGAGGACTACAGGACGAGTTGTTGGCATTAGATGCAAGATCAGGTAACAGTTAAAGCCGTGGTACGTCAGGTCAAGCCGGGTAGTATATATAAGTGTCAAGTCATATCAAGAGTCGTATGGTACATGTCGGGTCAGGTAATATGTGTAGCAAGTCATGTCAGGGTATATAGATATCATGTGGGTGCTCATAAACAACTAGAATAATCATGGTTATAAGTAAACAAGCATGGGTACTATCATAACAATAAACTGGCACATGTAATATGACATGCAAATAGGTACAGGTTAAATTATTAGATGTACGATTGTCAGTTTGAGTTTAAGATATAGTTTCATCATTACATGCATACATTATAACCATCATGGATGTTAAGTTCATGTTAAGTGTACTAAATAATCTAAAGGTATAATCGAATGTAAATCAGATGATTTGTATACACACGATCGTCTGACAGGATATAAAATATAAAAGGGTGATGTGGGTCATGCAAATGATTGTTACAAGATTTAAATATGAATGCTGGTACTATGTATAACAGAACTAAAAGCAAACTGGTATGTTTCGAGCCATGATTCTAAAATGATATAATGGGACGTCGACATGTTTTCAAAAAAGAATTCTGGTATTAAATGGGACTACAGATCTACAGTGCACTCTAATAGGTACAAAGTAATTTAAATAGCACAAGTAGTAGTTTAAATAGCATGTAGCAAGATTAACTTGCCTCGACGGGTCGCAAAGCGGTATTCGGAACGTCTCACGTCGGCTAGAAAAGTCGCGACGCGTGCACGGTACACTGAATGAACCCAAACTACGCACAAAGGGATCACATGGGTCAGGTAGCCTAGCTGGATCGTCGGGGTCGTCGACGGCAAGGTCGGATTCCGGCAAACAAGCGGCCGTGAACAGTTAAAAGACTTTGCATAAGGAAAGTGAAGAAGATAAGAAGAAGAAGATCATGCTGTGGTAGGGTGTTCTGGGATTTCAGGGGAGTCGGCATGGGGTGATGACGACGAGGGGTTGCCGGCGTGGGTCTGCCGGCGAAGGGTGGTGGCTGCAGTTCTTGAAGGCTAGGGTTTTATGTTGTTTCGTTGCTGGTTGCACAGGGTTTGATGAGGGAGAAGAGAACAGAGGAGAGGGAGAGAAGATGTGGAAAGAGGTGGTGATGGCGACGAAGGATGGTCGGCGGCAATGGGAAGGTGGGTCCCGGGGTCGAGTTGGGTGTGTGCAGGGCTGTGCAGGGAAAGACTCGGGGAGAAGAAAGAAGAAGAAGATGATGACGAGGAGGGGGAGGAGGCTTGGTTGAAGGGGATCGGTGATGTGGTGAAGGGTTTCTAGGGTTAGGGTTCGAGGAAAGCAGAGGGTTTTGTGGGTTCTCGTGGTCGCGCGGGGGGGGGGGGGTTTAAAAGAAAAGAGAAGAGAAGCAGTAGGAGGGAGGTGACCGCATCGCTTCGGGAGGTGACCAGAGTCGAGGAGCGAACAGTGTTCGCGAGGAGAGAGAAAGAGAGAGAGAGAGAGAGAAAGCTGTGGTGGAGGAGAGAGAGGGAAGAAGAGAAAAGCTGAGGGGGAAAAATGTGTGGGCCCGGCGCAAGAGAAAAGGCGTTCGATTGGTTGGGGAAACGGGGCCCAAGGAAAACTGTGCAAAAAAGTTTGCCAAAGATTTAATTTGTTTGCCAAAGATTTAATTTGTTGGTTAGGGAAAATATATATGGTGAACGGTCAAGATTCCTTAACTGAGTTTTATTATCTATTTTGGTTGGTAAAAATCTTTAGCTGCAGATTAAATTTTTAAACGAATATAAGAAATTTAAAATGGCTAGAAATTTGGCGGAATACGAAATATTTCAGAATTGCGCCCTGGTCGGGTCTAGAAATTTGGATTTGAAATATGAAAATTATTGGCAAGTTCTAAAAACTAAAATGAAGGATTTCGTAACGGAAAAGCATGCCCCCTATAACGGACGTACGTACGTGCGCGGAGCCATCCAAACACGTCCGTTTCACTGAACGGGACGAGAACACGATGCAAATACGCTACCACAGGGTTAGGGGTATCAGGCAGGCCATGAAATGCAATTTTAATCTATTTTATAAGATTTAAATTGTTATATGCAACAGATGCGATACTAGATAAAAATGCCAGTATATACTAAATTCTGAGATGCACTACTCCATGCAACAAGTTAAGGTAATCTTATAACTAAAAGTCAACCAGGTTCAAGCAAGCGGGTCGGGTCGAATGCGAGGTAAAATGTGAAATACCATTCGCACCCAAACACCCTGAATCAAGAAAGACCATGGGTAGTTAAATATGGAAACTGGAATTGGTATAAGTGAACTCGGGTGTTACATTATACCCAACTACAAAAGAATTTCGTCCTCGAAATTCCAAGAACAAGAAAAGATAACAATCAAGAAACTATAGGAATAGATGTGGAAGCTTCTGTCTGATCTCATCTTCTTGTTTCCAAGTTGATCTTTCATGCGAGCGACTACCCCAAGAAACAAGTATAAAGAGGGATAAGCTTGTTCTTAAGAACCTTTTCCTTTCGATCCACAATCGATATCGGTCGTTTCTCAAAGGTTAACTCTTCTCGTACAGTCAGCTCCGAATGATTCTAACACCTGTGTTTCATTTCGAACATACATACGGGGTTGAGATACGTGAAACACCTCATGCACATTCGCCAAGGATTGCGGTAACGCCAATCGATATGCTACCTCACCGACACGCTCCAAAATCTCAAAGGGTCCAACGAATCAAGGAATGAGCTTTTCTCGACTTCCAAAATGAATCACCCCTCTAGTCGGTGATATCTTCAAGAATACAAAACCACCCATGGCGACTCTAGAGGTCTTCTCGATGTATCTGCCCAATTCGTCTGTCGGTCTTGTGCCGCTTTCATATGATTCCGTATTGCATTAACTTTCTTAACTGTCTGCACAAACAACTCTGGTTCCAACACTCTTCGTTCACCGACATCGTTCCGACAAACAGGTGAACGACACTTGAGACCATACAAAGCTGCGAATGAAGCCATCTGAATAGTCGCCCGGAAACTGTTGTTGTAAGAAAACTCCACTAAATGTAGATGATCCTCCCATGAATCCTTGAAGTCCAACATGCAAGCTCTCAACATATCTTCAAGAGTTTGGATCGTTCTCTCCGACTGGCCATCTGTTTGAGGATGATAGGCTGTGCTAAGCTTCAATCGAGTCCCCAAACCTTCCTGTAAGCTCCTTCAAAAGTGTGATAAGAACCGAGTGTCACGATCGGACACGATGCTCACCAGTACTCCATGCACTCTTACAATCTCCTGCTTGTACCGTTCCGCCAAAGTTTCTGCTGATTGACCATCCCGAAAAGGAATGAAATGAGCGGCCTTGGTCAATCGATCAACAATCACCCAACCTGCATCGTTGCCCTTTAGACTCCGCGGTAGAGCCTTCACGAAGTCTATGGTTATATGTTCCCACTTCTACTGAGGAATCGGAAGTGGTTGCCATATACCAGTAACCCTTTGGTGTTCAGCCCTAATTCGATGACACACCAAGCACTTTGCCACAAAGCGGCCAATCTCCCGTTTCATGCCTTCCCATCAAAATGCTGTCGTAAATCTCGGTACAAACTTCGTGCCTCCTTCATGAGTTCTTCACAAATATCTGTATCACCCGGCAAGTCCAAGAAAACATCTGATCTCTACAACATACTTCGGAATCGGCCAATCTTGAACTGCTGCAATCTTCCTTGGATAAACGGCGATTTCATCTCCAGCTATGATATGCCCAAACTTCACTTCTTCAAACCAAAACTCGTGCTTGCTCATCTTTGCATACAATCTTCCTTGCCTCACTGTTCGCAGTGTAATCCCCAAATATTCTGCATGCTCTTCACTGCTCCTAGAGTAAACCAGAATATTATCAATAAATACCACTAAAAATTGGTCCAAGGATGGTGAAAAAGTTCGGCTCATCAAGTTCCTAAATATCGCCGGTGCATTCGTTACTCCGAAAGGCATCACTAATACTCGTAATATCCATACCGAGCTCGGAACACAATCTTGCAAATACTCTCTGGTTTAACTCGGACCTGATGATATTCGGATCGCAACTCCAGCTTCGAGAATACCCTCGCGCCACTAAGCTGTTCAAATAATTCGCTAATGCGAGGGATGGGGTACTTGTCTTTAATAGTCACCCGGTTTAATTCTCGATAGTCGATGCACATCCTCCTTGTGTCATCTTTCTTCTTTACTTGAAGAACTGGAGATTCCCAATGCGAGTTGCTACTTCGAATCCAGCCCTTCACAAGTGATTCAGTAACCCGCTTCTTGACTTTTTCCAACTCCACTGGTACCACTGGGTGGTACGCCTTTAAGATTGGCGCTGCACAAGGAACATGATCGATCGCGAACTCCACATCTCGTTTTAGCGGTAAACCCGAGATGTCCTCGAACACGTCCATGAACTCTCAAACTACAGCTGGCGCTTCGTCTTTAACAATCTTCGTCGATGAAAGAACATTAGTTGTTGGCTAGCCCTAAACTCGACTGGCCCGACAGAACTGCTTCCTCTAGATAATCTCTGGGTGTCCGGGAATTTGGAAATTCTCTTTCTTTACTCTACGCTTAGTGTGAGCGTGGAAAGCGCCGAGAAATCCATTCCCAAGACGACTTCACAACAGCCGGTAACAACCACCAAGGAATCTGCAATTAACTCCCGTCCGCCAACAACAACAGAATAGTCCTTACACCTTCTATTAGTTATGATTTTCCCATTCCCAGTGTGTATGTCCCAAAACTAAACAGGGTCGTGCAATTCTTCGAGTGTATAGTAATAAACTTGGATGGCATAAATCAATGGGATGCACTAGAATTGAAAGACGCTAATGCGAGAAAACCATGAACAAGTAAGATACCTGAAACGACTTCCTCTGGGGCTTTAGCCTCTTCCGCCATCAGGGTAAAGGCTCGAGCTTGATTAGGTCCCTGTGTTATCAGCTTCTGCTCCTGAAACTGTCTCTGCGGTGGCTTCTGAGTATCTTCCTTCAACCTTAACTTTGATGGACAACTATCAATGGTGTGATTCGCTGATCCGCAAATAAGACACAGTCCAAGCCTCTTACGACAATCTCTTCGATAATTACCCGGTCGTTGGCAGTAATTGCACAACACCCTTCCCCTTTGCTCGAGCAAAACTGGCTTCTTCATTTGTACAACGCCACGCCTGGCCACCGGAATACCTTTGCGTCCATGTGCTCGATTTGGTGCGAATGCCGGCTTCCGTGCTGTAACTGTTGGCTGCGATGTACCCCCGGTCTTCATAGATAGACTCTGCTGCTCTCGGGCTGCTGTAAGTACTTGTGAGAAAGTGGTCAAACCCAGGGAGACATTCTGCCTTTGGATGTCCACATCCAAACTGCGCATGAACCTTCTTGCCCTATCAGCACTATTGGCAACCAAAGGTCTAGCGAATCTACTGAGCCGCGTCCACTCAACTGCATGCACATCTATAGGTGCGCCGTTGTGCTTCAAGCTGACGAATTTTTCCTCCATTTCCTCCCGTGCAGTCCTCGAGAAGAACTTCTCCAAGAAACTCTTCGAGAAATCCGCCCAACTGATCGGCTTGGGCAAGCGGGTCTCCTCCACAAGCCACCATTCACGGGCGTAGTCTACCAACTGGATGCGTACCACATCCACCCTCTTATCCTCTGGGATCTGTGCTGCAGCAAGTAAATTCTCCATATCAACCAGCCACTGTTCCGCTGGCAAAGGCTCCTCCAGACCAGTGAAGACAGACGGACCCAGTCTCCTGAAATCCGCCACTGTACCCACACGATCTACTGGTCTGGCCACAACATTGCTCATGGACTGCTGAACGGTCCACAAACCTTCCTGAAAAGATTCAGCTTGCTGCTGAATCAGCTCGGTTTGTCCCTTTTGGTTCTCCAGCATTCCCCGTATCACTCCAAGCATGGCGGCTTCGTCAACACGCCTTTGGTACGTCTTCAGATTCTTGTCTGCCATACTCCTGAAATCAAAACACCGAAGATTAGCATGATAATAGATTCAAAATGTAGATCAAGACTAGAACTTTGAGTTACTTAAATAGAGTACCGCATTGTAACTATGCCGCGGTATCATAGCTACAATTACATAACTCCACCCAAGTCGCCTAAGTTCTAGAGATAACAAGGAATCAGGTTTTCGAGTCGACATGCAAAGGAAGTTTGCACATCGTAAAAGATATAATCAGGAAGAACTCGATTCAAGAACGGTAAACAGCAAGGTGGCAGGACATGTTTCCTAAACACGGGTATTCTGATTCGTGTATTGGGTACAATACCCAACTACAAAAAGAATCAACCCGATTAACCTATGGCTCTGATACCAAAAGAACCATGTCACGCCCCGCTTCCCAGAGTATGCTAAATTATTCACGTGACATAGCCAACCATGCTACCTGTGGGTAGGAAGTATCCATCCACAGTCACATTACGGTTGTAGAGATATCAAGAACAATATGTAACAATCTAATACATGTCCATAAGCCAAGATAACATGAGTCAAGAATAACTAAAAGTGCGGAAGCAAAAGATCCAATACAAAATAACTGGAATGTATGTCCCATAATACGGGCTCACATCAGGAATAAAATGCAGAAAATAAAAAAACTAACTACTGTTGACACCTCACAGCTCAGCCTACTGGCTGAAGTATTCCTACTCGGACTGCAGCAAAGGTACGGAATCTGGGCCATGCAAAACCCAGACGTCAGCGCGTCATGACATCAAGCAATAAAATTAACAGGGGTAATAAAGCACGCAGGTACGAGTATGAGCAAGAACATAATGAGAATATATAACAGTGAATGTGGCAGTATATGTGACGTGCAGAGATATCTAAACTGTGCTACGGGTTATCTAATCTAAAGTCTTCGAAATCAAGTAATGTAATCCTCATCGTAACTCGTCGGTGGTTATTCCGTAACGCCTGGAAAGACGGCAAACAATGGGTATTCCGTAATGCCCGGAAAGACGGCAAACAATGGGTATTCCGTAACGCCCGGAAAAAAGGCAAACAATGGATATTCCGTATCGCCCGGAAAAACGGCAAACAATGGGTATTCCGTAACGCCCGGAAAAACGGCAAACAATGGATATTCCGTATCGCCCGGAAAAACGGTAAATATTGGGATGGCCCTTTGAGTACGTTCGGTTACAATACTGATTTCCCCATACCCCCAGGTTATATAGGTTCCAGTCAAGTATAAAATAATCTAGCACTAATGCCAACCCATGATCAGGCAGGTACGGGTTTGTCTGTATAGACAACAGGAATGGTCCGTGAGGACTACAGGACGGGTTGTTGGCATTAGACGCAAGATCAGGTAATGGTACGTCAGGTCAAGCCAGGTAGTGTATATAAGTGTCAAGTCATATCAAGAGTCGTATGGTACATGTCGGGTCAGGTAATATGTGTAGCAAGTCATGTCAGGGTATATAGATATCATGTGGATGCTCATAAACAACTAGAATAATCATGGTTATAAGTAAACAAGCATGGGTACTATCATAACAATAAACTGGCACATGTAATATGACATGCAAATAGGTACATGTTAAATTATTAGATGTACGGTTGTCAGTTTGAGTTTAAGATATAGTTTCATCATTACATGCATACATTATAACCATCATGGTTGTTAAGTTCATGTTAAGTGTACTAAATAATCTAAAGGTATAATCGAATGTAAATCAGATGATTTGTATACACACGATCGTCTGACAGGATATAAAATATAAAAGGGTGCTGTAGGTCATGCAAATGATTGTTACAAAATTTAAATATGAATGCTGGTACTATGTATAACAGAACTAAAAGCAAACTGGTATGTTTCGAGCCATGATTCTATAATGATATAATGGGACGTCGACATGTTTTCAAAAAAGAATTCGGGTATTAAATGGGACTACAGATTTACAGTGCACTCTAATAGGTACAAAGTAATTTAAATAGCACAAGTAGTAGTTTAAATAGCATGTAGCAAGATTAACTTACCTCGACGGGTCGCAAAGCGGTATTCGGAATGTCTCACGTCGGCTAGAAAAGTCGCGACGCGCGCACGTACACGGAATGAACCCAAACCACGCACAAAGGGATCACACGGCTCAGGTAGCCTAGCTGGATCGTCGGGGTCGTCGACGGCACGGTCAGATTCCGGCAAACAAGCGGCCGTGAACAGTTAAAAGACTTTGCATAAGGAAAGTGAAGAAGAGAAGAAGAACAAGAAGATCATACTGTGGTAGGGTGTTCTGGGATTTCAGAGAAGTCGGCACGGGGTGATGACGACGAGGGGTTGCCGGCATGGGTCTGCCGGCGAAGGGTGGTGGCTGCAGTTCTTGAAGGCTAGGGTTTTATGTTGTTTCGTTGCTGGTTGCACAGGGTTTGATGAGGGAGAAGAGAACAGAGGAGAGGGAGAGAAGATGTGGAAAGAGGTGGTGACGGCGATGAAGGATGGTCGGCGGCGATGGGAAGGTGGGTCCCGAGGTCGAGTTGGGTGTGTGCAGGGCTGTGCAGAGGAAGACTCGGGGAGAAGAAAGAAGAAGAAGAAGATGACGAGGAGGGGGAGGAGGCTTGGTTGAAGGGGATCGGTGATGAGGTGAAGGGTTTCTAGGGTTAGGGTTCGAGGAAAGCAGAGGGTTTTGTGGGTTCTCGTGGTCGCGGGGGGGGGGGGGGTTAAAAGAAAAGAGAAGAGAAGCAGTAGGAGGGAGGTGACCACATCGCTTCGGGAGGTGACCAGAGTCGAGGAGCGAACAGTGTTCGCGAGAGGAGAGAGAGAGCGCGAGTAGAGAGAGAAAGAGAGAGAGAGAGAGAGAGAGAGAGAGAGCTATGGTGGAGGAGAGAGAGGGAGGAAGAGAAAAGCTGAAGGGGAAAAACGTGTGGGCCCGGCGCAAGAGAAAAGGCGTTCGATTGGTTGGGGAAACGGGGCCCAATGAAAATTATGCAAAAAAGTTTGCCAAAGATTTAATTTGTTTGCCAAAGATTTAATTTGTTGGTTAGGGAAAATATATATGATGAACGGTCAAGATTCCTTAACTTAGATTTATTGTCTATTTTGGTTGGTAAAAATCTTTAGCTGCAGATTAAATTTTTAAACGAATATAAGAAATTTAAAATGGCTAGAAATTTTGCGGAATACAAAATATTTCAGAATTGTGCCCGGGTCGGGTCCAGAAATTTGGATTTGAAATATGAAAATTATTGGCAAGTTACAAAAACTAAAATGAAGGATTTCGTAACGGAAAAGCATGCCCCAATAACGGACGTACGTACGTGCGCGTAGCCATCCAAACACGTCTGTTTCACTGAACGGGACGAGAACACGATGCAAGGACGCTACCACAGGGTTAGGGGTATCGGCAGGCCATGAAATGCAATTTTAATCTATTTTACAAGATTTAAATTGTTATATGCAACAGATGTGATACTAGATAAAAATGCCAGTATATACTAAATTCTGAGATGCACTACTCCATGCAACAAGTTAAGGTAATCTTATAACTAAAAGTCAACCAGGTTCAAGCAAGCAGGTCGGGTCGAATGCGAGGTAAAATGTGAAATACCATTCGCACCCAAACACGCTGAATCAAGAAAGACCATGGGTAAGTAAATATGGAAACTGGAATTGGTATAAGTGAACTTGGGTGTTATGGCGATGATTAGGGCACATGACAAGGACAATACGAGCCTTCTTTTATGGGGGTTTTGGTACGGTCACATCATCAGGGGCTACCGTAGCTTTACCTGCAAAGTACCAACCGAACCCATCGGCTCAATGTCATTGATGGAGCGCCCGCGGACTGCTTATGCGGCGGAGGCAATTAATCGGACCCCCATAGGCCGGCTTGAACCGTCAACATCCGGGATACCTAATCAACCCCTGATGTCCATTGATATTTTGGGACGCCGGATATGTCAGGGTGAAACTCGACCCTGGGGGCAGGTGTATAAGGTAGGCATTACCCCGCGCCATCCAGTGGGCTACCTTCCATGGGCTCGATACATTCTCTCCTCTCAACGCTCATGGCTGCAGAAATTTGGGTTGTACCAAGCAGTGTATGCGTCACTGTTCTGCTATCACGCTCTCCACGTCTGGTGGGTCAAGGCCTTCTTAAACCAGTGGAATCTTTCCACGAACACATTTTTGCTTGGCGATTGTGAAGTCTCTATCTCCCTGGAGGAGTTTCACAAAATTTTAGGGTTGCCGATTAGAAGAGAGCATTACGAAGAATTACTGCCTCCTGATGAGTACATTTTTGCTATAGTGCCCGCTATGCTTGATTGCTTGACGACCGAGAGTGCTATTCATCACAAGCACCCATGTCTAATCAATGTTTCGTGACATCGAAAGGGCAAGGTGTCACTTTCGATACTTTCATTGCTTTCTTTATCCGCGAAGATGTCTTATCCAAGAAAGCTCCGAAATTCGCGAAGATCGAGGATCCTTTCGGATTCGGCTTGAAGAAATATCCAACTAAAGAAGATGACTTGCCACAGTTTTATATTCCAAGCTCATCGGCCGTAACCTTTGACGCGATCGCTGCCCCTTGAATGGATGAAGAAACTTTCTTTGTTGGCTTTATCGGTCTCTGGCTTAGCTGGTTTGCCATACCGATGCATCGTCGTTTTATGAGGGCTTTCGTCTTCTATTCTTCCTATCGCATAGCCGAAGGAGCACTTTTTGCTGTTGGCATTGCAAGACTATCACACTTATACCATGGTTTAAGTACTGCTGCCAACACTTCCAATCCGGGTGCAGACACTGTGAATTTCACTCTCCACTATTTCAAGTCGTGGATCGAGATGCATGTGTTGGGCGCGTTTGTTCAACATCGACGACCAGATTTCTATAAGTCGTACACTTTCCCGTGGGTCATGAGGTTGGTCGACGCTTCTGCTCCTGATCCGACCCAGTTAGGGGCTCTGCGCGTACTACTCAATCCATATTCAAACGAAGGCGGGATGTTTTTCAGTGACAGATTCCTTTTTGCTCCGGCTGGGCCCATTCAACAGTTGTTAGATTTGTCGAAGAGTGGAGTTCCGACTTTGGAGCCCAAAGAGATCATGCATTTATATTCAATCAGGCCGGGATACTTAGTGTTCCACCTAAATAATACTATTCTCTTCATGCGGTACAATCCGTATCGCTTTGCCCAGCAGCTGGGTTACAACTACGGCATCCCTCTCGAAGCCTTTTTAATCAAGCCCACTCTCTCGCTGGAGGTCACTCGTGATGTCATCCACCACTTCATGCGATTGGGTACCGGTTCTTTTTTCATGATCCCTGAGCCTGACTATCTTCCGAGGCATGTGGGATCCTTCAAGGGTTGGTATCGCTACCGGGTTAGTCCCATCATTGCAGAGGAGAGAAGGGTGCTCTTTGAATGTAAAGCTCCTTCTCCCGCTCAACCCATCAACGCCCCGTTGCGGCCATGGTCGGTTGTTTGCCTTCCTCTAAGGGACAGCGGCTCAGTGCTCATTCCTAAAGCCACACAAGCCGAATCAACCCCCCGTGCTGCTAGTATGCCGATACATACAAGAGCCGAGACAGCGACTCCTGATAAGCACCAGCCGTGGCATTCCCAAAAGGCCGATACCGAAGGCGATGTTGGGCAGCGCCGTGCAAAAGCGCCAAAGGGAAGGAAGCGCCCTTCCACTGGTGTTAGCTCAGGCTCTAAAACGAGAAAGAAATCGGTCGCCGGTCTACTCGATGCGTTGCTTGAGTCCGAGCCTCTTCACGACGAGCCCATATCTGTGCATGAACCAGATGACGGCTTCTTCTTTCCTGGCGCATCTACCGAGGAAGCCGCTCAATTGACCGAAGCCTTGAAACGATTGTAGGATGAAAGTGAGAATGTGCGCCCCCAGAAGGGAGGCTTTCCCCCTGTCGTTTTCTATGACGTTGATCCGTTATCACATAGGCTACTAATGGGTCCTCTAACGATGGAAGAAGAACGGGCTCTGAAACAGCCATCTCGGCCATTTCTGAAGATGAGGCTACTCTGAAGACGAGCAGGCATTTGTTCTCGATCGAAGCCCGACGAGCGCAATTGATCAGAAAATAGCAGCGACCATACTTCAAACACCCTAAAGTATTGGTATGCATATATATATATATATATATATATATATATATATATGTCTCTTTTGGTAATTAATTGGTATTACTTTCACCTCATCTTATCTTTACAATAATTTTGTAGGGCCTTCTGCAGCGGGCGTAGTCTTGAGCCCAGATCGCGCTATGGACATAGATTCTATGAATATCTCCTGTGACATACTGGAGGGTGTAAAAGAGATTACAGGAGCTTCTATCCCCGCTGTGGAGCTTCCAGTGATGGCTTCTATTCCTCCAGCAGAGATTGCCATACCGGCGATAGATCCCATGGATATCTCTAGTGATGCACCGAAGGGTGTAGAGGAGATTGTCAAAGATGTTGTCGCTGCCTTGAAGCCTCTAGCGGTAGTTTTTGTCCCTCTATTAGAGACTGCCGTGCTGGCCATAGACTTCATGAATATCTCCAGTGATGCACCTGAGAGTGTAGAGGAGGTTGCCGAAGCTACCACCCCTCCATTTCAGTGCAGGCGAAGTATCGAAGGTAATCTTATATAGATCTATATTTTGTTTAACGACCCCTCCATATATCTGAACCTTTCCTTCCCTCAGAATTGCGGGAGTTAGCATCTTCAATTGTGGACCTTTCTTCGAGGAAAACCTTCCAGCGTTTACTTGACATGGTAGCCCCGAAAGCGATACCTCCATAAAACATAGTCCTTTCTTCTGGCCAAGGTTGGTATTCTTTTGCCTTTTCGTTTTATATTTTCATAATGATGCTAATGCGCCTTCTATTTAAACCGCTGTCCTAGAAGCTGATGACGAAGTTGAAATTCATGACGGACCTGGGGATTTCTCAAACCAACCTTCCGTGGGTAAGTGACACTTTAGCATAGGCGTTCTTTTACTTGTTCTATGTTTAGAAAGGCAACTTACCATCCATGTATGCTTACAGCTTTGCCAATCCTGACCCCCCCGGAATCCCGAATCTCCATGTCATCAGGCCCTTACGCCCGACGCGTTTATGAGAGGATGGTAAAACAAAGCATTCATTTACTAGCGATTCTCATCGATGATCTTCGCGCTGGTAATCCTGTCACGGCCGAAGAATTCGCTGTTGAAAGCAACGCTTTTTTGTCTGTTCTTGCTACTTATCATGATGAGGCACGGGTGCGTACTTGGGTCGAGTATTGTCTTCAAGTGGAGGCCTGCCTACATGGGATTGAATGCGTACGCCTTCCCTCTGATATCTTGTCTGTAAAGACCAGCCTGCGTGGATGGATCGCCTGATGCGCGGCCAATCTCCAGTCATGTGAGAAGAGGTTCAACCGGAAGTTTTCGGCAAGGGAACTGGCTTGAAAAGCTTTAGGGGAACTTCAAGCCCAACCCACCGCCAAGACTACTCGTGCTTATAAAATTTGGCGAGTTCTTCAGGAGGCCATTACGGAGGTGGTGGCTCTTGATACAGCCATTATTTTTACACGCGAGATGGTTGAGGCCCATAAAGCTGCCGAGAAAGTGCTTGAAAGTCGATTTTCTTTATATCAGAACCAACTGGCACAGGCAGGGACTCAGCTCACGATGGTGATAGAGCTTGAAGCGGAAGTCCGGCGGAAGAATGATGAACTTGCCGGCTTATTGAACCGCCCACCAGCTTAGAAATTTTTGTCACTGTATATTTTCTTCTTTTGTTCTTTTGTATCTTGTATTCATTTTTATTCTTGAATAAAAGATATATTCAATTCATACTTGCGCCTCTCTGTCTTGACTTGACGTAAAGTAGTTTATGTACTCATCTCGGAGTTTGTAGTTTATTCACTCGTTTTGGAATTTCTAGTTTATGTACTCATTTTGGAGTTTGTAGTTTATTCACTCGTACCGGAGTTTCTAGTTTATGTACTCATTTCGGAGTTTGTAGTTTATTCACTCATTCTGGAGTCTCTAGTTTATGTACTTATTTCGGAGTTTGTAGTTTATTCACTCATTTTGGAGTCTCTAGTTTATGTACTCATTTCGGAGTTTGTAGTTTATATACTCATTTCAGAGTTTGTTTTGTTTACCTCCCTTGGGTTTGCAGGAAAACTTGTCCTAACGTTGTATATAGATAACCTCCATTCTTTGCGATAGAGGTCCGTTAGGTTTTGTGGTATTAAGGATTTGGTCCGTGATACCGTCGCGTTGGCTGATGTATTTCTCGATATGCGGTATTTAAGACGTTGTTCGAGTAGCCCCGCGACTGTCATGTCTATGATCCCTTTAGGGGCTAGACAAGACGTCTTCAAGTAACCTCTTTAGGCTATTGTTAGTTATATGTATGCCCTAGAGGCCATTACTGTACATAGGATGTATACTGTAGTGGATGCTGGGACGTATATAGGGAGGACTTTCTCGCTCGACATGATAGTATGCTATCTGGTTGATCTTTACCTTAACGTGTATGCTGATTGTCTCTCTGTTACATGTTGGTAAAGCCCTTAGGATATGTACTTGACTACCTGGACTATGATGCGGATCATACTAGTGGGGACATGGTAGTCCATAAGTACATCCTTTAAAGTCCCTAGTCGAGGGTGTATCGAGACGGGGCATCGATATACCAGAGTAGACTAGCGTGTACCTTCTCGACCCATACAGATGGGCGATGGATGATCCCATATCCATTGGTGTTTGACATCAGAGATGATATACGGGTGCTCAGTAGAGACTGGGTACACTGGACGGACTCGCCGAGAACTCCCAGATGGTATTATACCTCACGTCAGATGGCAGTTCTCTGGTGATACTGGTACAGAGTAGTCTGTTGACCCGAGATCGTCATAGAGTCTTGTGTGGTTCCCACTGTGCTTTGATTTCCATCTTACCACGTCCAATAGGGCGTGCAAAACGGTGGTTTTTGGGTACAGTCCCGAGTCACATGGAGGCAATGAGCGATAGGAGGGGATTCGTCTCTCCCGGTATATGGGAGTTGATGTTGCGCTGTGTTCGATTGGCTATAACAGGAAATCCCTGGCCAGGGTTGCTGAGATTTACTGGTAAGTGTTACCAGTAGTTTCTCGAACAGTTATAGACCTCATATCGACACGACTTATCGAGCTATTGGGGTCTGACGTTTACCACCCCTAGGCGAGATATGCGACATATCAGACGATCAGACCGGACTGTACGGTAGTGTTACTGGTCGGATTCACTGGAGTGTGAGCGGGCTTGCTCGTCGATCTTCAGATCGCTCAATACCCGGGTGGCCGTTACGTTTAGCAGACCGCTTGCGGCTTGTGGATGTTTGATATGATCATCATCCGCTGTCGGCGTATTGACGAGTCTTTAGAGTCCTACACAGAGGTTTCCTGGCTCAAGCGAAACGAAATAGGAGCGCATATGGGATATGTGCGGGACCGAGAATAATGCGTGTATGTGATACCGTATTCTATTCTCGCGATAAATATATCGAAAGGTAGTATGCGATATAACCTAGTTATCGATTCAAGCGTTGATTCGATAAGCCGATATATTAGATACCAGTCGGTTATGTGCGCATGACCGGATCATTGAATCAAATGTTGATTTAATGATTTAATGCATATTTATATATTTGATATATTGCTTTGCATCAACTAGTATCGGTTTACTTAAGATGGATTTTCTCGCTCGGGTGTGCACATTACATATGCGATATGATTTTGTGCACTTGATTGTATCATGTTTGATGATACAAGTTTACTTGGTTAAGTGCAAAGAATAAACCATGGTTAAAAGAATGGTTAGGGTTTTATTTTCCATTACTTATTTATTCATTTATTTATTTGTTTATTCACTTTGGAAAATAAAAAGAAAAGAGAAAAGAATGGTTGCTAGATTTGGACTTTAGTTGAAGCTTCATGAAGCTTTGTTCAAGTCAACCATCCTTATCTCATCCTTAACCCTAACCATTCCCACTAACCATGATTCATTCTCTACACTTAACTCTAGTTAGAATTATGATAAGAATTTCATTTTCTTTTCATATTCTTTTAACTTATCATATCATTTTCCTTCTTCTTCTTCCTTGCTTCAAGTGAAGAAGCTTGAGGTCATCAATGGTAGATTGATGATTAGAGTGAGAAATCCAATTCTAAAGTCTACCCACTTCCTATTTCTTCATCCTCTACCTCTTGCCAAGTAGTAGAGTGTGTTTCCTTCACAACTTTTCACGGTTTGGTGAAGGTGGAGCTTGATTCATCGATGCTTCGACGTAGATCATCTTCGGCATGGACATCGACGACCTAGCTTGCCCATTCTCCGACGAAGCCGATCCTAGAGCCCAGATTCGATTTGGACAGCGGAGAGGACCTCGTTGCGGAGCTATGGAGGTGGAGCACCGGATCTACAAAGGTTGTATTTCCGTATTTTATATAGTTAACTGTTAACTAGTTCTTGTTCGCCTAGAAATCTAGTATACGATCCGTTGTTTAGGGTTTGTAGGCACCATAATTTTTGAAATTGCCATGGTTGATGGCTTGGGAGACCTCACTAGAGTGCCTAGGAACCCTGCAGTGGTATCAGAGCCTAGCTAGAGCCTTAGGCGAAGTCCCGACGGAATTTGAAGTCCGAACGACACAAAACCGAAACCCAAAACAAGCTCTCTGTACAATTTTTAAAATCTGGGATTTTTCAACATTAAAAATATTCAGAAAAATCAACAGGAAATTCTAAGAAATACTGTAAAATTCGTGCACCCAATTCAGTAAAATAGCGGCGCTTCCGCGGCACGAGCTAGGCTTGTGCGGCGGAAGAGCGGCCATTTTGTCGTCTTGCGCAACTTGTCTTCTACAGTAATTCTTATTGTACTGTGCTGGTGTTTCTGGGAATTTTTAATATATTTTCAAGAGTTGATTTTTCTGCAGTTGTTTTGGGAATTCGGTGTTTCGATCGGGGTATCAAATTTTGTCCGTGTGGCTTTCTGGATAAATTTTAGAATATGTTAAAAAGTTCGACCAGATATAAATACCCAATTTTTCCCCTGTCGGGAAATTTCCAAGTGTTGGATTTTTCCGTAGTTTAACGACGTTCTAAGTAGTGCAAGTAACGCGATGGTCCCTCTAGAAGACACAAACCTTAACTCGATTATGTGACCGTCTTGAACTGCCCTTTGAACCTTCGGGTTTGGGGTAGTACGGCGTGCCACATGTGAGGCGTTGGCTTGACCCTTCTACGGCTGGATCGTTGGTACTGAGGCACGAACGGAATGTTGTTAGACTTGTTTCATGTGTTGATCTGTATCGGGAAAACTTGGGTGTTCGATTGTTCGATCGAAAAGTTTAACATTTTCTGTTTATCTGGAATGGGATACAATAATTGGAATTCACAAGTAGTTATGTGATAACTAAATGAATGTTATAAACGTAGCATTTTAGTCTCACTTGATCGGTTGCCACGGAATTTTGATGTGATCAAAAGTCCGTTGCAATCACGTAGCGTACGCGAATACTCGCCGGGTAAACTTAATAGACAGCTTCACTCCATAGCCCCGACCAAGTGACTGTAGGAGAACCCCGTCGCCGAAAGCATCCGTTCGGGTGCTCGCGGTAGCGGTGTTCCGCCTTGGTGCACTTCGTCGACGGTATCGGGGGTGCGGCCGTCTACTGAAGTTTGCGATGAGCATTCGATCAGGATGTCGGGAATCTTGTTGAATTGCCCGACTTGATATTGAAAAGAGTTTTCGATTTTGAGACTAAAATGCGGGGTTTATAATTGTTAGGCATGCGATGTCTAAGAAATTCATTTGGTCAGGCATGCGATGTCTGAGGTGATTGCGGATTCCAACTGTTGTAGTTTTACACTTTCTTTTCTGTGACCGTAAGTGTAATATGTGATATCGCCGGTTTCGTTGCTATATGTCAACGACAATTGGGATGGACATATTTACTTACGTTGATGACATGTGATGTTATGTGTTGCTGGATATGTTATATTGGATCGTCGTGTTTGAATAGCCGGGGGGTTTTTTATGTGAGATGAGTGTTTTTCATTTTCATTCATGTAAAAACTTGTATGTAATATTCTTTTATTGGGGCGCTTCCAGGTTGCGGGAGTTGTCACCTGTTGTATATTATTTACTTTTCCGCACTAGGATAGACCCAAGGAGGAGGGCACAAGTAACCGGGTTCTGGGGTCCAGTGGGAGACCAACTCGAGGAGTCGAGTCCGGGTCTCCTAACTCTAGAATTGGTAGGGTTGCTTGCCGCTCTCGTAGGGGTCTAGGGGTGTGGGTTTGGCTATTCATCACGACCGTGGAATCCGTGTTTTATACTGGCTCGTATTGAAAACACGGACGTCCTAGTATATCCAATATTTCATATGATTCTTCTGCTGCGATATCTGTGATGAGATCATGTGATGTTTCTGTGATGGATATAGTATATAGTATATATGATATATTATATAGACGTTACTTATGTTTTACACCCGCGCTAGCCCTGCCCTGCTCTGCCGTTAGTTACCTAACCTAACGGTGCACGAGGGGACATCGAGGCGAATACGGATGGCATAAGTGTACGTCATATCTATCTGTGATGTTTAGGTACTTAAATGATGGGACTTCATTAATGTGATTAATGAAATAAAAAGAAACCTAAGATGTTGTAGAATCGAATTTCAAAAATAAAACAGGTAGCTACAGTTCTTGCTTTGCACAGCGATATATATGATATATCCCGCACCTCATTCGACGAGGAAAGGACCGAGATCCCTTCACCGGGAGTGACTCCTTTAGCAATAACTGGCAGATGCTACACCCTCGGTTTGTCTTTTGATTGCTTTTAAGAGTTTTTGCTTTGCACAGTGATATATATGATATATCCCGCACCTCATTCGACGAGGAAAGGACCGACGATCCCTTCACCGGGAGTGACTCCTTTAGCAAAACTAGAAAAGCCTCAAAAGCACTCCATTTTTTTAAAAAAAAATCATTCGATCCTACAACGATATCAAGTTCATTACGCAATAGGTTTTCAGAAAAACCTGTCGTAGCCCTCCGTCATTTCAGATAAATCCTGTTTAGTATTCGTGCTGCGTTTGTTGACCTTGTCAAGGCGCAGTGTGCGGTAGCTAACCAGTATTTATCTGCTTATGCATATGATGCAGATTGGGTTAGGGTAGTCGTGCGGCCTTGTTGACCTTGTTAAGGGTCGTGCGGGTGGGTTTGATTCAATCAAGAAATGACGGGTTGAACTTGACTTGCGGTCTATGGTTTGTTGACCTTGTCAAGGTCATAGATCGTTTGGGGCAAAATATTATCGGGAATTTCAAGTGTTGAGATTTGCAATGAGATTGCATACCTTCTATGAGATAGTTGGATCCCGATACCCGCTGCGAGTAAGAGTTACTCCTGGGAGAGTTTTATACATTACAATTAGCCGATCAAGTAGGTGTCTAGAAAGGTGTCAACGGGGTTACGCCTCTGGGAAAACGAGGTTTACATTAATTAGGTTCGTGCGAAAGCACGGGGGACCTCCCTCAAAGTACCGACACTGGCCTGGCTGAAAGATTGGCGAACTTGTAGTGTGTAATTAATCCCGGCTAGTCTTTCCTTTTAGGGTTTGAAGGAAGATTTGATAAAAAGCAGTGGGAGCCATCCTGATTAGATAAAATAATAACCAATCTATTCTTGCAAGAGCGCACGCTGAGTGTTTTCTTCTCTCTCTCTCCTGGTAGCGACCATATCACGCCTTAATCAAGATAATAAAACGGAATATTGACCGAACCCGCTTGTTATACTGAGCTGGGGAACGTTGGTCCCGCTCCAACTTATAATTGTTATAAGACAGAGCAGGAATTAGGGGAATACCAGATTTCCCGTGCCGCCCAAACGAAGACAGTGCATGCTGATGCATCATCTTCGGGTGTGTTCATTATACAGAACTGTTTCTCAGTATCCTTTACGTCCTGGGTATGTGATACCAGATCAGGATCCCAGTTATGTAACCTGTTACATAGGGCTACAGAAAGGTAGAGAACTGAGAACGGGTGATAAGTTTCATGAGGCAGAAAACGGGGCAAGTGTTGCAGCCAAGTCTGTCGGTCACTGTCACCCTGTATTACAATACATTGATTCTGAACGAATGTTATTAGATACCGAACCTGATATACAAAATCATATCAGTCTCTTTATTAGAAAAGAAAGGATATAATTTTGTATTGTTGGATAATGTTTTGAACATTTCCTATATCAAAAGTTGATCGGATCAGGCACGTTATCTAAAAGCATTGATGTTCTAAATCAAACTACAGTTCTTGGTATACAGAACACACACAAGAGGAAGAGTTCAGAAATGAACGAATTCTTCTTGAGGCATTGTAGACTAGGTCAGATCAATGTGACCCGACTAGCTAGAGTTACATAAAGATGCATATTTAAATTAGTTTGAATTTACATCTTGTGAAACTCGCCAGTCATGTCACAAAGATAAGATGACCATAGCTCCGTTTACTGGAAACAGAGAAAGAGTTACTGAACTCTTGGGATAATACATGTTGATGTATGTAGGTCCCCTGTCTACATATGCCAAGACCGGTTCTTTGTGCTTCATTACATTCTCTGATAATCTCTCAAGATTCAGACATATGTTCTTGTTGAAACACAAGTCCGAACCTTTTGAGATATTCACAGAATATAAGTTAGAAGTAGAGAACCAGATATACGGGTAAAAGTATTATGTCCTTTGATGTGATCTAGGAAGAGAATACTTGAGCACGGAAATCCTGGACTATTTTAAAGGAGAATGAGATTCTCTCTCAGCATTACTCCTCCGATTACACCATAGCACGATGGTATATCGGGGCGGAGCAATCACACCCTATATGATATGGTGTGCTCTATGATGAGTAATACTGAGTTACCTTTTTCCTTTTGGGTGTTATGCACTTGAGAAGTTGCATACCTATTGAATAGGGTTCGAATCAAATCAGTTGCCTACCATTTCATATGTGATATGGAAAGAGAAGAGCCCATGTCTTAAGCTAGTTAAGATTTGGGGTTGTCCGGCCTATGTCTGAAAAACAAAATCCGGACAAGCTCGAGGTAAGGACTGTAATGTAGAACTGGAAATGTTCCAGCTATACAAACTACAGAAGATGATTTGATGGAACCAAAGGATTCAATAGTTACCAACGAATCTCGGCCTCTCCGCCGATCTAGTAGGGTTCCTCACCCACCTGAGAGTTACTTTGTTTTCTCTATGACAGTGGGAGCGAGGATTGCATCATGAGATGATGACCCAACTAGTTTCGAGCTGGCCATCGAGAGTAAGACTCTGTAAGAATGGCTGGATGTTTATCGATCTGAGATGGAATCCTTATACACCAACAAAGTATGGACTTTGGTTGCTATATCTGAAGGGTTAAATCCCCATCAGGAGCAAGTATATCTTGAGAAGATTACTTGGTGTACATGGAAAAGTTGAGACTTTCAAAGCTAGACTTGTTAAAGCTTTTCGTCATTGACCAGGCGTGGATCATGATGAAACCTTTTCAAGTGACTATGCTTAAGTCCATCCAGATCCTACTTACCACGGCTACATACCATGACTACGATATCTGGTGGTTGGGTGTCTTGACTGCTTTTCTAAATGATGATTTAGAAGAGTGCGTCTGTAAGTACACAGCCAGAGGGCTTCGTAGACAGTGGGAGCAGCGGAAACGTGTGCAAGATGCTTTATAGGATAAAGCAGGCATCGCGGAGTTGGAACATCTGTTTTGATAGATTAGTCAAAGAGTTTGACATCATCAAAATGGTAGATGAACCTTGTATAAACAAAAAGGTAGTAGGGAGTATTGTGACAATTCTCGTAGAGTACGTGGATGACATACTCTTGATAGGGAAGGAGTTTCCTATGCTACGCTCGATCAATCTCCGCTTATCACAATGATTCTCCATATAGGATTAAAGTGATACATACTAAATCCTGGATTTTGGATCTATAAGATAGATTTAATTGGATGTTAGGATTCTCACTAGTTGTAGTGAGACGGTATCAACCGATCCTGGGGAGAATCGCTGGAAGGGTTCCAGTGTGATAAAGACGACTGAATGTCAGTCGCAGGCATTGCCTTTACCCTCAGTAAAGGGACGGTATGTTGGAAGAGTTCCAAGCTATATACCGTGGCATACTAGACGATAAAGGCAGGATACATCGCTACTTAAGATGCTACCAAAGTGGCTGTTTGGGTGTATATAGGTTCATGAGATGAACTATGTTCCTCCCATTGTGTGACAATGGAGTTGTGGCTTATGCCAAGGAACGCCGGTCCCATCAGTGATCCAGACTTATTCTAAGGCAGCATCGCCTGATCATGGAGATGGTTGATCTCCAGGGTGATCGAGGTTGGGAGAGTAGACTCAGAGGACAACACAGCGGATCCACTCACAAAGGCCTGTTCCCAGAGAGAGACTTTCATGGGATGGTTGAGTATGAGATACTGCAAACCACTGCTACAGATGGCCCTAGTGCAAGTGGGAGATTGTTAGTTATATGTATGCCCTAGAGGCCATTACTGTACATAGGATGTATATTGTAGTGGATGCTGGGACGTATATAGGGAGGACTTTCTCGCTCGACATGATAGTATGCTATCTGGTTGATCTTTACCTTAACGTGTATGCTGATTGTCTCTCTGTTACATGTTGGTAAAGCCCTTAGGATATGTACTTGACTACCTGGACTATGATGCGGATCATACTAGTGGGGACATGGTAGTCCATAAGTACATCCTTTAAAGTCCCTAGTCGAGGGTGTATCGAGACGGGGTATCGATATACCAGAGTAGACTAGCGTGTACCTTCTCGACCCATACAGATGGGCGATGGATGATCCCATATCCATTGGTGTTTGACATCAGAGATGATATACGGGTGCTCAGTAGAGACTGGGTACACTGGACGGACTCGCCGAGAACTCCCAGATGGTATTATACCTCACGTCAGATGGCAGTTCTCTGGTGACACTGGTACAGAGTAGTCTGTTGACCCGAGATCGTCATAGAGTCTTGTGTGGTTCCCACTGTGCTTTGATTTCCATCTTACCACGTCCAATAGGGCGTGCAAAACGGTGGTTTTTGGGTACAGTCCCGAGTCACATGGAGGCAATGAGCGATAGGAGGGGATTCGTCTCTCCCGGTATATGGGAGTTGATGTTGCGCTGTGTTCGATTGGCTATAACAGGAAATCCCTGGCCAGGGTTGCTGAGATTTACTGGTAAGTGTTACCAGTAGTTTCTCGAACAGTTATAGACCTCATATCGACACGACTTATCGAGCTATTGGGGTCTGACGTTTACCACCCCTAGGCGAGATATGCGACATATCAGACGATCAGACCGGACTGTACGGTAGTGTTACTGGTCGGATTCACTGGAGTGTGAGCGGGCTTGCTCGTCGATCTTCAGATCGCTCAATACCCGGGTGGCCGTTACGTTTAGCAGACCGCTTGCGGCTTGTGGATGTTTGATATGATCATCATCCGCTGCCGGCGTATTGACGAGTCTTTAGAGTCCTACACAGAGGTTTCCTGGCTCAAGCGAAACGAAATAGGAGCGCATATGGGATATGTGCGGGACCGAGAATAATGCGTGTATGTGATACCGTATTCTATTCTCGCGATAAATATATCGAAAGGTAGTATGCGATATAACCTAGTTATCGATTCAAGCGTTGATTCGATAAGCCGATATATTAGATACCAGTCGGTTATGTGCGCATGACCGGATCATTGAATCAAATGTTGATTTAATGATTTAATGCATATTTATATATTTGATATATTGCTTTGCATCAACTAGTATCGGTTTACTTAAGATGGATTTTCTCGCTCGGGTGTGCACATTACATATGCGATATGATTTTGTGCACTTGATTGTATCATGTTTGATGATACAAGTTTACTTGGTTAAGTGCAAAGAATAAACCATGGTTAAAAGAATGGTTAGGGTTTTATTTTCCATTACTTATTTATTCATTTATTTATTTGTTTATTCACTTTGGAAAATAAAAAGAAAAGAGAAAAGAATGGTTGCTAGATTTGGACTTTAGTTGAAGCTTCATGAAGCTTTGTTCAAGTCAACCATCCTTATCTCATCCTTAACCCTAACCATTCCCACTAACCATGATTCATTCTCTACACTTAACTCTAGTTAGAATTATGATAAGAATTTCATTTTCTTTTCATATTCTTTTAACTTATCATATCATTTTCCTTCTTCTTCTTCCTTGCTTCAAGTGAAGAAGCTTGAGGTCATCAATGGTAGATTGATGATTAGAGTGAGAAATCCAATTCTAAAGTCTACCCACTTCCTATTTCTTCATCCTCTACCTCTTGCCAAGTAGTAGAGTGTGTTTCCTTCACAACTTTTCACGGTTTGGTGAAGGTGGAGCTTGATTCATCGATGCTTCGACGTAGATCATCTTCGGCATGGACATCGACGACCTAGCTTGCCCATTCTCCGACGAAGCCGATCCTAGAGCCCAGATTCGATTTGGACAGCGGAGAGGACCTCGTTGCGGAGCTATGGAGGTGGAGCACCGGATCTACAAAGGTTGTATTTCCGTATTTTATATAGTTAACTGTTAACTAGTTCTTGTTCGCCTAGAAATCTAGTATACGATCCGTTGTTTAGGGTTTGTAGGCACCATAATTTTTGAAATTGCCATGGTTGATGGCTTGGGAGACCTCACTAGAGTGCCTAGGAACCCTGCAGCTATATGACCGTCGGAAGAGAAAGCGTTAGGAATTTGCCATGTGGCTTTTTACTTGAGATTAGGCTCAATTTGGAGCCCCGATGAGTCATAACAACTCCGCGCTGGTGTGGGATGATCTTCGATAGTTTCTTAGGTTTTATATAAGTTTCCGTTAAGACCCTGAAGCTGGGAATATGCCGTTGCTTCATTTTGTTTGACGATGCCGTGCCATTTCTTTGCTGAAATAGGGTAGACATCTGTAAGACCTCTATGCTGTATGTATTGCAGTTGATGTCCGGAGCTAGGAATACACCTTTGCTCCAATTTGATTTGGCTCGTTGGAGCTTTGTTGACGTCATGTCTTCCCCCTGATGGAATGAAAAGGTACGCCAGAGTAGTCTTTAGGATGTATACGTACCGTCCAGACTTGGAGCTAGGATTTTTCCATTGCTCCTTTTTGATTTGGCTATTTGGAGCCTTGCTGACGTCACGTCTGCACTCTGATGGAATGAGAAGGTACGCCGAGGTAGCCTTTAGGTTGTATATGAACCGTCAAAACTTGGAGTTAGGAGTTTGCCATTGCTCCATTTTGATTTGGCTCATTGGAGTTTTGTTGACGCCATGTCTGCACCGAGAAGAAACGTCGGGCTGGAGCTAGGATTTTGCCGTCACTCAGTTTTTGATTTGACCCTTGGGTATTTGATGACGTTGTGTCTGCATCGAGGAGGAACGTCCGGCTGGATCTAGGAATATGCCGTTGCTCCACTTTGTTCGACCCTTGGGTCTTTGTTGACGTTACGTCTGCATCGAGAAGGTACGTCGAGCTGGAGCTGGGATTTTGCCGTCACTCCACCTTTTTTTATTTGATTCTTGAGTCTTTGATGACGTTGCGTTTGTGTCCTGCTGTAATGAGAGGAACGTCGAGCTGATTTCTATGTTGTAGATGTTGCCATCAAGATCCGACTCTCCCTTTGACGGAGCTTGGTTGGAAAATATGGTTCCCTTTCTTTCATTTGTGCCCATGGATTGTATACAGGGGTCGGTGTAGACTCACCTGCAGGGAAAAAAGGTTTCGTTTTTATTTTATCATTTCTTTCCGCGATGCTCTATCTTTTCGGCTTTTGATAACACGAAAGTTGCGATTGCCCAATCATTTCGGCTATTTTCGCGATGCCCAATCATTTCGGCTATTTTTTTTTACTCGCTGCTTTTTATTGCAAGCTGCCTAAATATTTCGACTGTTTTTATATGCATATTTTTACTCGCTGATTTTTATTGCGAGTTGCCCCATCATTTCGGCTATTCCATATGCATATTTTTGTGTACTACTCGCTGCTGTTTTTATTGCGAGTTTGGGATCTGATACTAACCTTGGTATCAGTATCGCTACGACTGGAATGTTGCCAGGAGCGAATCATCATTTGCCGTGAAAGGACTTGGAGTTTGACACCTGTTTAGGCATCAGCATTGCTATAACTAGAATGTTGCCCGGAATGAATCATAATTTGCCTTTATTGATTTGAACAAAGATGGCTTAGCAAACAGTGTTAGGATCCTATTGACTAAGGCTTTTTGATTTTATGAGTCGTAAGGGTCTCAGAAAGGTATTTCTCCCTACGAGTCGTGGGATCTCATATGTGTATGTTCTTCTTAGAAGTCGTGAGGACTCTTAAGTGGTATTTTCTCTTGCAAGTCGTAAGGATCTTACAAGAGCGTTTTCTCCTCATAAGTCGAGAGGACTTACAAGAGTCGTTCACCATATGGGGATATTTCTTGTCATTGGTGGAACTTGGTGAGAGAGTGTTTATTTATGCATGTGGATTGTATACAAGGATCAATATTGGACCACTTGTAGGGAATGTTGGGGAATATAAGGGCTTAAGAGCAGGTTTAGATCCCTGTAGTTTAAGGCTTTTGAACCCTATGAGCCATGAAGGTCTCATGGAGGAAATTCTCCTTACGAGTCGTAGGGATCTCGTAAGTGTATATTAAAAGCTTTGTTTTTACAAAATTGCGCCCTTTCGAGTTTTCACAAACTTGCCAGCAGTCCTGCTGTTTTTACTCACGGCGCCCTCTCGGGTTTTCATCTGTGCCCATTTTGCTTGTGGACGTACCATTTTTTTTACTACGAGATTGCTCCCTTTCGGGTTTTCACAAACTCGCTGACAGTATTGTTGTTTTTACTCACGGCACCCTCTCGGGTTTTCATCCGTACCCATTTTGCTTGTGGACGTACCATTTTTTTTATGACCCATCTGTTTTTCAGTGGGACTTGGGGGTGACTTTACTGCTGAAGTAGCTGTGTAGCTGATAGGACTTGAGTTGCAACCCTCGCCGTTGAGGTTTTTGATTGCAATATAGATCTTAAGGGTAGAGATTGCCGTTTTGGAGGCGATGCGCTAGTTTAGGGACATTCCGGTCCATTATTGCCATTTTTGGGACGAAGTTCTAGTTTAAGGACCTCTCGGTCCGATGTCGCTATATTTGAGGCGAGATTCTAGTTTAATTACATCTCGGTCCGGTATCTCCCTTTTTTGAGACAAAGTTTTAGTTTAAGGACATTTCGGTCCGTTGTCGCTATATTTGAGACCCAATTGCTGTTCAGAGTTTTTGACTCAGGAAGATAGCGAGCGGACACAAGCGTCGTCATCTATCATTGACCTAAGTCATAACTCGTCAAGTATAGTATTTTTTGTGGAACCGGCCGTTTATTGGCCGGAAGGGTCTTTTACCATGCATATCCATGAGCAGATAGGCTCCACCTTGGTAGACCTTGTATATGATGTACGTGCCTTCATAGTTCGGCTGGAACTTCTCCCGTTTTGCACGGTTGGGGATTATCGGTCTTTTTATGACTAGTATGAGTTCGCATTGGCAAAATGTTCTCGGCCTAGTCAGTTTTTCATATGACCGCGTCATCCTTGCCTTATAAGCTTCCAGGTTTTGCTGCGCTATAAGGCGAGTTTCGTCGAAGGCGTCGAGCTCCTCATGCTGGAGATGAGCATTTTCTTCATCTGTCAGTTCATATTGAACCGCTACTCATAGAGAAGGGAGTTCCAGTTACATGGGAAGCACTGCTTCCGTACCGAATACCAACGTGTATGGTGTTGTATTCGTTGTTGTTTTGAACGTCGTTCGGTATGCCCAGAGAGTTTCATGCAACCTTTCGTGCTAGTCTTTTTTTGTTTCTGGACACCGTTTTCTTTATAATCTTCATCAGGGTTTTATTGAAAGCTTCAGCTAGACCGTCGGCACGAGAATTGTAGACCGAATAGTATCTCCAATCTATTTTGTGATGCTGTGCGAAGCGATTGATTTTATGAATTCTATAAGCTGGTCCATTGTCCGAGATAATTCATCGCGGAGTGCCGAATCGATAGATGACATGTGTCCTGAAGAAATGGAGGATATTCTCCATCTTCACTTCTCTTAGTGGTACTTCTTCTGCCTACTTGGAGAAGTAGTCGGTCATTGCCAGTATGAACCGGTGCCCTTTGGATGATGCTGGTTCAATAGGGCCGATTATATCGGTTCCCCACATTTCGAATGGCCAGCTAGCTACTGTTGGGTGTAGAGGATTTGGATGCTGGTGGATGAAGCCCTCGGGAATTTGGCACGAGTGACACTGCCTCGCATATTCAAGGCTGTCCTGAATCATTGTGGGCCAATAATAACCCATTCTTTTGATCTTCAGTTTCATTTTTGGCCCAGCTTGATGAGAACCGCAGAGTCCGTCATGAGTTTCTTGGGCGACTATGTTTGCGTCTTCTATCCCCAGGCATCTTAGCCACAGGCAGTCGAATGATCTCTTGTATAGAGTATCATTGACGAAGGAAAATGACAGAGCTCGTTTCATGAGCTGATGTCTAGATGACGCATTTTTGGGCATTCGTTGGGATTTGAAGTAGTCTATGAAGACTTCCCTCCAATTCTTGACCTTTTCTTCATCCTCTATTTTGAGGGATGCTTGTTTGATCATTTCTTTTCCTTCAGATGGATCTGTTAAATCCTCCAAAAATATTTCTGCTGGCGCGAGAACCCTGCAGCTTCGCATGATGATCCTTACGTCATCGAGATCTTCGTCGGCCAATTCCTTGGCCAGCTTGGCCAATGCATCCGCCTTGCTATTTTTTCTATGCGGTATACTCTCCAGGATGTAGGAAGAGATTTGTGTCAGCAGTTGCTGCACTCTGTCACCGTACGTTATCAGCTCTGGTTCACGTCTGATAGTCGCCATTTACTTGGCTAACGATCGACTGGGAGTCTCCATATATGAGAAGGTCTTTGATTCCCATGTCGACGGAAATCTCGAGACCTGCTATCAAAGCTTCATATTCAACTTCGTTATTAGTCCTTGGCTCCTTTAAAGAGAGGGTGTAGCGTAGTATCTCTCATTGTGGAGTTACGAAGATAAGGCCCACCCCGGCTTTGATTATGGGAGTGTTTTGCTTTCGCCTCTTTATGGACGTTGCTCCATCGAAGTAAAGATCCCATCGGGAATCATTTTCTTCCTTCTCTCCTTCAATGGTGTCGAACGCATGTTGATTTGTATGAAAAAGTGTGTTTGTAGTAGTTAACCGCAATCAATAACGGTGTCGCGTGTAGCTAGACCGAGATGAGTACGGGTCGTTCTCAGGGAAACGTTGAACCTTTTATTCTTACTTTAGGCGTGTTGAGAAAGAGAGGAGGAAGAATAAAGAGGTTATAGAATGGTTGTAGGATCTAGATCTACGTTAAAGAAGAATGCAAAATATAGATCTAGATTAACTACGGATGTAAGTTTATATAAGAAGAGGGCTTGTAGGGTTCATTAGGATTTAGTAGTTATGGATGATTAATTAAAAATTACTCTTTCTATCTTTTAATAGATTTAAAACTAGAACGACAGTGATGCGTGTAGATTAGGGTTTCTGGAGGGAAAAGGAATCCCACTCTTAACCCCTATCTCGACACGGAACTCCGTTCATATCTAGCCTTTACCAAAACAATCATCAATCTAATCTCTAATCGTGGTCGAGACTAACAATGAATTGGTAGCGTGCCCGATTAGGATGTTAATGATTCTTTTGATAAAGTTTATAAACTTTATAGGACGTAAAAAGAGTTTAGGTATTTTCATCATCCATTAACCTACCCTAATCCTACGAACCCTAACAAGCGGAGAATTACTCACGCATGTTGGGAGAAAAAGAGATGGAGAGAGAATGCATAATTAAACTACAAAGAAATAGAATAGGAAAAAGAGCTACCTTTATTAATCAACAATATTCATTACACTTTGATTCCTTAGAAAATGGTTACAAATACTAGTTTGCTTCTCGATCTCTTCTAAGGAGGTAGATGGACTGTTGATGATCCGCCTGGATGCGTGAGCCGTCTTGAACTTCGTGATCGCGTCGACTTGATAATTTTTCCAAGAGGCTCTCGGTCTTTATTTATAGTCCCAAAGCCCGAAAATTAGCTTCCTAATTTGGAAGCAAATAGTTACGATCCAACAGAAGAAATTCCAGCCCTTGATTCATCGGCCAAGTAGAGGGATCCGCGGCCAAGTAGAGGGATCGTTGGATCATTTTTCTGTGGCTTGATCTTTGTGACATATGGCGATCTCTGGAACCTTTGGAACTTGGAAATCTTCTCGTATTTGCTGCCAGACTTGATTTCTAAGTTTTGCTTTCTTAATTAGACAGGTTTGCTTTAACAACTTGATTTTCTTGATTTTAGTCCTGAAAATTCTGCCCAACAACTCAAATGATATTTAATAGAGTTTGTTTTCTTAAGTTTGGTCAATGATATTTTTTGCATACATTTTCCTACCAAATGCTAATTATAATATATAAATACATGAAAACAGTCTTTTTACAGATAAACCCTCATATGTATCATATATTATAATAAACACCTTTTCTAATATAGAAATAGTAAGAAAAATGTAATAACAAATGTGCAGTTTCATCAACTGAACAAATACCCCCAAACTTATCTTTGATCGTCCCGAGCAAACTAATTTATTCAAGAGAAGGAGAAAAAAGAAAGGAGAAAACTAAGCACACTTTCGTAAGCAAACACGATTGCACTGAGCACATGCAACAAGCCGTTAAACCTCTAGGTGTCCCTAGTCGGAGGAGTGTTGTCTCCTGAGGGTTTTCAGCGGATTACACCTACAAAATCCTATATTAAAAGAGAGATGGTGAAATTTACATATAAAGATAAGAACCATAAAAGAAATACTTTGAAAATTTAGAGTTTCCAACTACACTAGCTTTTCAGTTGTCATGAGCCCTATCTTAATAGTCATGAAAAGATGTTAGAAATCACATTATCCCTCAATAAAACATCGTCTTTATTCTTCTTTCCTATCTTTCATCCAAACATCGATCATATACCCCTACGTGTGTGTATAGAACATCCCTACACTCGAAGAATTCAATTCAAGCTATCATACTCTTGTCCATCTACCTCAGTACTTTTTAATTTGATGAATATTTGGTTGGATTTGTTCGCACATTTTTCATGCGATCGTTAATACTTCTTGAGGTACTAACCGACCGATTACTCATATGCTTGCTGATTAGGTGATAGTATTTTCCTCGTCTTGCAGCACCTAAGGCTTAGCAGTGACTCCCAGACCAGTTGGTCTAAGGCACTAGGTGATGAAGCACCCTCGCGATATTTTTTTATTGCTACCTTGGCGATAACAAAACCAGTGTTCATTTTTCTTTTCACCATTTTAATATTTTCTTCATTTTTTATTTTCTTCATACTTTGGCTTTTAGACAAGAGCATTTCAAGGTATTCTCTACTATCCCGAGTTTCAAGACGTGTGTAAGTGTGCATAGTAGGGTATCAACATTCAAATGTTTGACTTCCAGAATAGGAACTATTTTTCAGACTTATTTTTATCCTCAGATTAGTGAGTTCCTTCATCTTACTAACCCTTGGGACAACAGCTCATAACTACTTATTACTAGTTCGTTTAAGAAAACTTCTAATCTTATTGGTTTTCTTAAACTGTTCCTATCTTTCATATATAATTTTTCACTTTCTATTCTTTTATTATCAAAGAAATTTTTAAATTTTTTGAAAATGTTGTGCTTATGCAAAATATGATGTAAATTGATGCGTAAATAAGCACAAACCACCCCCAAACTTGTTTTCAACAGTGTCCTCACTGTTGTTATCTGCTGGATCTCAAAAACCTGTAAGCTTGGGAGGACATTATTAATGGGGGCAAGAATATATGAAAGTGAAAATCCTCCCCCAAACTTATTTTTGGCTCTCAAATTTAAGGACAAAAGTTATGTTCAAGAGCCAAAAATATACCCCCCCTCAAACATGAGTTAGACAATACGAAGCATTTTAAGAGGGGATGAGTCATTTTGGTCAAAGTAGGACTTTACAAAGACCAAAAGTTAACACCAACCATTCAAAGATTTTATCAGTATAGCGTATAAGTTGGTGGAAGAATGTGTTGTATCGATTCACGAAAAAATGGGGAAGGGATAAGAGGTGGTCTGGAAAGGGTTTGAAATTAGAGAAAAGAAAGAATGAGGATGAATGTGAATGATTAGGAAGAAAGAATGGTGACGGTTAAACCTCTATAGGTGGAGATTGATCAATCACAAAATCCGTATTGTTTAAAAATTCAAGTTCGTCAGCAAAAAGTTCTTCAAAACTTTTATCAATGGTGTGATTGAACATTTTGCTGTCAAAGAGTTTTGTGCCAGAATTTATCCTACTTGATTCATCAAAAATCATTGAGGAAGAGGACTCGAAAAACTCATCTACCTTATTTTTAAAAATATCCAAATCAAGTTGAATTTCTGGTATTATTGAACTTGAATTAACGGATTGTGATTCATCAAAACTCACTGAAACTATAGGAACAGAAGAAGAACTGGAGAAAGTAGAAGGTGAAATGGGTAAACAAATTGGTGTGTCGAGTGTTGCTGAACCAAACGTGGAAGATGGAGGTTGTATTTCGGTCTGATCTTCAGGTATACCATTATCATCAACTTCAAGACATATTTGGGGTTCGGGAAGAATTAAAGGCTCAAGATGATGACCACAAGGAAGTGAAAGGATTTGATGAGTTGGTGGGACAAAATCATCCAAAATTTCGGGTTCATCAATCAATATATCCCCAACGTCAATCACCTCATTCAAGTGAAGATTAAAATTCTCAAAACCTCTTCAAAAGTTTGGTTTTCAATCAGTTTTGGTTCAAGAGTGGAGGTGTAGAGATTACAAGGGTTGGGTATGATTTCACTTGAAATGGACCCTTCACAATCGGATAAATCAAACACTAAAAAGTCACACAACTTATCAGATATTCTATCTTCAATTGATGAATCATTTGGTGTACTTGATGAATCTATGAAACTGGAGTTGTGAATTTCAGTTTGGAATGGGGAGGTTTGATTAGGAAGGGTGTACAGTTCCGTCTCACTACCCAAATTCTCATTTTGTCCTATGCCCGAATCATATACTGAAAAATTTTGGGCAGGTTTGAAATTCTTTGCTTGCATCCACTCTGTTGTTTCCTTCCTAAATTAGTTCGACAATTCCAGAAATTTTTCTAATGTCTTCTCCAGACTAGTCTTGGGTTGATAAGAGGTTTCAGTATAAGATTGAAATTCCCGTGCATAATTAAAACTCCCAAATGACCGATTAGAAGAACTGTCTAGAGAAAGTGGAAAAGTCGGATTGGATTGATAGGAATAGAATGGTTGCGAAAATTGGGTGGGAGTAGGGTCAAAATTATGATAAGAAGAATATTGATATGGGTTGGTCGGTTGGCTATCAAACTCTTCTTTGAAAAGTGGAGGTGATGGTTGATATTGGTCCGGGTTGAAACTTTGGCCTCTAGCCCTAACTATGTGCTCAGCAATGGACATTCGTCTAGAGGCTTCCTCACTCTGGGTATCAACTGAAACAGGTGTAGGATTAGGATACGGTTGATAAGACCTAGAATGAGGTGGCCAACTGTTTCTTCCTGCTTGTTCTATATGATCTCTTAAGGACATGGAAGAACCGGACGGTATACTGAAGTGATTACGAAAACATGAAATATCTGGTTGTGGACAGCAAAGCTCGGCAAGTGTTCTTCTGTATGGGTCACCCATTATAAGAAGAGAAGAGGGGGGAAAGGTAAAAAGGGGAGAAAATAATTGGTTTGTTTTGAAAAATGACGGATTTAGACAAATCACACAAAAATGCACAAACAACCCTAGAACTATGGTTACCTAGGTCCAGTCTCTAAACCGCTCCCAGACTTCCAAAGGACAAGCCGTAGGATCAATCCTCTACCGCCTCTTTACTACCCTTGTAGCCAGGTAAGTGCCAGGTGAGTGGGAGGCTCCCCACTACGAAAGTAGTGGTCCTAATTAAGTAACCACTCGCCTCAGACACACTTGCCTAGACACCATAAAAATAATGCGGATAAGCGATAGATTACCCACGACCTTCCTCTGTCCTTATTGAGCGCGACAGTCCTTAGAGTCCGGTCTAGATATTTTTTAAATTAATATAGGGTTGATGCAAATGCTCGGTTTGTGATTTGTGGGGCTTAGGAAGGGTGATGAAATCCCCACCTAATCTGAATTTTGGTCTTGCCCTTTAAAAATCCGTATTAAAATATGCAAAAACAAACCGCAAAACAAAACTTTGCAAAAAGATTTTTGAGCAGCAATATTTTGCAAAGAATCCTGCAGAAAAGATATTTGATTGGATTTGAGAACAGAGAGAAAGAAATAGGAAATATACCAAAGAGGTTTGGAACCCTAAATCCCCTCTCCCGCCGCGCTTCCGCCGCCAAAAGGCTCCTTTGCCGTGGTTCCGCCGCTGGGTGGAGGGATCAGGTGGTGAAAGTTTGCTCTGTGGCCTCCTGTACTTCTCTGGATCTTGATGAATGTCTCTGTCTTCTGTTTCCTCAATTCTGTGACTCCAGATTTCCTCGCAAAATTCACACAATAATCGTTAAATATACAATTTGCAATTTTATTTTATTTATGATATAGATCGTATAAGAATTCAACACAAATAGTAAGAATAAAAAAATTACGCACGGATCCCCGGCAACGGCGCCATTTGATTTGTATGAAAAAGTGTGTTTGTAGTAGTTAACCGCAATCAATAACAGTGTCGCGTATAGCTAGACCGAGATGAGTACGGATCGTCCTCAGGGAAACGTGGAACCTTTTATTCTTACTTTAGGCGTGTTGAGAAAGAGAGGAGGAAGAATAAAGAGGTTGTAGAATGGTTGTAGGATCTAGATTTACGTTAAAGAAGAATGCAAAAAATAGATCTAGATTAACTACGGATGTAAGTTTATATAAGAAGAGGGCTTGTAGGGTTCATTAGGATTTAGTAGTTATGGATGATTAATTAAAGATTACTCTTTCTATCCTTTAATAGATTTAAAACTAGAACGACAGTGATGCGTGTAGATTAGGGTTTCTGGAGGGAAAAGGAATCCCACTCTTAACCCCTATCTCGACACGGAACTCCGTTCATATCTAGCCTTTACCAAAACAATTATCAATCTAATCTCTAATCGTGGTCGAGACTAACAATGAATTGGTAGCGTGCCCGATTAGGATGTTAATGATTCTTTTGATAAAGTTTATAAACTTTATAGGACGTAAAAAGAGTTTAGGTATTTTCATCATCCATTAACTTACCCTAATCCTACGAACCCTAACAAGCGGAGAATTACTCGCGCATGTTGGGAGAAAAAGAGATGGAGAGAGAATGCATAATTAAACTACAAAGAAATAGAATAGGAAAAAGAGCTACCTTTATTAATCAACAATATTCATTATACTTTGATTCCTTAGAAAATGATTACAAATACTAGTTTGCTTCTCGATCACTTCTAAGGAGGTAGATGAACCGTTGATGATCAGCCTGGATGCGTGAGCCGTCTTGGACTTCGTGATCGCGTCTACTTGATAATTTTTCCAAGAGGCTCTCGGTCTTTATTTATAGTCCCAAAGCCCAAAACTTAGCTTCCTAATTTGGAAGCAAGTAGTTACGATCCAACAGAAGAAATTCCAGCCCTTGATTCATCCGGCCCACGGCAGATCCGTGGCCAATAGGGGAGTTTGGCCGCGGATTCGCGGCCAAGTAGAGGGATCGTTGGATCATTTTTCTGTGGCTTGATCTTTGTGACATGTGGCGATCTCTTGAACCTTTGGAACTTGGAAATCTTCTCGTAGTTGCTGCCAGACTTGATTTCTAAGTTTTGCTTTCTTAATTAGGCAGGTTTGCTTTAACAACTTGATTTTCTTGATTTTAGTCCTGAAAATTCTGCACAACAACTTAAATGATATTTAGTAGAGTTTGTTTTCTTAAGATTTGGTCAATGATATTTTTTGCATACATTTTCCTACCAAATGCTAATTATAATATATAAATACATGAAAACGGTCTTTTTACAGATAAACCCTCATATGTATCATATATTATAATAAACACCTTTTCTAATATAGAAATAGTAGGAAATATGTAATAAAAAATGTGCAGTTTTATCAACTGAACACATGTTCATCCGGCAACTCACAATTTTGGGGGGAGTCGGCTGGTATTGGATGCCCTGCAAGAAAGTCGTCAATGGCCTGGCCTTTCACTTCTTTGAGAGGCCGATACGTTATCGAGAACTCCATCGGGAGGAGAGCTCATTTCGCGATCCTTCCCGTTAGTATGATCTTCGACATTAGATATTTGAGAGGATCCACATTTGATAAGATGGACCACATGTGCCAAGGCGTAGTGTCTGAGCTTCGTTATCGCAAAGATTAGTGCAAGACAATACTTTTCGATGGGGGAGTAGTTGTTTTATGCCCCAAGGAGAACTTGACTCAAATATTATAGAGCTCTTTCCTTTCCCTGTTCGTTCTCATGTGCCCATAACGCGCCTAGAGAACCCTCAAGGGTTGTTGTATACAGGATGGGGGGTTTTCCCTTCACCGGAGTGGTCAGTACCGGCGGATTTTGTAAGTAGTGTTTGATTTCATCTAGTGCATTTTGGCACTTTTGATCCCAGACGAACGGGGTCCCCTAATTAATTAGATGACTATGGGGACGACATTTTCCTGACAGGTTAGCTATGAACCGTCCGATATTCGCGAGCTTTCCTCGAACGGATCGAAATTGCATGAGAGTCCTTGCCATGAGCATTTCCGTAATCGCCTTGATCTTTGAGGGGTCGATTTCGATACCCTGGTGCCGTATGATGAATCCTAGGAATTGGCCCGAGGAGACTCCAAATGCGCATTTTAGAGGGTTCATCTTCAGAATATACTTCCGAAGATGTTGAAACACTGTGTTTAGATGTTCCATATATTCCTCGTATGACTTGCTTTTCACCACAAGGTCGTCGATGTAGCATTAAACAATCTCATGAATGAGGTCATCGAAAATCTTCGTCATGGCCCTCTAGTAGGTAGCGCCAGCGTTCTTCAGACCGAAAGGCGTCACTTTATAACAGAATATTCCCAGCAGAGTCCAGAAGGCAGTATGCTTTTGGTCTTCGGGATGCATCTTTATTTGATTGTATCCTGAAGATTCGCCCATAAAGGAGAAGACCTTATAGGTAGACGTTTTATCGATCATCAGTTCGGTTACAGGTACTGGAAAATCGTCCTTTGGGCAAGCTTTGTTGAGGTCCCGAAAGTCCACGCAGATGCGCACCATCCCATTTTTCTTCATCACCGGAACGATGTTAGCGATCCAGTTAGAATATTGAACTTTTTCGATGAAGCTGGAGTTAATTAGTTTCTTAACTTTGGCTTTGATACTCATCTCAAGTTTGAGCCGCATTCTTCTTGGTACTTGCTTGACTGGCTTGATGTCCGGCGATATGGCCAGTTTATGTACTGCAACTTTTTGATCTAATCCCGGCATCTCGGAATAATTCCATGTGAAGCAGTCTTTATATTGCATGAGCACGCCTTTTAACATGGCTACCTATTTTCTAGGTAGCAGTTCACTGACGAACGTTGGCCTCGGATCGTTTTCGTTCCTAAGTCAATTTTTCTTAGGTTGTCCGCCGTGGTGTATATCCCATCTTCTAGCTTTTTTGGTGCTGGTGGAAATTCTGAGATCACCCCATCCTTGTCTTCATTGGTGAAGCACTTGAAAAGGTCATCCATAGCCTTATGACCTTCTGTAACATTTCAGAAAAATAAAATATTATTTTTGGGAATTTTTTTATAATTAAATAATATTATATTGAATATTTTAATAAGGCGGTATAATTAAATACCGATAAATTGGGAAAAGATTTGGAAAATTATGGAAATTACTAAAAAGAGAGCGTTATATTAAATTTATGCAAATCATGAAATTTTATGATTCATTATACACTATTTAGTACTAATCGCGATTAGATATCACTAATCGGGGATTAAGCGTGTTTTGTGCATATGACATGCACGTGTCATTTTTAACACTTGTTACATTTTTATCATGGTTTTCCTTCATGATCATTTCATTTTAGGTTTTTAAATGAAAAGAATAGAAAAGAAAAGAAAAGTAAAAGGAAAACAATAAAGAAAGGATGGGTGGGCAAGAGAGAGAGAGAGAGGTGAGGGGTCAACCAAGACCATGGCTCTTTGTCCCTTCATTATTTCTTCTTCATTTCTCTTCCCTCTCTTCTCTCATGGCAGCACCTCCTTCCCTCTCCTCTACAACCCCCACAAACACCATCAAACCTTCATCAAAACTCCATCCCCACTCCATTAAAAATGTGCACAAGTCCTCTAGCTACACTTTGGACCAAGAAATCAAGGATTTTGGACACCTGGGGCAACTCAAGAAATTTCTTGAGTTTCCAAATGAGGTAATTTCTGAACCATTAGTATAGTATTTGGTTTATCTTAACACCTATGCATGTTTAGAAGTGATTTAGTTCGGTTTAGTGAACTTAGGAAATTTCAAGTTAGGGTTCGAGGAATTCTTGGGTTGTGAAGTGTAATTAAGATTAGTAGGGGCCTCGCTACCCCTGTAGTGATTGTTTATTAGACTTAAAACATAGAACTAAACCCCGAAACACGGACTTAGAAACCCCGACATCGGAAATTTGTGAGAATTGTGATGGTATTTAGAGATCTGCTAAGACCCGGGGCACCTGAAAAATATTTAGCGAAGACTGTGAGTCATGCAGGCAACCTAGAAGCTGTTCCCAAGACCCCAGACCATATCTCTTCATTTTGGCCGCCTTTTTTCTCTTTTTTAGCCCCAATTTACGGCCATGGTACGTTGGAATCATTCCGTGCTTGGTCCATGGCTTCATTTTAGTCAAATTAGACCTACCCTATATGCAGAATTGCCTAATTTCACCTGGAACAAAATCTGTAGCATGTTTTCTAAGTTTCTGAATTCGTTTTGCGGCTTTTAATGAATTTGGATTTGGTATTTGATATTGTGTTTCCTTCGTGTGGCGTTTGATCGTCAACGACTAGGGTTACTGATCGTGTTTTGCATGCGAGGCTATGGGTTTTGACCTATGAACGATACGCGTGTCGATTTGGTTTTCGTGCGCTTTTTCCATTTACGTTTTCTTGTGGTATACATGTAGGTACCCTCGAGTGGGTTCGGAGCAACAAGGAGGGGCATGGCGACATCGACATCGGCAAGCAAGAGCAGGTGAGTAGATATATATCTATGGGGGAAGTCGGGTGGATGGCTATAGCACCCCCGCAATGTCGTAAGAAATGATATGATATGATATAGATATACTTAGATATGTTATTGAGGGATATAAACACTTAGCAAGAAAAACTTTAGGAGATCATGGGTTAATATTAGCGAGATTTGAGGAAAGTGGTTTAGTTGGTTTCTTAGTCGCGAACCCTAGAGTGAGGTTGTTACCCATACACATGCACGCACGAGATATGGTTTTAGGTGTACATGTTGTAAGTCCATGCTACCTCTCCCGGTACTTTCGGGAATGCGGAATTTGGTAAAAAAAACGATTTTCTTAAAGATGGTAACATGGACCTAAAACCCGGATCTTGGTTAAACATCTATCTAACAACCTAACTATGAGTTTCTAGCTACTCGGTTAGGGGGTTATACCTTGCTTGTCTTGAACTCCTTCGTCTTCAAACTCCGATGGTGGTCCGATTGGCTTCTTCTCGTCGTCTCCGTACGCCGAAGATAGATCCACCTGAAAGCTCCAACCTTTAGCTCCTTCTTCGTTCTTTGAAGAAACTAGTTCACTTGGTTTGCTAAACCTAGTGAACTAGAATGAGTAGAGAAGAATTAGAATGGGATTTTATCTATGGTTCTTGATTCTCAACTCATGAGAGATATGAACCATAGAGTAAAGAGAGGGAGCAAGAGCAAGAGGGTGAGAGCAAAAATGGAGAGCTCAAGAACAAGAGAGAGAATGAGCAAGAAAGAATGAGGCTCTCTTTTGTCTTTCACCCTCTCATAATCCAAAGTCATGATAACTCATCATACTAACAAAAGTCTTATGTGATGGTTGAAGCAACCATAACCATATCATTTCATGCACTCATTTTGCATAAATGAGCAAGCAAACAAAAGTCTTTGCCATGAAATGATGGCTATGGTTATCATGATGGTCAACTAGTCAAGCCTAGTCAACCGGTCAACAAGTCAACAAAAGTCAACAAGTCAACAAAAGTCAACAAGTCAACAAAGTCAACAACCATATCACCATAATACTTAATTAATATAATAGTTAATCACATATCATATTCTCATTAGGGTTGAGCAAAAAGTCAAATAGTCAACGGTCAACTGTCAACAACCCTAATGAGAATCCACTGCCTCTGTCTCCCTGTCAACTGTGCATACACACCCGCATCCGCGTTCCGAGGAACACGAATGCACACTGGATAAATCCAATCCCATAAGGTACACTAGGATCTGGCTTAAACCAAAGCCCGCTAGTGTAAACTGTCCGGACACTGTACGCGCACAAGTGCACGGATGTGACCGAACCCTGTCGCAAAACCATGCAACCTGTCGCAATACCATGCGACCTCTACTCTTTTGCCTAAAGGCGAAAAGCTTTCTGTGTGGGACTCTAAAGACTCGACACTACGCTGGCAGTGGGTTTAACCACAGACCGCAAGCGGCACTAGCTGTGCGTAACGGTCCCCAGGTAATGCCGACAAGAAGACCGACGAGGCGAAACCCATCTGAACTCCTACTGAGCCTGAGTGTGACATTCTCCGTACAGTCCGGTCTGTTCGTCTGATACATCGCATGGCGGGCCTAGGGGGCGGTAAACGTCAGTCCCCCAATAGCGGTACAAGTCGTGCCGGAGCGAAGCCCAAAACACCCTGAGATAACACTGGAAACCTACCAGTATATCTCGTTTGCCCTGGCCAGGGACTACTCGTGTAATGGCTCTCCTAGACACAGCGCGATGTCAACCCCCAATACCGGGAGAGATGAATCCTGTCTAACCGTCACTGCCTCCAAGTGCTTCGGGACTGCACCCAACCACTGCCTGTTTGCACGACTCCTTTGAGCCGTGGTAGGGTAGTGATCAAAGTACAGTGGGAACACACTCGAGGCGAAGTGACAGTGTCAAGTCAGCGGACTAAGCTGTACTCATGTCACCTGGGAACTGATAACTAACGATAGGTATAATACCAACTAGTCAGTTCCCGACGAGTCCTGTCCAGTATACCCGTAACCTAACGAGCACCCGCATACTATCTCAAGTACGACGTACTGACGGCTGTGGGACAGACCGTCTCCTACACTGGGATGAGAAGCGCATGCGCTGGTCTACTCCGGAGTATCGATGCCCTGTCTCGATAGTCCTGCGACCAAGGACCTGCATAAGGATGTGCTTATAGATTACCCAGCCCCACTAGTGTAACGGCCATCACATCGCTGGTAATCAAGCAAAGATCCTAAGGGCTCTACTAATGTGTATAGGCGATATACAAAAATAAACACATGTACACATTGAAGTAGAAACAAACCAAGTAGCATACTACTATTTTGAGCAAGATTGTCAATACAAGGTGAATATCCCAAGCTTCCATTAAGTAATATACATACTAGTATGATACAGTAATGGCCTCTAGGGCATATACACTAACAATCTCCCACTTGCACTAAGGCCATGTACTGGCGTATCGAAGACCTATCATCTCAATCAGCCGCTCGAACTGAGTCTGGGGCAAGGCCTTGGTGAATGGATCTGCAGTGTTATCTTCTGATTTTACTCTCTTTACCTCGATCTCCCGGCGATCAATGATCTCCCTGATCAGGTGGAACCGCCTCAAAATGTGCCTGGACTTCTGATGGGACCTGGGTTCCTTCGCTAAAGCTATAGCGCCGTTGTTGTCACAATACAGCGGTATTGAATCAACACTGGTAGGAACCACCTGAAGTTCCGTGAGGAACTTCTTCATCCAGACAGCTTCCTTTGCGGCATCGCAAGCAGCTATGTACTCCGCTTCCATGGTTGAGTCAGCAACGGTTTCCTGCTTGGAACTCTTCCAGCAAACCGCCCCTCCATTGAGGGTAAAGACATAACCCGACATGGACTTGGAGTCATCCTTGTCACTCTGGAAGCTGGAGTCAGCAAAGGCCTCAATCTGGAGGTCTTTTCCGCCATACACCAAGAACATCTCCTTAGTCCTTCTCAGGTACTTGAGAATGTTCTTTACTGCTATCCAGTGTTTCTCCCCTGGGTCCGACTGATACCGGCTTACAACGCTCAATGCGTATGCTACATCTGGTCTGGTACATAACATCACATACATAATAGAGCCTACCGCAGATGCGTAGGGTATTGATGACATGCGAGCCCTTTCCAAATCAGTCTTGGGAGACATCTCTTTGGAGAGGGTGATTCCGTGACAAGCCGGTAGATTACCGCGCTTGGAATCTTCCATACTGAATCGTTTCAGTATGGTGTCGATGTACCTTGACTGTGAAAGTCCCAACATCCTTTTAGATCTATCACGATAGATCTGGATCCCCAGAATGTAGTTGGCATCGCCCAGGTCCTTCATGGAGAACCTCTGTGACAAGAATCCTTTGACTGACTGTAGCATAGGAATATCATTTCCTATTAGGAGAATGTCATCGACGTACAAGACGAGGAATACCACATTTCTCCCTACAATCTTACTGTAAATGCATGGTTCATCTGGGTTTTTGACAAAGTCGAATTCTTTGACAGTATCATCAAAGCAGATGTTCCAACTCCGCGATGCCTGCTTAAGTCCATAGATGGACTTGAGCAACTTGCACACTTTACCGCTGCTCCCACTCTGATTGAATCCCTCTGGCTGATCCATATAGACGCACTCTTCCAAATTTCCATTTAGGAAAGCCGTCTTAACGTCCATCTGCCAGATCTCATAATCGTGGAAGGCAGCAATGGCAAGAAGGATCCGAATGGATTTAAGCATGGCTACCGGAGAAAAAGTCTCGTCATAGTCCAAACCAGGTCTTTGACGAAAACCCTTTGCAACGAGCCTAGCTTTATAGGTTTCAACCTGCCTATCTACACCAATCTTCTTTCTGAAGATCCATTTGCAGCCTACGGGTTTTACCCCTTCTGGAGCAAAGTCCAAACTTTGTTGGTGTACATGGACTCCATCTCGGTCCGCATTGCATCCAGCCATTTTACCGAGTCACCGCTCTGAATGGCTTGTTGGAAGCTAGTAGGCTCATCATAATCTATGATGCAATCCTCTCTATCCCCGTCTATGAGAAAACCGTAGTATCTCTCGGGCGGATGAGACTGCCTACTACTCCTGCGGAGCGGCGTAGGAATGTCCGGTTCCCCTGAACCTTCTGGTTCTACTAAGGTTTCAGTAATAGCTTGCGGTTCTAGAATTTCCTCCAGTTCTATTGCGCTCCCACTTATCTGATTTTCTAAAAACTCAGTTTCCAAGAAGCGGGCATGACGAGAAACAAGGACTTTTTGCTCCTCTGCGTAATAGAAAAGATACCCCTTGGAGTTCTTTGGGTATCCCACAAACTTGCACTGTACTGAGCGTGCCTCGTGCTTGTCCGCATGCTGCTTTTTTACAAAAGCCGGACATCCCCATGTCTTAAAGGATTTAAGACAGGGTTTCTTCCCACTCCACATCTGATATGGTGTGGTAGGCACTGTCTTAGTAGGAACTTGGTTCAAGAGATGTGCAGCTGTTTCCAGTGCATAACCCCAGAAAGATCGCGGCAACTCAGCCTTACTCATCATGGAACGAACCATATCTAATAGGGTTCGATTCCTTCTTTCCGATACACCGTTGTGTTGTGGTGTGTATGGAGGAGTACGCTGAGAGAGAATTCCATTCTCTTTTAAGTAGTCCAGAAACTCGGCACTCAAGTATTCACCACCTCGATCCGATCTTAGGATCTTGATACTTTTGCCTGTTTGTTTTTCTACTTCATTCTTATATTCCCGAAATTTCTCAAAGGCCTCGGATTTGTGCTTCATTAAGAAGACATGTCCATACCTAGAGAAATCATCTGTGAAAGTAATGAAGTATGAATAACCGCTTCGCGCATGTGTAGACATTGGACCACACACGTCACTGTGTATAAGTCCCAAGAGCTCGCTCGCTCTTACTCCGTGTCCAGTGAATGGAGTCTTTGTCATCTTTCCCATGAGACAAGATTCACAAGTGGCATAAGACTGGTACTCGAACGGATCCAAGTATCCTTCTTTATGTAACTTAGTCAACCGTGTCTCATTGATGTGACCCAGTCTACAATGCCATAAGAAAGCCTGATTTAATTCTGGAGACTTTCTTTTAAGTGTGTTCTGGACACTGAATATCTGAGCTTGATTCAATACGTATATACCGTTATTTAATGTACCTGACCCAATCAGTGCTTGATTTAGGTGGATGTTTACTACATCGCTTACAAAAGCAAAATCATATCCTTCCTTAGAAAGTAAGGATACAGATATGATATTGCAAGTCGCACCTGGTACATACAAACAGTCACACAGAATCAATATCTGCCCAGTTGTCAGTCCTAGGTGATATTCCCCTACGGATACAGCATCCATGCTCATTCCGTTAGCAACCCTGAGAGTCATATCACATTTCCTGATAACCCTACGGTTTCTCAGACCCTGTAACGAATTACAGATATGAGATCCTGATCCGGTATCCAATACCCAGGAAGTAGGGTTAACTGACAAACAGTTCTCAATTACAAACACACTCGAAGCCGAAGCCACAACATGCTTCGAATTCTGGCTACTGGCTTTACAAGCCCTGCAATCTTTCTGCCATAGTTCATTCCCGTTACAATAGGAACGTCCCTCTTTTACTATATCCAGTCCTGAAACTTTTGCCCTTGTTTTTCCTTTTTCTTCCCTGGTTTCTTTCAGGGTATAAGCAGAGGGCAGGGACTGTAGAATTGGGTCAGTACTTGACCCATTCTCCAACGTGGTCTCCAGGTCCGTGAGCTCAATATAGCTGGTCTCTGTAAGGACGTTGCCCCTTACAGATGACCCGACTGCCAACCTCGCTTGAAGCAATTCGTTCGAGGTCTCATATCTTGCGATACGAGATTGCTCTCCATATAAAACTTTGTTATGGAGGAAGATAGAAACTGAGTCCATCTTCTCGTGCTGCCTCTGGTTTGTACCATCAACTGAGGCTAACACGAGGCACTTGGCTTTCGCACAATCCTTTTCCGATGTCCTGCAGATGTGAACATCCGTGACAGGGGAAACTGGACCTGAGACAGCAGGGTTTTGATTAGTTAAGAGGTGTCCCAGCTTGTCATGGGCAATGGACATCTGGACAGACCTTTGCCAGTCATAACAGTCAGGTTCAGTCATGTTTTTATCTAGATGTAACCTAGGCGTGGTCACAGGGTCGCTGCAATTAAGAGAGAGAAGAAGAAACACTCAGCATGATGCTCTTGCAAGTTTAGAGTGGTTTTTAATTTGTCTAAACAGGATGGCTCCCACTGTTTCTCGAATCCCTCCTCAAACCATAAAGGAAGAATTAGTCGGGATCAATCCCACCGCACAATACTTGCTTAACCGTTCAGCCAGGCCGGTGTCGGTACTTCGAGGGAGGTTTTCCAACGCTTTCGCGAAGTTCCTTAATTAAAGAACCTCTTTTCCCTGGGGGCGTAGCCCCGCTAACACCTTTCTAGGCACCTACTAGGTTTATAGCATTGATCGTTTAGTGAGAAATTTCCCGAGGAGTAGCATATACTCACAGTAGGATCGGGATCCAAATATCATCGCGTGACGAAACTGAAGGAATCCTACCAGAATCATCACACTCCAAATGGTATGCAAATCTAGCAAGTTTCAGTACTTATGAAACTCCCGATGTGGGTTTTTGCCCCATGCTCTTATGACCTTGACTAAGGCCAACAAATCATAAGTCACATGTCAAGTTCTACCCGTCGTTGTCCAGGTTAATTTGAATCCATCCGTATATACCCTTGACTAAGGCCAACAAGGTAATACGACTGTCCCAAACCAACGCATCTATCTATGCAACATATGAATGTCCACCAGCTACCAATCACTGTGCCTTGACTAAGGCCAACAAACACAGCTTGAATACTGTTGAATATTCATATGAAACGACGGAGGGCTACGAATGGTTTTGGCGAAACCGTGAACGTAGTGAACTTGATTTAGTCGAAGGAACGAGATAGCTTTTAAATGGAGTGGCTCAAACTTCGCATTTTAAAAGTTTGTTTTTGAAAAGAACTGAGTGGTTTTTCGAAAGTGTTCCAACGACTTATACTTGGTTTATTTTCTTGCATTAGTTCTTTTAATGCATGTTTTGCTTGCATTAGTTCTTTTAATGCGTGATATTCTTGCATTAGTTCTTTTAATGCGTCCCATCATTTAATCCTACCATTGCAGAAAACAACCAAAATATGACGTACGCTTATGCCATTCGCATTCGCCACGGGGCCCCGTCATTACCCGTTAGGTTACTTAACTAACGACAGAGCGGGGGCTGGGCTAGCGCGGCTGTAAAACATAAGCAACGCCTAAATAATATCATATATTGATATACTGCAATGATAAACATTTCAGATCACAGATGAATACAATGGATATACTAGGAATCTGTAATTTGCACGAGCCTGTAACAAAAACAGATTACACGGTCGCGGTGAATAGCCAAATACCCCACCCAAGACCCCTACGGGTGCAGCAAACTACCCGCCAAGTACCCGAAGCGTAGTAACCTCCCTCATCTCCATGAGTAGGCCACTCGACACTTCGGCATACCCGGTAGTTTTTGCACCCCCTCCATGGGTCTATCCTAGGAGCAAAAACAGTAAAAAGAAATTATACAATGACGGCTACAACCCCGACCCGGTTGTGCGGCCATACAAATAATTATTACATCAATTTACAAATTTACATGAATTGAAAGAAAAGAAAACTCTCGTCTCACAACCCCCGGCTATTCACCCGCGACAATCCAACATATTCATATACACATTCCAGCAACATTACAGATCACAGATTTGTATAACCCCCACTAATCGACATATAGCGATTAGTAGACGTTCAATACAAATATCACATAACAGAAAAACCCGTTAGCTAAAGTCTTTTAGAAGTTCGATCAAAAATACGGGTTTTCGGGACCCCAAAATAAAATTTTCGTTCTGGAAAATCTGGGTTGAAAATATATGTACCAAAATTCCCAAAATACCCCCAGAAGTATACTGTAGCAAAAATGAACCAGAGAGGGGGCAAGGAGGCCGCAGAACCGCGGCAATAGCAAGCTATTGCCGCGTTTCCGCGCTCGTTTAGGGGAATCACCTGGTGATTTTTCTACAGTAGCAATAAAAAACCCTGAGCCGATTTTAGGTGTTAAAATAATCAACTTTTGAACAGTAGAAAAATCGACAGAAACTCGAATTTTTGGGGTTTTGTTTTTGGGACTTTTTCTTTGATCGATCTTCCAGTTACTTGCTAACTTGTTAGATAGAGTTTAACCTGGCTCTGATACCACTGTAAGTCCATGCTACCTCTCCCGGTACTTTCGGAAATGCGGAATTTGGTAAAAAAAACGATTTTCTTAAAGATGGTAACATGGACCTAAAACCCGGATCTTGGTTAAACATCTATCTAACAACCTAACTATGAGTTTCTAGCTACTCGGTTAGGGGGTTATACCTTGCTTGTCTTGAACTCCTTCGTCTTCAAACTCCGATGGTGGTCCGATTGGCTTCTTCTCGTCGTCTCCGTACGCCGAAGATAGATCCACCTGAAAGCTCCAACCTTTAGCTCCTTCTTCGTTCTTTGAAGAAACTAGTTCACTTGGTTTGCTAAACCTAGTGAACTAGAATGAGTAGAGAAGAATTAGAATGGGATTTTATCTATGGTTCTTGATTCTCAACTCATGAGAGATATGAACCATAGAGTAAAGAGAGGGAGCAAGAGCAAGAGGGTGAGAGCAAAAATGGAGAGCTCAAGAACAAGAGAGAGAATGAGCAAGAAAGAATGAGGCTATCTTTTGTCTTTCACCCTCTCATAATCCAAAGTCATGATAACTCATCATACTAACAAAAGTCTTATGTGATGGTTGAAGCAACCATAACCATATCATTTCATGCACTTATTTTGCATAAATGAGCAAGCAAACAAAAGTCTTTGCCATGAAATGATGGCTATGGTTATCATGATGGTCAACTAGTCAAGCCTAGTCAACCGGTCAACAAGTCAACAAAAGTCAACAAGTCAACAAAATCAACAAGTCAACAAAAGTCAACAAGTCAACAAAGTCAACAACCATATCACCATAATACTTAATTAATATAATAGTTAATCACATATCATATTCTCATTAGGGTTGAGCAAAAAGTCAAATAGTCAACGGTCAACTGTCAACAACCCTAATGAGAATCCACTGCCTCTGTCTCCCTGTCAACTGTGCATACACACCCGCATCCGCGTTCCGAGGAACACGAATGCACACTGGATAAATCCAATCCCATAAGGTACACTAGGATCTGGCTTAAACCAAAGCCCGCTAGTGTAAACTGTCCGGACACTGTACGCGCACAAGTGCACGGATGTGACCGAACCCTGTCGCAAAACCATGCGACCTGTCGCAATACCATGCGACCTCTACTCTTTTGCCTAAAGGCGAAAAGCTTTCTGTGTGGGACTCTAAAGACTCGACACTACGCTGGCAGTGGGTTTAACCACAGACCGCAAGCGGCACTAGCTGTGCGTAACGGTCACCAGGTAATGCCGACAAGAAGACCGACGAGGCGAAACCCATCTGAACTCCTACTGAGCCTGAGTGTGACATTCTCCGTACAGTCCGGTCTGTTCGTCTGATACATCGCATGGCGGGCCTAGGGGGCGGTAAACGTCAGTCCCCCAATAGCGGTACAAGTCGTGCCGGAGCGAAGCCCAAAACACCCTGAGATAACACTGGAAACCTACCAGTATATCTCGTTTGCCCTGGCCAGGGACTACTCGTGTAATGGCTCTCCTAGACACAGCGCGATGTCAACCCCCAATACCGGGAGAGACGAATCCTGTCTAACCGTCACTGCCTCCAAGTGCTTCGGGACTGCACCCAACCACTGCCTGTTTGCACGACTCCTTTGAGCCGTGGTAGGGTAGTGATCAAAGTACAGTGGGAACACACTCGAGGCGAAGTGACAGTGTCAAGTCAGCGGACTAAGCTGTACTCATGTCACCTGGGAACTGATAACTGACGATAGGTATAATACCAACTAGTCAGTTCCCGACGAGTCCTGTCCAGTGTACCCGTAACCTAACGAGCACCCGCATACTATCTCAAGTACGACGTACTGACGGCTGTGGGACAGACCGTCTCCCACACTGGGATGAGAAGCGCATGCGCTGGTCTACTCCGGAGTATCGATGCCCTGTCTCGATAGTCCTGCGACCAGGGACCTGCATAAGGATGTGCTTATAGATTACCCAGCCCCACTAGTGTGACGGCCATCACATCGCTGGTAATCAAGCAAAGATCCTAAGGGCTCTACTAATGTGTATAGGCGATATACAAAAATAAACACATGTACACATTGAAGTAGAAACAAACCAAGTAGCATACTACTATTTTGAGCAAGATTGTCAATACAAGGTGAATATCCCAAGCTTCCATTAAGTAATATACATACTAGTATGATACAGTAATGGCCTCTAGGGCATATACACTAACACATGTTATATGCATGTGGATAGATGTGGATGCGTGGGTTTATATATATACATATACGGGTACATGGATGATAGAGGATAGTATATGGTACTTGGAGATGAGTCGATGTGATTGGGCATGATGCCGCGAGATCAGTGATGTGATTTGGTTCGTACTATGAGATACGACAGGAGATTATAGCGGATCTTTAGGCGAGGTGTTTCAAACACACGCACATATTTTGTTGATGGTATCAGCTTGTACTAGACTTAGATCTGTACCCCAGTTCATGACATATGATGATAAGGATACCAGATGAGTAATGAGATAAATATGATATTTGACCCATACCCAGATTTGGGATGCCGTACGATAGATTTACCGTATGAGATATAGTTATGAGGATAGATCCGCACTCTTGACTCGAGGATGTCATATTATTTATTGTATCATACGTGATACTATTGAGGCGAGATCACCGACTACTATATATATATATATATATATATATATATATATATATATATATATATATCGACTCAGACTTAGGTGGATTCCTTTACCCTTTTGACTGGGCTCGAGTCATACTCATTTTCAAAAGTGGAGAATTATGAGTAATTTAAATACCAAACTGTATGACTCTTATATTAGGTAGGTATATTTTTCAGTGTTGTTGTTACTACATCACTTTCTGTATATTCATGATGTTTCAGCGCATTGCATGCTTGTACATATGTTATCTGTAATTATTATGAAACCCTACTGTCAGGACACCAGCACCATTACCGATGATGCGTATGTTCCACGTACACTTGCTTGCTGGCTCACACACATCATCATCGGTAATTGCCATGTTACGTACACTTTAGAGAATACTATTCATTGATATAGCTTGCTAATTGATAGTTGCAATATGTTATAGCTTTCATATGCTAGTTTAACTATTGCATTTATTGCATGATATTAGATGTATTCATATATTCATAGGTCATACAGTATTATGGAGATTTATGCTGGTATTCACTGTTTATTGATATCATGATTTTGATGATTTCGGATCCTTCTTGAGATTTCTGGATTTGGAAACCGCATGTGAAAGTTTTATACACTGATGATTTGTTTTAAAGAGATAGATGCGGTTTTCCTTGATATGTTGAGTATTGTCCACCTTGATGTTTTCTTGGTTCTGAGATGGTTTTCGAGACCTGATTCGAGGAGTTGGATGAACCATCTGCAGGTACATGGTGGACCCGGTATAGTATCCCAGGGCAAGAAACTCGAGTTGTTGACGATAAGCCCAGCAGGGGCAGACTGCCTACCGGTGATTGTTTGGCGCGGCGGATATATGGAGTATACCGTTCATGGTCGTGTGATTGATGATATGGGCCGATCCGGACTGACGGAGCCCGAGGTATTAAGATATTGAGATTTGAGACACTGAGATATTGAGATTTGATGATACAGGCCAGTCCGGATAGCCGGAGCCTGAGATATTGAGATTTATGTTTTGTGTCGATACTTGACACTGATTTCTCTATTGATTTCATTGATGATACTCGATTTATATACATATAGAAATCTCATTGAATAAAGAAAACAGTTGTCTCATTCATGATGTATTATGTTTCCATTAGTAATACATTCATACATCATTTATCTGATATGTTGCTATCTGAGGCACTGACACGAGCACGTGGTATTGCACTTATGTGTAGATGGATCAGGACATTTATTTGAGGATATTACTTGATATGACCTAGGATAGCGTCATACATTCGATTTCTACTCTGTGATATTTTCTACTCACGAGTTGGCAACTCACCCCCGTTGTGCCACGGTTTCTTGCAGGTTTTGCTATACAGGTATCTTGACGGCTTGCTGGCATACTGCTTTCATTTCGGGTGATTGCTTTGGTAAATGGGTCACTTGCATCGTGACCACCATTGTACATTTATTATTTCAGTTGTATCTAGTAAACTCCATCAACAAGACTTGCATATTTGATACAACTAGAAGACCAGTGTTTATTCTTTCGATCTTAGAGTCGCGCTTGTATTATTATGGTTTTCTAGTGGATATGGGCTTTCTTTTGAGTTTTGATCCTCGCCCTTCGGCGTTGTATATTATATTGCTTGCGTGGTTTTGTCCGCCCTTTTGGCGAAGAGCTAGCTCCTGCTTGGGGATGCCTTATTCATTATATATGCTTTATCAGGTTTTGTACCCGTTTTGGGTCAGTATTTACAAAAGAAACTCTGCCGAAATTTTCAGAAAAGACTTGAGATTTTAAAAATGCATACTTCGGCTTATGTTGTTAAACTACTTACTTTAAATTGATTTTCCCTTCACTCTGCTGCTTCATTGGTTTTGATTTCTGGGTTTTGGCTTACTTAGATTACATACGCCTCGAGACGTTTCGTAATTTAGGTGCCTGTCATGTTCCGTACTTTTCGGGTCGTGACACCTTCCCCTTCTGAAAGTGTTATCATATGACAGGTATAGATTTGCTTCCATTCTTGTCGTTGAGATGGTCCTGTCCTTACAGTATAGGTCCTTTTTGGCTCATACTTTTGCGGCGGGGTTACCCTCCAGCTGTCGGATAAAGCGAATTGGCCTTGTTGATACTTGTCCTCGACCCAGTTCTTGAAGGTGAAGCAGTCTTCAAGGGGATGACCTATTGGTTGGTGATAGGAGCAATAATCCGGATGATGGACCTCGTTTATTTGTTCGGGGTGCCGAGACTCCGGAAGTGCCATCATTTGGTGCTTCATGACAAGGTTGAATATTTTCCTTGTCTTGTCTTGAGGGAAAGAGTATTCCCGGCCTATCTTCTTCATAAAGGACGGGTTCAAGCTGGCTTTTCCTTGAGTGTACGGCTTCTTGGATTCATTTTGCTGTTTTCGGGCATTGTTTGCTTTCCTCACCTTGTTTTAGCCTCTATTTTGGGATTTTCCTTCGAGGCGACAACGTACATCTGGCTGAGGATGAAGAGTATTGTAGTCTTCTTTCTCCGTGGACTGTTGGTTGAGGCGTTGCGTCCTGGCCTTTTCATAAATAGCCATTTCGTGACTATAGTTATCCTGAATCTTTTGACATGCTTCTTTCATTAGCTTGTCAACTTGTTCTTCGAACGATGGGCTTAACGTTCTTAGAGCGGAATCTCGTTCTGTTTCAACATCACAGCTATTTGGAAAAGTGTTTTCTTCTTCACTAGAGTTGTTTATAGCGCGACAACTGTGGAAATGCTCTCGTTTCCTGGACCAAACGTATCTGAGCCCGGTTGTCTCTATCTTCCCGTTAGGCATCTTTCGCTGAGTCCTGGAAGTATCCCAAATAGTTTTGTAGAATTGGGCTTGTCGAACAGTTTGTTCAAGAGGTACACCTTGGCATCTTAATAGTCTTTTCAATCCATCCGCGTAGTATCTTGGCAGAAGGATTGGTTGAAGCCTATCAAGTGTAAAATCGGCACCGTGCCAGACTTCTTTCTCTACTATGGTCTCCGTGAATTGGTAGAAGAGGATCGCCTTTTCACCTCTTCGCCTTGGTGGCACGTAGAAAATCTGTAGTTCCTGTACGCTATATTTATCAAGCGCAACAAGTTCTTTATAATGCCGAGAGGGAGCCATTGTGATTTGCAGGCTCTGATCCGCTCTAGCAAGGATTTGCACCGACGGGCGGATGGAGAAAACGACATGAGCTTCGTCTTTAGAGTCGTTGCTAAAGACCGGAATATGAGTAGGTGGTTCAGGCCTGTTGTATTGGGATTGCCCTGAGTAGACTATTTCTTCATCTTCCTCGGTGTCACTCCCAAAGATCGGGATGGTGGCAATGGATTTTTGTTTATCCTCCTACTTATGACACCTCTCCGTATCTTCGAAGTCTTGTAAGAAGTACTTTGCGTCTTCATATTTTCGGACCTCGTTTATGGAGAATGGGTTTAGTTCTCCCGTGACGGTGTATTCCAAGCCATCTTTGAAATACTTCATACACTGATGTTGTGTAGTAGGGAAGACGTTGTACTCATGTAACCAAGGCCTGCCGAGCAGAGCATTATAGCAAGTCTTGGCGTCAATGATATAAAATTTGATGTCAATGACGAGCAGCCCGAAGTGCAACTTCAGTATTACGGACCCAAACGTTCATGACGATCGTGAGTCGAATTCGGAGATGGTAATTTTATCTTGGACCAAGTGTTGAACGTTCATGCAAATCACCTTTAGCACTTTCACGTTGAGAAGATTGATATAGGATCTATTGTCGATAAGGATTTTGCCTATCTTGATGTCATGGCAGTGCCCGGTGACGTCTAATGGGCGATTATGCTCGCACGTTCCGAGGAGGATATCTTCATCGCTGAATGTAATATCAGCTGTGTAAACCTCTGCCAGCTCGTCCTTCATCTTCTCTTCTGCGAGGAAAGCTTAGAATTGATCAGGATCTTGTAATGTCTTGATCAGAGAATTTCGTGCCTCTTTGGATAGGAGGAGAGCATCCAGTATGTTCAATTGTGAGGGCATTTTTCTCAGATGTGCTAAGACATTGTAATCCACCTTGTTTTTCTTAAGCGGGTCCCTGGCTGCGAGCTCTTTTACGACTCGATCATCGAGGGTGATTTCCTCAGGAATTTTTTCTTTCCCTTTGTCTCTTTGGCTCGAACCTTTGTTTGTAGGTCCAAGGTTCATTTCAGGTAGCGTGCAGTTACGCGGCAGAATGTTCCCACAGTTCTTCTCCCCCTCTCATTTTTCGGAGGTGGAGTCTTTGAAAAGAGGGCTGAGAGTCATTTCATCCTCACAGTCGCTCCCGATGGTAAGAACTTGGGGTTTATCCCCTTCCAAACTAGTATCAACCATATGACAATTGCCAGTCATTTTCTCACACACATTCATCGCACTTTTTCGCTATTGACGAGCTTCACGCTTCATCATCTTTAAGTGTTGTTGATGGGCAACATATCCTTGTCACCACTTCTTGAAGGCACTGCAATGTTCGGTGGGATGAGTAACCCTCCGATGATATAGGCAGTAGTTCGGATATGAGTCCTCTCCGTTGAGGCTTATGACCCCGGGCGTGTTTCCTTTGAGAGGTGGCAGCTTCATTCCCACTGACAGGGCTTTGCGAACCGCTTCTATGTCTTGATTTTTCTCTTGTTTACTGCAGGTGTGCTTTGGTCTGGTTGGAGTACTTTATGACTCGTCCTTGCTGCAGCTTGTTCATCCTGACGCTGACACTTAGCCTTTTCGTATATGGCTGTTTCGCGTTCTCGTTCAGCTTTGCTTTTTCGAAAGGCTTCATTTAACAGCCTATCAATTGGGTCTTCTGACAATTCCGGGGATTTTGGTGCCGATCCTGTCCCTAGTTCCTCTGCATTTTTTTCTGACGCTGAGAGAGCTTCTTCATCATTTAACGATGAATGGGAAACCATGTGGCAACTTGCTACATACTCTTCGGTTTCTGATGAGTCATTTTCCTCATCGTTGTCACTCTCTTCGTTCTCAAGAATATGCTTGAGGAACTCTTCGAGGGTGACTGGTGTCCGCGCCTTCTGGTTGTACTCCTCCAGCTCGTCAATGTACATTTGTATGTTTGTGCGTTTGTCATCATACTCGGCAGGTTGCATATGCTTCTTGGTCTTCTTCTTTTTCTTCGAAGAATTTGAAGGCTCGACTTGGGGATCTTGCCCTTTGTCGACAGTTTTCGGTACGGGATGCGGTTTCAGCATCCCTTCGATGATTTCCGGTTCAAGTAGGCTTCTCCATCTGACTGCCGGACATGCCTAGAGATCCTTTAGCATTCATTTGGTTTTAGCTGAAAGAACGACTTCCCATAGAGTTTCTTCCACGAGCTAGAATGATGCCCTCGGTGCATCCCTCTTTTTGGCAATGTGCTTCTGTGGCGGGATCACCCTCCAGTTCTCTGAAAGCGCAAATTTCCCCTGTTGATATTGGTCCTCGACCCAGTTCTTGAAGACATAGCAATCCTCGATTGGGTAGCTCACCATTCTGTGATAGGAGCAGTAGTTAGGGTTGTTGACGTCGCCGAATTGCAGTGGACGTCGTGGGTCTGGCAATGTGATAAGTCTGTTGCGCACGGCCAGCTCTAACAGTCTCCTCGTCTTGTCACGGGAAAATGAGTAAGCGCGTCCTAGCCTTTCTTCCAGGGATAGGCGTGGATGCATGTTGTTTTGGCGAGCAACCGGTTTCGGGTCACTCGGTTGCTGTTGAGTGCTGGGAACGAAGGCCGCTTTCCCTTTACCCTTGGCATTTCAAGGGTCCATCTTTGATGAGGAAGGCCCGTAGCCCATCTAGTCCATTTGGGCTAGCTTGTCGATTAGGGCCTGGAAGGTAGTCGGCTTGAAGAAGGTCATGAACTGGGATACAGTCATTTTTGTATCTAGGGTCCTGATGAACATGCCCACGGCAGAAGATTCTTCGATGCGTTGTTCGCACTTTGACCATAGGTTCCGCCACCGGATCGCGTATTGGACCTAGGTTTCCCCCGGCTTTACCCTTGCATTAATTAAAGCTGTGATCGGGGTGCATTCTCTTGCGCTGGAAAACCGCTGTGTGAACAACAGTTCCATTTCTGTGAATATTCTCACGGAGTCATTTGGGAGCTCTGAGTACCATTCAAAAGCCGTTTTTGACAAGCTGCCAACGAACTGGCGAAGCAACAGTTTGTCGTCGCATCTAGTGTTGCCGTACAAAGCTCTGAACTGAGCGACGTGCTGTTGTGGATTGCCTATCCCCTTGTACACATGGAATTTGGGGATCGTATATCCTGATAGCTACTTGATTTGATCATATCAACCTGGATACGGTCGCCCAATTCTGAAGATTTGGCCAGCCGCTTCATTCGCTGGATGAGCTCGTATTTGTTGAGCTATATAGTCATCAAGATCAGGCTTAGAGATTGTTTCCTCCTTAGCTGTTGATAGAGCTGGAAGAGGGTTTGATGTTTCCCCTCTATCATCTTTGACGATTATCGGTGGATCTTCGGCTGGAGGTTCTGGATGGATCATCATTCCAACCATATCCTGGAACAAAAGCGCCATCTGCTTTATGTTAGCAGCTTGTTCCGCGGCCTCCTTATCCTTCCTTTCAAGCACCCTTCGCAGGAACTCTATATCGGTCTCCTGCTCTTGACACTGTTCAGATACCGATTCTGGGCTTTCTTTCTGCCCGGTAAGTGCTAACATTTTGATCAGCATTTCCTGGAGCTTTTGTTGTTGCTCCTGAGCTTTTGTTAACGACCGAGTTTGCGGTCGATAAGCCATGGAAGCACGGCTTTCCTCTTTTTTGGAAGCCATGTAAACCGTGTGTACGATCATGCCCCCAGACTTAGGGCATTTGAGTTCAGCGCCTTTGGAATTTGCCGCAGGTGGTGGGATTTTCTCCGGCCTCATCCTTTTGTGGGAGGACGAAGTTAAAGGAGCTGTTGTAACAGGCACCCGTGTGGAAGACACCCCTCGCTGTATGACGGAGGGATGGTCTTTCTCTTGCCGAACCTTCATTTTCTTCAGTTGGAGAGAGTAGTCTTTGTCGATTATAGAGTCTTGGACTTTCCGCCAGACCCTGTGAATTTGGGAAGAGAGCCGTTAGTAGGACTGCTCCGGTTTTTTCTGCATTATGGCTTCTGCAGGCGGGGGAGATCTTAAGCACCGCAGTTAGAAAGTTCTTTCGCACCCTCCTAAGCAAATCAAAGTTCTTCCCGGTTGGAACAACAGCGTCAACTTCCACCATTGGAGCCGGCGGATTGAATCCAGAGGGGGTTTGCCTCCATCTTTTCTCACTCTGTGCCAGTGGCGACGTCGAGCGTGTCTTGCAGACGGGACCGCCTCAGTTTTGGAAGCGGCTGTGACTTGCCCCTGGTTTTGTTGAGGAGCTCCAGTAATTGTCAGCCTGTTAAAGACCGACGTCCTTGGCAAGATTTGATTGTAGACGGTCAGCCTTTCGAAGACCGATCATCTGACTGGTCAAGCACTTTTGAGGGCTTCATTAGCCCCTTCGGGAATTATGGGCTTCTTTCCGGGCCCGCTTGAGATTTGGCCCAGCCTATTAAAGACTGAGACCCCTTTTGGACGGCTCGTTGAGAGGAGCCGTTGCGGTCATCAGTCGGTGGAAGACCGACTTCATGGGAACATCGGGTTGCGGCATTGGGGCACCGATGCTTATTAGTGGGAACATGGTCCCGAAGAACAATCCAGTAGTGGCTTTTGTTACTTGCCCCACCAACATTGAAAAAATGGAGGTCGCGTTCCAGTTAGGCTGTTGGAGGTTGTGCAGCTGGAAGCCATTGATCTTTTTCTTCTTCTTCCTGCACAGGAGAAAGACACCAAATCTTAGTACCTCGAATCCAAAGGCAACCATAACGAACATCGATTTTGTTCGCGAAACACGACACACGAAGTGTGGAGTGGAAAGAGGAAAAGTCCCACCGGGCGTGCCAGAATCTGTTTACCGCCGGAAACAGAGACGAACTGGGATTGATCATCTTGCCTGAGTCCTGAGGGCAGATGCTATTTGGACTTATCTTTCCACGTCTCCGAAAATACCAAGTTGATTTATGGCACCGTATATCGGAGGTCTGGACGGACGCAGCCGTTGTAACAGACTTTATCAGATTCCCCCTCGTTTGCGAGGGCTTTTTTTTTATTGTGGGGACGCTCTTCCTTACTAGCGCAAGCCTCTGCACTTAATTACGTTACCGTATCGCGATAACCACTTTCTCATGCTCCAGAGGTTCACTTTGTGTCGTGTGTATGTTTGTTTTTATTTTGGGTTGCCCGTGTATTGTATATGGAGACTAATTTATGTCGTCGATCGTAGGGCATGGATTAGTTCAAATCCGTATATTCTTTGATTTGGGTTTGGGTTGATTTAAGGACCGTTAATCTGGTTTGAGATTAAGATCAACTTAAACATACGATCATTTGGGCTCGATTATTTTAGTTTAAGGACATCCCTGTCCATTATCGCCATATTTGAGGCGAAGTTAGTTTAGGGACCTTTCGGTCCACTATCACCATTTTTGAAGCGAATATTAGTTTAAGGACATTTCGGTCCATTATCGCCATTTTGGAGACGAATATTAGTTTAAGGACGTTTCGGTCCAAAGTTCGACTTGCACGCACGTGCATTTGGTATGTGGCAAAGTGAATGATGATGATATGGAATGCAACCAATTTAAGATACGATCCGATTTGAGGTGTGCACGTCAGTTTGGAAGTGCATCAACGTGTTGTTGTTTGTCGGGATCCGCCACCTCACTGAAGACGTTGAAGAATTACAACGACATATATCAGAGGTGTGGAGAGATTTACTCTTAAACCAAATCCCATAATTGAGGAAAAAAGGGGGAGGGGATGTTGTAGACCTAAGAAATGTTAGTCATGTTTAAGACTAAAATTATCTTAGGAGATATACGATGAATATCCTTTGGGATATCATCAATGAGAGACCGGTAGTTATTTTTGAGATATATGTCGATTTGGGAAACCATGAGCAATATAATTTCGGTTGATTTAAAATCACAGGGGTTTACCCTCAGGAAACTTTGGCCAATTTGGGCTGAGATTGAGTTTTTATAATTATCCAACAGTGCTAAGCACTGGGACATACAGTGCTCACGTGAGTTTCACAAGGTCATTATATTAGTGCTAAACACTAAATTCTTGTTGTACTCACGTGGCGCCATAAATATGGGCGCTACCCATTAGGTTTTATTTCCCTTTTCTATATAAGTGCTAAGCACTTGATTCTTGTGGCGCTAACGTGTGAAACACGTGAGGCACCATAAATATGGGCGCTGCCATAAGGTCTTATTTCCCCCTTTTATATAAGTGCTAAGCACTTGATTCTTATGGCGCTCACGTGTGAAACACGTGAGGCACCACAAATATGGGTGTTGCCTACATGGCTAGAGTTCTCATGCAAAGTACGTGGCTGTCTCTCCTTTTTATACTAGGGTGCTTTAACACTCACGTGAGAAACACATGAGGCAGTTTCAGTTGTTCTCTTCTTTCGTTTGAGGCACTCACGTGGGAAACACGTGAGGCTTCGAAATAATGCTAAGCACTAACGATTCTAGTTTTTAAGATTTTGGATCATCATCGCTGTTTTTTATGGAAGAACTAAGTTCTTTATATATATAGGTTAAACCCTAATTTTTGGAGGAATTAAATTCCTATATGTTCTCGTTCTTCTTCTCTCATCTTTTTTTTATAACTTAATTCTTTTTCCCTGAGGTTTGAATTTGCAGAGCAAAATCTCCCCGATAAGAATTAAATTCTCAACTTGTGAAGAGATTTGCTTTTGCTTAGAGTTTTAACGATGGCAGAACTGAGTTCTTAAATGAAGGGTTAAACTCTCAGATAGATAAAGGAGAAATGGTTGTCTCTGAGTTTTTTTTTACTTAGAGTTTTAACGATGGCAATCTTTCTCTTTTTTGTTTGAGAATTAAATTCTCCCTTCTCTCAAGAGCCTATGGGAAGTCTCTGTGTGTATTTCTCTCCATTCTTCTTCTTCTTTTTTTAACTCTCTCCGTTCCCTTTCCTTAATCTCCTTTCTCATATTTATAGGAGAACAGGAAAAAACTTGTTAAGAGAATCTCTGATTGAGAGATCATGATCAATCCAAAGTGATCTTTTGGATCAATTGGTGAATTTTATTCACCGTTGGATTTTTAATCCAAAGGTTCTCTGTTCAATAGAGAAGTTTTCTTGTTTGTTTAATAAGGTTAGGAAATATTTTTCCGAGGATAGAATTTTATTCTATCAGATGGTCGGTGGGTGATTTTATAATCACCATTGGATCATTGATCCAAGGGTCCTCTGTTTAATAGAGAGAATCTTTCTGGTTTGAGAAAAATCGAGGAATTATTTCCACATGGAATTTAATTCTATCAGATAGTTCATTTGGTGATATTTTATCACAATTGTATTTTAAATCCAAGATTCTCTATTAGAGAAAAATCTTTCCATATTAGAAAGATCAGAAAAATATTTTCCATATAGAATTTAATTCTATGTTGCATTAGAATGCAGCAAGAAAACTCACGTGTTTAACACGTGAGGCCTGTTTGGCCTGCCAATTATTTAAATGCAGCGCCTATATGCTTTGCATATAGGCGCTCATGTGTTTAACATGTGTGGCTCTTTTAGCCCATTTGTTTTAATTGTAGTGCATATATGCTTTGCATATAGGCGCTCACGTGTTTAACACGTATGGCTTATGCAACGCCCATATGCTTTGCATATAGGCGCTCATGTGTTTAACACGTAAGACTTGAACAGTAAGGAATTTTTCGCTTTTCTTTCTTCTTCTTTTTTCTTTCTTCTTTTTTTTATATGAGGGTACATGTAGTAGCAGTAGATGCAGGTGTCAGCCTCTTGATGACTGACTTCTTTAGTATCATGAGCTTCTTTAATGGCCCTACGGAGCCTGTATTCAGCCTGTAGAAGACTGAGCTTTTTGGTTTTGCAGGATTCCTGGAAGGGCATGCGGAGCTTGTTGTCAGCCTATCGAGAATTGACTTCTTTGAGGCCTCCTCTTTTAGCATTGGCACCAATTGTAGGGAGGAGTGGATGCATTTCCCCAAATTGGAGCCCGTTCCTTTCTTGCATGAGTTAAGCTGTTGAGATGCCGATCAGTAGGACCATAATCTGCCCAGAGAAGATCAGCTGAGGCATGAGGGTGTTGGTGTTGTTGCAGAATGCCATTGAAGTATGCATAGGGGAGAAAGCATTACCTTCAGTCTTTCTCGGAATCCAAGAGCAACCATAGACATAAGAAACAGCGATTTTGTTCGCGAAACACAACACGCTAAGTTTGGTGTGAAAAGAGAAAAATGGTCCCGCCAGGCGTGCCAAAATCTGTTTACCGCCGAAAACCGAATTGAGGCGCGGGGAGTACATCTAGACTGAATTTGGGGGCAGATATATAGGTACGATCCATCCACCTCTCCGAGTTCACTAAGTTGATTTATAGCGCCATATATCGGAGATTTGGATGAATGCTACCGATATAGCTGACTTTCAGATTCCCTCTCACGGATGAGAGGTTTATTGATTGTGGGGATACTTTTTCCTGCAGGTGCAAGCCCCTGCAATTAATTACGTTATCGCAGAGCAATAACAACTTTCTGCTGCTCCAAGCTTTGTTTCATGTGTCGTATTTTAGGTTTTGTTTATTTAGGGTTGCCCTTGGATTGCATATGGAGACTAATTTATGTCATCGTCCGTAGGGCACGGATTAGTCCAAATCCGTATATATTAGATTTGGGAATGAACTTAGGTCGCATTTCTTATATCGATGAGGTCCGTCAGTTCCGGGGGATACTTGTGTTTATCTAAGGATCGTCAATCTTATTTTAGACGAAGATCAACTTAGAAGTTTGACTAATTTATGTCGTCTCTCGTAGGGTGCAGATTAATCCAAAGCCGTATATATTAGATTTGGAATTTTGAGTCCACATTGGTATCTTGGTTTGCCAACGAGAGTGAACTTAGGTCGCATTTCTCATATTTGTGAGATTCATCAGTTCACGAGAATCTTGTAAGGATCGTTTGTTGTGTTTGGAACTAAGATCAACTTAGATGATTTTAAGCATATAGGCTCAAGTGATTATAAGATCATTGAAGCTTAAGCTTCAAGACTTAACCGATTTGGGGCTAAGGGTGAGTCTATTTGACATCTAAGAATACGTCTAGCGCACATAATATTGGTGCATCAGCTCAGCTTAAACTGGCTTGGAGTATAGTCTTTAGCATATGCACATATGTATATCACATGATGCTCAGTGGGGATCATGTGGCACTGGCGCACGGCTTGGCTTGGTTCGGCCAAGTTTAATGAAGAGCTTAAGCTCTAGCGCAACATTCCTTGGTGCAGGTGCTTTTCGCGCTGGCGTCACATGCATGGCACGTGAGACACAACCTTTAGGGTTTTAAAGATTAATTTCTACAGAAAGATTTTTTTTCTTTCAGAAACATAAGTTTCATGAATCTTAAGCTTATGTTTTAATGGTATTTTGACTATTAAAACCATCAAAATCAATTCTTTTATGCTCTTAGATTTGTTTATGTCTCAAGATGAGAACTTGGGGTCCTTTGAAGTTTAAACTTCGTCTTTTTTGCAGTGATCTTTGAGATCTTGATGCTTTTGCATCGTTTTGGGGACTAAATTCTTAAGTTTTCCTCCAAACCCTAGATCTTATGATCGAAAATCCCTCAGTGAAAGCTTAAGTTTTCAATAAGGAGGGGTTTGACTTGAAGATCTACGATCCAAAGGAAGAACTTAAGTTTTTATTTGAAAGTTAACCTTCTTTTTTAACGGAGATTATTATCTATCTAGGGCTTTGGAGGAAGGAGAAGGATTTTTTTTTATTACAGAGGAAGAACTTATGTTCTTGGTTGCTGAGATTAATCTCAAGTTTATGGGGTCGTCTCTCATATGGATGCCTTCACCCCCTCTCTTATTTATAGGAGAAGGAATTGTTAAGTAAAGAAGATCTCTCATATGAGATCTCTCAAATTGATCTTAAGGTCAACCAAGGTGCCTAAGCATCGTTGGATGTTTGATCAAAGAGCTCTCTATTAACAGAGTAAATATTTTTATTGTTTTTTTAGATAAATATTAAAATTATCTCTTCTTAACAAGAAAATTCTTTCTGTTTTAAGAAGGGGAAATATTTCTCCAAATATAACTTAAGTTATACTAAAGCATGCACTTCATAGGTTTGGCGCTTGCGCCACGTGTCTTGCACATGCCTTTCACGTGGTGCAGTGCCAGACCGATCATTGGCGCTTCGTGCGCCCTGGGTTGAATTTACGCCACATGCTTTGCACGTGTGGCAGTGTCAATAGAGGTTCTGGCACTTCTAGTGCCAGAGGCAAAACTTAAGCTTTTTAGCGGTGAAAAGTTATAGTTTGCACTAGTTTAACCATAATAAATAATCAAAAGAGAATAAAGAAAGACTTTGTCATTCATCATCATTCCTTACCTTCATCATAGCCAAGGACACTATTCAATCATAATAACAAAATAAATAAATGGAAATGGAAAATGGTTAAGCTTGAAAACTAAAGAACAAGAAAGAAAATAGCAAACATGTACAGTATTAACACAAGTATAAAAATGAATCTTTATTGATATTTTGGAAGGATTAGAAGTTACAACAGAGGTTTGTTCCCGCCGAAAATTTCTGCGCAGAAAGTCCAAGGTATCAAATGGCAGCGATACGCTTAAGGAAATGCGAACCAGTATCTTCCGGCCTGTATTTTGATAAACTGTCGAAGGAGAAACAGCTAAATTCTGCTGTATTGGAAGCATCTCGAAAAATCCTTCGATTTGATATATTATGGGCCTCATAATTCATCCGGAATCAAAAGTTATGAGCAAATATGATATGCACTGTTCCCCGATTAAAAATCAGGAATTACCTCAATGAGGTATCACGTGTTCACACGTAACCAATAGTCACGTGATGGTTAAAATCTCAGTAAACAGAAACGAAAAACAAAAGGCTGAAAGATGACTCAATTTGGGGTCACGTGCTCACACGTGACCAAGGGTCACGTGCCAGCATGTGACAGGCTTTGAAAGCCTCACAGCTTAAAAGAATTTAATTCTAAAAATCAGAAAATACCTCAATGAGGTATCACGTGTTTACACGTGACCAATGGTCACGTGTTGACACGTGATGGTTAAAACAACAACATAAACAAGCGGCTGTTAAAGGAACCAATTTGGGGGTCACGTGCTCACACGTGACCAAGGGTCACGTGCCAGCACGTGACAGGCTTTGAAAGCCTTACAGTTTAATAGAATTAAAATTCTAAATTTCTCTAAAATCTTTCGAAATAGAATTAAAATTCTAAATTTCTCTAAATCTTTCCAAATGGAAAAGGATTATGGGGACCGTTGGGTTAAAAATCCAATGGTGATTAAAGATCACCAATTTATGGAAAGATATGATACAAGGAAAGATTTCCCTAAAATCTCACCAGAAATAACAAACATAATATCTTTGGATTTAAAATCCAACGGTGAATAAAATTCACTGAATGATCTAAAGGATCATATTAAATATGAAAACAAATCAAATCTTTCATTGAGAGATTTGCTAAACAAATTGATTCTCTTCCTCCTCCTATAAATAGGAGCCAAGAGAAGAGAAGGGGAGATAGAATTTGGGGAAAAAGAAGACTTTGGAGAGAATTCTGGGATCTTGAAATTGCAGAGAGAAAAGAAAGGAGAATTTAATTCTCAACAAAGAAAACCCTAGATGAGAAAAGGGAAAAAGATCAACTTCAAAAAGAGAATTTAATTCTCAAAATTTAAGAGTTTAACTCTTCTGCGAATAAAGAACTTAGTTCTTCTTCTGGTTGAAGATCTGTACCGAGTACATCTCCCCATAGGATGAGAATTTAATTTTCATCGGGTTGAGATCCTGCCATGCAGATCCAAAACTTAAAGGAGGAATTGAGTTTAGAGAATTTAATTCTCCCAAAACAGAACTAGGGTCTAACCCTAATTGAGAATTCAATTCTGTCAAATCCACAGGAATTTAATTCCTCTAAAAAAATGGAACTAGGGTTTAACCCTAATCAAGAATTTAATTCTTTTACATATATGGGAATTTAATTCCTCTAAAAAGAAATTGGGGTTTAACCCTACTTAAGAATTTAATTCTTGCACAATAGGAATTTAATTCCTCCAAAGTCATAATTAGGGTTTAACCCTACAAAGAATTTAATTCTTAAAAATAACAGAGAACTCAAAAGATCTCCATGCATGCAAAAGACTAAGGTCACGTGTCCCCACGTGACCCCTGAAGAGATCCCCGGAAATAAGAAGGAATTAACTTTGAGGCAATGCCTCACGTGTTCCCACGTGACCTCCTAAACGACGAGAATTAAAGCAAAGGAAATGTTGGCTCTGGGCGCTCTCACGTGTTACCATGTCACCCCTAATAAATGCCTTAACAAATCAGTGCATGAATACTTATCACGTGCCAACACGTGATGGCCAGATAGTCAAAAAGTGTTTAACACTTATTTGCAGAACAAAGCGAGGAGATCTGGCCCCACCCTTGGGCGCTCTCACGTGTTACCACGTGACCCCTAATAAATCTTGTAATAAAACAGGGCATGAGTATATATCACGTGCCCACACGTGATGGCTATGAAAATTAAAAAGTTTTTAACACTTGTTTGCAGAACAAAATAAAGGGGATCTGGCCCCACTTTTTGATGCCATCACGTGTCCACACGTGACCCCTCTTTCTTTAGTGTCTAACACTAATTTGGGGACTATATTTCCAGTGTTTAACACTGATTGTTTCTAGTGTTTAACACTAAATTGAAGATTATATTTCCAGTGTTTAACACTGATTGTCTTTTAGTGTTTAACACTAATTTGAGAGTTCTACCTCCAGTGTTTAACACTGTTGTTCTTTAGCGTTTAACACTATTTTTAGCCAAATTGGCTAGTTCTCCAGAGGCAAAAGTCTCTCCTCCAAATGAATCTCAAAATTGACGAAATCAAAGACAAAATATTGTCAGAACCCCCAAACCTCTGTTTAGCACTGCTGAATGATGAGGGGCTGAACTCAGACAAATGTCTAATGGCCCAAAGGGCCAATATTTCAAACATAATTGGACTGAGCACAAACTGGCCATAAGTCCTCAAATCATCTTGAACTGAGCGCATCTGCTCTTTCAACCAACTCATTGGTTCGAGGGTACATCTCTGAACTCCTCTGATATTTGTCGTTGTAATCCTTCAACGTCGTCAGAGAGGTGACGGGTCCCGACGGCCATACATTCAATGGACCACTATGTCCCTAAACTGGAAATGGACCACTATGTCCCTAAACTGGAACAATAGAGCCCAAATGCTCTTTTGTCGGATCTAAACGATCCAGTTAAGTTGATCTTAGTCTCAAATTGGACTAACGTACCCTTAACAAACGTTTAAGTTGATCTTAGCCTCAAATATGGCTAACGTATCCTTAGACCAAAACCCCAAACCCAAATCTAAGAAAATACGAATTTGGACTAATCCACGTCCTACGGACGACGACCTAAATTGGTCTCCGTATACAATCCACGGGCAACCGAACACAAAACAAACACACATGACACGAAGTGACCATATGGAGAAGGAGAAAATTGTTACCGCAATGCGGTAGAGTAATTAACTGCAAGGGCTTGCGCCTGTAGGGAAGAGCGTCCCCACAATTAAAAACCCCTCAAGCGAGGGGGAATCTGACGAAGTCTGCTACATCGGACGCATCCGTTTAAACCTTCGATACATGGTGCCATAAATCAACTTGGCATCTTCGGAGAGGTAGAAGGATAGCACCAATTAGCATCTGCCCCGAATCTCAGGCAAGACGTCCCTGTCTTGGCCGCCGTTCGGAGAGGAACAGATTCTGGCACGCCCGGTGGGACCTTTTCCTCTTTCCACTCCACACTTCGTGTGTCGTCTTCGCGAACAAAGCGGTTTGTTAATGGTTGCCTTTGGGTTTCAAGTTACTAAAATTTGGTCTTTTACCTGGCGCAGAAATCAAGCATCAATGGCATCCAACTGCTCAAACTGCTCCAAGTGCAACTGCAACCAGCGCTCCGCCTCACCTGGAGGTGTGGCTTACGGGCCTCGAGCGGTCTCCATCTTTGCTAAGCCGGTGGAACAAGTAACTCAGGCTACCACCGGTCTGTTCTTCGGGATCATGCTCCCGCCGGTGAACGTTAACATCCTAGTGCCCGTACCGAAAGCGCAAAAGAAGCCGGTCTTCGATCGGCTCACTACTACCACGACCCCTCTCAACGGGTTGTCCAATGTCAAGCCGTCAGCCTCGGTCTTTACCAGGCTGAACCTGAACTCTGATGGGCCTGCCAAGAAGCCCTTGAACCCTGAAGTGGCCGTCCCGAGGAAGATAGCCACCTCTGCTCCTGAAGTCGTCAAGGCGGCTTCTCCTGTTAAAGAGTCGGTCTTTTCAAGGCTGACTATTCCGGCTCCCGCTCCTACTCGAGGGTCTGTCTTTGACAGACTGAACATCGCCACTCAAAAGACAACATCAGTCTTTAAGAGGCTGGCACCAGCGGTGCCTCATCCGGACAGGGGGCAAAACGAAATTATCCCTATCGCCGAGCCAGTCCCAACAGCTCGACATGCTCGACGTCGCCACTGGAGCCGAGTAAGGAATGCCGGGGACAACTCCCCCTCAGGGCTAACCCCACCTGCTCCAGTGGTGGAAGTTAATGCTGCTGTTCCAACTGGGAACAGCTTTGAACCGCTAAGGAGGGTACGCAAGAACTCTCCGACTGCCACGCTAAAAAGATCTCCTCCACCTGCGGAGAGGGTTACAGAAACAAAGCTGGAACAGCCCCCTCAACGGCTGTCCTCCAAAATTTATAAGGTCTGGCGGAGGGTTCAAGAGTCCGTAATCGACCAAGATCACTCTCGCCGGCAGAAAAGAGCGAAAGTGCTGGAAGAAAAGAACCGTCCTGTCAAACAACAAAGGACGACAACCGCCAGGGTGCCCGCTGCAACGGCCACCTTAACTTCAACGGCCCACAAGAGAAGAAAGCCGGAGAAGATCCCCACGCCCGCAGCAAATGTCAAAGGCAGTGAACCTAAACGCCCTAAGTCCGGGACGGTATACATGGCACATACGGTATACATGGCGTCTGCTAAAGAGGACAGCCGTACATCTACAGGTCATAGACCGCTTACAAGGTCAGTGACCAAAGCTCAGGAGCAGCAGCAGAAGCTTCAGGAAATGCTGACGCAAATGGCCACACTCACCGGGCCAAAAGAAAGCTCGGAGGCATTGTCAGAACAGCGTCACGAACAAGAAACCGACGTTGATTTCTTACGCAGGGTCCTTGAAAAGAAGGACAAAGAAGCTGCAGAGCAAGCGGCTAACATAAAACAAATGGCGCTCCTCTTCCAAGACATGATAGGGATGATGTTACAGCCGGACCCTCCAGCTCATGACCCTCCAATCATTGTTGAAAACGATAAAGGGGAGACATCTAATCGTCCTCCGGCTCTTTCAGCAGCCAAGGAAGAAAATATTTCCAAGGCCGCACTAGATGACTATATAGCTCAGCAAATACGAGCTCATCAAGCGAATGAGTTGGCTGGGAAAATTGCTAGAACTGGACAACCCTACCCGGGCTGGTATGACCAAATCAGTTTCCTGCCGGGATATACGATCCCTAAATTCCATGTGTACAAGGGGACAGGGAATTCACATCAGCATATCGCTCAATTCAGGGCCTTATGCAGCAATACTGGAGGCGATGACAAATTGTTGCTTCGACAATTCGTCGGCAGCTTAGCAGAAACAGACTTTGAATGGTATTCGGAGCTACCTAACGACTCTGTCAAAACATTTGCGGAGATGGAGCTACTGTTTACACAAAAATTCGCGAGTGCTAGTGGACGCACCCCGATAACAGCACTGATCAACGCCAGGATAAGGCCAGGTGAAACGTGAGTTCAATACGCAACACGATGGCGGAATCTGTGGTCGAAATGCAAACAACGCATCGAAGAAGCGCCGGCGGTGGGCATGTTCGTGGGCACTCTTGATCCGCAAGCAACCATCTCGCAATTCATGATGTTCTTCAAGCCAACTACTTTCCAGGCCTTGATCGACAAGTTGACCCAAATGGATCAGATAGGACATAAACCGTCTCCTCCAAACCCAGACTCTCGAACTGAGAAAGGGAAAGCGATCGTTGTTGCCAATAATCAACAACGGCCGAGCAACTTAAAGCCGGTTGTCCTTCGAAACAATATGCGTTCACGCCCATCCCTTGAGGAAAGACTAGGACGTCCTTACTCGTTTCCTCAGAATAAAACAAGGAGACTGTTCGAGCTGGCAGTGTGCAACAGACTCATCAATTTGCTGAGTCCAAAATGTCCGTTGCAGCCAAGCGATGTTAATGACCCCAATTATTGCCCTTACCACCAAACGGTAAGTCACCCGATCGAGAATTGTTTCGTCTTCAAAGGCTGGATTGAGGACCAATACCAACGAGGCAAGTTCGCATTATCCGAAAATTGGAAGGTGAACCCACCACAACCTCACGCCCCTAAAAAGGTGGACATGCCGGAGGCATCGTGCTCATTCATAAGGAAAGCCCCATGGGAGGATGTTCTTTCAGCCAAGACGAAAAGAATGCTGAAGGATCTCCAAACATGCCCGGCGATCAGGTGGAAGAATCCGCTGGAAACCGAGATTATCGAGGGAATGCTGATGCCGCGCCTAATTCCAAAAACTGGTGGTGATAGTCAAAGCGCTCATACCCAGCCGTCAAAGTCTTCGAAGAAGAAGAAGAGGACCAAAAAGCACGTGCAGCCTGGTGACAAGCACACGGACATGCAAAAATAGATTGACTCGTTGGAAGAATATAATCGGAAGGCGCGGACCCCAGTCACACTCCAAGAATTTCTCAGCCACGTCCTTATGGACAAAGATGATGACATTGGAGAAGACTCGTCGGATGAGTCTGAGGATTATGTGGCAAGCTGTCATGTGATCTCTCACTCGTTAATAAACGGTGAAGAAGCTTTGGATGCAGAAAAACGAGGGACAAATCCCAAGCCTGAACTTCTAGGACCATCAGACGAAATGATTGATGCATTCCTGAATGAAATTCATCTAAAAAGCAAAGCTGATCGAGAGCGCGAGATGGCCATATTCGAGAAAGCCAAACGCCGGCGACTGGACAAAAGGGTTGAAACACTCCCACCAGATCAAAGTACATCCACCGCAAATTAAAACAGGATCAAGACAAGGAAACGATTTGCCAAAGTCATATCGATGGGGATGAGGCTGCCCTCTTTCAGATAAAATTCTTCTGGTAGTATACATCTTGATGAAGCGGACGTACATCTTAACTTTTGCTTATATCATCAGAAGATCACACATCCTACTGAAGATTATGACACCTTTAAGTGTTGGTGGCAAGGGTATGTCGCTCACAGGCAAAACTTCAACAGGACAAAGCGTGAAGCTCGTAGACAGCAGAAAAATGCGACGGATGAGCGTAAAAGAATTGCCGGCAGTTGTCATAGGGTTGATCCCGAGGGACCGCGAGTTATCACCTTCGAGAGCGACTCCGACGAAAAAGTAGCCCACGGTCCTCTCTTCAAGAAATCCATCTCTAAAACGAAAGAATTGAGGAGTTGCGAGAACACTCGGCCGTGCAATCGCACGCTACCCGGAAAGAATCTCGGACCCGCAAACAAGGGATCGAACAAAAAGGATAAAGGGAAGGGAAAAATGGCCTTCGTCGCCAACGCTCAACAACAATCCAGTGGCCCTAGACTGGTTGTTCGCCAATGCAACAAGCGGCAATCCCTCTATGAAAAGTTGAAACGTCCTTACTCATCCCTGGGATGAAACAAGGAGGCTGTTCGAACTAGTAGTGCGCGACGGGCTTATCACTCTACCGGAGCCGAAATTCCAGCTACAACTGAATGAGATCAACAATCCTAATTACTGCCTTTGCCACCAAGTATTGGGCCATCCGATCGAAAATTTCTACGTCTTCAAAAACTAGGTTGAAGACCAGTACCAAAAGGGTAAGTTCGCGTTTTCTGAAAAATGGAAGGTGAACCCACTACAACCACATGCTCCAAAAAAGATGGACACGTCGGGGGCATCATGCTCATTCATAGAGAAAGCCCAATGGACCACTATGTCCTAAAACTAGATATAGACCGAAACGTCGTTAAACTAACAATGGACCACTATGTCCTAAAACTGGATATAGACCGAAACATCGTTAAACTAACAATGGACCACTACGTCCTAAAACTGGCTGTAGACCGAAACGTCGTTAAACTAACAATGGACCACTATGTCCTAAAACTGGATAATAGACCGAAACGTCGTTAAACTAACAATGGACCGCAATGTCCTAAAACTTGCAAATGACCGAAATGTCTTTAAACTACTACCGCAGCATCCTCAGGCTGGCGTTAAAAAAAACGGTATGTCCATAAGAAAAATGGGCACGGATGAAAACCTGAAAGGGCTCCGTGAGTAAAAACAGCAGGGCTGCCGGCGAGTCTTGTGAAAACCTGAAAGGGCGCAATCTCGTTAGAAAAAAGAATAAAAAAAAAAGGAAAATGGTATGTTCATAAGCAAAATGGGCACGGATGAAAACCCGAAAGGGCTCCGTGAGTAAAAAGAGCAGGGCTACCGGCGAGTGTTTGGGAAAACCCGAAAGGGCGCAACCTCGTTAAAAGACACTTATAGGGTCCTCTCGACTTTGTAAGGAGAAACCACCCGCGTGAGATCCTTACGACTCACAGGGAAGAAACACACTTAGGGATCCTCACGATTCTTAAAGAGAAATTACACTTGCGAGATCCTCACGACTCGTAAGGAGAACTCTCTTATGGGATCCTCACGGCTCAAAAGATTTGAAAGTCTTAAGTTAAAGAGACCTGAACCTGTTCTTAAGCAACCCCCACAACCTTCGATAGTGCCCTACAAGCGGCTCAATACTGACCCTTGTATACAATCCACGGGCGCGAATAAACATTTCCCTAACCAAGTCCCACCCATGACTAGGGATATATTCGCACGGTGAACAACCCTTGTGAGTCCTCTCGACTTATAAGGAGAAAATCCTTTTATAAGATCCTTACGACTTACAGGGGAATATGCACTTAGGAATCCTTACGATTCCTAAGGAGAAAACACACCTACGAGATCCTCACGACTTGTAGGGAGAAATACCTTTGTGAGACCCTTACGGCTCATGAAGTCAAAAGTCTTAGTTGACAGAATCCTAACCCTGTTTACTAAGTCACCTTTGTTCGGCATCGACAGAGGCAAATAATGATTCGCTCCTGGTAATATCCCAGTGGTAGCGATGGTGATGCCTAAAACGGTATCAAATTCCAAGTCCTTTTACGGCAAATGATGATTCGCTCCTGGCAATATTCCAGTCGCAGCGATGCCGATGCCAAGATTGGTATCAGATCCCAAATCCCCTATTCGCGAGAAAAAAATCAGCGAGCCAAAAATAAATGCATATGAAATAGCCGAAATGATGGGGCAACTTGCAACAAAATCAGCAAGTAAAAATGTATGCATACAAAAACAGCCGAAATGATGGGGCAACTCGCAATAAAAAGCAGCGAGTAAAAAGAAAAATAGCCGAAATGATTGGGCACCGCGAAAAATAGCTGAAATGATTGGGCAATCGCGATTTTCGTGATATAAAGAGCTGAAATGATAGAGCATCGCGGAAAGAATAAAAAAATGATGAAAGAATGAAACTTTTTGCCCTGCAGGTGAGATCACATCGATCCCTGTATACAATCCAGGGGCACAAATAAAGAGGGAACCATACCTTCCCAACAGGCTCCATCAGAAAGCGAAACCAAATCTCGACGGTTCATAGACAACCTAGAGACAATCTCGACATTTGTCGCAATATTGCAGACACAATGTCAACAAACGAAGCAAAAGAAGATCCCTAGCTTTAGGGTCTCGACGTCGATATCGACAACTTAGAGATCACCAACGGCGTTTCTCCTCATTCCAACCAGATGCAGACATGACGTCAACAAAAGACCCCATGGTCGAAACAAAGCGGAGTGACGGCAAAATCCCTGCTCCATCCGAGCATTCGTCTCGATACAGCAGACGTAATGCGAGCAAATGAAGCAAAAGGCCAAATTTCTAGCTTCAGGGTCTTGACGGCAAGTCATATAAAGCCTGAAAGACATTCGGAGATCATCTCGCACCAATGCGGAGTGGTCACCATCTCGACGTTCGTCTCGATACAGCAGATGAAATGTCACCACAGCGTTCTTCCCCCAGCAGGATTCGGACGCGCCAAAGCAAATGAAGCAAAAGGCCAAATTCCTAGCTTCAGGGTCTTGACGGCAACTCATATAAAGCCTGAAAGACAATCAGAGATCATCTCGTACCAGCACGGAGTGGTCACCACCTCGACGTTCATCTCGATACAGCAGACGTGATGTCACCCCAGCGTTTTTTCCCTCGGCAGGATGCAGAAGCAACGTCAACAAAAGACCCCATGGTCGAAACAAAGCGGAGTGACGGCAAAATCCCAGCTCCATCCGAGCATTCGTCTCGATACAGCAGACGCAGTGCGAGCAAATGAAGCAAAAAGCCAAATTCCTAGCTTCAGGGTCTTGACGGCAAGTCATATAAAGCCTGAAAGACATTCGGAGATCATCTCGCACCAATGCGGAGTGGTCACCACCTCGATGTACGTCTCGATACAGCAGATGAAATGTCACCACAGCGTTCTTCCCCCAGCAGGATTCGGACGCGCCAAAGCAAATGAAGCAAAAGGCCAAATTCCTAGCTTCAGGGTCTTGACGGCAACTCATATAAAGCATGAAAGACAATCGGAGATCATCTCGCACCAGCACGGAGTGGTCACCACCTCGACGATCGTCTCGATACAGCAGATGAAATGTCACCCCAGCGTTCTTCCTCCAACAGGATTCGGACGTGACAAAGAAAACGAAGCAAAGGCCAAATTCCTAGCTTCAGGGTCTTAACGGCAAGTCATATAAAGCCTGAAAGACAATCGGAGATCATCTTGCACCAGTGCGGAGTGGTCACCATCTTGACGTTCGTTTCGATACAGCAGACGTGATGTCACCCCAGCGTTCTTCCTCCAACAGGATTCGGACGTGACAAAGCAAATGAAGCGAAGGCCAAATTCCTAGCTTCAAGGTCTTAACGGCAAGTCATATAAAGCCTGAAAGACAACCGGAGATTATCTCACACCAGTGCAGAGCGGTCACCACCTCGACGTTCGTCTCAACACAGCAGACGCAACATCACCAAAAGGAGCCACGGCAAAATCCCTAGTTCCAAACCTCGACGGTTCACTAGCAACCTAGAGACAACCGCGACATTCGTCTCGATACAGCAGACGCGATGCCAGCAAACGAAGCGAAGGCCAAATTCCTAGCTTCAGGGTCTTAACGGCAAGTTATATAAAGCCTGAAAGACAATCGGAGATTATGTCGCACCAGTGCGGAGTGGTCACCACCTCGACATTCGTCTCGATACAGCAGACGCGATGCCAGCAAACAAAGCAAAGGCCAAATTCCTAGCTTCAGGGTCTTAACGGCAAGTCATATAAAGCCTGAAAGACAATCGGAGATTATCTCGCACCAGTGCGGAGTGGTCACCACCTCGACGTTCGTCTTGACACAGCAGGCGCGACATCACCAAAAGGAGTCACGGCAAAATCCCTAGTTCCAAACCTCGACGGTTCACCAGCAACCTAGAGACAACTGCGACATTCGTCTCGATACAGCAGACGCGATGCCAGCAAACGAAGCAAATGCCAAATTTCTAGCTTCAGGGTCTTAACGGCAAGTTATATAAAGCCTGAAAGACTATCAGAGATCATCCCACACCAGCGCGGAGTGGTTATGACTCATTGGGGCTCTCCAAAATGAGCCTAACCTCAAGTAAAAAGCGGCATGGCAAAATTCCTAACGCTTGCTCTTCCGACGGTTAAACTGCCTAGGAGGATTGCTTGAAGACGTCTTGTCCAGCCCCCGAAGGGATCGGAGACACGACAGTCGCAAGGCTACTCGAACAGCAAGATTGCCTATCGAGGAATATATCTGCCAACGCGGCGGTACGATGGCCAAAACCCTAAGTACCACAGACCCTAACGGACCTCTGTCGTAAAGAGCAGAGGTTAACTGTGACATTAGGATATTCTTGCGAGAAATGCTCTATTCATCTCGACTCGTAAGGAAATTAGTGTCTTTACGAGAAATGCTCGATTCATCTCGACTCGTGAGGAAAAGCCTTAGGCAGTGGGGATTAAAAAACCTGTTTCCTAAGCACCGGGACCCTGCAAGTCGATCCAAAATGATCTCTTGCATACTATCTACGGGTCACACTCTCCAAAGTCGAATCTCGACAAAGAGGGAAACAACCGCTTACGGGTCCTCTCGACTCGTAAGAGGGAAAATTCTCTTATAAGATCCTTACAACATATAAGAGAAAACACACTTAGGAGTCCTCACGAACCCTAAGGAGAAAATACACCTATGAGATCCTCTCGATCCGTAGGGAGAAAAGTCTTTGTGAGACCCTCACGGCTCATAAAGTTAAAAAGTCTTAGGCTACAAGGACCGTAAACTTGTCTCCTAAGCCCTCAATTCCACGGCTACTCATAACTTTGCACTACTTCACCCACGTATATACTTACGTGGGCAAAGTAGTGGGGGGCATTTTTTCCCGCCGAAAATTTCTGCGCAGAAGAGTCCAAGGTATCAAATTGCAGCGATACGCTTAAGGAAATGCGAACCAGTATCTTCCGGCCTGTATTTTGATAAACTGCCAAAGGAGAAACAGCTAAATTCTGCTGTATTGGAAGCATCTCGAAAAACCCTTCGATTTGATATATTATGGGCCTTATAATTCATCCGGGATCAAAAGTTATGAGCAAATATGTTATGCACTATTCCCCGATTAAAAATCAGGAATTACCTCAATGAGGTAGCACGTGTTCACACGTGACCAATGGTCACGTGATGGTTAAAATCTCAGTAAACAGAAACGAAAAACAAAAGGCAGAAAGATGACTCAATTTGAGGTCACGTGCTCACACGTGACCAAGGGTCACGTGCCAGCACGTGACAGGCTTTGAAAGCCTCACAGCTTAAAAGAATTTAATTCTAAAAGTCAGAAAATACCTCAACGAGGTATCACGTGCTTACACATGACCAATGGTCACGTGTTGACATATGATGGTTAAAACAACAACATAAACAAGCGGCTGTTAAAGGAACCAATTTGGGGATCACGTGCTCACACGTGACCAAGGGTCACGTGCTGGTCACGTGCCAGCACGTGACAGGCTTTGAAAGCCTTACAGTTTAATAGAATTAAAATTCTAAATTTCTCTAAAATCTTTCGAAATAGAATTAAAATTCTAAATTTCTCTAAATCTTTCCAAATGGAAAAGGATTATGGGGACCGTTGGATTAAAAATCCAATGGTGATTAAAGATCACCAATTTATGGAAAGATATGATACAAGGAAAGATTTCCCTAAAATCTCACCAGAAATAACAAACATAATATCTTTGGATTTAAAATCCAACGGTGAATAAAATTCACTGAATGATCTAAAGGATCATATTAAATATGAAAACAAATCAAATCTTTCATTGAGAGATTTGCTAAACAAATTGATTCTCTTCCTCCTCCTATAAATAGGAGCCAAGAGAAGAGAAGGGGAGATAGAATTTGGGGAAAAAGAAGACTTTGGAGAGAATTCTGGGATCTTGAAATTGCAGAGAGAAAAGAAAGGAGAATTTAATTCTCAACAAAGAAAACCCTAGGTGAGAAAAGGGAAAAAGATCAACTTCAAAAAGAGAATTTAATTCTCAAAATTTAAGAGTTTAACTCTTCTGCGAATAAAGAACTTAGTTCTTCTTCTCGTTGAAGATCTGTACCGAGCACATCTCCCCATAGGATGAGAATTTAATTCTCATCGGGTTGAGATCCTGCCATGCAGATCCAAAACTTAAAGGGGGAATTGAGTTTAGAGAATTTAATTCTCCCAAAACAGAACTAGGGTCTAACTCTAATTGAGAATTTAATTCTCTCAAATCCACAGGAATTTAATTCCTCTAAAAAAATGGAACTAGGGTTTAACCCTAATCAAGAATTTAATTCTTTTACATATATGGGAATTTAATTCCTCTAAAAAGAAATTGGGGTTTAACCCTACTTAAGAATTTAATTCTTGCACAATAGGAATTTAATTCCTCCAAAGTCATAATTAGGGTTTAACCCTACAAAGAATTTAATTCTTAAAAATAACAGAGAACTCAAAAGATCTCCATGCATGCAAAAGACTAAGGTCACGTGTCCCCACGTGACCCCTGAAGAGATCCCCGGAAATAAGAAGGAATTAACTTTGAGGCAATACTTCACGTGTTCCCACGTGACCTCCTAAACGACGAGAATTAAAGCAAAGGAAATGTTGGCTCTGGGCGCTCTCACGTGTTACCATGTGACCCCTAATAAATGTCTTAACAAATCAATGCATGAATGCTTATCACGTGCCAACACGTGATGGCCAGAAAGTTAAAAAGTGTTTAACACTTATTTGCAGAACAAAGCGAGGAGATCTGGCCCCACCCTTGGGCGCTCTCACGTGTTACCACGTGACCCCTAATAAATCTTGTAATAAAACAGGGCATGAGTATACATCACGTGCCCACATGTGATGGCTATGAAAATTAAAAAGTGTTTAACACTTGTTTGCAGAACAAAATAAAGGGGATCTGGCCCCACTTTTTGATGCCATCACGTGTCCACACGTGACCCCTCTTTCTTTAGTGTCTAACACTAATTTGGGAACTATATTTCCAGTGTTTAACACTGATTGTTTCTAGTGTTTAACACTAAATTGAAGATTATATTTCCAGTGTTTAACACTGATTGTCTTTTAGTGTTTAACACTAATTTGAGAGTTCTACCTCCAGTGTTTAACACTGTTGTTCTTCTCTAGTGTTTAATACAATTTTTAGCCAAATTGGCTAGTTCTCCAGAGGCAAAAGTCCCTCCTCCAAATGAATCTCAAAATTGAGGAAATCAAAGACAAAATGTTGTCAGCGCCCCCAAACCTCTGTTTAGCACTGCTGAATGATGAGGGGCTGAACCCAGACAAATGTCTTATGGCCCAAAGGGCCAATATTTCAAACATAATTGGACTTAGCCCAAACTGGCCATAAGTCCTCAAATTATCTTGAACTGATCACATCTGCTCTTTCAACCAACTCATTGGTTCGAGAGTACATCTCTGAACTCCTCTGATATTTATCGTTGTAATCCTTCAACGTCGTCAGAGAGGTGACGGGTCCCGACGGCCATACATTCAATGGACCACCATGTCCCTAAACTGGAAATGGACCACTATGTCCCTAAACTGGAACAATAGAGCCCAAATACTCTTTTGTCGGATCTAAACGATCCAGTTAAGTTGATCTTAGTCTCAAATTGGACTAACGTACCCTTAACAAACGTTTAAGTTGATCTTAGTCTCAAATATGGCTAACGTATCCATAGACCAAAACCCCAAACCCAAATCTAAGAAAATACGAATTTGGACTAATTCACGTCCTACGGGCGACGACATAAATTGGTCTCCGTATACAATCCACGGGCAACCGAACACAAAACAAACACACACGACACGAAATGACCATATGGGGAAGGAGAAAGTTGTTACCGCGATTCGGTAGCGTAATTTACTGCAGGGGCTTGCGCCTGCAGGGAAGAGCGTCCCCACAATCAAAAACCCCTCAAGCGAGGGGGAATCTGACAAAGTCTGCTACATCGGACGCATCCGTTTAAACCTTCGATACATGGTGCCATAAATCAACTTGGAATCTTCGGAGAGGTGGACGGATAGCACCAATTAGCATCTGCCCCGAATCTCAGGCAAGACGTCCTTGTCTTGGCCGCCGTTCGGAGGGGAACAAGGTTATACTTCAATCTCTTCTCCCAAGCTCTCCAAATGAGAGCTTGAAAGAAGAAGAAGAACAAGCTCAAAACTTAACCTAAAACCCACAACTCTCTTCTCTGGCAATCTGCTGTATATATAGGCCACTAAGAATCAATTAGAGTACAAAATGTTAACCATCCATGGAAGAAAAACAACTCCTAAAGACCCGAGCCAATTTGGGCCCCACAAGACCGCCCAGACTTATCAATCTCAAAGTTTTGACTCCAGATTCCTGTGGTGGTCTTCTTTGCTCATTTGCCGATTTTTAGTTCACTCCCTTTTTGATAAATCACACTGAGTTGCTCTCGGGTTTTCTGGTCAATTATTGCGGCTATTTCGTCATTTAGCTCCTTTAACACTTTTAACATATGCTTTTCCTTCATTCAACTCATATGTGCAGCCTATTTGATGTTTGTGGCTGTCCAAGATAAGGACGACTCCTTCCTTGTCGTGTTCTTGGAGCACGTGTTTCACACGTGAAGGAAAGGAGTAGCCAAAACCCGTATTTCATCATATTCTTCATCAATTAGCCGGTTGAATCTGAAACCTGCACAATTGAAACATAATATCTCAGTAGCACTTATTCATATACTAAAATAGATAGAAATGAGAAGTATGATATGAAAATATTCATGCCAAACAGTTGCGGTCCCTATGTCTCTCATCTTGAAATTTTGCTGAAGCAATCGTTGAAGATAGGCATTGCTAGAGCTATCACAACCCGCAATAAGTAGTTCGTCAACATAAACAAGTAAGATTATGATGCCACGAATCGTTATTCCTGTGAACATGGAATAATCAAGTTCACTCTGATTGAACTCTTCATTCACAACGATTGAACAGAACTTTTCGAACCATGCACGGGGAGCTTGTTTCAGCCTATATAGAGAATGTCTCTATTGACAAACAAAACCAGAAGGAACATTGAGAAGACTAGGTGGCGGATGCATTTATACTGTTTCTGTTAAGTGTCCATGAAGGAAAGCATTTTTCACGTCCATCTCCAGTAGTGGCTAATTTTGAGAAGAGGCTAAAAAGAGTGTAACGAGTCTGAAATCCCTGTACAAAATTATTTGTTTAATGTATAGAAAAGGTATTTCAGCCTGTATAGAAGTAATAAGTTAATTTTGTTCAATAAAAGCAAGAACTAACTTGTAATTCATAGGTAAAGCCTCTGCACTACTGTAACATAGCCTATGTGTTCGAATCCCATCAGTCCTAAAATTTTTAAGATTTTTCTTTTTAATGTTTCGGAAGCCCAAAAGTTGCACGTGCAATTCATGGAGAATTGAAAGGTTTCAGAAAAATCAAACAGGCGTAAAGAGGAGTAAACACCGATCTAAACACGTGACACGGATCTCGAGGCAAACCCTTAAGATCCAACCGCCCATTTACCTCAAATGGTCACTGCCACCGGTCCAAATGTCTCCAAATCGCTCCGTGCTTTGCACACAAGTCCCTTCGACTCCCATCTATGTTAGTTATATGTATGCCCTAGAGGCCATTACTATACATAGGATGTATATTGTAGTGGATGCTGGGACATATATAGGGAGGACTTTCTTGCTCGACATGATAGTATGCTATCTGGTTGCTCTTTACCTTAACGTGTATACTGATTGTCTCTCTGTTACATGTTGGTAAAGCCCTTAGGATCTGTACTTGACTACCTGGACTATGATGCGGATCATACTAGTGGGGACATGGTAGTCTATAAGTACATCCTTCACAGTCCCTAGTCGAGGGTGTATCGAGACGGGGCATCGATATACCAGAGTAGACTAGCGTGTACCTTCTCGACCCATACAGATGGGCGATGGATGATCCCATATCCATCGGTGTTTGACATCAGAGATGATATACGGGTGCTCAGTAGAGACTGGGTACACTGGACGGACTCGCCGAGAACTCCCAGATGGTATTATACCTCACGTCAGATGGCAGTTCTCTGGTGACACTGGTACAGAGTAGTCTGTTGACCCGAGATCGTCATAGAGTCTTGTGTGGTTCCCACTGTGCTTTGATTTCCATCTTACCACGTCCAAGAGGGCGTGCAAAACGGTGGTTTTTGGGTACAGTCCCGAGTCACATGGAGGCAATGAGCGATAGGAGGGGAGTCGTCTCTCCCGGTATATGGGGGTTGATGTTGCGCTGTGTTCGATTGGCTATAACAGGAAATCCCTGGCCAGGGTTGCTGAGATTTACTGGTAAGTGTTACCAGTAGTTTCTCGAACAGTTATAGACCTCATATCGACACGACTTATTGAGCTATTGGGGTCTGACGTTTACCACCCCTAGGCGAGATATGCAACATATCAGACGATCAGACCAGACTGTACGGTAGTGTTACTGGTCGGATTCACTGGAGTGTGAGCGGGCTTGCTCGTCGATCTTCAGATCGCTTAATACCCGGGTGGCCGTTACGTTTAGCAGACCGCTTGCGGCTTGTGGATGTTTGATATGATCATCATCCGCTGCCGGCGTATTGACGAGTCTTTAGAGTCCTACACAGAGGTTTCCTGGCTCAAGCGAAACGAAATAGGAGCGCATATGAGATATGTGCGGGACCGAGAATAATGCGTGTATGTGATACCGTATTCTATTCTCGCGATAAATATATCGAATGGTTGTATGCGATATAACCTAGTTATCGATTCAAGCGTTGATTCGATAAGCCGATATATTGTATACTAGTCGGTTGTGTGCGACATAACCGGGTCATTGAATCAAGTGTTGATTTAATGATTTAATGCATATTTATATATTTGATATATTACTTTGCATCAACTAGTATCGGTTTACTTAAGATGGATTTTCTCACTCGGATGGGCGCATTGTATATGCGATATACTTTTGTGCATTTGCTTGTATCATGTTTGATGATACATGATTGTTTAAGTGTAAGTTAAGAATAAACCATGGTTATTAATATGATTAGGGTTTTATTTCCTTTTATTATTTATTTATCTATTTATTTATTTTGGAAATAATTAGAAAAGGAATAAGAAGAAAATGGTGGCTATTTTTGTTTCATATTGAAGCTTCTTGAAGACTTTGACCTAGTGACCATTTTGTTCTTATCCTTAACCCTAACCATTCCATTAACCATGGTCTTTTCTCTACACTTAACTAGGGTTCAAGTTATGATAAGAATTGTTTTTCTTTTCATTATTCTTTTAACTTATCATAACAATGATCTTCTTCTTGCTCTTCTTCTTCTTCATGAAAAGCAAGCTCCATCAATGGTGGATTGATGGAAAGAGTGAGAAATCCAATTCTAAAGTTAACCCACCTCCTATTTCTTCATCCTCTACCTCTTGCCAAGTAGTAGAGTGTGTTTCCTTCACAAGATTTTAGGGTTTGGTGAAGGTGGAGCTTGATTCATCGATGCTTCGACGTAGATCATCTTCGGCATGGACATCGACGACCTAGCTTGCCCATTCTCCGACGAAGCCGATCCTAGAGCCCAGATTCGATTTGGACAGCGGAGAGGACCTCGTTGCGGAGCTATGGAGGTGGAGCACCGGATCTACAAAGGTTGTATTTCCGTATTTTATATAGTTAACTGTTAACTAGTTCTTGTTCGCCTAGAAATCTAGTTATCGATCCGTACACTAGGGTTTGTAGGCACCATATTTTTGAAATTGCCATGGTTGATGGCTTGGGAGACCTCACTAGTGTGCCTAGGAACCCTGCAGTGGTATCAGAGCCTAGCTAGAGCCTTAGGCGATCCCCGGACGGAATTAGAAACCCGATCGAACCAAAATCCCATTGCAAAATTGCTCTCTGTACTTTTTTCAAAACTGTTGATTTTTGGCAATTAAAAATATCCAGAAAAATAAGCAGGCTTTTTTAAGAATTACTGTAAAATTTGGTACCCTGATTCCACAAAAGCGCGGCGGAAGGGCCGCATAAAGGGGGTTTGTGCGGCGGAAGGGCCGCCAATTAGAAGCCGACACGTGTCAAATTTCACTGTAACTTGTAAAATGCTGTTCTCATTTTCCTGGAATATTTAAACTGAACTCAAGAGTTGAGTTGTTCTGAGTTGTTTTGGGAATCATTGTTTCGATCGGAAAGTCTAATTCTGTCCATGTGTTTTCCGGATAAATTTTAGAATATGTTAAAAAGTTCGACCGGATATAAATACCCGATTTTTCCCCTGTCGGGAAATTTCCAAGTGTTGGATTTTCCATAGTTTAACGACGTTCTAAGTAGTGCAAGTAACGCGATGGTCCCTCTAGAAGACACAAACCTTAACTCGATTATGTGACCGTCTTGAACTGCCCTTTGAACCTTCGGGTTTGGGGCAGTACGGCGTGCCACATGTGAGGCGTTGGCTTGACCCTTCTACGGCTGGACCGTTGGTACTGAGGCACGAACGGAATATTGTTAGACTTGTTTCATGTGTTGATCTGTATCGGGAAAACTTGGGTGTTCGATTGTTCGATCGGAAAGTTTAACATTTTCTGTTTATCTGGAATGGGATACAATAATTGGAATTCACAATAAGTTATATGATAACTGAATGAATGTTATAAACGTAGCAGTTTAGTCTCACTTGATCGGTTGCCACGGAATTTTGATGTGATCAAAAGTCCGTTGCAATCACGTAGCGTACGCGGATACTCGCCGGGTAAACTTAATAGACAACTTCACTCCATAGCCCCGACCAAGTGACTGTAGGAGAACCCCGTTGCCGAAAGCATCCGTTCGGGTGCTCGCGGTAGCGGTGTTCCGCCTTGGTGCACTTCGTCGACGGCGTGAGGGGTGCGGCCGTCTACTGAAGTTTGCGACGAGCATTCGATCAGGATGTCGGGAATCTTGTTGAATTACCCGACTTGATATTGAAAAGAGTTTTCGATTTTGAGACTAAAATGCGGGGTTTATAATTGTTAGGCATGGGATGTCTAAGTAATTCATTTGGTCAGGCATGCGATGTCTGAGGTGGTTGCGGATTCCAACTGTTGTAGTTTTACACTTTTTTTTCTGTGACCGTAAGTGTAATATGTGATATCGCCGGTTTCGTTGCTATATGTCAACGACAATTGGGATGGACATATTTACTTACGTTGATGACATGTGATGTTATGTGTTGCTGGATATGTTATATTGGATCGTCGTGTTTGAATAGCCGGGGGTTTTTATGTGAGATGAGTGTTTTTCATTTTCATTCATGTAAAAACTTGTATGTAATATTCTTTTATTGGGGCGCTTCCAGGTTGCGGGAGTTGTCACCTGTTGTATATTATTTACTTTTCCGCACTAGGATAGACCCAAGGAGGAGGGCACAAGTAACCGGGTTCTGGAGTCCAGTGGGAGACCAACTCGAGGAGTCGAGTCCGGGTCTCCTAACTCTAGAATTGGTAGGGTTGCTTGCCGCTCTCGTAGGGGTCTAGGGGTGTGGGTTTGGCTATTCATCACGACCGTGGAATCCGTGTTTTATACTGGCTCGTATTGAAAACACGGACGTCCTAGTATATCCAATATTTCATATAATTCTTCTGCTGCGATATCTGTGATGAGATCATATGATGTTTCTGTGATGGATATAGTATATAGTATATATGATATATTATATAGACGTTACTTATGTTTTACACCCGCGCTAGCCCTGCCCTGCTCTGCCGTTAGTTACCTAACCTAACGGTGCACGAGGGGACATCGAGGCGAATGCGGATGGCATAAGTGTACGTCATATCTATCTGTGATGTTTAGGTACATAAATGATGGGACTTCATTAATGTGATTAATGAAATTAAAAGAAACCTAAGATGTTGTAGAATCGAATTTCAAAATAAAACAGGTAGCTACAGTTCTTGCTTTGCACAGAGGTATATGTGATATATCCTGCACCTCATCCGACGAGGAAAGGACCGAGATCCCTTCACCGGGAGTGACTCCTTTAGCAATAACTGGCAGATGCTACACATTCGGTTTGTCTTTTGATTGCTTTTAAGTGTTTTTGCTTTGCACAGTGATATATGTGATATATCCCGCACCTCATTCGACGAGGAAAGGACCGACGATCCCTTCACCGGGAGTGACTCCTTTAGCAAAACTAGAAAAGCCTCAAAAGCACTCCATTTTAAAATCATTTGATTCTACAACGATATCAAGTTCATTACGCAATAGGTTTTCAGAAAAACCTGTCGTAGCCCTCCGTCATTTCAGATAAGTAGTAGTTAGTATTCGTGCTACGTTTGTTGACCTCTGTCAAGGCGTAGTGTGCGGTAGCTGATTAGTGCTTATCTGCATAAGCATATGATGTGATTGATTTAGGGTAGTCGTGCGACCTTGTTGACCTCTGTCAAGGATCGTGCGGGTGGGTTTACTTCAATCAGGAAATGACGGGTTGAACTTGACTAGCAGCCTATGGTTTGTTGACCTCTGTCAAGGTCATAGGACGCTAGGGGCAAAATATTATCGGGAATTTCAAGTGTTGAGATTTGCAATGAGATTGCATACCTTCTATGAGATAGTTGGATCCCGATACCCGCTGCGAGTAAGAGTTACTCCTGGGAGAGTTTTATACATTACAATTAGCCGATCAAGTAGGTGTCTAGAAAGGTGTCAACGGGGTTACGCCTCTGGGAAAACGAGGTTTACAGTAATTAGGTTCGTGCGAAAGCACGGGGGACCTCCCTCAAAGTACCGACACTGGCCTGGCTGAAAGATTGGCGAACTTGTAGTGTGTAATTAATCCCGGCTAGTCTTTCCTTTTAGGGTTTGAAGGAAGATTTGATAAAAAGCAGTGGGAGCCATCCTGATTAGATAAAATAAAACCAATCTATTCTTGACAGAGCGCACGCTGAGTGTTTTCTTCTCTCTCTCTCCTGGTAGCGACCATATCACGCCTTAATCAAGATAATAATACGGATATTTGACCGAACCCGCTTGTTATACTGAGCTGGGGAACGTTGGTCCCGCTCCAACTTATAATTGTTATAAGACAGAGCAGGAATTTGGGGAATACCAGATTTCCCGTGCCGCCCAAACGAAGAGAGTGCATGCTGATGCATCATCTTCGGGTGTGTTCGTTATACAGAACTGTTTCTCAGTATCCTTTACGTCCTGGGTATATGATACCGGATCAGGATCCCACATATGTAATCTGTTACATAGGGCTACAGATAGGTAGAGAACTGAGAACGGATGATAAGTTTCATGAGGCAGAAAACGGGGCAAGAGTTGCAGCCAAGTCTGTCGGTCACTGTCACCCTGTATTACAATACATTGATTCTGAACGAATGTTGTTAGATACCGAACCTGATATACAAAATCATATCAGTCTCTTTATCTGTAAAGAAACGATAAAATTTTGTATTGTTGGATAATGTTTTGAACATTTCCTATATCAAAAGTTGATCGGTTCAGGCACGTTATCTAAAAGCATTGATGTTCTAAATCAAACTACAGTTCTTAGTATACGGAACACACACAAGAAGAAGAGTTCAGAAATGAACGAATCCTTCTTGAGGCATTGTAGACTAGGTCATATCAATGCGACCCGACTAGCTAGAGTTACATTTAGATGCATATTTAAATCAGTTTGAATTTACATCTTGTGAAACTCGCCAGTCATGTCACAAAGATAAGATGACCACAGCTCTGTTTATTGGAAACAGAGAAAGAGTTAGTGAACTCTTGGGATGATACATGTTGATGTATGTAGGTCCCCTGTTTACACATGCCAAGACCGGTTCTTTATACTTCATTATATTCTCTGATAATCTCTCAAGATTCAGTCATATGTTCCTGTTGAAACATGAGTCCGAACCTTTTGAGATATTCACAGAATATAAGCTAGAAGTAGAGAACCAATACGGGTATAAGTATTATGTCCTTTGATGCGATCAAGGAGGAGAATACTTGAGCACGGAATTCCTGGACTATTCTAAAGGAGAATGAGATTCTCTCTCAGCATTACTCCTCCGAATACACCATAGCACGATGGTATATCGGGGCGGAGCAATCACACCCTATTTGATATGGTGTGCTCTATGATGAGTACTACTGAGTTACCTATTTCCTTTTGGGAGTTATGCACTTATGAAGTTGCATACCTATTGAATAGGGTTCAAATCAAATCAGTTGCCTACCACTTCATATGTGATATGATAAGGGAAGAGCCCATCTCTTAAGTTAGTTAAGATTTAGGGTTGTCTGGCCTATGTCTAAAAGCAAAATCCGGACAAGCTCGAGGCAAGGTCTGTTATGTAGAACTGGAAAGGTTCCAGCTATACTAAATACAGCAGATGATTTGATAAAACCAAAGGATTCAGTAGATACCAACGAACCTCAGCCTCTCCGCCGATCTAGTAGGGTTCCTCACCCACCTGAGAGATACTTCGGTTTCTCTATGACAGTGGGAGCGAGGATTACATCATGAGATGATGACCCAACTAGTTTCGAACTGGCCATCGAGAGTAAGACTCCGTAAGAATGGCTGGATGTTTAGTGATCTTAGATGGAATCCTTATACACCAGCAAAGTATGGACTTTGGCTGCTAGATCTGAAGGGTTAAATCCCCATCAGGAGCAAGTATATCTTGAGAAGATTACTTGGTGTAGATGGAAAAGTTGAGACTTTCAAAACTAGACTTGTTAAAGCTTTTCGTCATTGACCAGGCGTGGATCATGATGAAACCTTTTCAAGTGACTATGCTTAAGTCCATCCAGATCCTACTTGCCACGGCTACATACCATGACTGCGATATCTGGTGGTTGGGTGTCATGACTGCTTTTCTAAATGATGTTTTAGAAGAGTGCGTCTATAAGTACACAGCCAGAGGGCTTCGTAGACAGTGGGAGCAGCGGAAACGTGTGCAAGATGTTTTATATGATAAAGCAGGCATCGCGGAGTTGGAACGTCTGTTTTGATGAAGTAGTCAAAGAGTTTGACATCATCAAAATGGTAGATGAACCTTGTATAAACAAGAAGGTAGTAGGGAGTATGGTGACGATCCTCGTAGAGTACGTGGATGACATACTCTTGATAAGAAAGGAGTTTCTTATGCTACGCTCGATCAATCTCCGCTTATCACCATGATTCTCCATATAGGATCAAAGTGATACCTCCTAAATCCAGGGTTTTGGATCTATGAGATAGATCTAAATGGATGTTGGGATTCTCACTAGTTGTAGTGAGATGGTATCAATCGATCCTGGGGAGAATCACTGGAAGGGTTCCAGGGTGATAAAGACGACTGAATGTCAGTCGCAGGCATTGTCTTTACCCTCAGTAAAGGGACGGTATGTTGGAAGAGTTCCAAGCTGGATACCGTGACATACTAGACGATAAAGGCAGGATACATCGCTACTTAAGATGCTACCAAAGAGGCTGTTTGGGTGTATATTGGTTCATGAGATGAACTATGTTCCTACCATTGTGTGACAATGGAGTTGTGGCTTATGCCAAGGAACGCCGGTCCCATCAGTGATCCAGACATATTCTAAGGCAGCATCGCCTGATCATGGAGATGATTGATCTCCAGGGTGATCGAGGTTTGGAGAGAAGACTCAGAAGACAACACAGCGGATCCACTCACAAAGGCCTGTTCCCAGAGAGAGACTTTTATGGGATGGTTGAGTATGAGATACTTCAAACCACTGCTACAGATGGCCCTAGTGCAAGTGGGAGATTGTTAGTTATATGTATGCCCTAGAGGCCATTACTATACATAGGATGTATATTGTAGTGGATGCTGGGACATATATAGGGAGGACTTTCTTGCTCGACATGATAGTATGCTATCTGGTTGCTCTTTACCTTAACGTGTATACTGATTGTCTCTCTGTTACATGTTGGTAAAGCCCTTAGGATCTGTACTTGACTACCTGGACTATGATGCGGATCATACTAGTGGGGACATGGTAGTCTATAAGTACATCCTTCACAGTCCCTAGTCGAGGGTGTATCGAGACGGGGCATCGATATACCAGAGTAGACTAGCGTGTACCTTCTCGACCCATACAGATGGGCGATGGATGATCCCATATCCATCGGTGTTTGACATCAGAGATGATATACGGGTGCTCAGTAGAGACTGGGTACACTGGACGGACTCGCCGAGAACTCCCAGATGGTATTATACCTCACGTCAGATGGCAGTTCTCTGGTGACACTGGTACAGAGTAGTCTGTTGACCCGAGATCGTCATAGAGTCTTGTGTGGTTCCCACTGTGCTTTGATTTCCATCTTACCACGTCCAAGAGGGCGTGCAAAACGGTGGTTTTTGGGTACAGTCCCGAGTCACATGGAGGCAATGAGCGATAGGAGGGGAGTCGTCTCTCCCGGTATATGGGGGTTGATGTTGCGCTGTGTTCGATTGGCTATAACAGGAAATCCCTGGCCAGGGTTGCTGAGATTTACTGGTAAGTGTTACCAGTAGTTTCTCGAACAGTTATAGACCTCATATCGACACGACTTATTGAGCTATTGGGGTCTGACGTTTACCACCCCTAGGCGAGATATGCAACATATCAGACGATCAGACCAGACTGTACGGTAGTGTTACTGGTCGGATTCACTGGAGTGTGAGCGGGCTTGCTCGTCGATCTTCAGATCGCTTAATACCCGGGTGGCCGTTACGTTTAGCAGACCGCTTGCGGCTTGTGGATGTTTGATATGATCATCATCCGCTGCCGGCGTATTGACGAGTCTTTAGAGTCCTACACAGAGGTTTCCTGGCTCAAGCGAAACGAAATAGGAGCGCATATGAGATATGTGCGGGACCGAGAATAATGCGTGTATGTGATACCGTATTCTATTCTCGCGATAAATATATCGAATGGTTGTATGCGATATAACCTAGTTATCGATTCAAGCGTTGATTCGATAAGCCGATATATTGTATACTAGTCGGTTGTGTGCGACATAACCGGGTCATTGAATCAAGTGTTGATTTAATGATTTAATGCATATTTATATATTTGATATATTACTTTGCATCAACTAGTATCGGTTTACTTAAGATGGATTTTCTCACTCGGATGGGCGCATTGTATATGCGATATACTTTTGTGCATTTGCTTGTATCATGTTTGATGATACATGATTGTTTAAGTGTAAGTTAAGAATAAACCATGGTTATTAATATGATTAGGGTTTTATTTCCTTTTATTATTTATTTATCTATTTATTTATTTTGGAAATAATTAGAAAAGGAATAAGAAGAAAATGGTGGCTATTTTTGTTTCATATTGAAGCTTCTTGAAGACTTTGACCTAGTGACCATTTTGTTCTTATCCTTAACCCTAACCATTCCATTAACCATGGTCTTTTCTCTACACTTAACTAGGGTTCAAGTTATGATAAGAATTGTTTTTCTTTTCATTATTCTTTTAACTTATCATAACAATGATCTTCTTCTTGCTCTTCTTCTTCTTCATGAAAAGCAAGCTCCATCAATGGTGGATTGATGGAAAGAGTGAGAAATCCAATTCTAAAGTTAACCCACCTCCTATTTCTTCATCCTCTACCTCTTGCCAAGTAGTAGAGTGTGTTTCCTTCACAAGATTTTAGGGTTTGGTGAAGGTGGAGCTTGATTCATCGATGCTTCGACGTAGATCATCTTCGGCATGGACATCGACGACCTAGCTTGCCCATTCTCCGACGAAGCCGATCCTAGAGCCCAGATTCGATTTGGACAGCGGAGAGGACCTCGTTGCGGAGCTATGGAGGTGGAGCACCGGATCTACAAAGGTTGTATTTCCGTATTTTATATAGTTAACTGTTAACTAGTTCTTGTTCGCCTAGAAATCTAGTTATCGATCCGTACACTAGGGTTTGTAGGCACCATATTTTTGAAATTGCCATGGTTGATGGCTTGGGAGACCTCACTAGTGTGCCTAGGAACCCTGCAATCTACCCCTTGCACTGTTTGATTTCCCTGCAATTAAACAGTGACTATTCAATTCACCATTTAACACCCATTTTAATTCTTTTAATCCAAATTTTAATTCTCAAATCCTAAATTCTTCACTATAAATAGCATCCCATCCCATAGCTCTCCTCCATTCTGAAATTTCTATCAAAAATTCTTTCAAACTCTATAAGAACCAAGTGGAGTTAAGCACCCAAATGGAGTAGCAAGTCAAGCTCGACGATCAAAGCCTTTCTGACGATACCACGACACCCGAAAGCTTCCCCTCATTCTTATTAACGATCTAAGCTAGTAAGTCCCTCTCCTTCTATTTCTTTTCATCTCAAATCTCCTTTTATAAGCACATCGTTAAAGTGGAGTTAGCCCCGATATAAATTCATTTTTTTAACAATTGTACTCCACTTTATAAGCAAAATAGGTCAAACTAATATCCTCACACCACTCTTAACCTTATCTATATCATTTAGCTTTTAGTTTAATAAAAAAATTCCATGTGAAATAATCATAAAACGAAGTTTTCATAAAAATATCATGAACTTTAATATAACTGTAATTTTAATAACTAGAGTATATACTTTTAGATCATTCACGGGGTAACGAACTACCCCACACGCACACTATGGTTTCATAGCATGAGGTTCTAAACATAGGGTTTATTTAAAGAATAGGTTTTAGATTAAAATACCACATTTTTTCAAAACTGGTTTCTTTTAATCGATGTTTTTAAATTCTGGGCAATTGCGCCTCTACAACCCTCGTTAGGGGACCCGCTAATGGATGGTATGGATTATCGCACATCTTGGGATAGCAGAGCGAGATGCAGGATTCCTCATGGAGTATTCGGTCTCGAAAGGAAATAAAAATACGGTTTTTATGAAATATGACTTTTCTAAACAAAACTAAACTTTGGAAAATTATATAAAATTATGAATCCATATTTTCAATAAAAACAAATTATGAAACTATATTTTTAAAATGAATGATTAGAATTTTTAATAAAATAACAACAAGTTTCCAAAATCAGTAGTTTTCATAAAAGTACCATAAACATTCAAAAAAGCTAGGTTTTATCTTTAAAAAGTTAGGTTTTATCACTAAAACACCACAGCAATTAAAATAAATGTTCATGAAAACCCTAAATATTATAAATCAACCTCGAGTTTTATTTCTAAACAACATTAAAGTATTTTTCATAAAACCCCCTCGAGATATGCAAACAATATTTAAGGACTCTAAATTAATATAGGTTTAAACGGTATTATTTTTCTTGAGCCCCGGAGAACCGGAGAAAGTGAGTACTTTCCTATTCAGGTTAGACAACTTAACGGAGTTATCAATGGCAATTGTCTTGAAGAAAGACACAAATCCTGCAGTCCATGTGCAGCTGATTTCTCCCGAACATAAGATTTTTAACAGTTTAAATCAATTCATTTGAAAAAGACCTGATCTTGAATCGAAAATCGAATCTAAAATTGAACATGAACTCAAATCTAAAATTGAACATGAACTCGAATCCAGTCTCCTTGAACTAACTTGATTCGAACCAAGATTGCAATTGACATGACTCGCATTTTACTCGACTCACTCGATTTCATTCTACACCTTTTGCAATCTATGGTTTCAATCAAGACCTGTTATAACCAATCAATCAATTTAATTAAGTATACTATACAGTTATAAACTATTTATCCTCGGAGTGTTTGGGATAGTTTCTTGTGTGAATCCAACGGAGCTTCACGAGTCCCGTATTAACCTTTTTTTTTATTTTACTCGAATATCAGTCGGGTTGACTTTTCCATACCCTAGAGCCCTGATACTAACACATGAAATGGTCCGATGATTTCTTGCTCTTGGGGCCCAACTCTTGAGCTCGTGAATACTTTTACGACTGCGTTGACATTCACAGTTGGAACTTAACGTTAACATAGTGACCATATAGAGAACTATAGTACATATTTAACCATGAACATATACTTTTACTTGCCATATATATATATATATATATATATATATATATATATATATTCCACACTTGTCATTCTTTTACTCTTACTTTATCCTTAGGACTTACCGAGCGCTAGTTCACTGACAGGCATTCCACCCACCATTATTTTTCTTAGAATGTTCATCAGATACGGTCGAGATGGAGGAAGTGGAGGCCACGGAGGAAGACTACAACCGGACTGCTACTCAAGTTTATCTTAGCTTCACTTTTTATTTAGCTTATGTATGTTACATGTTGAGGAATTTTCCTTTATTGTATTTACTTCCCAGTTGAAACTCATGTACTTGTAAATACTGGAAGTTGAATGTAAATAAAGATATTTGTTGAAAATTTTTACAGTCTCCATTTATTCTTGCATTGTGTATTGTTGTTTCAATACACTTAGCATATTTATTTAGGGAATGGCTTTCTTTGGATAAATATGCCGCGGGCTTGCCACGTCACCGTTTCCGTCTACTGGGAAGCGGGGCGTGACGGATTTTGTTGGTGGCCCATGCATGTTAGTTCTGCATGAAGTCATAAACAATATACCATAAGAATTAATGAATTCAATAAACATTTACATTGCTTGCATTTCAAATTCCTTGAATCTATCATAACCTATCTTTTATGTCAAGGTGATGGACTCTCCGAACAATATCAGCACAAACGTCAACGGCAATACTCCACCGTCTACGCTACCACCACCACCTACCGTTGCAGCTCCTATCAATGAGCAAATAGTACTTCTTAAGAATATCAAGAGCCTATTGGAGGGTCAGCAGCAGGCTGCAATCCTTATGCACCGCCCCGAAGCCGAAGCATCCGGAGTTAAGCAGTTTCGGACACTGCACCCAAAGAACCTCTCGAGTAAGGAGAGTCGGCTTGATGCAGAAAAATGGTCTCATGCGATCGAGGATGATCTGGCAGCGGCTTAAGTGCCACATATAGCTTGGGTAAGAGTTGCTAACTTGCAACTGACCGATAATACCAAAGTTTGGTGGAAGGCCGAGGAGAGCCTTCTCACGCAACCGATAGAATGGAGGATATTCAGAGACCTTTTCGATGCCAACTACTTCCCTGAGACTGCCCGCTTTGACATGGAGCAGTAATTCATCCATTTACAATAAGGCTTGATGTGGGTCAAGTCAGTGGATGAATATGATGCTGAGTTTACCAAGCTCGTTAGCTAAGATATAGTCTCAAATTCAATTTTTTGATCTCACTCACAACACTGCTAACACAAGGTCATAACAGGTTTGCCACACACCTTATTCCCACTGCTGAGATCCGGACACGACGATTATAGCAAGGGTTGGACCCTGAAATTCAAGCTGCACTCGCTATAGGTGATTTCCCAACCCATGAACTTGTTTTGAAGGCTACCCGACGCTATGAGACAGTTGTGAAGAAGAAGGGCAGGCCGCAGACTGCCAATGTGAAACGCCATGTGCAATAGATCACAGGAGGGGCCTGTTCCAGGCTAGCCTTCAATGGACCATCTCGGAGGCCAGTAGGTTCGTTCGCCAACAACAGGCCAGACTTTTCCATCTACTGCAAAAGAACAGGGCACCTTGTGAAGAACTTTCATAAGGTAAACAACTTGTACCTGATCTGTGGGTCTTCTACTCACGCCATCGGAGCATGCCTCCAGAACCGAGGACCCAACAACCCTCCAGTTAGACCGGAAATCCAAGCTCCTTCTACCCGGTTAGCTCTACCAGCTCTAACTCCCCGTACCCAGACCGCTCAACCCCAACGCCGAGTGTTTAACCAGGCACAAAGGAAAGTGCCGCGATGCAAAGCATTCACTATGTCGGTCGAAGAGGTCGAAACTATGGGTCAGGTTATCACTGGTGAATCTCTTCCCTATTCCCTTCCAAAGTCCTTTCAATTCATAGCCATCTTATATTTGTTATACCTAAACATATCCTACGCGACCTAGGTACAATCTTAGTAGCCTCCCTACTTGCACCCGCGCTCTTCGACACTGGGGCACCACATTGCTTTATGTCGCAACGGTTCGTAAGAACTCATGCAATCCCAGTTAAGCCGCTCTTATCCAGCTGGAACTTTAGTTCAGGGAACGATGTTCTAAAAGCAACCTTGGGATACGATTTGTGTCCAGTGGTCGTTTGCAATCGAGAATTCTATGCAGACTTCAAGGTGCTGGACATACCGAACTTCGACGTAGTCTTAAGAATGGATTGCCTGGGAACTTTCTTCGCTACCATCGACTATCGCCAAAGGAGGGTAGTATTCGATATACCAGATCACCCATTGTTCTAGTTCAAAAGTGGAGATCGGACCTTGGAGCCTAGCATCTACAGAGCCAAACCAAAGAAGGCAGAGATTACAGCGTTGCAACCGAAAGGATTGAAGCCAGAGGTAGTTTGAGAGTTCGAAGATGTATTCCCGGAAGATATATCAGATTTGCCTTCCGATTGAGCTCTTGAATTCAGTATTGAGCAACCCGGCGCACAAGGAAGAAGGAAGGTACTATAGGATGTGCGTAGATTATCGAGTTCTGAACGAGGTGAAAATTAAGAATAAGTATCCACTACCCCGCATCGATGACCTTTTCGATGAGTTAAGTGGATCTTGTGTCTTTTCAAAGTTAGATCTTCGTTCAGGATATTATCAGGTGAAGGTCAAGGAGTCTGACATTCTAAAGACGGCATTTAGGACTTGTTATGGTCATTACAAATACCTCGTAATGCCATTTGGAGTGACCAATTCACCTGCCATCTTTATGAATTTAATGAACCAAGTTTTTCGAGAGTTTTTAGACAAGATTGTTGTTATCTTCATCGACGACTTCCTGGTGTATTCAAAAAATCAGAAAGAGCACACCGAACACTTATGGATTGTCCTGGAGACATTAAGACAATATGTTATGCCCCGCTTCCCAGAGTACTATAAGATGGGCACGTGACATAGCCAACCATGCTACCTGTGGGTAGGAAGTATCCATCCACAGTCACATTACGGCTGTAGAGATATCAAGAATCAAAATAAAACTATCTAATACATGTCCATAAGCCAAGATAACATGAGTCAAGAATAATAAAAGTGTGGAAGCAAAGATCCAATACAAAATAACTGGAATGTATGTCACATAATGCGGGCTCACATCAGGAAAAATGCAGAAAATAAAAGGACTAACTACCACTGAAACCTCACTGCTCAGCGTGCTGGCTGTAGTACTCCTGCTCGGACTGCAGCAAAGGTACAGAATCTGGGCCATGCAAAACCCAGACGTCAGCGCGTCATGTCATCAAGTAATAAAATATAAACAGGGTAATAGGCAATGCGAATATAAACATGAATGACAAGCAGGTATAACAGTAATATAAATCAGGGCAGTGAAGGGTAGTGTGCAGTGAGTAAACTAAACTCTTCTATTGTGTTTTCTACTCTCAAGTCTTTGAAATCAATTTGATGAATCATCGATTTAACTCAAAAGTATCCCATGCATGCCCGGGACCACGGTCTAAGACTCTCGGGCTGAAACCGAGACGCGCCGCTAGGCACTAACAGGAAAAGGGTACAGACCAACGATGTCAGCAGCATCGTCACGAGGCGGGCCTAGCCTCTAAAACTAATCAGTAAAAGCAAGCAACTGTCGAGTTACAAGTCAGGATTTCATCATTGATTTTCCCATACCCCCAAGTTATGTAAGTCAAGTCAGGTATTCAGTATTCAGGAACTAATGCCAACGCAGGATCAGGTAGGAGCAAGTTTGTCTAGATAGACAACAGGAACGGTCCGTGAGAACTACATGTCAGGTTTGTTGGCATTAGACACAACATCAGGTAACAGGTCAAGCCATGGTACATCAGGTCAAGTCAAGAAGTGTACGGTACTATGTCGGGTCAAGTAATATGTGTGCAGCAAGTCATGTCAGGGTGTAAAGATAACATGTGGGTGCTCATAATCAGCTAGCATAATCATGGTTATAAATAATCAAGCATGGGTATCAACAACAATAAATTGGCACATGTAATAGGTTAAACAATGAATGCAGATTTAACTAATTAGCCGTGCGGTTATTAGTGTGTGTTTAAGAGACGGTGTCAGCATTATATGAATACAATATGACAGATGTGACTACTAAACCAGGTTAATAAGTATTGAGTAATCTAGGGATGCGATGACATGTATAATATGGATGCAATTGTAACTAAATCGGTTAAAAATGCACACGGATGTCCGATAGGTTAATACTAGAGAAATAGGGGTATCATGGTTATAAAACAGTTGTAATCATATGATTTATCATATACATGTGATTACTAGGCATAAATAACTTGATGCAACGATTAAGTTTCATGTTCTAGATCAGAAAATATGTAACGGAACTTTATACGGTTAACTTGAAAACCAATACTTTCGATTCTATTTAGAGATTTAATAGGAAAATAAATAAATTCGCATACGAATAGTTTGAATAGCATGTAGCAAGTTTCACTTGCCTTGACGGGTCGCGATATGGAAAACGGAACGTTACGCGTCGGGGGGAAAAATTCGCGACGCGCGCACGGTAGACGGAATGAACCCAAACGACGAACAGTGGTGTTACACGGATCAGAGGTTCCTGCTGGGTCGTCGGGAAACGTCGTCGGCACCGTCGGATTCCGGCGAACCAGAAAACAGCGACAACAGTGAACATCAATGCTGCTACAAGAATGCATGGACTGGAAACAAGGCAAAATGACAGAGATCGAAGGATATTGAGGAAAGAACTTACCCACTGGATTGCAGGAGTTGACAGCGTCGTCGGTGCGTCGTCGACGGAGCTCCGGCGATCTACAGAAGACCCAAAAACAATCAACAGAGAAGAAGTTTCAAGATGAAGAAAAGAGAAAGAAGAAGAAGAGAAGGATGAGGGGGAAGAAGGTTGCTTACCGGAGTTGTGCACGATGCCAGGGGCACGGGAACGAGTCGCCAATGGAAACAGTTCCGGCGATGCACAAGGTGCAGGGGTGCAGGGGGCTCGGGAGAGGAGGAAGAAGAGAAGGTGGAGGCGACGAGAGTGAGCAGCGGCGATGAATGGCATTGGTGGCGTCGGCGGTAGGGCAACGGCGAGAGGGTAGGCGGCGGCTAGGTTTTTCTGGCGATGGGTTTTATTGTTTTAACGAAGGAGAAGAAAGAAATTAATATAAAGAGAAGAAGAGAGAGAGAGAGAGACGCGGGGAGAGAGAGAGAGAGAGAGAGAGATAAAGAGGAAGAGAGAGATCGGGAGGAGAGAGAAAGATTTGAGGAGAGATGAAATTGTCGTTATGCAAAGAGAGAGAGAGGGAAGAGAGAGAAATAGAAGGAGAAAGGAGAGAGGGAGAGAAAGTGTGGGGCCCGGTGAAGAAACGAAGCGCTGCGATTGGCTCGTGGCAAATTAAGGAGAAATGATAAAAGATTTTGTGGAAGAAAGAAACGTGTGGGGTCGGATGAATGGAGGCTCGCGATTGGCTGAAGAAAAGGTTAGAGGAAAATATAAAAGATTTTGATGTTTAAAGAGAATCCCTCACCAGCAGAAAAAGATTTCGAAACTAACAAATAATTCCATATATTTTGCATGCTGATAAAATATGGTAGGTAAAATTTAAAATGTTAAATTATTAAAATTTTGGCGAGATACAAATAATTCAGAAATGCGCCCAGGTTGGGTCAAAAATTTGAATTTGAAATAAGAAATTTATTGGCAGATTCCAAAATTAAAATGAGGGATTTTATAATTAAAAAGCATACCCCCAAGAACGGACACACGTACGTGCGCGTAGCCATCCAAACATGTCCGTTTCACTGAACGGGACGAGAACATGATGCAAGGACGCTGCCATAGGGTTAGGGGTGTCAAGCGGGCCATGTCAATTATTTTTAATTTATTTTAGATCACTTAAACTGTTATATGCAGAATATGACATGTCGGGGTAAATTATAACTAGTAACAGTCAAAGCAGGATAAATGAAATAAATACTACACACCACACATACGGTAACAGAAATTTATAGAACTGGACTCGGTTGTTACATTATGCCCAACTACAAAAAGAATTTCGTCTTCGAAATTCCAAGAATACAAAAGATAGACGACAAACAACTACAAGAAAAGGTGAGAAAACTTCTGCCGGATTTTATCTTCTCGTTCCCAAGTGGACTCTCCATGTGAGCGATTACGCCAAGAAACAAGTATAAGAGGGATAACTTTGTTCTTAAGAACCTTTTCTCTTCGATCCACAATTTCAACCGGTCGCTCCTCAAAAGTCAAATCTTCTCGTACCGTCAGCTCCGAATGATCCAACACATGTGTTTCATCTCGAACATACTTACGGAGTTGTGACACGTGAAACACATCATGAACATTCGCCAAGGATTGCGGTAACGCCAATCGATACGCTACCTCACCAACACGCTCCATGATCTCAAAGGGTCCAACGAATCGAGGACTGAGCTTTTCTCGACTTCCAAAATGAATCACCCCTCTAATCGGTGATATCTTCAAGAATACTAAATCACCCACGGCGAACTCTAGAGGTCTTCTCGACGTATCTGCCCAACTCTTCTGTCGGTCTTGTGCTGCTTTCATATGATTCCTGATAGTGTTAACTTTCTTAACTGTCTGCACAACCAAATCTGGTCCCAACAATTTTCGTTCACCGACATCGTCCCAACAAACAGGTGAACGACACTTGCGACCATATAAAGCTTCAAATGGAGCCATCTGAATAGTTGCCTGGAAACTGTTGTTGTAAGAAAACTCCACCAAATGTAGATGATCCTCCCAAGAACCCTTGAAGTCCAACATGCACGCTCTCAACATATCTTCAAGAGTTTGGATCATTCTCTTCGACTGACCATCTTTTTGAGGATGATATGCGGTGCTAAACTTCAATCGAGTCCCCAAACTTTCCTGTAAGCTCCGCCAAAAGTGTGATAAGAACAGAGTGTCACGATCGAACGATGCTTACCGGTACTCCATGCAATCTTACAATCTCCTGCATGTACCGCTCCGCCAAGGCTTCTGTTCATTGACCAATCCGAAAAGGAATAAAATGAGCTGCCTTGGTCAATCGATCCACAATCACCCATACTGCATTGTTGCCTTTTGGACTCCGCGGTAGAGCTGTCACGAAATCCATGGTTATATGTTCCCACTTCCACTGAGGAATCGAAAGTGGTTGCAATAAACCAGCAACCCTTTGATGTTCGGCCTTAACTTGCTGACACACCAAGCACTTTGCCACAAAGCGAGCAATCTCCCGTTTCATACCTTCCCACCAGAAATACTGTCGTATATCTCGGTACATCTTCGTGCCTCCTGGATGTATGGAATAAGCTGAACTGTGTACCTCCTTCATAAGCTCTTCGCGAATATCTCACTTTGGCACACACAAACGGCTACCATATCTCAACGAGCCATCTTCATGGATCAGTAAATCTGTTCGTAGTCCGGCTTCAACCTGTTCTCGAAACTTTTGCAATCTAGGGTCCCGCGATTGCACTGCTTTAATATTCTCGATCAACGACGAATGTACTTGCAGCTGCAACAACTGTCCCGAAGAATGCGGTAGCACAACCGCCAAATCAAATCTTCGAAAGTCTTCAACGAGTTCCTTCTGCGTAGTCAACATCTGAATTGCTGGTAACTGACTGAGCGCATCCGGTACGACATTAACCTTCCCCGGATGGTACTTAAGATCAAGATCATAGTCAGCCATCGGCTCTAACCATCTACGCTGTCTCATATTAAGCTCCTTCTGTATGAACACATACTTCAAACTCTTATGATCCGTGAAAACTTCGACCCTTTCGCCCAGAAGGTAGTGTCTCCAAATCTTCGAAGCGAAAATCACAGCCGCAAGCTCCAAGTCGTGAGTTGGGTAATTCTTCTCATGGGTCTTCAACTGTCTCGATGCGTACGCTACAACCTTCCCATGCTGCATCAAAACACATCCCAATCCTTTTCCAGATGCATCGCTATGAATCACTAATCCTCCGGAACTGTCTGGCACGGTCAGAATAAGAGCGGTTATCAATCTCTGCTTCAACGTCTCGAAAGCTGATGCACACCTATCCGTCCACACAAAAGGTACCTCCTTGCGCGTAAGCTTGGTTAACGGCTCCGCCAGTCGAGCAAAGTTCTCCACAAACCTTCTGTAATACCCGGCGAGTCCAAGAAAACTTCTTATCTCCGCAACATTCTTTGGAATCGGCCAATCTCGAACTGCTGCAATCTTTTCTGGATCGACGGCGATTCCATCGCCAGACACAACATGCCCTAAAAACTTTACTTCCTTCAGCCAAAACTCGCACTTGCTCATCTTCGCATATAACTTCTCTTGTCTCAGCGTCTGCAGTGCGATCTTCAAATGTTCAGCATGCTCTTCAAAACTCTTCGAGTAAACCAGAATATCGTCAATGAACACCATAATAAACTGGTCCAAGAATGGTGAAAAGATTCGGTTCATCAAGTCCATGAATATCGCCGGTGCATTCGTTACTCCGAAGGGCATCATAAAGTACTCGTAATGTCCATACCGAGTTCGGAACGCCGTTTTGCAAATATCTTCTGCTTTCACTCGGACCTGATGATATCCGGATCGCAAATCCAGCTTCGAGAATACCCTCGCGCCACTAAGCTGCTCAAATAGTTCGCCAATGCGAAGGATCAGGTACTTGTTCTTAATAGTCACCCGGTTTAATTCTCGATAGTCGATACACATCCTTCTTGTGCCATCGTTCTTCTTAACTAGAAGAACTGGAGCTCCCCAAGGCGAGTTACTGCTTCGAATCCAACCCTTCTTAAGCAATTCAGCAACCTGTTTCTTGACTTCTTCCAACTCCACTGGTGCCATTGGATAATACGCTTTAGATACTGGCGCTGCACCAGGAATAAGATCAATTGCGAACTCCACGTCTCGCTTCGGCGGTAATCCCGATATATCTTCAAACACGTCCATAAAATCATGAACAACAGCTGGCTCTTCACTTTTATCAACCTCCATTGCTGCAAGATATTAGTTGTCGGCCTAGCCCTAAACTCGACTGGCCCGACAGATCTGCTTCCTCCAGTGAAGGTAAACTCGGGATGTCCGGGAATCTGGAAAATTACTTTCTTTGCCCTACAATCAATGTGAGCGTGGAAAGTGCCAAGAAAATCCATTCCCAAGACGACTTCGTAACTGCCCGTATCAATCACCAAGAAATCTGCAAAAAGCTCCCGTCCGCAAACAACAACTGTACAATCTTTACATTCTCTACTAGATATAATTTTCCCATTCCCAGTGTGTATGTCCCAGAAATTAGACAGGGTCGTGCAGGTGATCGAGTGTGTAGTTATAAGCTTGGACGACATAAAACAATGGGATGCACCAGAATCAAACAACGCTAATACGGGAAAACCATGAACGAGTAGAATACCTGAAACAACTTCTCCTGATGCCTTAGCTTCCTTAGCCGTCAAGGTAAAAGCTCGAGCCTGATTAGGTCCTTGAGTCAGCTGCTTCTGTGCCTGAAATGGTTTCTGCGGAGGCTTCTGAATATCATCCCTTGTGCGTAGCTTCGACGGACAAGAACTAACAGTATGATTCGCCGATCCACAAACCAGAAAAAGTCCCCGCATCCTGCGACATTCCTTTCGCAAATGTCCGGGTAAGTGGCAATAGCTACAAACCAGGTGCTTCCTCTGATCAACGACAGCAGGCTTCTTCATCGGTGTTACACCACGACGGTCCACTGGAATATCTCTGCGTCCATGAGCTCGGTTTGGTACAAATGCCGGCTTCCTTACCGTAACTGCTGTCTGTTGTGAACTCCCAGTCTTCCCAGATAAGCTCTGCTGTTCTCGGGCTGCCGTAAGTACCTATGAGAAAGTGGTCAAACCCAGGGAGACAATCTGCCTCTGGATGTCCACATCCAAGTTGCGCATGAACCTCCTTGCCCTGTCTGCAACATTGGAAACTAAAGATCCAGCAAATCTACTGAGCCGTGTCCACTCAGCTGCGTGTACATGTACGGGTACACCATTCTGCTTCAGACTGATGAACTTCTCTTCCATTTCCACCCGTGCAGTCCGCGGGAAGAACTTCTCCAGGAAACTCTTCGAAAAAACCGCCCACTTGATCGGCTTGGGCAAGCGGGTCTCCTCTACAAGCCACCATTCACGGGCGTAGTCCACTAACTGAATGCGCACCACATCCACTCTTTTATCATCTGGGATCTGCGTCGCAATAAGTAAGTTCTCCATGTCAACTAGCCACTGCTCCGCTGGCAACGGCTCCTCCAAACCAGTAAAGACAGACGGACCCAAACGCCTGAAATCTGCTACGGTCCCCACACGATCAACTGGCTTAGCTCCAACATTGTTCACGGTCTGCTGAACAGTCCGCAAACCTTCCTGAAACGATTCAGCTTGCTGCTGGATCAGCTCGGTCTGCTTCTTTTGATTCTCCAGCATTCCCCGTATCACTCCAAGCATGGTGGTTTCGTCAACACGCCTTTGGTACGTCTTCAGATTCTTGTCTGCCATACTCCTGAAATCTAAACACCCAAAGATTAGCATGATAACAGATTTAAAATGTAGATCAAGACTAGAACTCCGAGTTACTTAAATAGAGTACCGCATTGTAACTATGCCGCGGTATCATAGCTACAATTACATAACTCCACCCAAGTCGCCTAAGTTCTAGAGATAACAAGGAATCAGGTTTCGAGTCGATATGCAAAGGAAGTTTGCACTCCGTAAAGATATAATCAGGAGGAGGTTAGATTCAAGAACGGTAAAACAGCAAGGGGGCAGGACATGTTTCCTAAATACGGGTATTCTGATTCGTGTATTGGGTACCATACCCAACTACAAAAAGAATCAACCAGACTAACCTATGGCTCTGATACCAAAAGAACCATGTCACGCCGTGCTTCCCAGAGTACGCTAAGATGGGCACGTGACATAGCCAACCATGCTACCTGTGGGTAGGAAGTATCCATCCACAGTCACATTACGGCTGTAGAGATATCAAGAATCAAAATATAACTATTTAATACATGTCCATAAGCCAAGATAACATGAGTCAAGAATAATAAAAGTGCGGAAGCAAAGATCCAATACAAAATAACTGGAATGTATGTCCCATAATGCGGGCTCACATCAGGAAAAATGCAGAAAATAAAAGGACTAACTACCACTGAAACCTCACTGCTCAGTCTGCTGGCTGAAGTACTCCTGCTCGGACTGCAGCAAAGGTACAGAATCTGGGCCATGCAAAACCCAGACGTCAGTGCGTCATGTCATCAAGTAATAAAATATAAACAGGGTAACAAGCAATGCAAATATAAACATGAATGAAAAGCAGGTGTAACAGTAATATAAATCAGGGCAGTGAAGGGTAGTGTGCAGTGAGTAAACTAAACTGTTCTATTGGGTTTTCTACTCTCAAGTCTTTGAAATCAATTTGATGAATCATCGATGTAACTCAATAGTATCCCGTGCATGCCTGGGACCATGGTCTAAGACTCTCGGGCTGAAACCGAGACGCACCGCTAGGCACTAACAGGAAAAGGGTACATACCAACGATGTCAGCAGCATCGTCACGAAGCGGGCCTAGCCTCTAAAACTAATCAGTAAAAGCAAGCAACTGTCGAGTTACAAGTCAGGATTTCATCATTGATTTCCCCATACACCCAAGTTATGTAAGTCAAGTCAGGTATTCAGTAATCAGGAACTAATGCCAACGCAGGATCAGGTAGGAGCAGGTTTGTCTAGATAGACAACAGGAACGGTCCGTGAGGACTACATGTCAGGTTTGTTGGCATTAGACACAACATCAGGTAACAGGTCAAGCCATGGTACATCAGGTCAAGTCAAGTAGTGTACGGTACCATGTCGGGTCAAGTAATATGTGTGCAGCAAGTCATGTCAGGGTGTAAAGATAACATGTGGGTGCTTATAATCAACTAGCATAATCATGGTTATAAATAATCAAGCATGGGTATCAACAGCAATAAATTGGCACATGTAATAGGTTAAACAATGAATGTAGATTTAACTAATTAGCCGTGCGGTTATTAGTGTGTGTTTAAGAGACGGTGTCAGCATTATATGAATACAATATGACAGATGTGAATACTAAACCAGGTTAACAAGTATTGAGTAATCGAGGGATGCGATGACATGTATAATATGGATGCAATTGTAACTAAACCGGTTAAAGATGCACACGGATGTCCGATAGGTTAATACTAGAGAAAAAGGGGTATCATGGTTATAAAACAGTTGTAATCATATGATTTATCATATACATGTGATTACTAGGCATAAATAACTTGATGCAACGATTAAGTTTCATGTTCTAGATCAGAAAATATGTAACGGAACTTTATACGGTTAACTTGAAAACCAATACTTTCGATTCTATTTAGAGATTTAATAGGAAAATAAATAAATTCGCATACGAATAGTTTGAATAGCATGTAGCAAGTTTCACTTGCCTTGACGGGTCGCGATACGGAAAACGGAACGTTACGCGTAGGGGGGAAAAAGTCGCGACGCGCGCACGGTAGACGGAATGAACCCAAACGACGAACAGTGGAATCACACGGATCAGAGGTTCCTGCTGGGTCGTCGGGAAACGTCGTCGGCACCGTCGGATTCCGGCGAACCAGAAAACAGCGACAACAGTGAACATCAATGCTGCTACAGGAATGCATGGACTGGAAACAAGGCAAAATGACAGAGATCGAAGGATATTGAGGAAAGAACTTACCCACTGGATTGCAGGAGTTGACAGCGTCGTCGGTGCGTCGTCGACGGAGCTCCGGCGATCTACAGAAGACCCAAAAACAATCAACAGAGAAGAAGTTTCAGGATGAAGAAAAGAGAAAGAAGAAGAAGAGAAGGATGAGGGGGAAGAAGGTTGCTTACCGGAGTTGTGCACGATGCCAGGGACACGGGGACGAGTCGCCAATGGAAACAGTTCCGGCGATGCATAAGGTGCAGGGGTGCAGGGGGCTCGGGAGAGGAGGAAGAAGAGAAGGTGGAGACGACGAGAGTGAGCAGCGGCGATGAATGGCACTGGTGGCGTCAGCGGTAGGGCAACGGCGAGAGGGTAGGCGGCGGCTAGGTTTTTCTAGCGATGGGTTTTGTTGTTTTAACGAAGGAGAAGAAAGAAATTAATATAAAGAGAAGAAGAGAGAGAGAGGGAGAGAGACGCGGGGGGAGAGAGAGAGAAATCCGAAAGGAGAGAGATAGAGAGGTAGAGAGAGATCGAGAGGAGAGAGAAAGATTTGAGGAGCGATGAAATTGTCGTTATGCAGAGAGAAGAGAGAGAAAGAGAAGGAGAAAGGAGAGAGGGCGAGAAAGTGTGGGGCCCGATGAAGAAACGAAGCGCTGCGATTGGCTCATGGCGAATTAAGGAGAAATGATCAAAGATTTTGTAGAAGAAAGAAACGTGTGGGGTCAGATGAATGGAGGCTCGCAATTGGCTGAAGAAAAGGTTGGAGGAAAATATAAAAGATTTTGATGTTTAAAGAGAATCCCTCACCAGCAGAAAAAGATTTCGAAACTAACAAATAATTCCAAATATTTTGCATGCTGATAAAATATGGTAGGTAAAATTTAAAATGTTAAATTATTAAAATTTTGGCGGGATACAAATAATTCAGAAATGCGCCCTGGTTGGGTCAAAAATTTGAATTTGAAATAAGAAATTTATTGGCAGATTCCAAATTAAAATGAGGGATTTTATAATTAAAAAGCATACCCCCAAGAACGGACGCACGTACGTGCGCGTAGCCATCCAAACACGTCCGTTTCACTAAGCGGGACGAGAACATGATGCAAGGTCGCTGCCACAGGGTTAGGGGTGTCAAGCGGGCCATGTCAATTATTTTTAATTTATTTTAGATGACTTAAACTGTTATATGCAGAATATGACATGTCGGGGTAAATTATAACTAGTATCAGTCAAAGCAGGATAAATGAAATAAATACTACACACCACACATACGGTAACAGAAATTTGTAGAACTGGACTCGATTGTTATACAATATCAGCTCTACGCCATGTACAACACGTGTGAATTTTGGCTAGATCAAGTCGGATTTCTCGTATATATCATTTCAAAAGAAGGAATCTCTATGGATCCAACTAAGGTGTCAGCTGTCAGTGAGTGGCCGACACCAAAGAAGGTGAAAATTATAAGAATTTTTTTGGGCTTAGCAGGATACTATAGACAAATCATTGAAGAATTCTCAAAGATCGTAGCACCCCTGACCAAGCTCACACGTAAAAACGAAGCATTTGTGTGGTCAGAAGCATGTGAGAAGGATTTTGTAGAACTCAAGCCAAGGTTAACCTCAACTCCTATCCTTGTAATACCGGATCAATCTAGTGGATTCGATGTGTATCGTAATGCGTCTGGTAAAGCATTAGGATGTGTTCTACATCAGCATAGAAAAGTTATGGTTTTTGCATCAAGGCAATTAAAAGTTCACGAACGCAACTATCCAACACATGATCTGGAATTGGCAGCTGTCATCTTCACACTCAAGATTTGGCGCCACTATATTTCGGGAGAACGAGCGGATCTATACACTGACCACAAAAGTTTGAAGTATTTATTTACTCCGAAGAAGCTCAACATGCGGCAGAAAAGATGGCTAGAACTTATGGCGGATTTCGATATCAACCTACAGTATCATCCGGGAAAGGTGAATGTAGTTCCTGATGCACTTAGTCGCCAACCATTAACAATGAACCTCACCGCTCAATGAAAGCTAAAGTAAGAATTGCACAGATTGGAGACCGAAGTAGTTATGCTAGGTAACGCTTCATCTTTGATGAACTTACAAATCCAGTCCACTCTTGTAAATTAGATCAAGGCAGCTCAAGCAAGTGATGCTAAGCTACAAAAGATCTGAGAACAAATAGAAAGTGGACTTTAAACTGACTTCATCATCCATGAAGATAGATCCTTGCGATATGGAAGCCATTTATGTGCGCCCGTCGGCCCTGTTCGAGAAGAGTTGATGAAGGAAACTCACAGCTCTCCGTACTCGGTACACCCTGGCGGTACAAAGATCTACAAGGATATACGGCAACACTACTGGTGGTATGGAATGAAGCACTAAGTAACAAGGAGCATAGCAAAGTGTTTGATGTGTCAGTAAGTGAAGGCTGAACATCACAGAACTGCTGGTCTACTTCAGCCGTTACTAATCTCAGAATGGAAATGGCAGCACATTACCATAGACTTTGTGACTGCTCTCCCTCGCAGCACGAAAGGTAACGATGCAATTTGGGTTATTATGGATCGACTCACCAAATCGGCTCACTTTATTCCATTCCGAGTTAGCCAGTCAACCGAGACGTTGGCAGAGAAGTACATGGAGGTGAGTAAAAATCTAAAGTAAGATTTATACCTTCAAGATGTAGCATACTGTCTTGATACCCATAAACTCATGCAGGAGATCGTGAGATTACATAAAGTACCTGTCTGCATCGTCTCCGATCGTGATACAAGATTCCGATAGCAGTTTTGGCAGAGTCTGCAAGCTAGCCTGGGAACGAGTCTGAATTTCAGCACGGCATATCATCTACAAATAGACAGATAGTCCGAGCAAACAATTCAGATCCTGGAAGACATGCTAAGAGCTTGTATGTTAGATTTCGGAGGTTCATGGGAACATCACCTACACCTTGTGGAGTTTTCATATAACAACAGCTACCAGGACAGCATTGGGATGGCACCATTCGCAGCACTCTACGGACAGAAGTGTCGTTCCGTGCTGAGTTGCGATGACGTTGAAGATCTTGAACTCCTTGGACCAGTGATGATCGTGACAACTGTGGATGTAGTTCGCACGATCAAGGAAAAGATGCGCATAGCCCAAGACCGACAAAAACATTAGGCAGATGCAAAGCGTCGACACCTGGAGTTTCAAACCAGAGAGCATGTATTCCTGAAGATCTCTCCAAACAGAGAAGTAATACATTTTGGTAAGAGGGGTAAACTCAGTCCAAGTTATATAGGACCGTTCGACATACTTGAACGAGTTAGAGAAGTGGCATACCGTTTATCACTACCACCCTCATTGGAAGGAGTGCACAACGTATTCCAAATATCCCAGCTACGACGATATGTGAGCAACCCCAGCCATATACCTGATCACTCAGAGCTCACGGTAGAGACTGATCTAATTTGCGGGCAGCAACCAGTTGATATCCTGGACAAAAAGGTGAAGACTTTACGGAACAAGGAGATGAACTTGGTTCGAGTGATGTAGAGAAAGGATTCTCCGTGAGAATCAACTTGAGAAAGAGAAGAAGATATGTATGCACGTTACCTTTACCTTTTTGAAAATTAGTCTCTATGTAAATGTAAATTTCGAGGACGAAATTTTTATAAGGAGGTTAGAATGTAATGACTCTAAAATCCCTGTAAAAAATTATTTGTTTAATTTATAGAAAGGGTATTTCAGCCTGTATAGAAGCTATAAATTAATTTTGTTCAATAAAAGCAAGAACTAACTTGTAGCTCACTGGTAAAACCTCAACACTGCTGTGACATAGTCTGTGTGTTCGAATCCCTTCAGTCCTAAAATTTTTAAGATTTTTCCTTTTAATTTTTCGGAAACCCAAGAGTTACAAGTGCAATTCACGGAGAATTGAAAGGTTTCAGAAAAATCAAACAGGTGCAAAGAGGAGTAAACACCAATCTAAACACGTGGCATGAATCTTGAGGCAAACCCTCAAGATCCGACCGCCCATTTCCCTCAAATGGCAGCCGCCGTCGGTCCAGATGTCTCCAAATCGCTCCGTGCTTTGCACACAAGTCCCTTCGACTCCCCTCTACTCCCCTGCACTGTTTGATTTCCCTGCAATTAAACAGTGACTATTCAATTCACCATTTAACACCCATTTTAATTCTTTTAATCCAAATTTTAATTCCCAAACCTTAAATTCTTCCCTATAAATAGCACCCTATCCCCTAGCTCTCCGCCATTCTGAAATTTCTATCAAATTTTTTCTCAAACTCTCTAAGTACCAAGTGAAGTTATGCACCCAAGTGGAGTAGCAAGCCAAGCTCGACGACCGAAACCTTTCCGACGACACCACAACACCCGAAGGCTTTCCCTCATTCTTATTAACGATCTAAGCTAGTAAGTCTCTCTCCCTCTATTTCTTTTCATCTCAAATCGCTTTCTATAAGCACATCGATAAAGTGGAGTTAGCCCCGATATAAGTTCTTTTTTTAACAAGTGTACTCCACTTTATAAGCAAAATAGGTCAAATTAACATTCTCACACCGCTCTTAACCTTATTTATATCATTTAGCTTTTAGTTTAATAAAAAAATTCCATGTGAAATAATCATAAAATGAAGTTTTCATAAAAATACCATGAACTTTAATATAACCGTAATTTCAATAACTAGAATATATACTTTTAGATCATTTATGGGGTAATGACCTACTCCACACGCACACTATGGTTTCATAGCACGAGATTCTAAATATATGGTTTATTTAAAGAATAGGATTTATATTAAAATACCACATATTTTTTGCAAAACAGGTTTCTTTTAATCGATGTATTTAAATTTTTGGCAATTGCGTCTCTACAAGTCTCGTTAGGAGACCCGCTAATAGATGGTGCGGATTATCGCACATTCTTGGGATAATAAAACGAGATGCAGGACTCCTCACGGAGTATTCGGTCTCGAAAGAAAATAAAAATACGGTTTTTTAGAATACGACTTTTTCTAAACAAAACTAAAATTTGGAAAATTATATAAAATTATGAATCCGTATTTTCAATAAAAATAAATTATGAAACTATATTTTTAAAATGAAAGATTAGAATTTTTAATAAAATACCAAAAAGTTTCCAAAAGCAGTAGTTTTCATAAAAGTATCATAAACTTTCAAAAAAGCTAGGTTTTATTACTAAAACACCACAACAATTAAAATATATGTTCATGGAAACCCTAAATATTATAAATCACTCTCGAGATTTATTTCTAAACAACATTAAAGTATTTTTCATAAAACCCCATCGAGATATGCAAACAATATTTAAGGACTCTAAATTAATATAGGTTTAAGCGGTATCGTTTCTCTTGAGCCCCGAAGAGTTGGAGAAAGTGAGTGCTTGTCTATTTAGATTAGACAACTTAACGGAGTTATCAATGGCAATTGTCTTAGAAAAAGACACAAATCCTGCCGTCCATGTGCAGCAGTTGCCGATTTCTTCCGAACATAAGATTTTTAACAGTTTAAATCAATTCATTTGAAAAAGACCTGAACTCGAATCCAAACTCGAATCTGAATTTGAACTTGAACTCGAATCCAAAGTCGAATCTAAACTTGAACGTGAACTCGAATCCAGTTTTCTCGAACTAACTTGATTCGAACCATGATTGCAATTGACATGATTCGCATTTTACTCGACTTCATTCTACACCTTTTGCAATCTATGGCTTTGATCAAGACCTGTTATAACCAATTAATTAATTTAATTAAGTATACTATACAGTTATAAACTATTTATACTCAGGGTGTTTGGGATAGTTTCTTATGTGAATCCAATGGAGCTTCAGGAGTCCCGTATTAACTTCTTTTTTATTTTACTCGAATATCGGTCGGGTTGACTCATCCACAGCCTAGAGCCCCGATACAAACACATGAAATTGGCCCGTGTTTTCTTGCTCCTGGGGCCCCACTCTTGAGCTCGTGAATACTTCTACGGCTACGTTGACATTCACACTTAGAACTTAGCGTTAACATAATGACCATATAGATACCTATAGTATATATTTAACCTTGAACATATACTTTTACTCGTCTATATATATATATATATATATATATATATATATTCTACACTTGTCATTCTTTTACTCTTACTTTATCATTAGAACTTATCGAGCGCTAGTTCGCTGACGGGCATTCCACCCACCCTTGTTTTTCTTGGAATGTTCGTCAGATACAGTCGAGACAGAGGAAGTGGAGGCCACAGAGGAAGACTACAACCAGATCGCTACTCAAGTTTAGCTTAGCTTCACTTTTTATTCAGCTTATATATGCCACATGTTTAGGCATTTTTCTTTATTGTATTTACTTCCCAGTTGAAACACATGTATTTGTAAATATTGGAAGTTGAATGTAAATAAATATGTTTGTTAAAAATTTTTGCAGTATCCATTTATTCTTATATTGTTTCAATATACTTAGTATATTTATTTAGGGAAGGAATGACATTCTCTTGATAAATATGCCGCGAACTTGCCACGTCACCGGTTCCGTCTACTGGGAAGCGGGACGTGACAGAGAGAAGCAAACGAACTATTGTCATCTTTGCGGCTGGAGCAAATGTTTCACCGTTGTTAATCCCATATTCCAAGCGATTCACAAGAGATACAGGTTTGGGTTTATAACGTTCCAATGTACCATCAGACCAAAGTTTTGTGGTAAACACCCACTTACAACCTATAGGTTTTTCTTTAGGTGGACGAGGAACTAGATCCCGAGTGTGATTCTCAGCAAGGGCATCAAGTTCATCTTACATAGCCTTTTTCCAACATTCATGAAGTAATGCTTGATTATTGGAGCGAGGAATAAGAACATTAGAAGAAGAAACTAGTAAAGATACCCTTTCTGGTGGTTTGGAAATTCTAGAAGATCGACAAAGAATGGGTGGTAGTGGCTGTGATGACGGTGCCAGAGCCGGCGTAAGTTATGTGGGAGGGGAATTAGATGGAAGGTTTGGTTCTCTTTTTGACGAACATAAACATGTCCTAGTTTCCACCTGCTAGAAGAATCATCGAAAAAAACAGACAATATAGAAAAAAATGAAGAGATCGATGGTGCTAAAAATTGAAAGAAATAAACATTGTCAAAAAAACATTACGAGAGACTAGAATTTTCTTTCAACCTGGATCATAACATAATTATCCCTTTTGATCAGTGGCATAGCCAACAAAGACACACTTAGAGGATTGAGCAGATAATTTATGTCGTTCGGTGGGAGGAAAAAGCACAAAACGCACACATCCAAAAGTGTGAAGTGTAAGATAAGAATGAGACTTTTTATACAACTGAAAGAAAGGTGTTTCATTTTCTATGACAGAAGATGGCAGACGGTTAACAAGATAAACGGCCGTTTGAACCATCTCAACACAAAATGATGTAGGAACATAAACAACATGTCACGAACGAGATCTAAGATATGACGATTTTTATGTTCTGAGATGTCGTTTTGCTGTGGCATGTATAGACATGACCTTTCCCAAAGGATGCCATAAGTACATGAGTATTCCTGGAGAGAATGTGAGGTATATTCTCATCCTGAATCTGAATGAAGTATGTTGATTTTAGATGAAAATTGGGTATCAATCATATTGGCTAATTGCTTAAATAAGTAAATACTTCAGACTTAGCATGCAAAAAATATACCGACGTAAATCAACTAAAATCATCAATAAACATTACAAAATACTTATATCCATAACGAGAAATGTCACGCCCCGCTTCCCAAAGTATGGCAGTGAGACGCAACCCGGTTCACAACCTAACTATACCGAGTGAAGGAATCCGCTCGATACATTTACGTTAATCATAAAAGGAAACATGCAGACAATGTATTAGAACAATAAATAAAGGCGTGAGCATTTATTACATCAACATAACTTATTACATCACTGAGCATAGATAATAAAGAGTTTATTACATCGATTTAATAAAGCAGGCCTTAAACAGGTGGGCATATAAAAGAAAAGAAAGACAACTAACCCTAGTATTAAGTAGATAGATCTGTATAGTTTTCGGCAGTAGCCTCTACTTTTATATCCTCATCTTGTACCCCGTCCACATCTAACAGACATTCCAAAAAAGACGGGAAGAAAAAGAATATCCGTCAGCGGGTTATACTCAATAGGATGTCCCACATAGATGAGGTAAAGAAAAGTAATATGTGTGTGTAGTGAACGTATGTAAAATGTGTATGTGAGTGTCAGATATTGGTTATGAACTAGTGGAAATATATAGACATTAAGTTTGGTCAGGTAAGCGTACAGGGTTCTCGAGATTATTCCGTTTGTATCAACGGAACAACAGAAATCGTAAATATGTAATACGTTTCGTTTATAGTTCGGAACCACGACAATTGTACTAGAAATGATCTAGCATTCCGTTTAACCCCTGAAATTACGGTAAAAGTAGGGGAATCCCGGGACCCTTCATACTGCTTTCCTAACTCAAACTTGTAACGACTCTGAAATTTTTGTACAGAAATTTTCCTGTTAATGTATAGAAAAGAGTACTACAGCTCGTGTAAGAGTTAAAAGTTATTTCTATTAAATAAAAGAAAGAAATAACTTGTAGCTCACTGGTAAAACCTTTGCACTGCTGTGACGTAACCTGTGTGCTCGATTCCCATCAAACACAATTTTTTTTCTGATTTTCTTTTTAACTTTTTGGAAGCCCAAAAGATTGCACGTGCTTTACACACGGGGAAATGAAAAGTTCAAAAAAAACATATGAAAAATGATGTAAACACAGAATTAATCATGTGGCACGAGTCTTGAGGCATTTGCCTCAGATCCGACGGGCGGATTTGCTTTAGGGGCCGGCGGGGATGGTTGGGTGAGCTCCAATGAGCTCCGTGTTTTGCACACTCATCTCTTCAGCTCCTATTAACTGCTCTACACTGTTTGATTTCCCTGTAATCAAACAGAGACATTTCATTTTACCATTTAACATCATTTTAATGCTTTTTTATCCAAAATTTTAATTCCCAAACCTTAATTCTCCACTATAAATACCACCCCATATTTTGGCTCAGCATCATTCTGAAAATTCTAGCAAAAACTCTCTCAAAAAATCTTAAGTGCAAGTGGAGTAAAGTGGAGTTAGCGAGCAAACTTCTTACGTCGAAGATCGAAACCGATTCCGGAGCTCCCGCGACACCATGATGTTCATCCCCTCTTACTTAACCTCTTCTTGATATATTCAAACCATAAGTCCCTCCCAACTCTCCTTTTTTTCATTGAAATTCATCTTTAAACCATATATCGGTAAAGTGGAATTATTACTGATATTTTTTTCTAAACCCTAGAAATTTCCTTTTCTTTTATATACTGGTCAACCTAATATTACCAAATTATTTGTAACTTTAAATATCAAAGTTTAGAATCTACTTTAACCAAGAATTTCATGTGAAACAACTATAATTGATCTTTTTCATTAAAATACCTTTAATTTTATTATCACCTCTTTTCGTTAAAACTATACCTTTAGGAAAAACTTCATGGGGTAACGACCTACCGCACACGTACACTTTGGTTTCATAGTACGATGTCTATTTTTATGTATATTTGTTTCGAAGAATAATCTTTATAATAAAGTACCACATATTTTAAAACCGGGTTTCTTTTAAAGCGGTATTTGTATTCCTTTGCAATTATGCATCTACTGTAGGGTTTCTAGGCACACTAATGAGGTCTCACAAGGCATCAACCATGCCAATTTCAAATTTTACAAGTGCCGAGAAACCCTAATACGGATCGTTAACTAGAATTTTAGGCGAAACAAGCAACTAGTTAACAACTTAACTAAGTGAACGGAAATACAACCTTTGTAGATCCGGTTCTCCACCTCCATAGCTCCATGATGAAGTCTCCTTGCTGTCCAAATCAAATCCCGGGCTCTAGCATCGGCTTCATCGGAGAAATGGGCGGGCTAGGTCATCGACTACGATGCCGAAGATGATCTACGTCGAGGCATCACAAGATCAAGCTCCCACTTCACCAAGTCATGAAACTTGTGAAGAAAACACCCTATACTACTTGGCAAGAGGTAGAGGATGAAGAAATAGGAAGTGGGTTCACTTTAGAATTGAATTTCTCACTCTTTTCATCAAGTTGCCATTAATGGAGGCAAGCTTTTCTTCTTAAAGAAGAAGAAGAAGAAGAAGATGATAATATCATGATAAGTTGTTTTCAAATAGAAAATAAAATCAATACTTATCATAATACAACCATGGTCAAGTGTAGAGAATGAACTAGGCTTAAGTGGAGTGGTTAGGGTTAAGCATGAGACAAAATGGTCACTTAGTCAAAGCTTCATGAAGCTTCAAGATGCAAACAAAAAAAAAGCCACCATTTTCTCTTTATGCCATTTATTTTCCAAAAAGAATAAATAAATAAATAAATGAATAAGAAAACAAAACCCTAACCATTCATATAACCATGGTTTAATCTTTACACAAACCCAAGTTAGCATGCATCATCGAACATGATACAAACTTGTGCACAAAAAAATATATCACATATACAATGTGCACAAACAAGTGAGAAAAACCATTTAAAGTGAACCAATACTAGTTAATGCAAAGTAATATATCAAATATATAACTATGCATTAAATCATTAAATCAACACTTGATTTAACGATCCGGTCATATCGCATGTGACCGACTAATATCCAATGTATCGGCTTATCGAATCAATCCTTGATTCGATAACTAGGTTATATCGCATACAACCATATCGATACATTCATCGCGAGAATAGAATACGGTATCACATACACGCATTATTCTCGGTCCCGCACATATCTCATATGCGCTCCTATTTCGTTTTGCTTGAGCCAGGAAACCTCTGTGTAGGACTCTAAAGACTCGTCAATACGCCGGCAGCAGGTGATGATCATATCAAATACCCACAAACCGCAAGCGGTCTGCTAAACGTAACGGCCACCCGGGTATTGAGCGATCAGAAGATCGACGAGCAAACCCGCTCACACTCCTGTGAATCCAACCAGTAACATTTACCGTACAGTCCGGTCTCGTCGTCTGATATGTCGCATATCTCGCCTAGGGGTGGTAAACGTCAGACCCCAACAGCTCGATAAGTCGTGTCGATATGAGGTCTATAACAGTGGGAGAAACTACTGGTAACACTTACCAGTAAATCTCAGCAACCCTGGCCAGGGATTTCCGGTCATAGCCAATCGAACACAGCGCAACATCAACTCCCTATACCGGGAGAGACGAATCCCCTCCTATCGCTCATTGCCTCCATGTGATTCGGGACTGTACCCAAAAACCACCGTTTTGCACGCCCTCTTGGACGTGGTAAGGTGGAAATCAAAGCACAGTGGGAACCACACAAGACTCTATGACGATCTCGGGTCAACAGACTACTCTGTACCAGTGTCACCAGAGAACTGCCATCTGACGTAAGGTATAATACCATCTGGGAGTTCTCGGCGAGTCCGTCCAGTGTACCCAGTCTTCACTGAGCACCCGTATATCATCTCCGATGTCAAACACCAATGAATATGGGATCATCCATCGCCCATCTGTATGGGTCGAGAAGGTATACGCTAGTCTACTCTGGTATATCGATGCCCCGTCTCGATACACCCACGACTAGGGACCTTGAAGGATGTACTTATGGACTATCATGTCCCCACTAGTATGATCCGCATCATAGTCCAGGTAGTCAAGTACACATCCTAAGAGCTTTACCAACATGTAACAGAGAGACAATCAGTATACACGTTAAGGTAAAGAGTAACCAGATAGCATACTATCATGTCGAGCAAGAAAGTCCTCCCTATATATGTCCCAGCATCCACTACAATATACATCCTATGTACAGTAATGGCCTCTAGGGCATACATATAACTAACAATCTCCCACTTGCACTAGGGCCATCTGATAGCAGTGGTTGTAGTATCTCATACTCAACCATCCCATAAAAGTCTCTCTCTGGGAAAAGGCCTTTGTGAGTGGATCCGCCGTGTTGTCCTCTGAGTCTACTCTCCTAATCTCGATCACCCTGGAGATCAACCATCTCCATGATCAGGTGACACTGCCTTAGAATATGTCTGAATCACTGATGGGACGGGTGTTCCTTGGCATAAGCCACAACTCCATTGTCACACAATGGGAGGAACGAAGTTCATCTCATGAACAAATATACATCCAGATTGCCTCTTTGGTAGCATCTTAAGTAGCGATGTATCCAGCCTTTATTGTCTAGTATGCCACGGTATCTAGCTTGGAACTCTTCCAACATACCGTCCCTGTTCTGAGGGTAAAGACAATGCCTGTGACTGACATTCAGTCGTTCTCATCACCCTGGAACATTTCCAGTGATTCTCCCCAGGATCGGTTGATACCATCTCACTACAACTAGTGAGAATATTAACATCCAATTAGATCTATTTCATAGATCCAAAACCCAGGATTTAGGAGGTATCACTTTGATCCTATATGGAGAATCATTGTGATAAGTGGAGATTGACCGAGCATAGCATAGGAAACTCCTTCCCTATCAAGAGTATGTCATCCACGTACTCTACGAGGATCATCACCATACTCCCTACTACCTTTTTGTATATACAAGGTTCATCTACCATTTTGATGATGTCAAACTGTTTGACTACTACATCAAAACAGATGTTCCAACTCCGCGATACCTGCTTTATTCTATAAAGCATCTTGTACACGTTTCCGCTGCTCCCACTGTCTACGAAGCTCTCTGGCTGTGTACTTATAGACTCTCTCTTCTAAAACAGTATTTAGAAAAGCAGTCATGACACCCAACCGCCAGATATCGTAGTCATGGTATGTAGCCGTGGCAACTAGGATCTGGATGGACTTAAGCATAGCCACTTGAAAATGTTTCATCATTATCCACGCCTGGTCGATGACGAAAACCTTTAACAAGTCTAGCTTTGAAAGTCTCAACTTTTCCATCTACACCAAGTAATCTTCTCAAGATATACTTGCTCCTGATGGGAATTTAACCCTTCAGATATAGCAGCCAAAGTCCATACTTTGTTGGTGTACATGGATTCCATCTCAGATCGCTAAGCATCCAGCCATTCTTACAGAGTCCCACTCCTGATGGCCAGCTCAAAACTAGTTGGGTCATTATCTCATGATGCAATCCTCGCTCCCACTGTCATAGAGTAACCGAAGTATCTCTCAGGAGGGTGAGGAACCTTACTAGATCGGCGGAGAGGCTGAGGTTCGTTGGTAACTATTGAATCCTTTGGTTCTTTCAAATCATCAGCTGCAGTTTGTATAGCTGGAACCTTTCCAGTTCTACATAACAGATCTTGCCTCGAGTTTGTCCGGATTTTGCTTTTAGACATAGGCCGGACAACCCAAATCTTAACTAACTTAAGATATGGGCTCTTTCCTTTCCATATCACATATGAAGTGGTAGGCAACTGATTTGATTTGAACCCTATTCAATAGGTATGCAGCTTCTTAAGTGCATAACTCCCAAAAGGAAATAGGAAACTCAGTAGTACTCATCATAGAGCACACCTTATCACATAGGGTGTTTTTGCTCCGTCCCGATATACCATCGTGCTTTGGTGTATACAGAGGAGTAATGCTGAGAGAGAATCTCATTCTCCTTTAGAAAAGTCCAAGAATTCCGTGCTCAAGTATTCTCCTCCTTGATCTCATCAAGGACATAATACTTATACCCTTATTTTGGTTCTCTACTTCTAACTTATATTCTGTGAATATCTCAAAAGGTTCGGACTTGTGTTTCAACAGGAACATAGGTCTGAATCTCGAAAGATCATCAGAGAATGTAATGAAGTACAAGGAACCGGTCTTGGCATATGTAGACAGGGGACCTACATACATCAACATGTATCATCCCAAGAGTTCACTAACTCTTTCTCTGTTTCCAGTAAACGGAGCTATGGTCATCTTATCTCTGTGACATGACTGGCAAGTTTCACAAGATGTAAATTCAAACTGATTTAAATATGCATCTAAAATGTAACTTCAGCCAGTCGGATCGCATTGATATGACCTTGTCTACAATGTCTCAAGAAGGATTCGTTCATTTCTGAACTCTTCCTCTTGTGTGTGTTTCGTATACTAAAGAACTGTAGTTTGATTTAGAACATCAATGCTTTTAGATAACGTGCCTGAACCGATCAACTTTTGATATAGGAAATGTTCAAAACATTATCCATCAATACATAATTATATCCTTTCTTTACTAGTAAAGAGACTGATATGATTTTGTATATCAGGTTCGGTATCTAATAACATTCGTTCAGAATCAATGTATTTGAAATACAGGGTGACAGTGACCAACAGACTTGGCTGCAACACTTGCCCCGTTTTCTGCCTCATGAAACTTATCACCCGTTCTCAGTTCTCTACCTTTTTGCAGCTCTATGTAACAGATTACATCTCTGGGATCCTGATCCGGTATCATATACCCAGGATGCGGAGGATACTGAGAAACAGTTCTTTGTAATGAACACACCTGAAGATGATGCATCATATGCACTTTCTTCGTTTGGGCGGCACGGGAAATCTGGTATTTCCCAATTTCCTGCTCTGTCTTATAACAATTATAAGTTGGAGCGGGACCAACGTTCCCCAGCTCAGTATAACAAGCGGGTTCAGTCAATATTCCGTATTATTATCTTGATTAAGGCGTGATATGGTCGTTACCTGGAGAGAGAGAGAAGAAAACACTCAGCATGCGCTCTTGCAAGAATAGATTGGTTATTATTTTATCTAATCAGGATGGCTCCGACTGTTTTAATCAAATCTTCCTTCAAACCCTAAAAGGAAAGACTAGCCGGGATTAATTACACACTACAAGTTCGCCAATCTTTCAGCCAGGCCAGTGTCGGTACTTTGAGGGAGGTCCCCCGTGCTTTCGCACGAACCTAATTAATGTAAACCTCGTTTACCCAGAGGCGTAACCTCGTTAACACCTTTCTAGACACCTACTTGATCGGCTAATTGTAATGTGTAAAACTCTTCCAGGAGTAACAATTACTCGCAGCGGGTATCGAGATCCAACTATCTCATAGAAGGTATGCAATCTCGTTGCAAATTTCAACACTTGAAATATCCGATAATTTTGCCCCTAGCACCCTATGACCTTGACGGAGGTCAACAAACTATAGGCTACTAGTCAAGTTCAACCCGTCATTTCTTGATCGAATTAAACCCACCCGCACGACCCTTGACGGAGGTCAACAAGGCCGCACGACTACCCTAATCCAATCTGCATCATATGCATAAGCAGATAAATACTAGTTAGCTACCGCACACTACGCCTTGACGGAGGTCAACAAACGTAGCACGAATACTAAATAGGACTTATCTGAAATGACGGAGGGCTACGACAGGTTTTTCTGAAAACCTATTGCGTAATGAACTTGATATCGTTGTAGTATCAAATGATTTTAAAATGGAGTATTTTTTAGGCTTTTGTAGTTTTGCTAAAGGAGTCACTCCCGGTGAAGGGATCGTCGGTCATTTCCTCTTCGAATGAGGTGCGGGATATATCATATATATCACTGTGCAAAGCAGAAACTATAGAAGCAATCAAAAGACAAACCGAGGGTTGTAGCATCTGCCAGTTATTGCTAAAGGAGTCATTTCCGGTGAAGGGATCTCGGTCCTTTCCTCATCGAATAAGGTGCAGGATATATCACATATACCGCTGTGCAAAGCAAGAACTGTAGCTACCTTTTTTTATTTTGAAATTCGATTCTACAACATCTTAGGTTTCTTTTATTTCATTAATCACATTAATGAAGTCCCATCATTTAAACACCTAAACATCACAGATAAATACGACGTACACTTATGCCATCCACATTCACCTCGATGTCCCCTCGTGCACCGTTAGGTTAGGTAACTAACGGCAGAGCGGGGCAGGGCTAGCGCGGGTATAAAACATAAGTAACGTTTATATAATATATCATATATACTATATACAGTATCTATCACAGAACATATCACATGATCACATCACAGATATCGCAGCAGAAGAATCATATGAAATATTGGATATACTAGGACGTCCGTGTTTTCAATACGAGCCAGTATAAAACACGGATTCCACGGTCGCGATGAATAGCCAAACCCACACCCCTAGACCCCTACGAGAGCGGCAAGCAACCCTACCAATCCTAGAGTTAGGAGACCCGGACTCGACTCCTCGAGTTGGTCTCCCACTGGACTCCAGAACCCGGTTACTTGTGCTCCCCTCCTTGGGTCTATCCTAGTGCGGAAAAGTAAATAATAAACAAAAGGTGACATCTTCCGCAACCTGGAAGTGCCCCAATAAAAGAATATTACATACAAGTTTTTACATGAATGAAAATGAAAAACACTCATCTCACATAAAAAAACCCCGGCTATTCAAACACGACGATCCAATATAACATATCCAGCAACACATAACATCACATGTCATCAACGTAAGTAAATATGCGCATCCCAATTGTCGTTGACATATAGCAACGAAACCGGCGATATCACATATTACACTTACGGTCACAGAAAAGAAAGTGTAAAACTATAACAGTTGGAATCCGCAACCTGCATAGACATCGTATGCCTAATCAAATGAATTCCTTAGACATCGCATGCCTAACAATTATAAACCCCGCATTTTAGTCTCATTATCGAAAACTCTTTTCAATATTAAGTCGGGCAATTCAACAAGATTCCCGACATCCTGATCGAATACTCGTCGCAAACTTTAGTAGGCGGCCGCACCCCCGACGCTGTCGACGAAGTGCACCAAGGCGGAACACCGCTGCCGCGAGCACCCGAACGGATGCTTTCGGCGACGGGGTTCTCCTACAGTCACTTGGTCGGGGCTAAGGGGTGTAGCTGTCTATTAAGTTTATCCGGCGAGTATCCGCGTACGCTACGTGATTGCGACGGACTTTTGATCACATCAAAATTCCGTGGCAACCGATCAAGTGAGACTAAAGTGCTATGTTTATAACATTCATACAGTTATCTCATAACTACTTGTGAATTCCAATTATTGTATCCCATTCCAGATAAATAGAAAATGTTAAACTTTCCGATCGAACATCCAAACACCCAAGTTTTCCCAAAACAGCTCAACACATGAAACAAGTTTAAAAACATCCAGTTCATGCCTCAGTACCAACGATCCAGCCGTAGAAGGGTCAAGCCAACGCCTCACATATGGCACGCCGTACTGCCCCAAACCCGAAGGTTCAAAGGGCAGTTCAAGACGATCACATAATCGAGTTAAGGTTTGTTGTCTTCTAGAGGGTCCATCGCGTTACTTGCACTACTTAGAACGTTATTAAACCACGGAAAGATCCAACATTTGGAAATTTCCCAACTGGGGAAAAAGTGGGTATTTATATCCGATCGAACTTTTTAACATATTCTAAATATCCGGAAAACAAATAGACAAAGTTCGAAAATCCGATCGAATCTACGAACCCCCAATACAACCCAGAAAATTCAACTCTTGAATAAATTTTAAAAATTCCCATAAAATACAGCACATCCAGAAACTAATTACTGTGCAAACCAAGTGCATTGATTCAGCACTTTGGCCGCGGAACCGCCGCACAAGGCAGGGTGGGGCCACGGTTCCGCGGCTCTTCTGTCGAATCAATGTCACGTGCTTCACAGTAATTCATAATATTCCCTGCTGAATTTTTTAGCAATTTTTAATGTGGAAAAATCCCTGAAATTGAAAAATGTACAGAGAGCAATTTTGGGTTCAGGGTTTCGGTTCGATCGGGTTTCTAACATCGTCTAAGGCTCAAGCTAGGCTCTGATACCACTGTAGGGTTCCTAGGCACACTAATGATGTCTCACAAGGCATCAACCATGCCAATTTCAAATTTTACAAGTGCCGAGAAACCCTAATACGGATCGTTAACTAGAATTTTAGGCGAAACAAGCAACTAGTTAACAACTTAACTAAGTGAATGGAAATACAACCTTTGTAGATCCGGTTCTCCACCTCCATAGCTCCATGATGAAGTCTCCTTGCTGTCCAAATCAAATCCTGGGCTCTAGCGTCGGCTTCATCGGAGAAATGGGCGGGCTAGGTCATCGACTACGATGCCGAAGATGATCTACGTCGAGGCATCACAAGATCAAGCTCCCACTTCACCAAGTCATGAAACTTATGAAGAAAACACCCTATACTACTTGGCAAGAGGTAGAGGATGAAGAAATAGGAAGTGGGTTCACTTTAGAATTGGATTTCTCACTCTTTTCATCAAGTTTCCATTAATGGAGGCAAGCTTTTCTTCTTAAAGAAGAAGAAGAAGAAGATGATAATATCATGATAAGTTGTTTTCAAATAGAAAAGAAAATCAATACTTATCATAATACAACCATGGTCAAGTGTGGAGAATGAACTAGGGTTAAGTGGAGTGGTTAGGGTTAAGCATGAGACAAAATGGTCACTTAGTCAAAGCTTCATGAAGCTTCAAGATGCAAACAAAAAAAAAACCACCATTTTCTCTTTATGCCATTTATTTTCCAAAAAGAATAAATAAATGAATAAGAAAACAAAACCCTAACCATTCATATAACCATGGTTTAATCTTTACACAAACCCAAGTTAGCATGCATCATCAAACATGATACAAACTTGTGCACAAAAAAATATATCACATATACAATGTGCACAAACAAGTGAGAAAAACCATTTAAAATGAACCAATACTAGTTAATGCAAAGTAATATATCAAATATATAACTATGCATTAAATCATTAAATCAACACTTGATATAACGATCCGGTCATATCGCATGTGACCGACTAATATCCAATGTATCATACACGCATTATTCTCGGTCCCGCACATATCTCATATGCGCTCCTATTTCGTTTTGCTTGAGCCAGGAAATCTCTGTGTAGGACTCTAAAGACTCGTCAATACGCCGGTAGCAGGTGATGATCATATCAAACACCCACAAGCTGCAAGCGGTCTGCTAAACGTAACGGCCACCCGGGTATTGAGCGATCAGAAGATCGAAGAGCAAGCCCGCTCACACTCCTGTGAATCCAACCAGTAACACTTACCGTACAGTCCGGTCTCGTCGTCTGATATGTCGCATATCTCGTCTAGGGGTGGTAAACGTCAGACCCCAACAGCTCGATAAGTCGTGTCGATATGAGGTCTATAACAGTGGGAGAAACTACTGGTAACACTTACCAGTAAATCTCAGCAACCCTGGCCAGGGATTTCCGGTCATAGCCAATCGAACACAGCGCAACATCAACTCCCTATACCGGGAGAGACGAATCCCCTCCTATCGCTCATTGCCTCCATGTGATTCGGGACTGTACCCAAAAACCACCGTTTTGCACGCCCTCTTGGACGTGGTAAGGTGGAAATCAAAGCACAGTGGGAACCACACAAGACTTTATGACGATCTCGGGTCAACAGACTACTCTGTACCAGTGTCACCAGAGAACTGCCATCTGACGTAAGGTATAATACCATCTGGGAGTTCTCGGCGAGTCCGTCCAGTGTACCCAGTCTTCACTGAGCACCCGTATATCATCTCCGATGTCAAACACCTATGGATATGGGATCATCCATCGCCCATCTGTATGGGTCGAGAAGGTATACGCTAGTCTACTCTGGTATATCGATGCCCCGTCTCGATACACCCACGACTAGGGACCTTGAAGGATGTACTTATGGACTACCATGTCCCCACTAGTATGATCCGCATCATAGTCCAGGTAGTCAAGTACACATCCTAAGGGCTTTACCAACATGTAACAGAGAGACAATCAGTATACACGTTAAGGTAAAGAGTAACCAGATAGCATACTATCATGTCGAGCAAGAAAGTCCTCCCTATATATGTCCCAGCATCCACTACAATATACATCCTATGTACAGTAATGGCCTCTAGGGCATACATATAACTAACATCTACAACCCTTGTTAGGAGACCCGCTAATGGATGGTGTGGATTATCGCACATCCTGAGAATAGTAGAGCGAGATGCAGCACTCCTCACGGTGTATTCATCCTCGAAAAGATATAAAATACGGTTTTTAAGAAATGCGAATTTTCTAAATAAAAATAATTTTCTAAAAATTAAAAATTATATAAAATTATAAATCCATATTTTTATTATATTATGAGACTATGTTTTATTCTAAAAATGAAAGATTAAAAAATGTCAATAAAATATCATCAAGTTATTAAAAAGGACTAGTTTTCAATAAAATATCACAAACTTTTAAAAACTAGGTAATTATTATTAAAATACCCCAATACTTAAAATACATGTTCATGAAAACCCTAAATAATACAAATCACCCTCGAGGTTTTATTTTTAACTATATTAAAATATTTTTATAAAACCCTCTTGAGATATACAAAACAATATTTTAAGGACTTTAGTAAATATAGGTTTAAGCAGGATCAATTCTCTTGAGCCCCAGGAAGCCGGAGAAAGTGAGTGCTTGCCTATTCAGATTAGAAAAATAACGGAGTTATCAATGGCAATTGTCTTGGAAAAAGACACAAATCCTGCTGTTCATGTGCAACAGTTGCCGATGACTTCCGAACCTAAGAATTCAAGAGTTAAATCAGTTTACAAGTGTCTGACTCAGTCTGAGTCTAATCTAAAACCTGAATCCAAAATCAAACACGAATACTTGATCATGAACATGAATACTCGAATTCAAACATCAAATTCAAACATGTATACTTGACTTAACTTGACCGAACTATGGTTATAACTTGACATGATTACTTGAATATATGATTACATCCTGAATATGAATCTGAACATTTTGTATCCATGGTTTCGGCCAAGACTGGTAAACATAATCTATACAATATATTACGCAGGGATAATGAGGTAGATTGGTACAGAACGTATATCGTGGCACGAGAGGTCACTTAAAAGACATCTACATGAATTCACGTGTCATTGTCCCGTGGGTTATGACGGGGCCTTGTACTACATGTTACCATAGTCTATGGAGTAAGATGGACTTCTCGCGTATATATGAATACTTTCCTTATCAAACTACAAACAAGCATGTTAGAATAATTATCATATACTAGTAATCGTTCATATACAACTTTATCTGTTCATTTCACTTTATATACTATCTTCTCTTTTTTCCTTTAGGACTTACCGAGCGTTAGTTCGCTGACGATATTCCTTTCTGTTTCTTTCTTTGAAATGTTCGTCAAGAGGACTGAAATCTGAGGAGATAGAGCTGATTCAGGAGGACTTGAATCAGCTTACTGCTCAGCCAGACTACTAGTTCCTCTGCATTTACTGTCAGTATGCCATTGTTTAAGTATTTGCTTTTGATTATTGTATCTTTTATTTCAAACAGTTGTATATAAAGTTGAATGTAAATAAAATTGATGTTTCATTTTATTCTCTTGTCATTCTTATTTATTTTTATATATTGCTTAATTACGCTTAACGTATTTAGTTCATAATAAATACGTTGCGGCCTGCCACGTCACTGTTTCCGTCTACTGGGAAGCGGGGCGTGATAACTCCATCCCGTGTCTGATTTAATTGTATATATTCGTACAGGTGGGTATTTAGTATGCGGCTGTACTACGCATGGTAACAATGAGGTTTTACTTTCTATATCTATGTCATCCGTAAACCAGAATCTTCACAACATCTCATGCCTAGGTTCTCACGTCTACCCTTGCTGTACACGGTATCATGTCAAGTAGGGTTCTATGTTCATGTATCTAGGTTTCCAAAAAATTTCATAGCTTTCTTATGAAAAACTGGATTTAGAAACTTATGGTAATTTAGTAAAAACTTCCTTTTGAAACATTAATGGTATTTTATCAAAGATCTAATTTTTTGAAAGGTTAAAGATGTTTTAGTGAAAATCCTAACTTTTGAAAATTGAGGGTATTTTAATAACATTCTAACCTTTGAAAGTTAATGGCATTTTTGTAAAAATCCTAACTTTTGGAAAAGCTAGCGGTATTTTATTGAAAATCTAATTTTGGAAATGTTAATGGTTGTTTATAAAAATCTAACTTTGGAAACATTTGCAAACTAACTTTTAGAAATATTAATGGTGTTTGATGCAAAACTCACTTTTAGAAATATTTGTGAAGTTTGATGCAAAATTAATCTTGTAGAAAAGTCAACGGTATTTTAGTAGCTTGAGCTTGAAAGGTGAGAATAAGAGTGGGGTAGTTCATTACCCCGTGCGTTGCTAACCACTAACATTCCATTAAAGGAACTAGGATATAATGGAGGCGGACGATCGATAACATTAGCTCGTAGCATTTTCATGTGTTGACTAAAAAAGGTCATTCGTGTTGAAAGTAGGAGTAAGGATGGTAATTACAACTGGAATATATGTTAAGAAGGCGACGGGCTGAGAGGAGAGAGGGAGAAAGTTCTACATGTTGAGTTGTTGTTGTCGGGTTTATGGACTTTGACCTTCCGGAAGCTCTCATCCTTCTTAGATTGTTCCATATGGATTGAACAGCGCCGTTGGATCTGCGTCGAAAAAACGAAGAAAACGACTATTTTTATGAACTTTTCGGGATTGGAATGGACGGGAAATTGAGAAGAAAACTCCGATATTTATCGGGTTATCAGACCGTATCCGATCCAGATCCGCCAGCTGAAACCCGTGCCGCCGTTTCCTTGATTCACGCGCTGCTGTCCCCGATCTCACCCTTTGCCGTTGGATGTGAAACGTGGACGAATCACATGCGTCCACATCGCTCCAAAGAAGCAGGAGCTATGCGGCCGCCCCCTCGTTTTGTAACAAATAAAAAAAACTATGTTAAGAAAGTTATCCTTAAGGAAAAAATGATTAAAAATGTTTTCTAATATTGGAAAAAATATGAAAATCATCCGAAAAATTCTAATTTAGTGTTTTCTTCACTTTTGTAGAAAAAATTGTTCAAAATAATTTACTTTTTAGTTATAGAAAAATATTCTTGGAAAATATTTTTCTTTAAAAAAGAAGGTAAAAGCTTAAAATTACTAAAAATTATATTAATTAGTTTTCATTATACATAAACCATTTTAATGCATTGCCTCTGGCAGGAAATGCATTAAAATGGTTTATGTATAATGAAAACTAATTAATATTAACATCACTATGAATAGCATTGAAACAAGAAGTAGCGCTTAATTTGTTTATGTAATGGTAAAGGTAAAGCTTTTGCTTTCGCTAAACAACATGCGGATTGGGATGATTCAATCGACGATGCGGTAATGAATATTAAAAAGATACAAATAAAGAACCAGATGCATAATCAAAATTATTCCTTGATTTATTTTTTTGAACCAGTAAATTATGTAGATCGATAGAGAACAACGAGCCTTGATCTCCTTCCCTATCACTTGTCACGCTCCTTGGGCCTGAACAACACAACCATGAGAAGAAAAAAGGCACATTGCAATTATTATCAACCGATTCTCAAACTGATAGTAAATTCGAAGTTAATTGGGGAATATGAAGAATATTAGATAACTGAATAGAAGGTTGGGAGGTGAAAGAATAGAGATTACCAATGGCTCGAACAGACATAGGTTGCACGTTTGTTGTATGAACATGTCAGATGATGAGAAGCTTCTGAATCAAGATAGCATTTAGTTGGAAAAGGACGAGGTTTACCTGATAATCCTATAGATGAGAAAGCAGCACCAATATTAGCTTGAATCATTTGCTGTAGAGCTTCAGGGGGCTGATGTAAGAAGATTCAGCAACTAGTTCAAAGAGTGGTCCATTACTTGTATGAAGTGCCTGATGTGAAGGTACAGGATTATGGGGACGCTTCCGATATTGAGAAATAGCATGCCCAGATGCCTTGCAATAGTTGCATACTTTATGCTTTTTGCATAAGGAAGCATAATGACCATACTCGTGACATGAAAAGCACCCGACCTTATTCATGTCCTTCCCTTTAGGTTTAGATATGGCTGCGAAGGCAACATCCGAAGGACCCGCCACAGATTGAGTATTAATAGTTTCTTGCGTGTGAAGACGTTGATCTTCTCATAGCACAACATATAAGCAAACAGACAAACTTGGCACAGGAGATGGATTTAGCAAATTACCATACACATGCTCATATATAAGAAACCGACGCTTCTGCGATTGCTCGTGTATCTCCTGGATAATTTTAATAGAAGTGTCTGGTTTGTTTGCACAGACCAACGAACTATACTCTTGCCACAAGGCTAGGAACTCGGAGAAGAAATCTAGAACAGAACGCTCATTTTGACTGAAATCCGCTATGTCATTTTCTAGTGGAAAACGACGTGTCTCATTATCTTGGTAATAAACTTCTTTTAGATAAACCGATAAAGCAGCCGTTGTCTTATAAGGACACAAGTTCACCGCAATTTGAGACTCTACGGTGGAAAGTATCCAACTAACAATCATGGCATTTTGAGTATGCCACTTCTGAAACTCTGAAGATGTCGACTCTTTAGGCTTCCGTATGGTGCCATCGACGATACCCCACAATTCTTTTCCCATCACATACATCCGAAAAGCAAACTCCCACAAGAAATATTTTTTTCCGTTAAACCGATCAAGGAGAATCTTTTCATTGTCCATAATGAAAGAAGAGATCCACAAAGACTGGATATTGCCCAGAAATTTAAAAATGGATCTCCTGATGTACCTTGTGTAAGAAAATAGAATCCACACGGCTCCTCCGTTGATGTGCGTTGATGTGTGTTATGCGCAAAGCAACTATTGCGCATAAAATAGAGATTTTTTTTTTTTTTGAAATAAATCTCTAGATTTCTTCTAGAACAAAATGGACACTCATTCCATCCATGACAGAAAGGACCAGAGATTTGAATTAGTAAAGAATTGTATGAGATGGAATTTGCCTTTGTTTTTGGCTCTTCCCCTTTTATAACCATTCATGCTCGTCTTTACAATAATATCATATCTTTATAATTACAATAATATCTTCTCAAATTACTCTACGAAAAATATGCGTAATTGATACTCCTATAAATAGTACGCAACAAGACTGTATCCTGCAATTATTCTCTGATTTTGTGCCTTATTATTTACATAAGGTAAATAGTTGACTAGCAAGATGGGTCTATTTTAAGGCGGATCGGATTGACCCAATGGCTCGGGTTCTTTCTTTTGACAGCGCTGACGTGTACCGTTAAGTTTGGTAGTTTCTTGATCATTTCAAAAGTAATGATAGTTTTGTTAAAATGACCCAAATCTGTTGGAAGTTTACTGTAAATAAGTGATTTTTAATAGACTAGAAAATATTTTCATTAACACTCGGATTATTAAATATAGAATTAGTTCTGATTCAGTATGTTTGGATTATGAAAGATTAAAAATCGGGTTGTTATATTTATTTGTTATCAGTTGGCTTTGTTATGCGTTGCATAAATTAAGACGAGTTCTTATATATGTTATGGCATTCAAAGCAATATCGCCATTTTTTCTCAGTAGTTGTCATGAATGAATAAATCGTACACCTCCATTGATTAATCGATATTGGCATCCATTGAGATCAAGTATGTGCAACCATTTTTTCTACGACGTTTCTGAGCAGCGTAATCTTCTTTCTTAATTTGCATCTACGGCGAAAGTGACTTTAAGGCACGGATAAGTCCAACTTATATGAAAGAGACTACCAATTTTTATGATTTAGAGACCCGAGGAATATGTCTGCTTTGCTTGATGCATAAGATATGTCAGTATCCATCATTATTTCGCAAATTGCATAACACAGTTCAAAATGTTATTCAAACTCTCGGTTATCCAACGTGAATTTAATATAGGTATTTAGACTATAAAATATATTCATGTAACTGCTAGATATTATAATTATTAATGATGCTTTAGTCTTGATTTGGCGTGTAAGAATTATAAGAGATTATTAGTTAGATTGGTATGATTGTTTATCAATTAAGTTCTTTTCTGATGGAATTTTTTTAAATTAAAAATATGAGTTGAGTTGTGTAAATTAAGATAATTGATTACATAATAAGATGATTGAGGCGACCTGGATCACAACGATATCGAGCATCATCAATGATCCTCAACATTTATTATCATTTTTAAAGATCTGATTAGTACGAAGGTCATCAATATGTAGGTCAATCTCTGCGAGATCAATATGTAGGTCAATCTGTGCGAGTTCTGGATCGGAAGATTTTTTTTTTTACCTATCCTCTCATAGTTGTAAAAGGTAAATTGACGGTTGTAGACCAAAGCTTCTTAAGTATCACCAAATAATTATTTTTGTAATTGTTAGAATAAGGAATTGGTGGGAAAAGAAACATTTTTCTTGACAATCATTAGTGTATACAGATCCTAATTTATACAAGCTAGGAGACCCCAAATAGAAAACTTCTAAGAAAGGAATAAAATCGTGAAATATACAATTACATATAACCTACTAAGTATAGTGATTATATACTATATTGAACACCCCCCTCAAATTCACGGTGGATCAAAAACCAAAAGTTTGGATAAGAAAAACTGAAACAGAGCATGTGTCTGAGCCTTGGTGAAGAAATCAGCTACCTGTTGTTTGGAAGAAATATAAGAAAGGGATGGCCGATGTGCTTGATATTCCTGACGAACGAGATGACAGTTCACTTCGATATGTTCTGTGTGCTCATGAAATATTGGATTGGTTGCAATGTGAATTGCACTTTGGTTATCACAATAAAAAGAAATGTCAGGAGGCGTATTAACACCCATGTCTTGGAGCAGACTTCGTAGCCATTTGAGTTCAGCAGCGGTGTCAGCCATGTCGTGATATTCTGCTTCAGTTCAACGAAAGACAGTGTCTTGATGCTTACATCTCCATGATATAAGTGACGATACCAAAAACATACGGTAGCCAGTAGTGGAGTGGCGAGTGTCAGGATCATCCGCCCAACCAGCATCGGAGTATGCACGAAGAGAGAGTGACGAATTTGAGGGAAATAGTAGGGACCGAATAATGTTGCCATGAAGGTAGCATAGAACACGCAGTAAAGCAGTATAATGTGTAGATGTAAGGGCACTAACAAACCAACTTAAATTATGCACTGCATGAGCTATATCCGGACGGGTGATAGAAAGGTACATCAGAGCACCTACTAGTTTCCGATAGCGAGTCGGTTGTGGCAAAAGATCGCCATCATTTCGACGAAATTTCAAATTCGGCTCTATTAGTATGGAAGTTGGGGTTGAATATGAAACAGTAGAGTCTGTTAGAGCAGTTCGGTAAAGAATATAGGAAATGTACTTTTGTTGAGAGAGTAGATAGCCCCGAGAGGAGGAAGCAATCTCAATCCCCAAGAAATACTGAAGAAGTCCAAGGTATTTCATCTCAAACTGGTTTTGAAGATATTTTAAGAAGGCGATGGTGGAGAAATCACTACCTGTAATAATCAAGTCGTCAACGTGGAGCAGTAAAATGATGTTACCGCGGAAGGAGGAGCGGTAGAACATGGCATAATCAGCAAGACTTTCAATAAAGCCGGCGGTAATAAGAGTCTGATTGAAGCATTCAAACCAAGCCCGGGAAGCTTGTTTGAGACCATAGATAGCACGGCGAAGACGTCAAACATGATTCAGCAGAGCGGAGATACCAGGAGGAGATTGTATATAAACCACTTCAGAAAGATCGCCATTATGAAAAGCATTCTTAACATCTATATGATATAAGGGCTGGTTGCGGGCAGCAGCAACTGCGATAAGAGTGCGAACAGAGATCATTTTGGCAACTGGAGCAAAAGTTTCTTCATAGTCAATGCCATATTCTTGGGAGAAATCACGAGCCACGAGCCGAGCTTTGTAACGTTCGATAATGCCATCAGGCTTGGTCTTGATTTTTTAAATCCATTTGCAATTGATAGGTTTGACCCCAGATGGTAGTGGTATGAGACCCAAGTATTAGTGCGATAGAATGCCTCTAGTTCTTCCTGCATAGCCTGTTGCCATTCTGGTATTTTTACTGCCTCAGAGTAAGACTTTGGTTCCTGAAAAGAATGAATAGCAGCAAGAAATGATACAAATTGAGGAATATAAGACTTAGTCATAGAAAAAATATAGCGAGCAGGAGGTCGCCAACCTCGTGCAGGATTGCGACGAGGAGGAAGGGAACTCACTGGAGAGGACTGGTTAGCCGTAGAGGGAACATGGATCATTGGAGTATCTGTGGATGGTGTGATGATGACAGAAGGAGGGTTTTGAATCAACTCAGACGGAATAGGAGGGGAAGGCAAGGTAGGAGTATAGGAAGATGTGGTGATAGAAGGAGAGACGGGTGGGTGATGGGTTAGGTCAAGAAAAGAGAGATCTAGTGGAGATGATGTAGTAAAGTAGGGTATATTTTTGAAAAAGGTAACTATTCTCTCATAAAAAATTACGTTTTGTTTAAATACAATCAGGCGGCGCTACACATGAAAGGCACGTAAGCGCCGACGCCAGTCTCTAATAGGATTAAATCTTATAGCAGCGCCTCACATGAAACACACGTGAGCGCTGGCGTGCAAAGCACGTGGATGCTTGATTAAATCTATGGTAACGCCTCACGTGAGACACATGTGAGCGCTGGCATGCAAAGCACGCGAATGCCTGTTTATGCAAGAATTAAATTCTTGAGCGGCACCCACGTGCAGAGCACGTGAGCTTCAGCGTTCAAATTAAAGCGGGTAGAATTAAATTCTACATGGGAAATATTTCCCTAAAATCTGAAGATATTCTCTGTTAAACAAAGCCGTTGGATTAAAAATCCAATTGTGATTAAAAATCATATGATGAGAATTAAATTCTATTAGGGGAAAATATCTCTCTGATCTTTCTAAATGAGAAACATATTCTCTGTTAAACAGAGAGCTGCTGGATCAAGAATCCAATGATGGAATTAAGTTCTATTTTAGGAATATATTTCCCCAGTCTTTCTAAAAAAGAATGATATGTTCTATAAACAGAGAACCCCTGGATTAAAAATCCAATGATGTTTAAAAATCACCGTTTGAATCAAGAGATAGAATAAAATTCTATATATGAAAAAATATTTCCCCAATCTTGTTAAAATCAAGAAAATATATTCTGTGAAACAGAAATCAATGGATCAATGGTCCAACGGTGGATAAAATTCCCCAAATAATCTTTGGGACCAATTAAATCAATTGGTATCTCTCAAATGAGTGATTTTCTCAAAACTGATCAACATTTTGCCTTATCTATATAAAGAACCTCAGAGAGAACCCCTGCATAAGTTTTTGCAAACAAAAAGATAAAAGCGGCAACTGAGAATTTAATTCTCTTACTGAAGAAAACCATGTTCTCCTTTCAAACCATAGGTAAAGAAAAACAAGAGATTAAAAATATCTCTTTTGCCTAGTGCAAGTAAATAAACAAGGGTTTAACCCTTCATAAAAGAACTTAGTTATTTCTCTGGATCTGAGATCCGTAAGACAAATTTTTCACAAGTTGAGAATTTAATTCTCATCGAGAAGGTTCTGTTCTTCAGACTCAAAATCTAGGGGAAACTATATAAAAAGGAAAAGAGCGAAAAAAAATGTTTCAGAAATTTAATTTCTCTGAAAACTAGATTTAACCCTATAAAAAATTTAGTTCTTATGATAATGAATATAAGAACTTAGTTCTCAAAAACTTGATCCCAGATCGTCAAAACAGAGATCTTGATGATCGTCAGTGGTCAAAACACCATCAACAGAGATCAAATCTCAAAAACATAAACTAAGCGCATCACGTGCTTCCTAAGTGAGATCCTAAAAATATAAAATCAGCTCCTCATATGCTTCCTATGTAAGTGCCAAAAAATATACGCCCCACGTACTTCCTACGTGAGCGCTGTACAAAGTGCTTAACACTATATCTAGTCAAAACAACTAAGTTTAGCACTGATAGAGTAAAGCCCGGGTCTAAGCGCTTCACGTGCTTCCTACGTGTGCGCCAGAGCAACAAATAAGTGCTTAGCACTTCTGAATAAAGGGAAAAAGCCCAAGACCGAGCCCAAATTGGCTAAGTCTCTGAAATTTTCTTGCGGCTGAGCCCGAATACTCTGTTGTTAGATCTTAACTAAATTTAATGATCCTTAAAATATTTTCAAGTTGATCTTAGTCTCAAAATAAGACTAACGTATCCTTTGTTAAAATAATTTGAGCCCAAATGCTCATATATTTAAGTTGATATTAATCTAAAATCAGGTTAACGGTCCTTAAATAAAATATTTTTTGAACTAACGGAACATGCGACCTAAGTTCAAACCCCAAATCTAAAAAATACGGATTTGGACTAATCCACGCCCTACGGGCGACGACATAAACTAGTCTCTATATACAATCCATGGGTAACTAAAATAAACAAAATAGAACACGACACAAAATGACCTACCGGAGCATGAGAAAGTTGTTATCGTAACGCAATAATATAATTAACTGCAGGGGCTTGCGCTTGCAGGGAAGAGCGTCCCCACAATAAAAACCCCCTCATAAATAAGGGCGGATCTGGTAAAGTCTGCAATATCGATTGCATCTATCCAAACCTCCGATATATGGTGCCATAAATCAACTTGGTATCTTCGAAGAGGTGGATGGATATGTTCAAATAGTATCTGCTCTCAAATTCAGGCTAGACGTCCCAACGTCTTAGTCCAGCCGTCGGCGGTAAACAGATTGTGGCACGCCAGGTGGGACCTTTTCCTCTTTCCACTCCACATTTTATGTATCGTGATCGTGAACAAAATCGCGGTTCGCTACGGTTGCCCTTAGATTCGAGATATTAAAACTGGGTGTCTGGCTCCTGTGCAGAATCAATTGCTCTCAACTGCACTTCATGCAACAGCAACTCCCACTCCATCCCAGCTGGAGGAGTGACATACGGGCCTAACGCGGCCTCCATTTTCTCAATGCCGGTGGAGGAAAGTCACTCAGGCCAGTACAAGGCTTTTCTTCGGGACCATGCTCCTACTTGCGAGTTTCATCGCCTCAACGCCATAAGAACAAGCTCCTAGAAGGTCGGTCTTTGATCGTCTGGCAACCGTCACGGCTTCTATCAGCAAGCCATCAAATTCTGACGTCTCAGTCTTCAACAAGCTGAACAAGAACTCAAACGGGCTCGTAAAGAAGCCTGTGATTGCAGAAGGGGTTGCCCTTAAATAGCTAGCCCTCCCTGCTCCTGCTGTGGGTGAAGCCGATAAAAGTGCTTCCCCTCCAAGAAGGTGGGTCTTTGAAAGATTGACCAACTATGCTCCAACTCTAACAAGGATGTTGATCTTCAATAGGCCGACGCCAACCGAAACTCCCCAGCAATGCAGGGGGCATGAGAAAGACACCTCCAAAACTGAGGCAATTCTCTACGACATGCTCGACGTCGCCACTAGCGCTGTGTGAGAGAAGCTGAGGGCAACTCTCCCTCTGGGCTTACCCCACCAGTCCCTATGGTGGATATCAACGCTGCTGTTCCAATTGGGAACAACTTTAACTCGCTCAAGAGGGTACGTAAAAACTCCCCGACGGCGGTATTGAAGAAATCGCCTCCGCCGGCTGAGGCCCCAGTACAGAAACAACCAGAGCAGCCTCATCAACGGCTTTCCTTACAGATACATAGAGTCCGGCGAAAGGTCCAAGCCTCTATGCTTGATGAAAATTACTCTCGTCGGCCAAAGAAATTTAAGGGCCGACAAGAAAAAGACCGCTCTTCCGCCATACAATGGGGGACTTCTCCTAAACGGGCACCTATCATAGCAGCTCCTTCGGCTCCAACTTCTAATAAAAGAATGAGGCCGGATAAAAATCTACTGCAAGTGGCAAAATCCAATGGCGAAAGATCTAAACGCCCCAAGTCTGGAGGTATAACCGTACAACGGTCTACATAGCTAGCGGTAAAGAAGACAGCTGGGCTTCAGTGAGTCACCGACCGCATACTCGATCGCTCACAAAAGCTCAGGATCAAAAGAAAAAGCACCAAGAAATGCTGACCAAATTGGCGGCGCTCACCGGACCAAAAGAAAATCTGGACAAAGAAGCCGAACGGCACCAAGAGCAAGAGTCCGATACAGAGTTCTTGCGACGAGTGCTAAAGAGAAAAGATAAAGAATCTGCGGAGCAAGCTGCTAACATTAAGAAGATGGCACTTTTATTCTATGACATGGTTGGAATGATGATCCAATCAGAACCACCGGCTGAAAATCCGCCGATAATTTTCGAGGATGACGCAGGAGAAACATCAAATCCTCCCCAGCCTTATCAGCGGCATAGGAGGAAACAAACTCCAAGGCAGCCCTGGATGACTACATTGCTCGGCAAATCATAGCTCACCAGGCCAATGAAGCCGCTGACCAACTTGTAAAAATCGGGCGATTATATCTGGCCTGGTATGACCAAATCAAGTACCCCCCGGGATATATGATCCCGAAGTTCCATGTTTATAAAGGAACGGGTAATCTTCACCAGCACGTTGAACAATTCAGAGCTCCGTGCAGCAATACTGGAGGCGATGACAAACTGTTGCTTCGCCAATTCATCGGAAGCTTGTCAGAGACAGCTTTCAAATGGTACTCGGAGCTCCCAAATGACTCTGTTGTTTCCCTCGATCAGAGAAAAGTTCTGTTCAAATTTTAAAATTTGAAATGAAGCAGCGCTTCATAAAAGCACCGGCGCCAAGAGCGCCAACGCTGTGAGTCAAAGACTTTGAGGCAGCGCTCACGTGCAGAGCACGAGAGCGCTGACGCCAAGTGCGCCAGCACTAAGAGTCAAAGACTCTGAAACAGCGCTCATGTGCAAGGAACGAGAGCGCCAAGCGCTAGAACTAAATGTTCCCCACCGTTGGATCAAACATCCAACGAAGGTGATAAATCATCAAATTACCAGAATAAAATTCTGTTAAGGAAATACTCTTCAGAATCTTTCCAAACAAGAAAGATTGTGCTCTGTAAATCAGAGCACCATTGGATCAATGATCCAATGGTGATTAAAAATCACCAAGGTACAGAACAATCTCTGTATGGGAAAATAATTTCCCAATCTTGTTAAGAAATAAAAAGATTGTCTTCTGTAAAACAGAAGCCCTAGGATCAAAGATCGAATGGTAGGGAAACATCCCCAAATCAATCATAGGAAGATCTCCTTAACCGATTCAACAAATCAGCATGCCCTATATAAAGGACCCAAGATTTCAATTCTTGCACAGAGGAACCTCTCCACAAATTTTGAGAAATTTCAAAGAGAAGAGCGGGCTCTCAGAAGAAGAATTTCTTCAAGGTAAATAAAACAGAGAGATCAAAGCATATCATCAAAAGAAGAAGAATCTAGTTCTTTTTCTAGATCATAGATCTATAAGACAGAGGTTTTTTATAAAAAAGATCATAGCATCTCATCATAAAAAGGGAGGGAGAAGAACTTAGTTCTCGTTAGATCACAGATCTATAAGATAAAGACAAAGTCTTTCACAAAAACAGAAGAGATCATAGCATCTCCTATTAAAATAAGGACTTAGTTCTTAGATCCATGAGACAAAATCTCTTATAAACGAGAACTTAATTCTCAGAGCACAAAATTGATCAAGAAGCGCTCTGCACTCATTGGTTGGCGCTCAGCGCCAAGTGCGCCATGTGCTCCTCACATGTGCGCTATTTCACAAGGAGCGCTCTGCACTCATTGGCTGGCGCTCAGTGCCAAGCGCTCTACGTGCTCTTCACGTGTGCGCTATTTCATAAGAAGCTCATCAGGGCTCCAATTCTGGCGCTCGGCGCCAAGCGTACTACGTGCTCCTCACGTGTGTGCTATTTCACAGAAAGCGCCTTAGCGCTCTAAGTCTGGCGCTCAGCGCCAAGCGCGCCATGTGCTCCTCACGTGTGTGCTATTTCATAGAAAGCGTTTTAGCGCTCTAAGTCAGGCACTCAGCGCCAAGCGCGCCATGTGCCCTTCACGTGGGTGCTGAGGGAACATAAATTGTTCTTTAAATAAAGTCCCAGAGCCATAATGAGGGCTCAATACTCAATAAAAGACAAAAAGGTTGTTAGAACCCAAACCAATACTCAGTATTGTTAAATAAAAAGGACTGAGCCTAATTAAATGTTCAACATTTTAACTGAGTAGGCCGAGCCCAAGTTGGCCATAGATCTCTAATTCAGATTAATTGAGCCCATATGCTCATAAATCTTTTCAACTGATCTTAGTCCCAAACTTGACTACAGATCTCCCAACCAACATTGGTTCAAGGGTACATCTCTTCATTCCTCTGATATGTGTCATTGTAATTCTTCAACGTCTTCAGAGAGGTGGCGGGTCCCGATAACCAGACATTCCGTGGACTATGATGTCCTTAAACTTTACGGACTGTGGGGTCCTTAAACTCATGGACTATGATGTCCTTAAATTTTATAGACTGTGAGGTCTTCAAACTCATAGACTATGATGTCTCTAAACTTTATGGACTATGATGTCTTTAAACTATCACGAACTATGATGTCCTTAAACCCAATGGACCGCAATGTCCCTAAACTAAAACAATAGAGCCCAAATGCTCTTTTGTTGGATCTAAATGATCCTGTTAAATAGACCTTAGTCTAAAATTAGACTAACGTATCCTTAACAAACGTTTAAGTTGATCTTGATCTCAATGAGATTAATGATCCTTAAACCCAAACCAAACCCAAATCTAAGAAAATACAAATTTGGACTAATCCACGCCCTATGGGCGACAACATAAATTAGTCTCCGTATACAATCCACGGGCAACCAAACATAAAAATAAACACACACGACACGAATTGACCATCTGGAGAAGGAGAAAGTTGTTACCGCGATGCGGTAGCGTAATTAACTGCAGGGGCTTACGCCTGCAGGGAAGAGCGTCCCCACAATCAAAAACCCCTCAAATGAGGGGGAATCTGACGAAGTCTGCTACAACGACCGCATCCGTCTAAACCTCCGATACACGGTGCCATAAATCAATTTGGCATCTTCAGAGAGCTGGACGGATAAAACCAAATAGTATCTGCCCCCAAATTCAGGCAAGACGTTTGTCTTCCCGGTTTTCGGCGGCGAACAGATTCTGGCACGCCCGGTGGGACCTTTTCCTTTTTCCACTTCACACTTCGTGTGTCGTGTTTCGTGAACGAATTACGGTTTGCTATGGTTGCCCCTGGATTCGAGGTACTATGATTTGGTGTCTTGCTCCATGCAGAAAACAGAAGATCAATGGCTTTCAACTGCAACAACTCCCGCTTCGTCCTATCTGAAGGAGTAACTTACGGGCCCCAGCAGCCTCCATTTATGCAATGCCAGTAGAACAGGTGACGCAGGCCACCATTGGGTTATTCTTCGGGATCATGCTCCCGCCAATGAGCTTCAATGCTCCGATGCCGACGCAGGAGGCTTCAAAGAAGTCAGTCTTTGATCGGCTTACCACCACCACGGCTCCTCTCAATAGGTCGTCCAAATCCAATGCCTCGGTCTTTAATAGAATAGGCCAAAGCTCAAGCGGTCCCGTGAAGAAGCCTGCAATACCCAAGGGAGTTATCCCGAAGCGGATAGCCATTCCAACTCCGACGAACGAAGTCGTAAAAGGGGCTTCTCCTGCTAAAGGTTCGGTCTTCACAAGACCGTCCATTCCAATTCCCGCTTCAAGCGAAGTCACCAAAGCTGCTTCCCCTGCCCAAGGGTCAGTCTTCGACAGGTTGGACATTTCTTCTTAGCGGACGTCTGTTTTCGATAAGCTGGCACCAATAGCAACCCTTCACCAGAACAGGGGGCATGATGAAGCTACCCCCGTAACTGAGCCAGTATCGTTTGCAATACATGCTCGACGTCGCCACTGGCGCCGAGTGAGCAAAGCTGGGGGCAGTTCCCCTTCTGGATTGACCCCACCAGCTCCAACGATGGAAGTTGATGCTGCTGTTCTAACTAGGAACAGCTTTGAACCACTTAACAGGGTACGTCGGAATTGTCCAACTACCGTGCCAAAAAGATCTCCTCCACCTATGGAGAATGATACAAAGGTGAAGCCAGAGCAGCCCCCTCAGCGGCTGTCCTCTGAAATTCACAAGGTCTGGCGACAGGTCAAAGATTCGGTGATTAACTAAGACTACTCCCGCCAACTAAAGAAAATGAAGGTTCGGCAAGAGAAGGACCACCCTATCGTACCACAAAAGGTGTCATCTACTTGGGTGCCCGCTGCAACGGCCCCCTAAACTTCGACCGCCCACAAAAGAAGAAGGTCAGAGAAAATCCCCGGGTCCATGACAAAGCTCAGAGGCACTGAGTCCAAACGCCCCAAGTCTGGGGGCATGGTAGTGCACACCATCTACATGGCTTCCGGGAAGGAGGATAGCCGTATCTTTATGGGTCATCGACCACTCACCCGATCTGTGACAAAAGCCCAGGAGCAACAGCAAAAGCTCCAGGAAATGCTAGCGAAGATGGCCGAGCTCACTGGGCCAAAAGAAAGCCCGGAAATATCGTCGGAGCAGCGTCAGGAACAGGAAACTGATGCCGAATTCCTCCGAAGAATGCTCGAGAGGAAAGACAAAGAGACAGCGGAACAAGCGGCCAACAAAAAAAAATGGCGCTCCTGTTCCAAGGTATGGTCAGGATGATGATACAACCGGATCCTCCAGCTGAAGACCCTCCAATAATCCTTGAAGACGACAGAGGGGAGACATCAAAGCCTCTTCCGGCTCTATTAGCAGCCAAAGAAGAGACCATTTCCAAAACCGCTCTCGATGATTATATAGCTCAACAGATACGAGCTCATCAGGCGAGCGAGGCGGCGGGCCAAATCGTCAAGACTGGACGACCCTATCCGGGTTGGTACAATCAAATAAAGTACCCGCCAGGATATACGATCCCTTAGTTCCACGTATACAAGGGGATAAGCAATCCCCATCAACATGTCGCTCAGTTTAGGGCTCTGTGCGACAACACCGGAGGTGACGATAAGCTACTGCTTCGTCAATTCGTTGGCAGCTTGTCGGAGACAGTATTCGAGTGGTATTTTGAGCTCCTGAATGACTCTGTCAAGACATTTGCAGAAATGGAACTACTGTTTACACAAAGAATCACAAGCGCTAGCGAGCGCACCCCGATCACCGCACTAATTAACGCCAGGGTGAAGCCAGGTGAAATATGGGTTCAGCCTATGGTCGAAGTGCGAACAGCGCATAGAAGAAGCTCCTGCAGTAGGTATGTTCGTAGGTACCCTCGATCCGCAGGCGACCATATCCCAGTTCATGATATTTTTCAAGACGACTACCTTCCAGGCCTTGATTGACAAGTTGGCCCAAATGGACCAGATGGGCCATAGACCGTCTTCCTCGAAAATGGAGCCTCGAATCGAAAAGGGGAAGGGGAAAGCGACCTTCGTCGCCAATGCTCAGCAGCAGCCCAGTGGTCCACAACCAGCTGATCTCCAAAATGATAGACATCGATTCTTCAATGAGAAGCTAAAATGCTCTTATTCGTTTCCCCGGGATAAAACGAGAAGACTGTTCGAGCAGGCGGTGCGCAACAGGCTCATCACCCTGCCGGATCCGAAACGCCCACTGCAGCTCGGTGATGTCAACAGTCCCAACTATTGCCCCTACAATCGAATAATGGGCCATCCAATCGAAAATTGCTTTGTCTTCAAAAACTGGATTGAGGACCAGTACCAGCAAGGAAAATTCGTGTTGTCTGAAAACTAGAGGGTAAACCCGCCACAACCACACGCTCCGAAAAAAATGGACACGCCAAGGGCATCATGCTCATTTATAGAGGAAGCTCCATGGGAAATTGTTCTTTCGATAAAAACTAAAAGAATGCTGAAAGATCTTCAAGCATGTCCGACGATTAGATGGAAGAGCCCGCTGGAGCCCGAGATTATTGAGGAGATGTTGAAGCCGCGCCCAACGCTGAAAGTTGGCGAGGGTGGACAAAACATTCAGGCCAAGCCTCCAAAGTCTTTAAAGAAAAAGGAGAAGGCCAAGAAGCCCGTCCAACCTGAAGACAGCCGTACGGGTCTGCAAAAATATATCGATGCACTGGAAGAATATAACCAGAAGGCACGTACCCCAATCACGTTTGATGAATTCTTTAAGCATGTTGTTGAGAATGAAGCCGATGACGCTGATGAAGGAGACAATTCTTCAGAAGAGCTCGAGGATTATGTGGCAAGCTTCCACATGATCTCTCACTCATCAATAAATGGCAAAGAAGCTCCTGATGCAGAGAAACCGGGGGCAGATCCAGAACCGGAACCAAAATCCCTGGAGCCATCAGACGAATTGATTGACAGGCTGTTGAACGAAGCTCTTCAGAAAAGCAAAACTGACAGAGAGCGGGAAACGGCCATATACGAGAGGGCCAAGCGTCGGCGTCAAGTTGAAGAAACTTCGGTATTGAGAAACCGTAGAGTACCCCAACCAGATCAAAGCACGTCTACAGCAGACAAAAGCAGGCTTAAGACAAGGAAGCAATTCGCCAAAGGCCTGTCAATGGGAATGAAGCTGCCACCTTTTAAAGGAAATACTCCTAGAAGTATACACCTTAACAAAGCAGATGCACATCCAAATTACTGCTTATACCATCGAAGGATCATGCACCCTACCGAACAGTGCAACGCCTTTAAAAACTGGTGGCAGAGATATGTTACCCACCGATAACACGTCAGGCGATTGAAGCGCAAGGCTCGTCGAGAACAGAAAAGCACGACAGATGAACATAAAGGAACTGCCGGCAACTGTCACATGGTTGATTCCGGGGGATCACAAGTTCTCACCTTCGGGAGCGATTCTGATGAAGAAATAGCTCTCGGACCTCTCTTCAAAGAATCCACATCGGGAAAAAAGGAAGAGGTGAAGAACTGAGAGAATATTCAGCTGCGCAACCGTACGTTGCCCGAAAAGAATCTCGGACCTACGAACAGGGGATCGAATAGAAAAGATAAGGGGAAGGAAAAAGTCCCTCAGGATATCGCCCTCGATGATAGAGTCGTCGAAGAGCTGGCAGCTAAGAACCTGCCCAAGAAAAGCAAAGTGGATTACAACGTCCTAGCACACTTGAGGAAGATACCCTCACAGCTGAGCATCTTGGATGCTCTTCTATTGTCTAAAGAGGCGCGAGATTCCCTGATCAGGGCACTATAAGAGCCCAAACAGTTTCAAGCTTTCCTGGCCGAAGAAAAAATGAAGGACGAGCTCGAAGAAGTTCACACGGCTGACGTCACTTTCGGCGATGAAGACCTCCTTCTCGGGACGTGCGAGCACAACCGTCCCTTGTATGTCACCGGATACTGCCATGATATCAAGGTAGGGAAGATCCTAGTTGGCAACGGGTCTTCTGTCAATCTCCTAAATGTGAGGGTGCTAAAAGAAATCTGCATGAGCGTCCAGCAGCTCGCTCGGGATAAAATCACTATTTTCGGGTTTGACTCTCTGTCATCACGGATGCTCGGGTCTGTGATATTGACATTACGCTTTAGATTGCTCATCACTGACATCAAGTTCCACATCATTGATGCCAAGACTTTCTACAACGCCTTGCTCGGTAGGCCTTGGTTGCACGAGTACAACATCATCCCTTCTACGCAATATCATTATATGAAGTATTTCAAGGATGGTCTTGAGTACACCGTAACGGAGGAGCTAAACCCATTTTCCATGAATGAAGTCCGCAAATACGAGGATGCAAAGTATTTCCTGCCAGACTTTGAAGACACGGAAAGATCCCATAAACCGGAGGATAAGCAAAAAGCTATCACTACTATTCCGGTCGTCGGGAGTGATACCGAGGAGGAGGAAGAGATAATCTATTCAGGACTGCCCTAATGCAACAAACCGGGACCGTCTACCCCTATTATGGTCTTTGGCAGTAACTCTGAAGACGAGATCAACGCAGTATTCTCGGTCCGTCCTTTAGCACAAGCCTTCGCTGGAGATGATCAAAATTTGCAAATAGCTATGGTTCCACGGCAGCACTACAAAGAGATCGACGCACTTAATGCCTATAGTGTGCAACAACTGTAGACGTTCTATATCCCTCCCAGGAGAAGAGGTGAAAAGGCGATCCTATTCTACCAATCCACAGAGACTAAAGTCAAAAGAGAAGTCTGGCATGGTGTCGATTTTGCGCTCGACAGGCTCCAACCCATCCGTCTGCCCAGATATTACACAGAAGGATTAAAAAGACTGTTCAGGCGCCAAGACGTACCCTTCAGATAGACTGCTCGACAAGCTCAGTTCTACAACAGGATCTGGAACGTCCTCGGAACTAAGCGAAAATTGCCCAACGGGAGAATGGAAACAATCGGGCTTGGATATGTTCGATCCAAGAAACGGGAATGATTCCATGGCTGCTGTGTTATACATGATTTCGATGATGAAGGAGATGCTCTGTTAGAAGACACTGCGATTGAACCAAAACGAGATCCTGCCGTAAAAGTGCCAAGTCCGTCGTTTGAAGAACAGATGGACAAACTAATAAGAGAAGCGGGTCAAAAGGCCCGGGATGACCACAACCGTGAAATGGCCATTTACGAGAAAGCCAGGACGCAGCGCCTCCTTCAGCAGGCTACGGAGAATGACGATGCTCTTCGTCGCCAGCCCTCCATACAGAAGACCCGACTCAGAGGTAAAAACAAGCTAAAGAATGGAAAAAGCGTTCTACAGCAGCAAAGCGGGTCCAAGAATATACGCGATCGAGAATTGAGTAGCCGGGATTCGTCTCTTATAAAGAAGATGGGTCGAGCATATTCTTTTCCCCAGAAAAGACAAGGAAGATATTCGGTCTTTTCATGAAACATCAAATGATTGCCCTCCCGGAATCCAAACATCCTGAGCAAGCAGACGAGGTCTCTCACCCGGATTATTGCTCCTATCACCGAGCGATAGGATATCCACTCGAAAACTGCTTCACATTCAAAGACTGGGTAGAAGGCCAGTATCAGCAAGACAGGTTCGTTTTATCCAGCAGTTAGAGGGTAACCCCACCACAGAAGCATGAACCGAAAGCCACGTATGCAGCGAGAGTAGAGCCGGATCAACATCAGTCTTGGAAGCGATCTCGTACCTGTCACGCGATAACGCTGTTAGGAGAAGGAATACGCGAGGATATGGCTGACCTCCCCTGGTGCTTTGAAAACGATGATGACGAGGTGATCTCAGATTTTCCACTAGCGCCAAAAGAGCTGGAAGATAGAATACATACTACTGCAGATAACCTGAGAAAAATTGACTTGGGGACGGCAAACGACCCACGGCCGACATTCGTTAGTAAGCTGTTGTCTGAAGAAAAGGTGGCTACGCTCAAAGACGTGCTCATCAAGTATAAAGACTGTTTCGCATGGAACTACTCCGAAATGCCGGGACTAGATCCAGAAGTAGCTGTGCACAAATTGGCGATATCTTCGGATGTTAAGCCGATCAAAAAAGCACCGAGAAGAATGCGGCTCGAACTTGAAATGAGCATCAACGCTGAGGTCAAGAAGCTAATCAACTCTGGCTTCGTCCGAGAAGTGCAATATCCCGAATGGATTGCCAACATCATCCCAGTGATGAAGAAGAACGGGACAGTGCGCATCTGCGTGAACTTTCGAGACCTTACAAAGCCTGTCCGAAAGGCGATTTTCCCGTACCAGTTACCGAGTTGATGATAGACAACACGTCCACTCACGAAATCTTCTCCTTCATGGACGGTTCGTCAGGGTACAATCAAATAAAGATGCATCCTGAAGACCAGAAGCATACCGCTTTCCGGACTCCTCTGGGCATATTCTGCTATAAAGTGATGCCTTTCGGTCTGAAGAATGCCGGCGCCACTTATCAGAGGTCCATGATGAAGATTTTCGATGACCTCATACATGAAATCGTCGAATGCTATATCAACGACCTCGTGGTTAAAAGCAAATCGTACGAGGAACATTGTGAGCATCTAAAAATCGTGTTTCAGCGTCTACTGAAATACAACTTGAAGATGAACCCTCTCAAATGCGCGTTTGGAGTCTCCTCAGGTAAATTCTTAGGATTCATCGTACGACACCGGGGCATCGAGATAAACCCATCAAAGATCAAGGCGATCATGGAAATGCCTCCACCTAGAACTCTCAAGCAACTGTGATCTCTCCAAGGAAAGCCCGCATATATCCAACGGTTCATAGCTAACCTATCCGGCAAATACCGCCCCTACAGTCATCTGATGAAGAAGGGAACCCCGTTCATCTGGGACCGCAAATGCCAAAGCGCATTGGACGAAATCAAGCAATACCTACAGAATCCGCCGGTGCTGACCGCTCCAGTCAAGGGAAAGCCTCTCATCCTGTACACAACCGCCCTTGAAGGTTCCTTAGACGCACTATGGGCACAGGAAAATGACCAAGGGAAGGAGAGATCCCTTTACTATTTGAGTCGATTTCTCCTGGGGGCAGAAAACAATTACCCCCCTATCAAGAAACACTGCTTAGCGCTAATCTTCGCGATAACGAAGCTCAGACACTACACTTTGGCGCATGAGGTCCATCTTATATCAAAGATGGATCCCCTCAAATACCTTATGTCGAGAGCCATACTAACAGGATGGCTCGCGAAATGGGCCCTCCTCTTGATGGAGTTCTCAATAGCTTACCGACCTCTTAAGGCGGTGAAAGGTCAGGCCATCGCCGACTTCCTCGTTGAGCATCCGATACCTGCTGACGCACCCCTAAATTGTGAATTGCCAGACAAGCACGCGTTTGACACGATCGACGGGGGGAGAAGAGAGAATGATACCTGATGGGAACTCTATTTCGATGGGGCATCTTCCATGAAGAAGCGAAAGCACAGCTCCCCCATAATCAAATCTGGGGTAGGCCTCATCTTCGTGACTCCAAAAGGAGGGATAATGCGCTTTGCCTTTTCCCTAACAGAGCCGAGGACAAACAATGAAGCTGAATATGAAGTTTTGATAGCAGGTCTTGAGATCGCTGTCGACATGGGAATCAAAAATCTCCTCTTATACGGAGACTCCCAACTGGTCGTTAGTCAACTAAACGACGACTATCAAACGTGCAAACCAGAGTTGGTAAGGTACGTTGGAAGAGTGCAACAATTGCTGACTCAAATTCCCGCCTACGCTTTGGAAAGCATACCGCGTGCAGAAAATAGCAAAGTGGATGTGTTAGCCAAGCTCGTTAAGGAACTGGCTGACGAAAATCTCGACGACGTAAGGATCGTTGTACAAAGCCGTCAAGTTCTTGCACCAGCAGAAATATCTCCAGAGTCGTCTGAAGAAAAGGGAGTGACCAAGCAAACGACTCTACAAATAAAAGACCAGGAAAAGACTAAGGATTGGAGAGAAGTCTTTATAGACTACTTCAAATCCCGTCGAACACCTGAAGATGCATCTTCGAGACATCAGCTCATGAAATGAGCTCTGTCTTTTTCCTTCGTCAATGATACGCTATATAAGAGATCGTTTGACTCTCTATGGCTAAGATACCAAGGACCGGAAGAAGCAAAGAAAGTCGTCCAAGAAACTTACGATGGACTCAGCGGTCCTCATCAAGCCGGCCCGAAAATAAAGGTGAAGATCAAAAGGATGGGCTACTATTAGCCCACGATGATTCAAGACTGCCTCGAATACGCGAAGCAGTGCCACTCATGCCAGATTCACAAGGACTTCATCCACCAGTATCCAAATCTGCTACACCCAATGGTGGCTAGCTGGCCATTCGAAATGTGGGGAACCGATATAATTGGGCCCATCGAACCAGCGTCATCCAGAGGACATCGGTTCATATTGGCGACAACCGATTACTTCTCTAAGTGGGCAGAAGTAGTACCGCTAAGAGAAGTGAAGATAAAGAATATTTACCATTTCTTCAAGACACACGTTATCTATCGGTTCGGCACTCCGCGACGAATTATCTCCGATAACGGGCCAGCTTACAGAAGTCACAAAATCAGTCGCTTCGCACAGCAGCATAATATAGACTGGAGATACTCTTCGGTCTATAATCCCTGAGCTAACGGTCCAGCTGAGGCTTTCAACAAGACCTTAACAAAGATCATGAAGAAGACGGTGTCCAAAAATAAGAACGACTGGCATGAGAGATTGCATGAAGCTTTCTGGGCATATCGGACCACGTTCAAAATGGCCACAAACACGCCGTATGCATTGGTATTCGGCGCTAAAGCAGTACTCCCCTTGGAGATAGAGTTACCCTCCCTATGGGTGACGGTTCATTATGAGCTAACATACGAAGAGAATGCCCATCTTCGGCTCGACGACCTCGATGAAACTCGGCTCATGGAGCAGCAAAACTTGGAGGCTTACAAAGCGAAGATGACGCGCTCATACAATAGATTGACTAGACCGAGGACATTTCTCCAAGGCGAACTCGTGCTAGTGGTCAAGAGACCTACGATCCCCAATCGTGCCAAACGTGGGAAATTCGAGCCGAATTATGAGGGCCCGTACATCATAGACAAGATCTATCAAGGAGGGACTTACTTGCTCATGGATATGCATGGCGAAAGACCCTTCCGGCCAATAAACGGCCAGTTCCTGAAGAAATACTACGCCTGACGAGTCACGAACCAGGTTAATGATAGATGACGATGCCTATGTCCACTCGCTATCTTCTTGAGTCCAGACTCTAAAAATAGAAAACTCTTGACCGAATCGTCTGTAAACTACTACAAACCCGCAGCATCCTTGGGCTGACGTGTAAAAAAAATGGTACGTCCATAAGAAAAATGGGCACGGATGAAAACCCGAAAGGGCTCCGTGAGTAAAAACAGCAGGGCTACCAGCGAGTTTGTGAAAACCCAAAAGGGCGCAGACTTGTTAAAAAAAAGGATACGTCTACAAGCAAAATGGGCACGGATGAAAACCCGAAAGGGCTTCATGAGTAAAAACGGCAGGGCTACCGGCGAGTTTGTGAAAACCCGAAAGGGCGCAATCTTGTTAAAAGACACTTGAAAGGTCCTCTCGACCTTGTAAAGAAAAAACTACCTGCGTGAGATCCTTATGACTCATAAAGGAGCAACACACTTATGAATCTCCACGATTCCTAAGGAGAAATTACACTTACGAGATCCTCATGACTCGTAAGAAGAACCCTCTTATGAGACCCTCACGGCTCATAAGATTCAAATGCCTTAAGCTACAGGGATATGAACTTGTTCTTAAGCCATCACCTTTCCCAACTTTTGCCCTACAAGCGGTTCAATATTAACCCTTGTATACAATCCACGGGCACAAATAAACGTCTCCCCCACCAAGTTCCCGCCAATGGCGCGAAATTTCCCCGCTTGGTGAACAACACTTGTAAGTCCCCTCAATTTATAAGGAGAAAACACTCTTGTAAGATCCTTACGACTTACAAAAGAAAACGCACTTGGGAGTCCTCACGACCCCTAAGGAGAAAACACACCTATAAGATCCTCACGACTCGTAGGGAGAAATACCTTTATGAGACCCTTACAGCTCATGAAGTCAAAAGCTTTAGTCGACAGGATCCTAACCCTGTTTGCTGTGCCACCTTTGTTCGAATCGACAACGGCAAGTGATGATTCGCTCCTGCCAATATTCCAATCGCAGCGATGCTGATGCCAAGATTGATATCAGATCCCGAGTTCCATACTCGCGACAAAAGTCAGCGAGTCATAAATGCATATGAAATAGCCGAAATGATAGGGCAACTTGCAACAAAATCAGCAAGTACAATATATGCGTACAAAAACAGCCGAAATGATTGGGCAACTCGCAATAAAAAATAGCGAGTAAAAAGAAAAAATAGCCGAAATGATTTGGCACCGCGAAAAATAGCCGAAATGGTTGAGCAATCGCGACTTTCACGATATAAAAAGCTGAAATGATAGAGCATCACGGAAAGAAAACAAAAAATACATATGAAATGAAACTTTTGCCCTACAGGTAAGTCCATACTGACCCCTGTATACAATTCATGGGTATAAACGAAAAGGGAACCACTTGTCCGAATAAACTCTATCAAAGGGAGAGTCAGGTCTCAACGGCAATATCTGCATCCCAGAAGACCACCAACGGTGTTCCTCCTCATGTCAGTAGGACACGGACGCGACACTACCAATCGGAGCCACGGCAAAGTCCTCAGTTCCAAGACTCTGCGGTTCACAGACAACCTAGAGTCAACCGTAGAAAACGGAGAAAGTCGATCCCCGACACCGTAGAAAACGGAGAAAGTCGATCCCCAACACCGTAGAAAACGGAGAAAGTCGACCCCGACACCGTAGAAAACGGAGAAAGTCGATCCCGACACCGTAGAAAACGGAGAAAGTCGATCCCGACACCGTAGAAAATGGAGAAAGTCCACCCGACACCTTAGAAAACGGAGAAAGTCGTTCCCGACACCGTAGAAAACGGAGAAAGTCGATCCTGACACCGTAGAAAATGGAGAAAGTCGATCCCGACACCGTAGAAAACGGAGAAAGTTCGCCCGACACCATAGAAAATGGAGAAAGTCGATCCCGACACCGTAGAAAACGGAGAAAGTCGATCCCCGACACCGTAGAAAATGGAGAAAGTCGATCTCGACACCGTAGAAAATGGAGAAAGTCGATCCCGATACCATAGAAAACGGAGAAAATCAACCCTTAACCTCCTCGTCGAAGCAACGCTTCGACTCGAGAACAAGTCAACTCATCAATCACTTACGAGTTCTCTCGACTTGTAAGGGAGAAAATTCTCTTGTGAGATCCTTACAACTCTCAAGAGAAAGCACACTTAGGAATCCTCACAATTCCTAAGGAGAAAATACATCTACGAGATTCTCTCGACTCGTAGGGAGAAAAGTTTTTATGAGACCCTCATGGCTAATAAAGTAAGTCTTAGGCAGCAGACCTGAACCTGCTTCCCAAACCATTGCTACCCTACAAAGAGGCTAAAATGGACTGTTATTTACTATCTACAGGCCACATTTGCTAAACTAATATGTCAACAACACATAAAAGAGAAGAAAGCGACAGTGGGAGATAAGGAAAATGTGTCTTTATTCATAAAGTCAATCGAATACAAGGTACATCATAAAAAAAAAAAGAATACGTGTTATTCAAAGATTACAAATGTATAATCGATACAAAGACGACCATTGAGAATGGGGCGATTTTAACAAATCAGCAAGCCACTCGCGCACTCCTCTCAGCTTCTTCTCATCATCAGCCGCCGCGGCCAACTCCGCTTCAATTCGAGTCCGTTGCTGTAAGAAAGCTTCTCATCGATTTCTTGCTGAGCAACTTCCTGACTCTGTGTAACCTGCTTAATGAAGTCAAGCTTTTTCTTAGCACCAGCCCATCAGAAATACATCATTGGAGGTTTTCAAAAATAGAGTTCAGCTGTGCAACATTCGCTTCGATCTGGGCACACAGTTAGACAGACTCAGCGGAAGTCACCTCACGTTCCTTTCGCTTGAGAGTCGCCTCTTGTTCTAAATGGCGAATGAAAAGGGCACTTTGCTCAACCTAGCCCGCTGGGAGTTCAGAGCCAGAACCTTGGGAGCAGGACGCTTGAGCTCAAGCTCATGCAGCCAGGCCTCAATCTTCCTGTAGTGATTAACCCAAGACTCAACGACGCCTTCGTTATGGAAGTTCATGAGCGTCCCCAGCATTGGATTAACCTCGGCAGCAAAATCTGCAGCGAATGTAGGGACCTCCGCGTCAAGCTCCTCAATGGATTCACTCAACATAAGCAGGCTGGTCACAGCGCATTTGGAAGTTGGACGTCTAGAAAAGGGTCCTGCCGGCATTAGGATGCGAGATTCGAAGGGAGCAGGAGCCGGTGTGAATGCTGAAAGATGAATTATGGTTAAAAGCTGACTCGCAAAATAAAGAAACCATACGAGCGATGAAGGCTACTATACCGGCTACGACAGGTGGCAAAGTTGGGAGTACTGGTGGCGCGACAATTCTCTCTTCCACTTCTTCTATCTGTAATGCTGCAATCAATGCAAAGAAGAATTAGCAACGACTTGGCTGCCCGTAAAAGAAAGGAAAAGAGATATTAGCCAAAGACTATACTCACCAACATAACCGGATGGAGCAATCTTCAACTGGAAAGAGAAATGGGGGCTCAGCACCTGATATAGGTGGTCAAAAAGGACACCTGCAAAGTTAAGTCAATGTACTGTTAGTACAAGGAAGATAGTATCCACAATTTGACCAGGTAAATCGCAAACCCATACCTTCCAGCATTTGAAAGGACACGGGAGAAGGCGAAAGGACGGCGACCGTCAGAGAAGCAACTGGTGACGCTTCTTCGGGTGGCACAACCTCAACGCTCACAACACCTACATTCAAAACAAACAAAATGTTATCAGAAAGGACCGAAAGGGATTGCGAAATAAACGGTAAACAGCGGCCCAAGACCTACTTGAGGGGTCATCAACCAAAACCGCTACGGAAATATCACCAGTCGTTGTGGCTTCTTCGTTTCTCCGCAAAGGGATAGTCTCTGCGCCCATGGCTTCGTCCCCTGATTCGACGAGAACCGTTGTGACGCTTGCGATGCCCGCCGATACCTGGGAGCCATGAGGAGAAAGAGCGGCGGCTGGGGCAGTCCCAGACTCTCGAAAGAGAGTGGTCACTTCGGGCTCTGTGGTCGCCGTCTTCTCACCTTCTACCTCATCGCCAATGCTTGGCCCCTCAAGATATGGTACATTAGAGTTTATGAATCGAGCGAAAATGAGAAAACCGGGCATTACATTACCTGACGATGGATTCTGGGTTGCCTCCCCAGCCGCGCGCACGACCTGTCTATAAGCGGTAGACAGGGCAGCCGAAGCATCCTCTGGAGGAATAGCGGCATATGGATCGGTGCTTGAGCCTGCACCCACAGCCAAGCTGACGTCACGCTCCCTCGCCGTACGCTTTCTACGCTTCTTGTCGGCCATGACAGTGAGAAGTGATCTCCTCAAAACCTCCATCAAAGAAACGTCATCGTCCGAATCAGGAACTGCCTCTGGAGCCGTTACGGCGTCCGTCATCGGATGCTTAAGTGAAGCCTCCTGCGATACTGACGGGAGAGCTAGGGCCACAATAGCCGGCTCTGGAAGCGTCGCTGCATCACCTCTCGGAATCGACGTTGTGCTCGGGTTGACCTGAGTCGAAGTAGTACCTGCAATAAGATGTAAAGGAAGGGTTAAACCATGAATAAAGAAAAAGGGAATGAAGGCACAACGAGCCGAACTATACCAAAGCCCATGGAAGCGCGAAGCCTCTCTTCCTCCTCAAAAGTCATAAGGGAAGCCGCGAGAGCCTCTTCGGCGGAGATACCCGTTGAAGAAAAAAGCGTCAGTCAAAGCATAATGATAAAAAAATATAACCACGGAAAGATACGACTGAAATCTACCTGATTGTGCAATGGTAATCAGTGCTGCTTCATTGCGAGCTAGTTGCTTAGAAACCGCGATGGCAGCCTCTAGATCGGTATCATCCGGCGCCATAAATAAACCCGCGATGGTCCCATACTCACTTAGGCCCTCGCTGTAAGGGGCATGAGGTTCTTGGCCAAATGCAACGTCCACAGAAAATAGTGACTTCTTCTTTTTATGCGACTTAACGCCGGCAGCCGATAACATGAGCCTGCGCTTGGCGGGCAATTTGGGGCGACGAGTCCCGATCTTAGTACCCACGCCAGACTCAGGAGACGCTACAGCTACCGCTTCTACAGGAGCATGGGGTAGGGGCAGCTCAGGCATTACACGTGGTACCACAGCTGCAGTAGCTTCTTTCAAGGGAAGACGGACGATGGTCCGTCGCTTCAAGAGAACGGCTGGATTACCAGCGGGGGCGGTGCCCTTGCGATCAAGCAATAATCGCTTTTCTTCCCTAATAAAGGGGCTCATCGAATGCTGATAACACGCTACATATGCGTTCAAGATTCGCGGAACGCAACTCGGCTCACTGATAAAGAAATTAGAGCTGGTGTTCAACCGTATAAAATGGTGTAGTGCGTTGCGAATACCTTCTTCTGTAGCAACTGGCTCAGCTAAGAAGGCCTCGAGCGGAACGCCCTGATTATAGCTTGATTGTCGGGCGAAACGGTGCGGGTTGTACCTCATGGACAACGCCACGCTGAATCGTTCTGCCTAAACACTAGAAAGCCTGGCCTGATTGAATATAAATGAAGAATCTCCTGAGCTTTCAAAGAAGAGGCCCATCTTTAAAAGTATCGCGCAGAGGCTGCACCGTTTTTGCGGATTCTTTACCGATGGTTAAAACCTTATCGATAAAGGTCATGCCATCTCCAACCGTACGCGGACGAAGGATCAAACCCCTAGCCTCCCGCTGTGACAGATTTAAAACGGACGCGTCAACGAGGCGCATAATCCAAGGGAAGTTGTAACTGTCGTAGAAATGAAGTCGTTTATGGGCACCAAAAGCGCCAAGTACGTGCAGCTCGATCCATGACGTAAAATAATGCAGCGAGAAAGTAACGGGCTGTACCCCTAGCTGAGTAGTGTCCGCCGCTAAGCTAAGACCACGGTACAGGTGTGCCAACCCAGCAATCCCGATAGCCACTTGCATTCCCGCAACCATATGATGGGCTGGGTAAAAGACCGACGACTTCATATAATGAGGGTGCATTGGAAGCATGAACCAGTTCAGCCATAAGCCAATGAACCCCAGCACGAACGTCTCTTCATCGACGTCCGGAGCAGCAAGCTCCGTGAAGGGAACGACAGGAGCAGCCGGAATAAAGAAACTTTTTAAATCCGCCCCCGCCATCGTCTCATTATCCAAACCAAAACCAAACGGATCGTCTTGCTTGGCGAACAGCGCAGCTTGCTTCGATAAGGCTTCCGGACGAAGAAAGCGAGCGATGAAGTCTGCGTAGCCGACTCCATGCCCTCCGGACTCCAGAAATAGACTTTCATAGATATTCAACACCTTGATCAAACTCGGGTGGTGTTGAATGGCGTTCTCCTGGGTAAGACACATTACCACTGATTTGGTGGCAAAGATGTACTCGTCCGGAGGAAGCAGCTTCTCGTAGTGTTCTCCCCTAACGGGTAAGCCAGAGATCTCTGCAAACTCCTCTAAAGAGATTGAGACTTCTCGATCCGATAGAAGGAAGGTGTGGGTCGGAATATTCCATTGCTCCAGAAAAGCCTTGACCCACCATACAGGATGCATGGAGTACTGGAAGAGAGACACATAAATGGCGGGGTACAACCCAAGCCTCGGCAGCAACGATCTCTTGGCCGATAAAATGTACCGGGCCCACTACAAATACCCAGCTCGATGGCGAGGAGTTAGGCCTATCATGTACGGCTGTCCCCAAGGACACGACTCGCCGTGACATATACGCCGCCCCAGAGTATCCAAAGCCTTCGGCGGCTGTACAGGTATCACGGCCATAGAGGGTTGAAGGCAACCCTCTGAGGTCCAGTTTACCTCCTCCAAGACATAGTTCACCGGAGGTGCGTCAGCATAATGGATTGCCGAAATGGGCTTCGAAGGTGTTGCACAAGAAAAGCTCCGCCGACCCCTGATGATTTGATTGTACCACGTCCTCCATAAATAAAGGTTCTTTTGCTCCGGGTCATGATCTTTGATCAACGCGAAGACTTCCTTATCTACGGGCGCTTCAGGAAATCCGCTTTCCGAACGGATAAAGGGGAAAGAAGTGTTGAAAAACATAGTACCTGCGCGAAAAAGAGTAAAAGTTAGCCGTCAATGCTATAGCTCAAGTTTTGGTATTTGGTACTTTAACTTTGTACTGCACTGCAATGCAGTAGAAGGAGACCAAAGGGGACCCACAAAATCTGGATGACGGATCATCACTTATTAGATAGTCTCATCACTTATGAGATAGTCATTCATTAAATAAGAAATCCTAAAAGGATTCTTATTTAATAAGAGGCCCCTCGGGCCAAGGAGTTAATCTCCCTTGAGAGCAGCGCTCTACAACAGATATGCCATCTATCATAATTAATGATGAAAGGAATAGAATTCTCCTCAAAAAAATTCTTAAGAGCTATGCTCTGTGAAGATGATGGAATAACCCATCAAAAACCCTAAAAGCAAAACTTTTACTAAGATAAAAACTTCAATATCTTCTAGATCTACGAACAAACTCTAAGAGTTCTTCCCGAACAGTGTTCAAATTGATGGGTTAAAATCATCCTAAAAAAAGTTATATCTTAAAGATCTATGATCTAAAAATGAGCATGGCTCTGTTAATGGGTAAAACCCTAAAAATATTTTTGAAGATCTATAATCTGAGAAGAGCAAAGCTCTATTAATAAGTTAAATCTTACCAAAGTTGGGCAAGGTTTTGACTCTTAAGAAATTTCTTAAGGAAGAGAGAGTGACGCTGAAAGAGAATTAATCTCAAAAAAACAAGAAAGAAGATGAACAAACAGTCATCTCAATGGCCAAAGGCCCTATTTATAGGCACTAAGATCCGTTTCAACTTCTAAGTTGATCTAACGGCGGAAAGGCTACCACCACTGGACTCACGTGTGAGCTGCGTGAGCGCAACGGTGGGGGGTATTTGTTTCCCCAATCAGAGCAAAACTCTGTTCAAATTTTGAACTTGAAATGAAGCAGTGCTTCATAAAAGCGCTGGCGCCAAGAGCGCCAGCGCTGAGAGTCAAAGACTCTGAGACAACGCTCACGTGCAGAGCACGAGAGCGCTAGCGCCAAGTGTGCCAGCGCTGAGAGTCAAAGACTCTGAAACAGCGCTCACGTGCAAGGCACGAGAGCGCCAAGCGCTAGAACTAAATGTTCCCTACCATTGGATCAAAGATCCAACGAAGGTGATAAATCATCAAATTACCAGAATAAAATTCTGTTAAGGAAATAATCCTCAGAATCTTTCCAAACAAGAAAGATTGTGCTCTGTAAATCAGAGCACCGTTGGATCAATGATCCAATGGTGATTAAAAATCACCAAGGTACAGAACAATCTTTGTATGGGTAAATAATTTCCCAATCTTGTTAAGAAATAAAAAGATTGTCTTCTGTAAAACAGAAGCCTAAGATCAAAGATCCAATGGTAGGGAAATATCCCCAAATCAATCAGAGAAAGATCTCCTTAACTGATTCAACAAATCAGCCTCCCTTATATAAAGGACCCAAGACTTCAAGTCTTGCACAGAGGAACCCCTCCACAAACTTTGAGAAATTTCAAAGAGAAGAGATCAAAGCATCTCATCAAAAGAAGAAAAACCTAGTTCTTTTTTTAGATCATAGATTTATAAGACAGGGGTTTTTCACAAAAGAGATCATAGCATCTCCTCAAAAAAAGGGAGGGAGAAGAACTCAGTTCTCATTAGATCACAGATCTATAAGATAAAGACAAAGTATTTCACAAAAACAGAAGAGATCATAGCATCTCCTATTAAAATAAGAACTTAGTTCTTAGATCCACGATACAAAGTCTCTTATAAACGAGAACTTAATTCTCAGAGCACAAAATTGATCAAGGAGCGCTCTGCACTCATTGGCTGGCACTCAGCCCCAAGCGCACCATGTGCTCCTCACGTATGCACTATTTCACAACAAGCGCTCTACACTCATTGGCTGGCGCTCAGCGCCAAGCGCGCCACGTGCTCTTCACGTGTGCGCTATTTCATAAGAAGCGCATCAGCGCTCTAAATCTGGCGTTCAGCGCCAAGTGCACCACGTGCTCCTCACGTGTGCGCTATTTTACAGGAAGCGCCTTAGCGCTCTAAGTCTGGCGCTCAGCGCCAAGCGTGCCACGTGCTCCTCACGTGTGCGCTATTTCACAGGAAGCGCTTTACCGCTCTAAGTCTGGCGCTCAGCGCCAAGCACGCCATATGCTCCTCACGTGGGTGCTGAGTGAACATAAACTGTTCTTTAAATAAAGCCTCAGAGCCATAATGAGGGCTCAATACTCAATAAAAGACAAAAAGGTTGTCAAAACCCAAACCAAGGCTTAACATTGTTAAATAAAAAGAACTGAGCCTAATTAAATGTTCAACATTTTAACTGAGTGGGCCGAGCCCAAGTTGGCCGCAGATCTCTAATTCAGATTAATTGAGCTCATATGCTCATAAATCTTTTCAACTGATCTTAGTCACAAATTTGACTACAGATTTCCCAACCAATATTGGTTCAAGGGTACATCTCTTCATTCCTTTTATATGTGTCGTTGTAATTCTTCAATGTCTTTAGAGAGGTGGCGGGTCCCGATAACCAAACATTCCATGGAATATGATGTCCTTAAACTATATGGACTATAGGGTCCTTAAACTCATGGACTATGATGTCCTTAAACTTTATGGACCGTAAGGTCCTTAAACTCATAGACTATGATGTCTTTAAACTTTATAGACTATGATGTCTTTAAACTATTATGGACTATGATGTCCTTAAACCCAATGGACCGCAATGTCCCTAAACTAAAACAATAGAGCCCAAATACTCTTTTGTTGGATCTAAATGATCCTGTTAAATAGATCTTAGTCTAAAATTAGACTAACGTATCCTTAACAAACGTTTAAGTTGATCTTGATCTCAATGAGATTAACGATCCTTAAATCCAAACCAAACCCAAATCTAAGAAAATACGGATTTGGACTAATCCACGCCCTACGGGCGACAACATAAATTAGTCTCCGTATACAATCCAACCAAAAATAAAAATAAACACACACGACATGAATTGACCATCTGAAGAAGGAGAAAGTTGTTACCGTGATGCTGTAGCGTAATTAACTGCAGGGGCTTGCGCCTGCAGGGAAGAGCGTCCCCACAATAAAAAAAACCCTCAAATGAGGGAGAATCTGACGAAGTCTGCTACAACAGCCGCATCTGTCTAAACCTCCGATACATGGTGCCATAAATCAACTTGGCATCTTCGACGATCTGGACGGATAAAACCAATTAGCATCTGCCCCTAAATTCAGGCAAGACGTTTGTCTTTCCGGTTTTCGGCGGCGAACATCTGTGAAGACCTTTTCTGAAATAGAGCTTCTGTTTACGCAACGGTTCGCCAGTGCCAGTTAGCGCACTCTGATTACGACACTGATCAATGCCAGGGTAAAGTCGGGAGAAGCATGGGTCCAATACGTGATCAAGTGGTGGAACCTGTGGTCTAAATGCGAATAGCGCATTAAAGAGTTTCTAGCTGTAGGAATGTTCATTAGGACTCTCGATTCTCAATTGACCATGTCCCATTTCATGACATTCTTCAAACCCACAACTTTTCAGGCGCTGATAGACAAGTTGGCACAAATGGATCAGATGGGTTATGGCCTCTTCTCCTCAAATAAGGACCCTCGAAATAACAAGGGTAAAGAGAAAGCGGCCTTCGTTGCAAATACGCAACAATAACTGAGCGGTCCAAAACCGGATGCTCACCAAAATAAGGCATGCACACGCCCATCCTTGGAAGAAAGGCTGGGATGTGCATACTCGTTTCCTCACGATAAAACGCGGAGGTTTTTTGTGCTGGCGATGCGAAATAATCTCATTACTTTGCCAGAACCACGGCGCCCAGCATAACCCGGCGACGTCAACAACCCCAACTACTGCTCTCGTCATAGGATAGTGAGCAACCCAGTTAAAAATTGCTACATCTTCAAAAATTGGGTCGAGGACCAGTACCAACAGGGGAAATTCACGCTGTTCGATAGCTGGAGGGTAGATCCGCCCCAAAAGTATACTCCTAAAAAGGTGGACGCCCAGGGGGCACCATGCTCACTCGTGGAAAAAGCTCCATGGGAAGTAGTTCTTTCAGCGAAAACTAAAAGAATGCTGAAAGATCTACAGGCATGCCCGGCGATCAAGTAGAAAAGCCGCTTGAACCTGAAATTATTGAAAGGATGCTAAAACTGCGTCCCACACCGAAAGTTGTTGATAAGGGGAAAGCCCCCAAGTTAAGCCGTTAAAGTCTTCTAAGAACAAGAAGAAGACCAAAAAACCAGTGCAGCCTGTCGAGTATGACAAAAAGCGTACAAAACTTCAGAAATACATAAAAGCGCTGGAAGAATATAACCAGAAGGCACAGACAACGGTCACGCTCGAAGAATTCCTCAAGCATATTCATGAGGTTGGTGACAATGACAATGATGAGGAAAACGACTCATCAGAAGAAATGGAAGACCGCCTAGCAAGCTGCTACATGGTTTCTCATTTATCTTTATATGATGAAGAAACTCTGCCGGCGTTAGAAAGCGACGTGGAGGAAATGGAGGTAGAATCAGCGCTAAAATTCTCGAAACTGCCAGAAGAAGACCCAATTGAGAGGCTGCTAAACGAAGCCTTTCAAAAGAGCAAAGATAACCGAGAACGCCAAACGACCATATATGAAAAGTCCAAGCGGTAGAGTCTAAACAAAGAAGCTGCGACGAGTATGGGTCATAAAGTTCTCCCGAAGCCAGCGACAAATAAGAGCAAGAGAAAAGCTGAAAAACGGTTCGCCAAAGCCTTATACATAGGGATGAAACTTCCACTGCTCCTGATGTACACTCCCGGTATCCCATACGTCGACAGTGGTGAATCACATCCAAGATACTGCCTCTATCATCAAAGGGTCGCCCACCTCATCGAGGAGTGCAACGCCTTCAGAAAGTGGTGGCAATGATATGTTGCACAACGAAAACACTTTAAGAAAGAGAAGCGCAAAGCTCGCGCTTATCTACATGAGAATGGAGAGACAAACATGTGTAAAGAAACAACTGGAAACTATCATATGGTTGGTACCTATTAGGAAAGGGAAAAACTCCAAGTTCTCACATTCGGGAGCAATTCTGAGGATGAAACAACCCTCGGCTCTCTCTTTGAAAATTCCCCCTCGGAAAAAGAAGAGGATGAGAAGAACTGCAAGAATATTCAGTTGCATAACCATACGCTGCCTGAAAAGAACCTCAAACCTGCAAATAAAGGTTTGAACAAAAAAAACAGGGGGAAAGGGAAAATGCCCGAAAAAAATCGCTCTCGATGAAGAAGTGGTAAAAGAGCTCGCCGCAAAGAACTCGTCTAAGAAAAACATGGTGGATTATATTGTCGTAGCACGTCTGAGTAAAATAATCTTGCAGCTAAGCATATTGGATGCTCTCCTCCTATCCAAAGAGGCACGAGATTCCCTGATCAAGGCCTTACAAGAGCCTGATCAGTTCCAAACTTTCCTCGTAGAAGAAAAGATGAAAGATGAAATGGCGGAGTTCCACATGGTTGATATTATATTCAGCAATGAAGATCTACTTTTCGGTACGTGCGAACATAATCGACCACTATATGTTACCGGGTATTTCTATGACATCAAGATAGGGAAAATCCTTGTCGACAACGGATTCTCCGCCAATCTTCTCAATGCGAGAGTGTTGAAGGTAATTTGCATAAATGTTCAGCACCTTACTCGAGATAAAATTACCATCTCTGGGTTCGACTCACAGTCATCACGGACACTTGGGTCCGTAATACTGACACTACGTTTTAGGCTGCTCATCACTGACATCAAATTGCATGTCATTGATGCCAAGACTTGCTATAACGCTTTACTCGGCAGGCCTTAGTTATACGAGTACAAAATTATCCCTTCTACACAACATTAGTATATGATGTATTTCAAGGATGCCTCGGAGTACACCGTTACCGAGAACTCAATCCGTTCTCGGTAAATGAAGTAAGGAAGTATAAAGATCCAAAGTATTTTCTGCCAGACTTCGAGGATACTGAAACATGCCACAAGCTGGAGAATAAGCAAAAATCCACGGTCACCATCCCGATCTTTGGAAGCAATACCGAGGAAGACGAACAAATAGTTTACTCGGGCCAACCTTAAAGGCAAAACAATAAGCCTGGACCATCTACTCCTATTTTGGTCTTTGGCAGCGACTCTGAGGACGAGACCAATGCAATGTTCTCCGTCCACCCATCAATACAGACTCTTGCCGAAGTGGACCAGAGTCTACAAATCATGATGGCTCCGCCTCGACACTACAGGAAACTTAATACGCTCGATACATATATCGTACAAGAACTACAAACCTTTTACGTGCCTCTTAGGCGAAAATGTGAAAATGCGATCCTCTTCTACAAATCTACGGAGACCAGGGTAGAAAAAGAACTCTGGCATGGTATCGACCCCACTATTGACAGGTCCCATCCCATCCATATGCCAAGATATTATGCGGAGGAATTAAAGAAACTGTTAAAGCATCAAGGTGTACCTCTTAAACAAATAGTTCGGCAGACCTAATTCTACAAAAAGATTTGGGATATTCCCGAAACTCAGCGAAAGATGCCCAACAGGAAAAATGAAAATGACTGGGCTGGGATACGTTCGGTCCAAGAAACGGGAGCAAATATACAACTTTCGCGTTGTAAACAACTCGAGTGAAGAGAAAAACACTTTTCCAAGTAGCCATGATATCGAATCGGAGCGAGATCCCGCTTTAAAAAAGTTAAGTCCGTCACTCGAAGAACAAATTGACAAGTTGATAAAAGAAGCCTGTCAAGCGAGCCGAGACAACAACAGTTACGAAATGGCCATATACGAAAAGGCCAAAACACAGCAGCTCAATCAACAATCAGTGGGTGAAGTAGACCGTAATGCTCTTCATCCACATCCCGTTGAGTACTTTCGCGAAGAGAGAAAATCCCGAAGCAAAGATAAAAATAGGGCGAGGAATGCAAACAATGTTTAAAGACAATAAAACGGGTCTAAGATGCCATTCAATCGGGAAAATCTCGATTGGAGCCCGTCCTTTATAAAAAGATGGGTCAGGAATATTCGTTCCCTCAAGATAAGACAGGAAAAATATTCAATTTTGTCATGAAGCACCAAATGATGACGCTTCGAGTATCTCGGCACCCCGAACAAGTAAACGAGGTCCATCACCCGGATTATTGCTCCTATCACCGAGCAATAGGTCACCCCCTTGAGAACTGCTTCATGTTCAAGGACTGGGTGAAAAACCAGTATCAACAAGGCAGGTTCACGCTATCCAAAAGTTGGAAGATAAGACCGCCAAAAAAACACGAGCCAAAGATGATCTATACCATCAAGATAAGACCAGCTCGACCGCGAAAATGGATGCGGACTCATACCTGTCATATGATAACTCTCTTAAGGGTGGGAAGGCAATAGAATATGATAGACATTTTCGGATGCTTTACGGATGAAGGGGATGATGAAGAGATATCAGAATTTCCACCGGCACCAAGAGAGCTGGAGGATGGGATACATACCACAGCGGATATTCTATGGAAAATCAACTTAGGAACGGAGGACAATCCGAGGCCGACATTTGTCAGTGAGCTACTATCTAAAAAACAGGTAGCCATGTTAAAAGACGTGCTCATGCAATACAAAGACTGCATTGCATGGAATTATTCCGAAATGCCGGGTCTCGACCCAGAAGTAGCGGTACATAAACTGGCCATATCGCCAGATATAAAACCAATCAAACAGGCACCAAGAAGGATGCGACTCGAACTTGAGAAGAGTATCAACGCTGAAATCAAGAAACTAATCGATTTCGGCTTCATCCAAGAGGTTCAATATCCTGACTGGATTGCTAACATCGTTCCAGTGATGAAGAAAAATGGGACGGTTCGCATCTGTGTGGACTTTCGGGACCTTAAAAAAGCAGGCCCGAAAGATGACTTACCAGTACCCGTTACCGAGTTGATAATCGATAACACGTCCACCTATGAGGTCTTCTCCTTCATGGATAGATCTTCAGGATACAACCAAATAAAAATGTATCGTGAAGACCAGAAGCATACCGCCTTCCGGACTTCGTTAGGCGTATTTTGCTATAAGGTGATGCCCTTCGGCTTGAAAAACGTCTGAGCCACATACCAAAGAGCCATGACAAAGATCTTCGATGACCTCATACACAAGATCATCGAGTGCTATATCGATGACCTCATCATCAAAAGTAAATCTCATGAGGAACATTGGGAACATCTAAAAATAGTATTCCGTTGTCTTCGAAAGTATAATATGAAGACAAACTCTCTAAAATGCGTGTTTGGAGTTTCCCCAGGAAAATTCCTAGGATTCATCATGCGCCCCCGAGGTATCGAAATTGATCCCTTAAAAACCCAAGACGATTATGAAAATGCCCTGGCCAAGAACCTTCAAACAATTGCAATCTCTCCAAGAAAAGCTCGCATATATCCAGCGGTTCATAACCAATCTCTCCAGAAAATGTCGTCCCTATAGTCATCTGATGAAGAAGGGAACCCCGTTCGTCTGAGATCAGAAGTGCCAAAACACACTGGACAAAATCAAATAATACCTGTAAAATCTGCCGGTTTTAGCCGCTCCGGTTAAGAGAAAACTCCTTATCTTATATACAATGGCCCTTGAGGGTTCTCTAGACGCATTATGGGCATAAGAGAACGATCAAGAAAAGGATAAAGCTCTCTATTATTTAAGTTGAGTTCTTTTGGGGGTAGAAAACAACTATCCCCTCATCAAAAAGCATTGCTTGGCGCCGATCTTTGTAATAACGAAGCTTAGATATTATGACTTGGCACATGAGGTCCACCTTATATCAAAGGTGGGTGTTCTTAAAAATCTGATGTCAAAGGCCATACTAACGGGAAGGCTGGCCAAATGGGCCCTACTGCTGATGGAGTTCTCAATAAAGTATCGACCTCTTAAAGCGGTGAAAGGAAAAGCCATTGCTGACTTTCTAGTGGAACATCCGATACCAGCAGACTCTCTCTTAAATTGAGAGTTGCCGGATGAACACGTGTTCGACACTGTCGAAGAAGAGAAAGAAGAAAATGATTCCTAGTGGGAACTCTTCTTCGATGGAGAATCTTCCTTGAAGAGGTGAAAGCAAAACACTCCCATAATCAAAGCCAGGGTGGGTCTTATCTTCGTGACCCCGTAAGGAGGAATATTTCATTATACCCTCTCCTTGACAGAACCCAGGACTAATAATGAAGTGGAATACGAAACTTTGATAGCCGGTCTTGAGATCGCTGTTAACATGGGAATCAAGGATCTCCTCATATATGGAGATTCCCAACTGATCGTTAGTCAAGTAAACAGTGACTATCAAACATGCAAGGCAGAGCTGATAAATTATAGCGAAAGAGTGCAGCAACCGCTGACACAAATCTCTTCCTATACCTTGAAAAGCATACCGCGAGCGGAAAACAACAAAGCGGATGCGTTAGACAAATTGGCTAAAGAATTGGCCGATGAAGACCTCGATGACGTAAGGATCATTGTGCAACGTCACAGGGTCCTCGTGCCAGCAGATATATCTTCGGAAGACTTAATAGAACTACCCAAAGGAGAAGAAACGACCAAACAAGTAGTCCTTCAAATAGAGAGTGAACAAGAGGTCAAGGACTGGAAGGAAGTCTTCTTAGAATACTTTAAGTCCTAATGAATGTCTGAAGATGCGTCGTCGAGATATCAGCTCATGAAACGAGCTTTGTCATTTGCCTTCGTCAATCATACTCTATATAAGAGATCATTCGACTTCCTATGGCTAAGGTACCTAGGGCCGAAGGAAGCAAAGAAAGTCGTCCAAGAAATATACGACGGGCTCGGCGGTTCTCATCAAGCAAGGCCAAAAATGAAGCTGAAGATAAAAAGGATGGAATACTATTGGCCCACAATGATTCAGGAGTGCCTCAAATACACGAAGCAGTGTTATTCATGCCAAATACATGGGGAATTCATACATCAACATCCAAATCCGCTGCACCCAACAGTTGCTAGTTAGCTCTTCGAGATGTGGGGAACAGATATAATCTGCCCTATTGAACCGGCATCATCCAAAGGACACCAGTTTATACTGGCAACAACCGACTACTTCTCTAAATAGGCAGAAGCAGTACCGTTAAGGAAGGTGAAGATGGAGAATATCCTCCACTTTTTCAAAACCCATGTCATATATCAGTTCGGGACTCTGCGGCAGATTATCTCAGATAGTAGACCAGCTTACAGAAGCCATAAAATAAACCGCTTCGCACAGCAACACAAGATAGACTGGCGATACTTCTCAGTTTAAAATTCTCGGACCAACGGTCTAGCTGAAGCCTTCAACAAAACCTTGACCAAGATTATAAAAAAGACAGTATTCAGAAACAAAAAGACGAGCACGGAAGGCTGCATGAACCTCTTTGGGCGTACCGAACAACGTTCAAGATGGCAAAAAATACATCATATGCAATGGTTGTTTCTTTATAAAAAGAAAAAAAAGAATAAGAAAAGAAGATGAAAGGAAAAAAGAGGGAAACTTCTCACTAAACAAGCCTCACGTGTTAAACACGTGAGCGCCTATATGCTTTCAATTAAACTACAGATAGGCTAAACAAAGCCTCACGTGTTAAACACGTGAGCGCCTATATGCAAAACATATAGGCGCTGCAATTAAACTACAGATAGGCTAAACGAAGCCTCATGTGTTAAACACGTGAGCGCCTATATGCAAAGCATATAGGCGCTACAATTAAACTACAGATAGGCTAAACAAAATCTCACGTGTCAAACACGTGAGCACCTATATGTAAAGCATATAGGCGCTGCAATTAAACTACAGATAGGCTAAACAGCCTCACGTGTCAAACACGTGAGCGCCTATATGCAAAGCATATACGTGCTGCAATCAAACAGCTGATAAACTAAATAAACCTAAACACGTGAGGGCACCTCCCTACGAAGAATTAAATTCTACTCAATAAGTGATTGTTGGATCAAAGATCCAATGGTGATTAAGCATAGAATTGAATTCTAAACAAAGAAATATTATGCTCTCTTAAACCGAGCATCCTTGGATTAAAATTCCAATGATGATTAAAATTCACTATTTTTATAGAATAAAATTCTGCATATGAGAAAATATTTCCCCAATCTTGTTAAAAACAAGAAAAAATATGTTCTGTAAAACAAAAAACCCTTGGATCAAATATCCAATAGTGGGCAAAATTCCCCAAATCAATTCTGAAACCAATTAAATCAATTAGGATCTCTCAATGAGAGTTTTTCTCAGAATTAAAAAAATTTCTCTCCGGTATATAATGAAACCAAGACTTCAAGTCTCGAGGAGAGAGAAGGAAAAAAAGGAACCCCCTCAGAAGCTTTAAAAAAAAGAGAAGAAGAAAGAAAAATTTCAAAAGAAACAGAGAATTTAATTGTCACAGAAGAAGACTTGTTTCATTGAAACATTAGGTAAAAGGAAAAACACTTTTCATTTGCCTCCCTATGGGTTTAACCCTTCATGCAAGAATTTAGTTCTTTCTCTGGTTGAGATCTGCAGAAGTAGATCTTCCCACAAGTTGACAATTTAACTCTCATCGGGGAGATTTTGTCACGCAGATTCAAAATCTAAGGGAAAGAATTGAGTTCAAAGAATTTGATTCGTATAAAATACATGGAAATTTAATTCCTCTGAAAACTAGGGTTTAACCTTATAAAAAAGAATCTAATTCTTACAAAACAAGAGACATGAGATCCTCCGAATCCTAGTGTCATTAACATGAGATAAAAATCTCCAAACACCCAGAAGGAAAGACTGATGAATCATTAGTGTTTAAACACTATAACGAGGACCGCACGTGTTTCCCACACAAGCGCTTCAAAGAAGAACAAGAAGTGCCTTATAGGGCAGTCACGTGTTTTGCACGTGATCTCCAATCAAGTACTTAGCGCTTATATAAAAAAGAGGGGATAAAACCCAAAAGAAAGTACCCAACTTTGGGGCGCTTCACGTGCTCATACGTGAGCGCCACAAGAATCAAGTGCTTAGCACTTATATGTAAAAAGGGGAAGAGAACCCAAAGAACAACGCCCGCTTTGGGACGCCTCACGTGATTCGCACGTGAGCGCCTCCAAAGTTCAGTATTTAACACTGGTCCAACGCTTCACGCAGGATACACGTGAGTACTACATTTACCAATGCTTAGCGCTGTTGGGTAAATATGGAAACCCAGACCTAGCCCAAATTGGCTAAGTTTTCCTAAGGTCAAAACCTCTTCTATTTCAATCAACCGAGCCCATGTGCTCATGATTCCCCAAATTGATCTTAGTCCCAAACATGACTGATGATCCCTCAACTGATGATATCCAAAATGATATTCATCCCATATCTCCTAAGATAACATTAGTCTCAAAAATGACTACTGACTCTTAGGTCCACAGCAGCCCCATTTTCCCTCAAATACGGGAATTGGTTCAAGGGTACATCTCGTCTCACCTTTGATATATGTCGTTGTAATACCTCAATGTCTTCAGAGAGGTGGCGGGTCCCGACAACCAACAACCATTTGGTGCACTTCCAGATTGACGTGCACAACTCAAATCAAAATCGTGCTTCAAATTGGGCACATTCCATATCAACATCGATGTTCATCCCATCACGTAACAAATACACATGCACATAAGATGGATAACGGACCGAAACGTCCTTAAACTAACCGTTGCATCCAATATGGCAACAACAGACCGAGATGTCCTTAAACTAAAATCTCATCTCCAAAATGGTGATCAACAGACCGAAACATCCTCAAGCTAACCGTTGCCTCCAAAATGGCAATAACGGACCAAGACGTCCTTAAACTAAAACCTCACCTCCAAAATGGTGATCAACGGACCGAGACATCTTTAAACTAAAACCTCACTTCTAAAATGATGACTAACGGACCGAGACGTCCTTAAACTAAAACCTCACCTCAACTGACTGGGATGTCCTCAAACTAAAACTTCGCCTTCAAAATGGTGATAACGGACCGAAACGTCATTAAACTAAAACAACAGAGCCTAAATTCTCTCTTGTTGGATCTGGAAAAAAAATGATACTAAGACCTTGTTAAGTAGATCTTAGTCTTAAATTGGACTAACGTATCCTTAACAAAAAAAAAATCGAGCTTCAAATGCCCATATGTTTAAGTTGATCTTAATCTCAAATAAGATTAACGATCCTTAAATCAACCCAAGCCTAAATCTAAAATATACGGATTTGGACTAATCCACGCCCTATGGGCAACGACATAAATTAGTCTCCGTATACAATCCATGGGCAACCAAAACAAACAAAAACACACACGACACGAAGTGAACTTCCGGAGCAGGAGAAAGTGATTATCGCGATGCGATAACGTAATTAACTGTAGGGGCTTGCGCCTGTAGGGAAGAGCATCCCCACAATCAAAAACCCCTCATAAATAAGGGGGAATCTAATGAAGTCAGGCTACGATGGCCGCATCAGTCCAAACCTCCGATATACAGTGCCATAAATCAACTTGGCATCTTTAGAGAGCTGAATGGATAAATCCAAATAGCATTTGCCCCCAAAATTCAGGCCAAACGTCTAAGCGTCCCGGTCGCGTCTTTCGGCCATGAACAGATTCTGGCACGCCCGGCGGGACCTTTTCCTCTTTCCACTCCACACTTCGTGTGTCGTGTTTCGCGAACAAAATCAAGGTTCGCTATGGTTGCTCTTGGATTCGAGATACTAAGATTTGGTATCTTTCTCCTATTTAGAAGAAGAAAAAAGATCAATGGTTTCAAGCTGCACAAACTGCAACAGCAACTCCCACTCTGCCCCAACTGGAGAAGTGACATATGGGCCCAATGCGGTCTCCATCTTTTCAATACCGGTGGGGCAAGTAACTCAAGCCACCACTGAATTGTTCTTCAGGACCATGCTCCCACCAGCAAGCTTCAGCGCCCCAGTGTCACCACAGGAAGCTCCCAAGAAGTTGATTTTCGATCGACTTGCAACCACCATGGCCCCTCTCAATGTGTCGTCCAAGTCTGCCACCTCAGTCTTCAACAGGCTGAGTCGAAACTCAAGTGGGCCCACAAAAAAGCTCGCGATACCCGAAGTGGCTATCCTAAAATGAATAGTCCTTCTAACTCCTGCTGCGGGTGAAGTCGTCAAAGGTGCTTCCCCTACCAAAAAATTGGCCTTCGGAAGATTTGTTGTTCCTTTTCAACGGACGCCAGTTTTCGACAGGGTGACACCAACAGTAGCCCTTCATCAAAGTCGGGGGCATGACAGAGCCACTTCCACAACTGAGGTGGTCCCGTCTGCAAGACACGCTCGACGTCGCCACTGGCACCGGGTGAGAAGAGCTGGGGACAACTCCCCTTATGGAATTACTCCACCAGCTCCAATGGTAAAAGTTGACGCTGTTGTTCCAACCGGGAATAGTTTTGAACTGCTAAAGAGGGTGCGGAAGAACTCCCCAACCGTAGTGTTGAAGAAATCTCCACTTCCTGCTAAAAGTATGACGCAGGCAAAGCCGGAGCAGCCCCCTCAGCTGCTGTCCTCCCAAATCCACAGAGTCTGGCGGAAAGTCCAAGATTTTGTGATCAACAAGAACTACTCTCGTCAACTGAAAAAAATGAAGGTTTTATAAGAGGAAAATCATCCCTCCAGCATATAGCGAGGGACTTCTTTCACACAGGCGCCTACTACAATGGCTCCTTCTACTTCGACCTTCCACAAAAAGAGAAGGACGGAGAATCTCCCACCACCGGCGGCAAATCATAAAGGTGATGGATCCAAACACCTTAAGTCTGGGAGCATGATCGTGCACACGGTTTACATGGCTTCCGGGAAAGTGGAAAGCCGTGCTTCCATAGGTCATCGACCACAAACTCGGTCGTTAAAAAAGGCTCAGGAGCAACAACAAAAGCTCTAGGAGATGCTGACAAAAATGGCAGCACTTACCGGACAGAAAGAAAGTTCGAAGTCAGCATCAGAATAACGCCATGAGCAGGAGACCGATACAGAGTTCCTGTGAAGGGTGCTGGAAAGAAAGGATAAGAAGGCCGTGGAACAGGCTGCTAATATAAGACAAATGGTGCTCCTGTTCCAAGACATGGTTGGAATGATGATTCAGCCAGAATCTCCAGCTGAAGACCCGCCGATAATCATCGAGGTCGACAGAGGAGAAACATAAAACCCTCTTCCGGCTTTATCAGCAGCCAGGGAGGAAACGATTTCTAAGGTCGCCCTTGATGATTACATAGCTCAACAAATACGAGCTCATCAAGAGAGTGAAATGGCTGGCCAAGTCGTCAGAATTGGGAGACCGTATCCAGGCTGATATGATCAAATCAAGTTCCCGCCAGGATATACAATCCCCAAATTCCATGTGTACAAGGGGATAGGAAATTCTTATCAGCACATGGCTCAGTTCATAGCTTTGTGCGGCAATACAGGAGGCAACGACAAATTGTTGCTTCGCCAGTTCGTTGGCAACCTGTCGGAACAGCATTCGAATGGTACTCAGAGCTCCCAAATGAATCCGTCAAAACACTCACAGAGATGGAACTGCTATTCACGCAACGGTTCGCCAGCGCAAGCGAGCACACCCCGATCACGGCATTAATCAATGCCAGGGTGAAGCCAGGAGAGACCTGGGTTCAATATGTAATCCGGTGGCGGAACCTATGGTCAAAATGCGAACAACGCATCGAAGAAGCTCCTGCCGTGGGCATGTTCATACAGACTCTGGATCCTCAGGCGACCGTGTCCTAGTTCATGATGTTCTTTAAGTCGACCACCTTCCAGGCTCTGATCGAAAAGTTGGCCCAAATGGACCAGATGGGCCACGGACATTCCTCTTCAAAAATGGACCCTCGGAATGCAAAGGGAAAAGGGAAAGCGGCCTTCGTTGCCAACACTCAATAATAACCGAGTGACCCGAAACCGGTTGCCAGCCAAAACAACACGTGCCCACGTCAATCTCTGGAAGAGAAGATAGGACACGCTTACTCGTTTCCCCGTGATAAAACGAGAAGACAGTTTGAACTGGCAGTGCGCAACAAACTCATCACTCTGCCGAACCCAAAACGTCCACCGCAGCCCGGTGATGTCAACAATCCCAACTACTGCTCCTATCACTGAATGGCGAGCCACCCCATTGAGGATTGCTACATCTTCAAGAACTGGGTCGAGGACCAGTACCGTCAAGGGAAATTCGTGCTGTCAGAGAACTGGAGGGTGAACTCACCACAGAGGCAAGCTCTTATAAAGGTGGATATGCCAGGGGCATCATGTTCGTTTATGGAAGAAGCTCTGTCGGAAGTTGTCCTTTCAGCTAAAACCAAAAGAATGCTGAAGGATCTTCAAGCATGTCCGGCGATCAGGTGGAAAAACCCGATGGAGCCCGAGATCATTGAGGGGATGCTGAAATCGCATCCCACACCGAAAACTGCTAACCATGGGCAAAACACCCAGGTCAAGCCTTCAAAGTCTTCGAAGGGAAAGAAGAAGACCAAGAAGCCCGTGCAGCCTGATGACAAGCGCACGGACCTGTAAAAGTACATCGACACGCTGGAAGAATACAACCAGAAAACGCGGACACCAGTCACCCTCGAAGAGTTTCTCGACCATATACTTGAGAACGGAGATAGTGACGATGATAAGGGAAAAGGCTCGTCAGGAGAAACCGAAGATTATGCAGCAAGTTGCCACATAGTTTCTCATTCATCATTAAATAACAAAGAAACTCCCTCGGCGTCGGAAAGCAACGCAGAGGAACTAGGGGCAGGGTCGGTGCCTGATTGATTCTGTGAAAGTATAAAGTAGTATCCGTAATCAATAACGGTGTCACGTGTAGTTAGCCGAGATGAGTACGGGTCATCCACAGGGATGCGTAGAACTTTTAATCTTGCTTTAGACAAGTTGATTAGAATAAAAGAATAGGGGAGAATAGATTCTAGATCTACGTTTAAATACAGATATATAATATATAAGAAGAGGGCTTGTAGGGTTCGTTAGGATTTAGTAGTCATGGATGGCTAATAAAGATTACTCATTTTATCTGTTGATAAATTTAAAACTAGATAGATAGTGATGAATGAGGATTAGGGTTCTTGGAAGAAACTAGGGTTTCCCCACTATTGACCCTTGTCCCTTCATTGATTTCTATTCATGTCTATCCCTTAACAAAACAATTGTTAATCTAATCTCAAATCGCGGTTGAGACTAGCAATAAATTGGTAGCGCGCCCGATTAGGATGTTAACGATTCTTTTGCTAAAGTTTATAAACTTCATAAGACTAAAAGGATGTTAAAGTATTTTCTCATCTATTGTTCTACCATAATCCTACGAACCCTATCAAGCGGAGAATTACTCGCGTATGATGGAGATAGAAGAAGAATGGATAGAGAATGAAATCATAATGCAGAAATTAAATACTAATTAAACTAATGATCTACCTTTATTAATCAACTTCACAAGTACAATTCTTCGAGTTTAGATTATAAAAGGAAGAAGAAGTTACTCTTGATCTCTATCTCGTAGGAAGTAGATATTCCGTCGAATCTCACGTCGCTGTATCACGTCGAATCGCAGACCTGTCGTGGATCACTTGTTCTTTGATGGTGATTTGCTTCGTGTAAAAGGTTATGATTTCTAACTTTAGCCCTCAGTCCTATTTATAGTCACAGAAGATATAAACTCTAGATCCCCAGTATTAGGATTTGTTGTTGCAATCATACCAAAAAAATCCCAAACCCTAACTCGTTGGATCGGCTGCGGATCTGCCGCAATAATGATGTTTTGGCCACTGAAGCGCCGCATCATGGGGGAGTTAGGGTCTCAATCTTCTGGGGCTTATACATGTTGACACGTGGAGATCTTTTAGATATCTGGAATTTGAAAATATTTCCTGAGTCTCTGCCAGTATTGATTCTTTGATTTTATTTAATTTCATCGGCAGATTTTTGATTCCTGACATCTCGATATCCCGATCTCCTGACCTGAACCAAATCTTACACAATATCTCCATGAATAATGTTAGCAATATTTATTATAGAGATATTATTCTAACCATTTGTATGATATTATATCTTTTAAAGAATTTTGATTAAAATATTTGATATGATATGCATGATAAAAAATATTATATAAATATTATATGCATATATTTTCCTTCATAATATTAATTATAATATATAAACATGTAGTAAATGGTATTTTGCAGATAAACCCCAAATATTTTCTATATTTATAATAAACACCTTTATATATTTAAGAAAAGTAAGGAAAATGTTATATTAAATGCGCGATATTTTTGACTGAACAGTGCCAAAATCCCCGGAGCTGCCAGAAGACCCAATCGACAGGCTGCTAAACGAGGCTTTTCAAAAGCGCAGAGCTGACCGAGAACGTGAAACGGCCATATACGAAAAGGCCAAACATCGGCGTCAGGATGAAGAAGACGCAGTGAGGAAGAGCCACAATGCATTCCAACCAAGCCAAAGAACACCTGCTACAAACAAGAGCAGGATCAAAGCAGAGAAGCGGTTCGCCAAAGCCCTATCAATGGGAATGAAGCTGCCCCCTCTCATGGAAAACGCTCCCGGGATCATGTGCCTTGACGAAACGGATATACATTCGAATTGCTGCTTATACCATCGGAGGGTCATATACCCCACCAAAGAGTGCAATGCCTTCAAGAAGTGGTGGCAAGGATACGTTGCTCACCGAAAACACTTTAAGCGGATGAAGCGCAAAGCTCGTCGATAGCAAAGAAACGCGACAGACGAGTGTGAAGGAACGGCTGGCAACTGTCATATGGTTGATACTAGTTCAACAAAAGGAAAATCTCAAATTATTACATTCGGGAGCGATTCTGAGGAAGAAATAACCCTCGGCCCTATCTTCAAAGAATCCACCTCTGAAAAAGAAGAAGCGGAGAAGAACCGCGAGAATATTCAGCTGCGTAACCGCACGCTGCACGAACCTCGGGCTTACAAATAAAGGTTCAAGCAAAAGAGACAAGGGGAAGGAAAATGTCCCTCAGGAAATTGCCCTCGATGATAGAGTCGTCAAAGAGCTCGCAGCCAAGAACCCGCCTAAGAAAAACAAGGTAGATTATAATGTCCTGACACATCTGAGGAAGATACCCTCACAACTGAGCATACTGGATACTCTCCTCCTGTCTAAAGAAGCAAGAGATTCTCTGATCAGGGCATTACAAGAGCCCGATCAGTTCCAAGCTTCCTGGCAGAAGAAAAGATGAAGGATGAACTGGCAGAGGTTCATACAGCTGACATTACATTCGGCGATGAAGATCTTCTCCTCGGAATGTGCGAGCACAACTGTCCTCTATATGTCACCGGGTATTGCCACGACATCAAGATAGGGAAGATCCTGATCGACAACGGGTCCTCCGTGAACCTTCTCAACGTGAAGGTGCTGAAGGAGATTTGCATGAATGTTCAACACCTAGCTCGGGACAAAATTGCCATCTCTGGGTTTGGCTCACAGTCATCGCGGACGCTTAGGTCCGTAATATTGACATTACGCATTGGGCTTCTCGTCACTGACATCAAATTTCATGTCATCGACACCAAGACTTACTATAACGCTCTGCTCGGCCGGCCTTGGTTACACGAGTACAACGTCATCCCTTCTACACAACACCGGTGTATGAATTATTTCAAAGACGTCCTCGAGCATACAGTTATAGGGGAGATAAATCTATTCTCTGTAAATGAATTCCGAAAATATGAAGATGCGATGTACTTCCTACCAGACTTCAAAGACACGGAAAGATGTCATAAGCCAGAGAATAAACAAAAAGTCGTCGCCACTATCTCGATCTTTGGGAGCGATACCGAGGAAGATGAAGAGATAGTCTACTCGGGGCAACCCCAATGCAACAGGCCCGGACCATCTACTCCTATTTTGGTATTTGGCTTTGACTTTGAGAATGAAGTCAACGCCGTTTTCTCCACTCGCCCGTCAGCACAAACTATTACTGGAGCTGATCAGAATTTAAAAATCACCATGGTTCCACTGCAGCATTATAAAGAACTTGACACGGTTGATACATACAGCGTACAAGAGCTGCAAACTTTCTACGTCCTTCCCAAGCAAAGAGGTGAAAAGGCGATCCTTTTCTATCAATCTACGGAGACCAAAATAGAAAAAGAAGTCCGGTATGGTGCCGATTTTGCGCTTGACCGACTTCACCAATCCGTTTGCCCAGATATTACGCAGAGGGATTGAAAAGGTTGTTAAGATGCCAAGGCGTGCCCCTCAAACAAAGCGCCCGACAACCCCAGTTCTATAACAAGATCTGGGACGTCCCCGGGACTCAGCGAAGAATGCCCAATGGGAATATGGAAACAACCGGGCTCGGATACGTTCAGTCATTGAAACGGGAGCGATTCAATGGCTGCCGCGCCATAAATAGTTCCTGTGTGGAAAGGAATGATTTTCTAGATAGCTGTGGCATTGGAACGGAGCAAAATCCTACTGTAAGAGCGTCAAGTCCACCGTTCGAAGAACAAGTTGACAAGCTAATAAGAGAAGCCGGTTGAAAGGTTCAGGATAACCATAACCGTGAAATGGCCATTTACGAAAAGGCCAGGACTCAGCGTCTCATTTAGCAGTCTGCGGAAAAGGAAAATTGCGATGCTCTTCACCCTTAGCCCGCTGTACATTCTCGTGACAAGGGAAAAGCCCGAAACAGGGGTAGTAACAAAGTAAAGAACGAGGATGACGTTCACAAACAACAGGGTATATCCAAGAAACCGCACTATCAAGAAAAACGTGGTTGGAACCCGTCCTTTATCAAGAAAACGGGTCGAGAATACTCTTTCTCTCAAGAAAAGACAAAGAAAATATACAACCTTGTCATGAAGCATCAAATGATGACGCTCCCGGAGCCTTGGTACCCCGAACAGATAAACGAGGTTCATCACCCAGATTATTGCCCCTATCATCGAGCAATAGGACATTCTCTTGAAGGCTGCTTCACCTTTAATGACCGGATCGAAGACCAATATCAACAAGGCAGGTTCTCTTTATCAGACAGATGAAGGGTGACCCCACCGCAAAAGCATGAGCCAAGGAGAACCATATCGCGAAGGTAGGACCAACTCAACACTAAGAATGGAAGCGAACCCGTACTTGCCACATGATAACACTCTCAAAAGGAAGGAGAGCCCGAGAATATGGATGACTTTTTCAAGTGCTTCGTAAATGAGGAGGAGGAGGAGGTGATCTCAGAGTTTCCACCGGCGCCAAAGAAGCTGGAAGATGGGATACACACCATGGCGGACAACCTGAAAAAATCGACTTGGGGATGGAAAACGATCTAAGGCCAACGTTCATCAGTGAGATGCTATCTAAAAAGCACGTAGCTACATTTAAAAATGTACTCATGCAATATAAAGACTGCTTTGCATAGAACTAATCCGAGATGCCGGGACTAGATCCAGAGATAGCGGTACATAAACTGGCTATATCATCAGAGGTTAAGCCAATAAAACGGGCACCAAGAAGAATGCGGCTCAAACTCGAGATGAGTATCAATGCCGAAATCAAGAAACTAATTGTCTCTAGCTTCGTCCAAGAAGTTCAGTATCCCGACTGGATTACCAACATTGTTCCGGTGATGAAGAAAAATAGGACAGTGCACATCTGCGTAGACTTTCGGGATCTCAACAAAGCCTGCCCGAAGGATGACTTCCAAGTACTTGTTACCGAGGTGATGATCGATAACATGTCCACTCATGAGGTCTTCTCCTTCTTGGATGGATCCTCAGGCTACAATCAAATAAAAATGCATCATGAAGACCAAAAGCACACCACCTTCCGAACTCTGTTAGGCATATTCTGCTATAAGCTGATGCCCTTCGGTTTGAAGAATGCAGGCGCTACCTACCAGAGGGCCATGACAAAGATCTTTGATGATCTCATATATGAGATTGTCGAATTCTATATTGATGACCTTGTTGTGAAAAGCATATCGTACAAGGAGCACTGGGAATATCTGAACATAGTGTTTCGGCGTCTTTGGAAATACAATCTAAAGATGAATCCTTTGAAATGCACGTTCGGAGTCTCCTTAGGCAAATTCCTAAGATTCATCATACGACACCGAGGCATCGAAATAGACCCATCAAAGATCAAGGCGATTATGGAAATGCCCACGCCAAGAACTCTCAAACAACTGCGGTCTCTCCAAGGAAAGCTCATGTATATCCAGCGGTTCATAGCCAATCTCTCTGACAAATGCCGCCCCTACAGTCACCTGATGAAGAAGGGGACCCCGTTCGTCTGGGATTACGAATGCCAAAATGCACAGGACGAGATTAAGCAATACCTACAAAATCCGCCGGTGTTGACCACTCCAGTCAAGGGAAAGCCCCTCGTCCTGTACACAACAGCCCTGGAAGATTCTTTAGGCGCGTTATGGGCACAAGAGAACGACCAGGGGAAGAAGTAAGCTCTCTACTATTTGAGTCGAGTTCTCCTAGGGGCAGAAAACAACTACTCCCCCATCGAAAAACGTTGTCTGGTACTGATCTTCGCGATAACGAAGCTCAAGCACTATGCCTTGGCACATGAGGTCCATCTCATATCAAAGGTGGATCCTCTCAAATACTTGATGTCAAGAGCCATACTAACAGGAAGTATAGACAAATGAGCCCTCCTCTTGATGGAATTCTCGATAACGTATCGACCCCCCAAGGCAGTGAAAGGTCAGGCCATCGCCAACTTTCTCGCTGAGCATCCGATACCAGCCGATTCTCCCTTAAATTGTGAATTTCCAGACGAACATGCATTCGACACAATTGAAGGGGAGGAGAAAGGAAATAATGTCTAATGTGAACTCTACTTTGATGGAGCATCTTCCATGAAGAAGCGGAAGCATAACACCCCTATAATCAAAGCCGGGATGGACCTCATCTCCATGACTCCGCAAGGAGGGATAATGCGTTTCGCCCTTTCCTTAACGGAACCAAGAACAAACAACGAGGCTGAATATGAAGCTTTGATAGCGGGTCTTGAGATCGCTGTCGATATGGGAATCGAAAACCTCCTCATATATGGAGACTCCCAACTGGTCGTTAGCCAAGTAAATGGCGACTATCAGACATGCAAACCAGTGTTGATAAAATATGGTAGGAGAATACAGCAACTGCTGACACAAATCCCCTCTTACATCCTGAAAATCATACCGCGTGCAGAAAATAGCAAGGCGGATGCTTTAGCTAAGCTTGCTAAGGAGCTGGCTGACGAAGACCTCGATAACATAAGGATCATTGTGCGAAGCCGTCGGTTTCTCGCACCAGCAGAAATATCTTCAGGGGATTCAATAGAGCCATCTGAAGGAAAAGAAAAGACGAAACAAGCGATCTTCCAAATAGAAGACAAAGAAAAGGTGAAGGATTGGAGGGAAGTATTCATATACTACTTCAAATCCCATCGAACGCCCGAAAACACGTCGTCAAGACATCAACTCATGAAACGGGCTCTGTCTTTTGTCTTCGTCAATAATACTCTATACAAGAGGTCGCTTGACTATCTGTGGCTAAGGTGCTTGGGACTAGAGGAGGCAAAGAGGCTCTTCCAAGAAACTCACGATGGACTCTGCGGTTCTCATCAAGCCGGGACAAAGATGAAGCTGAATATCAAAAGAATGGCTTACCATTGGCTCACAATGATTCAGGACTGTCTCGAATATGCGAAGCAGTGTCACTCATTCCAGATTCACGGGGACTTTATCCACCAACATCCAAATCCGCTACACCCAACGATAGCTAGCTAGCCGTTCGAAATGTGGGGAACCGATATAATTGGCCCCATCGAACCAGCATCATCCAAGGGACACCGGTTCATACTAGCTACGATCGATTACTTTTCTAAGTGGGCGGAAGCAGTACCATTAAGGAAAGTGAAGACGGAGAATATTATCCATTTCTTTAAGACACATTTCATCTACCGTTTTGGCACTCCACGAAAGATAATCTCGGATAATGGGTCAGCCTATAGGAGCCATAAAATCAGCCATTTCGCAGAGCAGCATAAAATAAACTGGAGATATTCTTCAGTCTATAATCCTCGTGCCAACGATCTAGCTGAAACTTTCAACAAAATCTTGACCAAGATTATAAAGAAAACAGTGTTCAGAAACAAAAAGGACCGGCATGAGAGACTGCACGAAATTCTCTGGGCGTACCGAACAACGTTCAAAACGGCTACGAATACAACACCATACACGTTGGTATTCGGCACTGAAGCAGTCCTTCCTTTGAAAATAGAACTCCCTTCTCTCCGAGTAACGGTTCGATACGAGCTAACAGATGATGAGAATGCCCATCTTCGGCTTGAAGAGCTCGACCCCTCGATAAAACTCGCCTTATGGCGCAGCAAAACCTATAAGCTTACAAGGCAAGCATGACACGCTCATACGAAAAACTGACTAGGCCGAGAATATTTCGCCAAGGCGAACTCGTGCCAGTCGTCAAAAGACCTATGATCCCCAATCGTACAAAATGGGGAAAATTCGAGCTAAACTATGAAGGCCCATACATCATATACAAGGTCTACCAAGGTCGGGCCTACTTGCTCGTGGATATGCATGGCGAAAGACCCTTCCGGCCAATAAACGGTCGATTCCTCAAGAAATACTATGCTTGACGAGTCACGACTTAGGTCAACGATAGATAACGACGCCCATGTCCGCTCGCTATTTTCCTGAGTCAAAACTCTAAAAGTAGTATCCAAAAGAATTTTCGTCCCAAACATGGCAACAATGGACCGTAATGTCCTTAAACTAAAACTTCACCCCGAAAATGGTGATAATGGACCGAGATGTCTCTAAACTAACAACGGACCGTAATGTCCTTAAACTAAAACTTCGCCCGAAAATGGTGATAATGGACCGAGATGTCCCTAAACTAACAACGGACCGTAATGTTTTTAAACTAGCGCGTCGCTTCAAACACGGCGATAATAGACCGAGATGTCCCTAAACTAGTGCTCTGCCTCAAACATGGCGCATCGTCCTAAATACGACGATATCCCCTCTTGAAATCTATATTGCAATCAAAGCTCCAAAGGCGAAGACTGCAACTCAAGTCCCGCTGGCTACACAGCTACTCCAGCTGTGAAGTCACCCCTAAGTCCCATTGGCAAACAGATGGGTGTTAAAAAAAGGTATATCCATAAGCAAAATGGGTATGGATAAAAACCCGAAAGGGCGCCATGAGTAAAAACGGTAGGGCTACCGGCGAACTTATGAAAATCTGAAAGGGCGCAATCTCATTGTTAAAAAAATGGTACGTCCACAAGCAAAATGGGCACGGATGAAAACCTGAAAGGGCACCATGAGTAATAGCAGCAGGTCTACCGGCGAGCTTATGAAAACACGAAAGGGCACAATCTCGTAAAATTTTCACTTACGAGATCCTCTCGACTCGTAAGGAGAACTCCCCCTATGAGACCCTCACGGCTCATAGAATTTGAAAGTCTTAAGTCACAGGGATCCAAACCTGTTCTTAAGCCGTCATATGCCTCAAGTTGCCCTGCAGGCAGTCCAATATTGGCCCTTGTATACAATCCACGGGCACAAATAAATGATTTCCCCACCAGGTTCCACCAATGACGAGGAATGTTCTCATATGGTGAACGACACATATAAGTCCTTTCGACTTATAAGGAGAAAATACTCTTATGAGATCCTTACGACTTATAAGAGAACACACACTTAGGAATCCCCACGACTCCTAATGAGAATCTACACCCATGGGATCCTCTCGACTCGTAGGGAGAAAACCCTTTATGAGACCCTTACGGCTCATAAAGTCAAAATCCTTAGTCGACAGAATCCTAACCCTGTTTACTAAGCCATCTTTGTTCAAGACGACAAAGGTAAATGATGATTCGCTCCTGGAAATATCCCAATTGCAGCGATGCTGATGCCTAGATCGGTGTCAAACTCCAAGTCCTTTCAAGGCAAATGATGATTCGCTCCTGGCAATATCCCAGCTGCAGTGATGTTGATGCCTGTTCTCCGCCGAAAGACATGACCGGGACGTTGGGACGTCCGGTCTGAATTTTAGGGGCAGATACTATTTGGTTTTATCCGTCCACCTCTCCGAAGATGCCAAGTTGATTTATGGCACCATATATCGGACGTTTGGACAGATGCGGCCGTTGTAGCAGATTTCGTCAGATTCCCCCTCATTGTGAGGGGTTTTTGATTGTAGGGACACTCTTTCCTGCAGGTGCAAGCCCCTACAGTTAATTATGCTACCGCCTCGCGGTAACCACTTTCTCCTTCTCCAGATCGTCACTTCGTATCGTGTGTGTTTGTTTTATTTTTGGTTGCCCATGGATCTGTTCACACCATAATATTGCATTATTATATTCCTCATTCTTATTCTTTTTTATAAATAAACAGGTGCTTTTGATGCATGTCTGCTACATGTTACAGGTTACAGGTTCTTAGACAGAAAACAGTGAAAATGATGAAAAGACGATGCAAAAGTGGATTTTGACCAACAAATAGAAGACTCTTGATCAAGCCTACATCAAAGATAAAATTCATAAAGTACAAGGCAATGCAAGGTCCAAGATTACAAAGCGAACGGTTAAAAGCCCACCGCAATTATTCACTGGAGATCTGGAAGAAACATAGAAGCTATTTTAATAAAGAACCAAATAATAAGGAAGCCCAAAGATCCAAGGCCCAATACTTTCTTTTAAAGAGACATAAAATTTTACCAAAGCTTGAAGTCTACTTTGACTAGGTCTTCCTAAGGATATTTTGGTAAATGTAGACATGCAAATCAATTGTAACCTAGGGTTTCCTATTCTCTATAAATAGGAACTCTACTCATTGTAATTTCTTATGCCTCCCTTCATTAATAAATTTCAGCATTCTTTTGGAGAGCATCATTTTTTGTAGGTAAATAATTTTCTTGCCTTAGTTTAATTTAGTTTAAGAATTTTATTAACTTGCAATAGATGTTTCTTCTCTTTAATAAAATCATGTCTTTCTTCATCCCTTCAATGAGCGAGTAGTTTCCTCGCTTGTTAGGGTTAGGAATAGGGAAGGATTTGAGAGATGAAGATCTCTCATCTCTTTTCGTTGCCAAAATTTTATGAACATTAGAACTCCATGCATACCTTCTTATTCCGCTCCCTACGGCACTCTATCCACGAGGTAGCGGTGATACTGTAGTCTAAAGGCCCGTATTTTAAGGTTTTCCATGGAGGTTAGGGTAAAGATTAAGAAAGGAAGGACAAGGATCTAGAGGAAGAATCAATCTTCCCAATCATCCTGATCCCCTTTGTTAAGATTTACCATAACACTAATATGATATCTTTAATTAAAGGCAATGGAAAGAGATGTAGATCTTTGTTTACCAAATTTTTCCTAAACCTAATCCTAGCAAGTTTCTAATCCTAGTATCATATAACTTCAATTTTTAGATTTAATAATCAATCCGAACACCCTTCGGAATTAACTCGTTAGCGTGATTAGGAAATTCACAACATCCCTGTGGACCGACCCGTACTCACCGGCTAGCTGCAAAGCGACGCCGTTCTTGATTGCGGTTACAAATATTTTTGATCTATCTTTTAGAAAGCGCAAGCACGCTAAATAATTCAATCAGGATCGTATACGGAGACTAAATTATGATGTCGCCCGTAGGGCATGGATTAGTCCAAATCCGTATTTTCTTAGATTTGGGTTTCATTGATTTAAGAATCGTTAACCTCTTTTGAAATCAAGATTAACTTAAATGTTTGTTAAGGATACGTTAGTCTAATTTTAGACTAAGATCTACTTAACAAGGTTTTAAAATCATTCAGATCCAACAAAAGAGCATTTGGGCTCTATTGTTTTAGTTTAGGGACATTACTATCCATTGGGTTTAAGGACATCATAGTCCATGAGTTTAAGGACCTCATAGTCCGGGTCTAAGGACATCATAGTCTATGGGGTTTAAAGACATCACAGTCTGTGTTTAAAGACGTCATAGTCTGTAGGGTTTAAAGACGTCATAGTCTGTAGGGTTTAAAGACGTCATAGTCTGTAGGGTTTAAAGACATCATAGTCTGTACGGTTTAAAGACATCATAGTCTGGGGGGTTTAAAGACATCATAGTCTGGGAGGTTTAAAGACATCATAGTCTGTACGGTTTAAAGACATCATAGTCTCGTTTAAAGACATCATAGTCTGTACGGTTTAAATACATCATAGTCTGTATGGTTTAAAGACAATATAGTCTGGTTTAAAGGCATTATATTCTTGGAGGTTTAAAGACATCACAGTCCGGTTTAAATACATCATAGTCCGTTAAGGACCTCATAGTCCGTGGTTTTAGGGACTCCACAGTCCGATGTTAGTTTTAAGACATCACGGTCAAGGTTAAGGACCTCATAATCCGTGGGTTTAAGGACTCCACAGTCCAATGTTAGTTTTAAGACATCACGGTCAAGGTTAAGGACCTTATAATCCGTGGGTTTAAGGACTCCACAGTCCGATGTTAGTTTTAAGACATCACGGTCAAGGTTAAGGACCTCATAGTCCGTGGATTTAAGGACTCCACAGTCCGATATTAGTTTTAAGACATCACGGTCAAGGTTAAGCACCTCATAGTCCGTGGATTTAAGGACTCCACAGTCCAATGTGTGGTTGCAGGGACCCGTCACCTCTTTGAAGACGTTGAGGAATTACAACACCAGGTATCAAAGGAGTGAAAAGATGTACCCTTAAACCAAGGTAGAATCAGTACAGAATCACGGTGGTTGATCGTTAGTTTTAAAACATTACGGTCGAGGTTAAGGACATCATAGTCCGTGGATTTTAAGGACTCCACAGTCCGATGTTTGCTCTGGATGCATCATACGGGTTCACTGCCGTGCTTGGCAAGGACCAGGCTCCGCTCTGGGCGTTTTCCACGGGGTCAAAGAGTGACGTTATCCGCATTCTACATAACCAGGAATTTGCACTAGATGCTTCACACGGGTTCACTGCCGTGTTCGGCGAGGACTAGGCTCCGCTCTGGATGCTTCACACGGGTTCACTGCCGTGCTCTGCGAGGACCAGGATCCGCTCTGGACGTTTTCAACGGGGTCAAAGAGTGACATTATCCGCGTTCCACGTGACCAGGAATTTTGCACTAGATGCTTCACACGAGTTCACTGCCGTGTTCGGCGAGGACTAGGCCCCGCTCTGGATGCTTCACACAGGTTTACTGCCGTGCTCTGAGAGGACCAGGATCCACTCTGGACGTTTTCCACGGGGTCAAAGAGTGGCATTATCCGTGTTCCACGTGACCAGGAATTTTGCACTAGATGCTTCACATGGGTTCACTACCGTGTTCGGCGAGGACTAGGCTCCGCTCTGGATACTTCACACGGGTTCATTGCCGTGCTCTGCGAGGACCAGGATCCGCTCTGAACGTTTTCCACGGGGTCAAAGAGTGATATTATCCGCGTTCCACGTGACCAGGAATTTTGCACTAGATGCTTCACACGGGTTCACTGCCATGTTCGGCGAGGACTAGGCTCCGCTCTGGATGCTTCGCACGGGTTCACTGCCGCGCTCTGCGAGGACCAGGATCTACTCTGGACGTTTTCCATGGGGTCAAAGAGTGACATTATCCGTGTTCCACGTGACCAGGAATTTTGTTGATTGTATCCGTATTCCACGGAATTAGGATTTGACTTTTCGGTGATCAATATATCGCCAAGCCATGGAACTGGGAGTTGCCGCTGTTCCATTTCGCTTGAAGTTGTGTCCGTCGTTACGAGACGAGTGTTGAGATGATCTCTAGGTCACTTGCGGCCCATCAAGATTTGGCTTCTTTCTTTGATGAAACCTGGGTGGGTATGATCACTTCTTTGTTTACGCCCTTGGATTGTATACAGGGATTGATGTAATATCACCTGTAGGGCATTAATTAAATTTTCTTATTTTATTTCTTTTTCCGCGATGCTCTATCATTTCAGCTTTTATATCGTGAAGGTCGCGATTGCTCTATCATTTCGGCTATTTTTCGCGGTGCCCAATCATTTCGGCTATTTATTTCATTTTGACTCGCTGCTTTTTATTGCGAGTTGCCCCATCATTTCGGTTATTTTGCGTGCATACATTTTTACTTGCTGTTTTTTATTGCAAGTTGCCCCATCATTTCGGCTATTTCGTATGCACGTGTGGCCTACTGGCTTTTTGCCATAAACCTGGAATTAGACACCGATTTCGGCATCAGCACCGCTACAACTGGGATATTGCCAGGAGCGAATCATCATTTGCCTCTGTCGATGTCGAACAAAGGTGACTTAGTGAACAGGGTTAGGGTCCTGTCGACTAAGGCTTTTGACTTCATGAGCCGTAAGGGTCTCACAAAGGTATTTCTCCCTGCAAGTCGTGAGGATCTTGCAGGCGTATTTTCTCCTTAGGAATCGTGAGGATTCTTAAGTGTATGTTCCTCTGTAAGTCGTAAGGATCCTACAAGAGAGTTTTCTCCTCCTAAGTCGAGAGGACTTGCAAGAGCTGTCCACCATATGGATATATCCCTAGTCATGGATAGGACCTTGCTGGGGAAATGTTTATTCGCGCCCGTGGATTGTATACAAGGGTCAGTATTGAGCCACTTGTAGGGCAGTATCAAAGGTTGTGGGGGTTGCTTAAGCACAGGTTTAGGTCTCTGTAACTTAAGACTTTAAAATCTTATGAGCCGTGAGGGTCCCATAAAAGAGTTCTCCTTACGAGTCGTGAGGATCTCGTAAGTGTATTTTCTCCTTAGGAATCGTGGGGATCCCTAAGTGTGTTTCTCCCTTGTGAGTCGTAAGGATCTCATGCGGGTGGTTTCTTCTTACAAGGTCGTGAGGACCCTGCAAGTGTCCTTTAACGAGATTGCGCCCTTTCGGGTTTTCACAAACACTCGCCGGTAGCCCTGCTGTTTTTACTCACGGAGTCCTTTCGGGTTTTCATCCGTGCCCATTTTGCTTGTGGACATACCGTTTTTATTTTTTATTATTATTATTTTTATTTATCTATCTATTTTTTTTGTCTCGTCAGCCTAAGGATGCTGCGGTAGTAGTTTAAGGACGTTTCGGTCCGTCATTAGTTTAAGGACGTTTCGGCCCGTCGTTAGTTTAAGGACGTTTCGGTCCGTCGTTAGTTTAAGGACGTTTCGGTCCAATGTTGAGAGGGCCAGCTACTACTTATAGAGCTTGAGTTTAGGAAGATAGCGAGCGGACATAGTCGTCGTCATCTATCATTGACCTAGGCTGTGGCTCATTAAGCGTAGTATTTCTTTAGGAAGCGGCCATTTATTGGCCTGAAAGGCCTTTCACCGTGCATATCCATGAGTAGATAGGCTCCACCCTGGTAGAATTTGTCTATGATGTACGGGCCTTCGTAGTTCGGCTCGAATTTTCCGCACTTGGCGTGATTGAGGATCATAGGCCTTTTGACCACTAGCATGAGTTCGCCTTGGCGGAATGCCCTCGGTCGGGTCAATCTTTCGTATGAGCGCATCATCTTCGCTTTGTAAGCCTCCAGATTTTGTTGCGCTATGAGCCGGGTTTCCTCAAGGGCGTCAAGCTCCTCAAGCCGAAGGTGGGCATTTTCTTCGTCCGTCAACTCGCAGTGGACTGCCACTCGTAGAGAAGGTAGCTCTATCTCGAGGGGGAGTACTACTTCCGTACCGAATACCAATGCATATAGCGTTGTGTTCGTGGCCGTCTTGAACGTAGTTCGATACGCCCAAAGAGCCTCTTGCAGTCTCTCGTGCCAGTCCTTCTTATTTCGGGACACCGTCTTTTTTATGATCTTTGTCAAGGTCTTATTGAAGGCCTCAGCTAGACCGTTAGCTCGCAGATTATAAATCGAGGAATATCTCCATTCTATATTGTGTTGTTGCGTGAAGCGACTGATCTTGTGGCTTCTGTAAGCTGGCCCGTTATCGGAAATGATCCGTCGCGGAGTTCCAAACCGATAAATGACGTGCGTCTTGAAGAAATGGAGGATATTCTCCGTCTTCACTTCCCTCAGCGGTACTGCTTCTGCCCATTTGGAGAAGTAATCAGTCGTCGCCAAGATGAAACGATATCCCCTGGACGATGCTGGTTCGATGGGGCCAACTATGTCAGTCCCCCACATTTCGAATGGCCAGCTAGCCACCGTTGGATGGAGTGGATTTGGATGCTGGTGGATAAAGTCCCCATGGATTTGGCATGAGTGGCATTGCTTTTCATATTCAAGGCAGTCCTGAATCATCGTGGGCCAGTAGTAGCCCAACCGCTTGATTTTTAACTACAACTTTGGGCCTGCTTGGTGAGAACCGCAGAGTCCTTCGTGAACTTCTTGAATGACCCTTTTTGCCTCTTCAGGTCCTAGGCATCTCAGCCACAGAGAGTCAAATGGCCTCTTGTACAGAGTGTCGTTGACGAAGGCAAAAGACATAGCTCGTTTTATAAGCTGATGTTTTGAAGACGCATCTTCGGGCGCTCGATGGTATTTGAAGTAGTCTATAAAGACTTCTCTCCAATCCTCGGTCGTTTCCCGGTCTTTTATTTGCAAGGTCATCTGCTCAGTCACTTCCTTTTCTTCGGACGATTCCGGAGATATTTCTGCTGGGGTGAGCACCCGACGGCTTTGTACCACGATTCTTACGTCATCGAGGTTCTCATCAGCCAGTTCTTTAGCGAGCTTGGCCAACGCGTCTGCTTTGCTGTTTTCCGCGCGCGGTATGCTTTCCAAAGTATAGGAAGGAATTTAAGTGTGCAGTTGTTGTACTTTCTCGCCATACCTCACCAGCTCGGGTTTGCACGTTTGGTAGTCTCCATTTACTTGACTAACGACCAGCTGAGAGTCTCCGTAGATGAGAAGGTTTTCAATCCCCATATCGATGGCGATCTCGAGGCCTGCTATCAAAGCTTCATACTCGGCTTCATTGTTCGTCCTCGGTTCTGTTAAGGAGAAAGCAAAGCGCATTATCCCTCCTTGTGGAGTTACAAAGACGAGTCCTACCCCCGATTTGATTATCGGGGTACTTTGTTTGCGCTTCTTCATGGAAGATGCTCCATCGAAAATAAAGCTCCCATCGGGTATCACCACCATTGATCGTGTCGATCGCATGTTCGTCTGGCACCTCGCAATTCAGAGGAGAACCGGCAGGTACTGGATGCTCAGCGAGGAAGTCGGCGATGGCTTGGCCTTTCACTGCCTTGAGAGGATGATAGGTTATCGAGAACTCCATCAAGAGCAGGGCCCATTTAGCGAGTCTCCCTGTCAATATGGCCTTTGACATTAGATATTTGAAGGGGTCCACCTTTGATATAAGACGGACTTCATGTGCCAATGCATAGTGCCTGAGTTTTGTTATCGCAAGGATTAACGCCAGGCATTGTTTCTCGATAGGTGAGTAATTGCTTTCTGCCCCCAGAAGAACTCGACTCAAATAGTAGAGCGCTCTCTCCTTCCCTTGGTCGTTTTCTTGTGCCCATAATGCGCCTAAGGAATCCTCAAGGGCTGTTGTAGAAAGAATAAAGGGCTTTCCCTTGACTGGAGCAGCCAACACCGGCGGGTTCTGCAGGTACTACTTGATCTCATCCAGCGCGCTCTGGCATTTTCGATCCCAGACGAATGGAGTTCCCTTCTTCATCAGGTGGCTGTAAGGACGGCACTTGCCTGACAGGTTGGCAATAAACCACCGGATGTACGCGAGCTTCTCTTAGAGAGACCGCAACTGTTTGAGAGTTCTCGGCGGAGGCATTTCCATGATCACCTTGATCTTAGATGGATCTATTTCGATATCTCGGTGTCGGATGATGAATCCCAGGAATTTACCCGAGGAAACTCCGAATGCGCATTTGAGGGGATTCATCTTCAAATTGTATTGCCGAAGGCGTTGAAATACGGTCTTCAGATGTTCTAAGTGCTCTTCGTATGACATGCTCTTCACTACAAGGTCGTCGATATAGCATTCGACGATTTCATGTATAAGATCATCAAAGATCTTTGTCATGGCCCTCTGATAGGTGGCACCGGCATTCTTTAAACCAAAAGGCATAACTTTGTAGCAGAATATATCCAAAGGAGTCTGGAAAGCGGTGTGCTTCTGTCTTCGGGATGCATCTTTATCTGATTGTACCCTGATGAACCGTCCATGAAAGAGAAAACTTCATGAGTGGACGTATTATCTATCATCAGCTCAGTGACCGGCACTGGGAAATCGTCCTTCAGGCAGGCTTTATTGAGATCTCGGAAGTCCACACATATGCGTACTGTCCCATTTTTCTTCATTACCGGGACGATGTTGGCGATCCAATCAGGATACTGTACCTCCTGGATAAACCTAGAATCGATCGGCTTCTTGACTTCGGCGTTAATGCTCATCTCAAGCTCGAGCCGCATTCTTCTCGGCGCTTGTTTGACTGGCTTGATATCCGGGGATATTGCTAATTTATGCACAGCAATCTCTGGATCTAATCCCGGCATTTCGGAATAGTTCCATGTGAAGCAATCTTTATGCTGTAGAAGCACGTCCTTTAACGTAGCCACCCTTTCTTCAGATAGCAGCTCGCTGACGAATGTCGGTCGTGGGTCATCTGCCGACCCCAACTCAATCTTCTTGAGGTTATCTGCAGTAGTATGTATGCCATCTTCTAGTTCTTTCGGAGCTGGTAGAAATTCTGAGATCACCTCATTGTCATTGTTTTCGAAGCACCAATGGAGGTCGTCCCTATCCTCGGGCCCTTCTCTTGATATCGTTATCATATGACAGGTACGATCTCGCTTCCAAAACCGTCGTGGATCTGGTTCTGCTCTTGTGGCTTTGGGTTCGTGCTTTTGTGGCGGCGTCACCCTCCAGCTACTGGATAAAGAAAACCTGCCTTGCTGGTACCGGTCTTCCACCCAGTCTTTAAAGGTGAAGCAGTCTTCGATAGGGTGTCCTATGGCTCGGTGATAAGAGCAATAGCCCAGATGAGTGACCTCGTTAGCTTGCCCACGGTGTTTAGACTCCGGAAGTGTGATCATTCGGTGCTTCACAGCGAGATCGAGTATTTTCTTCGTCTTTTCTTGAGGGAAGGAATACGCTCGACTCATCTTCTTCATGAGGGACAAGTCCGGACTGCGCAATACCCGATCACATGACTCTTTAATCCTGCATCGTTGCTGTCGGCTCCTTTTTCCGCCTTTTGACTTATTTCTACCTCTGCGTCGGGCCTTTTGCGCAATGGGTCGACAGGGAGGAGCATCTTCGTCTTTTGCAGCCTGTTGAAACAGACGTTGCGTCCTGGCTTTCTCGTAGATGGCCATTTCGCGACTATGGTCGTCTCGAGCTTTTTGACCCGCTTTCCTGATAAGCTTGTCCATTCGTTCTTCAAACGACAGACTCGGCACTTCGCTCGCGGGATCCAGTTTTGACGAGGGGTTAGCATCTCCCGACAGGGCGTCCTCTTCCTCATAGAAGTTATATATGGCGTAGCTACCGTGGGCTCGCTCCTGTTTCCCGGATCTCACATATCCAAGCCCGAGCGTTTCCATTCTCCCGTTGGGCAATTTGTGCTGGGTCCCAGGGACAACCCAAATCCTGTTGTAGAATCGAGCTTGTCGGATAGTCTGTTTTAAGGGTACCCCTTGGCGCTTCAATAGTCTTTTCAACCCGTCTGTGTAGTATCTGGGGAAATGGATGGGTAGGAGCCTGTCGAGTGTAGAATCCGCGTCATGCCAGATTTCTTTCTCCACTCTTGCTTCCGTGGATTGGTAGAATAGGATCGCCTTTTCACCCTTTCGCCTGGGAGGAACGTAAAACGCTTGCAGGTCCTGCACATTGTAAGTTTCAAGTGCGTCAAGGTCTTTGTAGTGTCCCCGCGGCACCATGGTGATTTGTAAACTCTGATCATCGCCAGGGGATGCTTGTATTGACGGCCGACTGGAGAACACGGCATTAACCTCATCTTCCGAGTCACTTCAGAAGATCAACATGGGGGCGGACGCTCCCGGGTTGTTGCGTCGAGACGGACCAGCGTAAACTATCTCATCTTCTTCTTCGGTATCGCTTCCGAAAACAGGGATGGTGGCGGCAGCTTTGTTCTCCGGCTTGTGACACCTTTTTGTATCCTCGAAGTCTGGCAAAAAGTATTTTGCATCTTCGTTCTTGCGGACTTCGTTCACGGAGAATGGGTTCAGCTCACCTGTTACGGTATACTCAAAACTATCCTTAAAGTACTTCATACACTGATGCTGTGTAGAAGGGATGATGTTGTACTCGTGTAACCAAGGACGACCGAGCAAGGTGTTGTAGCAGGTCTTGGCGTTAATGACGTGAAACTTGATGTCCGTGATGAGTAGTCCGAAGCGTAATGTTAATATCACAGATCCGAGAGTCCGTGATGACTGGGAGTCAAAACTGGAGATGGTAATTTTGTCACGAGCGAGGTACTGCACGCTCATGCAGATTTTCTTCAACACCCGAACATTAAGGAGATTGACAGAGGATCCATTATCAACCAGGATTTTGCCTATCTTGATATCGTGGCAATATCCGGAGACGTATATGGGACGGTTGTGGTCGCACGTCCCGAGGAGAAGGTCTTCGCCACCGAAAGTGATGTCGGCCGAGTGCACTTCTTCCAGTTCATCCTTCATCCTTTCTTCGGCGAGGAAGGCTTGGAATTGTTCGGGCTCTTGTAACGCCTTGATTAATGAATCTCTCGCTTCCTTTGATAATAGGAGGGCGTCGAGAATGCTGAGCTGTGAAGGTAGTTTCCTTAGATGTGCTAGGATGTTATAGTCCACCTTACCCTTCCTGGGAGGGTCTTTGGCAGTCAACACTTTCATGACTTGGTCATTTAAGGTGATATCCTCAGTGACCTTCTCCTTTCTCATATCTTTTCTATTCGTGGGTCCGAGATTCTTTTCCGGGAGCGTGCGATTGCGCAGCTGAATGTTTTCGCAGGCCTCTGGTTCATCCTCTCTCCCTAAGACGGACTCTTTAAAGAGAGGCCCCAGAGCCATTTCCTCTTCAGAGTCGCTGTTTACCCCAATTAGAGCAAAGCTTTGTTCAAATTTCGAGGCGGAAGATGAAGCAACCCCCCAATCAGAAGCAAAGCTTTGCTTTGAAAATTTAAACTTCAATAAATGAAGCAGCGCTTCAGATCCTTTGCGCTGCGCGCAACGCGCCACGTGTCTGGCGCAGATGCATTAGCGCGGCGTCCAAAAAGGCGCGCTCAATCAGAGCAAAGCTCTGTTAAAGGAAGCAACGCTTCAGCTACATGAGCATTGCGCTACGCGACGCGTGTCAGCACAGACGCGCTAGCGCAGTTGCGCTGCGCGACGCGTGTCAGCGCAGACGCGCTAGCGCAGTTGCGGCACTGCGCTTTGCGTTGCGCGACGCGTGTCAGCGCAGACACGCTAGCGCAGTTGTACTGCGCTTTGCGCCGTGCAGTACGTGTCAGCGCAGATGCGCTAGCACAGATGCACCGTTTCATAGAAGGGAAAAGGCTAAGTGCTAAAGGCAATTTACCCTTGCAAAATTACATGTACTTGATAATAACAAATTAAAATTATACGATGCACAAGCGCAACAGAGAACTAAACTAAAAGAACCCTTAACAGATAATGAAATACTTGATTAAAAAGAAAAATACTTATTCATTATTGTCATTATTACATTTAAAAAAGATCACCGAATACGGGATCAGAAAGACAAGGGTTCATAAAAAGAAAGAGAAGATTATTCAGCTCCCTCTCCGTCTTCTCCATCATGTCGAAACGGCGATCCTCCCGAGGGGTAGCCATCCAACGGTCGACGCCGCACTTCTGGGAAAAAGTGGCGATGACAACCCGACGAGCCCGTATCTGGCTCAGCAAGTGGAGAGAGCAGTCCCTCGGGGCTTTGGTGATCAAGTGCGCTTCGAGAAAGCACTCAATCTTGTCCTCGGCGGTATCCAGCATTGCCGTGGACATCTCTGCTGGAGGAGGGAGAATGCCGGCGAGCACCGAGGTAAGGATCATCCGAAGCCAAATGGAATTCGGAGGGAGAGGAGACCCCACACGAGTCAAAAGCTCGTGCAGTGCAGCATCGCACTGCTCGTCCGAGAGGGAAGGGTCCACCAGGCGCGCAGCAAAACGGGGAACAATGTCCCGAATCGGCACCTCCCATGGCTGTCGGCGGGCATGAGGACGGTTGCAAGCCATGATCGAAGAAGTTCTCTGAAAATGAAGAAAAGGCTCTGCCTTGAATTATATATATATATACCCAAGCACAGAAAATCCTGTGCACAATGAAATCATTTCCAAGGCCCGGGAAATCAGAATTTTGGAAATACAAGTTTGACTTGAAAAAAGGAGATGAAAAGATATCTCAGGCGAAGCGACGCTTCTGATTTTCCCGAAAATCTAAGCTTTAATAAATGAAGCAACGCTTCAGATCCTCTGCGCTGAGCGCAGGGCGACACGTGTCAGCGCAGTTGCGCAAGCGCTGCGCTGTGTGACACGTGTCAGCGCAGATGCGTGAGCGCAGTTGCGCCGCGCGACACGTGTCAGCGCAGATGCGCCAGAGCTTTTGCGCCGCGCGACATGTGTCAGCGCAGATGCGCCAGCGCAGTTGCGCTGCGCTTTGCGCCGCGCGACACGTGTCACACACTGGGGCATTTGCGCGCTAAACAGAATTAAAATTCTAAGAGATCTTTTCCGTTCTTGATAAAACAAGAAGATTTTCTTCTGTAAAACAGAAGCCCTTGGATCAAAGATCCAACGATGAAGAAAATTCCCCAAATCACTCAGAGAAAGATCTTTTTAGTAAATTTAACTAATTTATGGGCACTATAAAAAGGACCCCAGGCCTCAATTCAAAGGAGGAGGGAAAAACATTTTCTAAAAAAAAAAAAGAAAGAAAGAGAACTCTGAAGAACTCTTCAAGAACAAAAAGGTAAAACCTTTAGAAGGAAGAGAAAGTTCTCTTATGAACAGATCATAGATCTAAAAACAAGATCAAGGATCTTTAATAAAAATAAAAATATATATATAATAAAATAGTGCTTTGCACTTTTTATGAATCTTTGGTTCTTTGAGATAAGAAAAAACAAGAAAAAACTTATCTTTTCTTTGATCTAAATTAGATCAAGAAATCAAATAGTGCTTTGCACTCCTGTTTTTGAATCTAAAAGATTCTTAGTGCTTTGCACTTCCAAACTGCGCTGTTGCGCTCTTGGGAGAGCGTCACGTGTCAGCTACAGAACAATTTGCACTACGCGCTATTGAAATAGAGCTTTGCTCTTTGGAATTGGCGCAACTCACCAGAGCGCGCCACGTGTCAGCGGCGCAACAGTGCAGCGCACTAGCGCAGCGCACTGCGCTGTTGCGCTTACGCTCACCAGAGCAGGACACGTGTCCTCATCATAAGCGCTTGCGCTCAATAATTGGCGCAAAGCGCCTGACAAACCACTATCAGATGATTAATGCACTGCATTATTTACAGAAGGGCCAAGCCCAATTAAAAAGGGCCTAACAGGCCAAATTAAATGCTATGCATTACTTTAAAAAGGGCAGAGCCCAAATAAAAAACAGATGCTGTGCATCATTTATAAAAGGGCAGAGCCCAAATAAAGGTCTAATAGACCAAACAAAAATACCATGCATTATTAAACAAGAGCAGAGCCCCAGTAAAGGCCTAACAGGTTAAATTCAAATAAAATGTTGAACATTTTCAACTGGACTTAGTACAATTTTGGCCGTAAGTCCTTAAGTTAAATTGAACTGAGCGCAGATGCTCTCTTAAATCAATTTACCTCCGGTTCGAGGGTACATCTCCGAACTCCTCTGACACTTCTCGTTGTAATCCTTCAACGACGTCAGAGAGGCGACGGGTCCCAACGACCACACATGGATATGGACTGCGGGGTCCTTAAACTCGTGGACCGAAACGTCCCTAAACTAATGTCAGACCGAAACGTCCTTAAACTAATAGTGGACCGAAACGTCCCTAAACTAATGTCAGACCGAAACGTCCTTAAACTAATAGTGGACCGAAACGTCCCTAAACTAATGTTGGACCACTACGTCCTTAAACTGGCGATGGACCGAAACGTCCTTAAACTAATAATGGACCTCCACGTCCCTAAACTAAAATATGGACCACTACGTCCTTAAACTGGCGATGGACCGAAACGTCCTTAAACTAATAATGGACCTCCACGTCCCTAAACTGGAATATGGACCACCACGTCTTTAAACTGGCGATGGACCACCACGTCCCTAAACTGGAACAATAGATCCTCCAAATGCTCTTTTGCCGGATCTAAATGATCCCGTTTAAGTTGATCTTAGCCCCAAACACGGCTAACGTATCCTTAAACATTCAAATGGACTGTAAAAATCCAAATTGACTTTGGTTCAAGGGTACATCTCTGAACTCCTCTGACATCTGCCGTTGTAATTCTTCAACGACGTTAGAGAGGTGATGAGTCCCGATGGCCAGATATTAAATGGATTATCACGTTAAATTGATCTTAGTCTCAAACAGGACTATCGTATCCTTAACGATCGTTTAAGTTGATCTTAGCCGCAACACGACTAATGCATCCTTAAACTAAAAGCACCAAACCCAAATCTAAGTAAATACGGATTTGGACTAATCCACATCCTACGGGCGACGGCATTACTCAGTCTCCGTATACAATCCACGGGCAACCACAAACAAAACAAATACACACGACACGAAGTGAAATTCTGGAGAAGGAGAAAGCTGTTACCGCGATGCGGTAGCGTAATTAACTGCAGGGGCTTGCGCCTGCAGGGAAGAGCGTCCCCACAATCAAAAACCCCTCAAGCGAGGGGAATCTGACGAAGTCTGCTACATCGGCCGCATCCGTCTAAACCTCCGATACACGGTGCCATAAATCAACTTGGCATCTTCGGAGAGGTAGACGGATAAAACCATATAGCATCTGCCCTGAATCTCAGGCTAGACGTCCTCACGTCGTCGCCGTCTTTCGGAGGGGAACAGATTCTGGCACGCCCAGTGGGACCTTTTCCTCTTTCCACTCCACACTTCGTATGTCGTCTTCGCGAACCAGTCGCGGTTTGTTAATGGTTGCCTTCGGATTTCAAGTTACTAAGATTTGGCCCTTTGCCTGGCGCAGAACTCAAGATTCAATGGCCTCTAATTGCACCAACTGCTCGAAGTGCCACTGCAACGGACGCTCCACCCCACTGGGAGGTGTAGCATATGGGCCCTAAGCGGCTTCCTTCCTCACTCTGCCGGTAGACCAGGTGACCCAAGCCACCATTGGCCTGTTCTTCGGGACCACGATCCCACCTACAAGCTTCTCTGAGCCAATACCTGCACCGGAAGTGAACAAGAAGTCGGTCTTCGACCGGCTTACGGCTACGACGACCCCTGTCAATGGGTCGCCCACTACCAAACCGACAGCCTCTGTTTTCACCAGACTAAATCAGACTCCAAATTGGCTGTCCTAAGGAAAGCAATAACTGCTGCTCCAGAAGTCGTCAAGGCGACTTCCCCTGTCAAAGAGTCAGTCTTTTCAAGACTGACGATTCCTGCTCCTGCCCCTGCCCGAGGATCTGTCTTCGACAGGTTAAAAATCATCCCTCAAAGGACAACCTCAGTCTTTAAAAGGTTAACACCAGCCGCGCCTCATTCAGACAGGGGGCAAAAAGAAGCAACCTCTATCTCCGAGCCAGTCCCAACGGCTCGTCGTGCTCGACATCGCCACTGGCAACGAGTAAGGAAGGCAGGGGGCAACTCCCCCTCAGGGCTAACTCCACCGGCTCCAGTGGTGGAAGTCAACGCTGCTGTTCCAACTGGGAACAGCTTTGAACTGCTGAGAAGGGTACGGAAGAACTCTCCAACCGCTACATTAAAAAGATCTCCTCCGCCCGCGGAGAGAGTTCCGGAAACGAAGCAAGAACAGCCCCCTCAACGGCTGTCCTCAAAAATTTATAAAGTTTGGCGGAGAATTCAAGACTCTGTGATTGACCCAGGTCGCTCTCGTCAACAAAAAAAGGCGAAAGTGGAAAAAGAAAAGGACCGTCCGATCAAACAGGACAGGATGACAGTCGCTAGGGTGCCCACTGCAATGGCCCCTCCAACCTCAACGGCCCACAAAAGAAGAAGGCCGGAGAAAACTCCCGCGCCCGCGGCAAATGCCAAAGGTGGTGAGCCTAAACGCCCTAAGTCCGGGGGCATGATAGTTCATACAGTTTATGTGGCATCGGGAAAGAAGGATAGCCGCATATCAACAGGTCATAGACCGCACACGAGGTCAGTGACCAAGGCTCAGGAGCAGCAGCAGAAGCTCCAAGAAATGATGAACGCTATGGCCGCACTTACAGGGCCAAAAGAAAACCCTGAAACGTCCTTGGATGAACGCTAAGAGGAAGAAACCGACGCCGAATTCCTTCGTCGGATATTGGAAAAGAAGGACAAAGAGGCTGCTGAACAAGCCGCCAACATACAGCGTATGGGCCTCCTCTTCCAAGACATGATAGGGATGATGATACAGCAAGATCCTCCGACCGAAGAGCCCCGATCGTCCTTGGAGATGATAGGGGAGAGACATCAAATCCTCCGCCAGCCCTATCAACAGCTAAGGAGGATACAATCTCTAAAGATGATTTGGACGAGTACATAGCCCAATAAATACGGGTTCATCATGCGACCGAAGCAGCCGGCCAGGTCGTAAAAAGGGGGCGGCCATATCCAAGTTGGTACGACCAAATCAAGTACCCGCCAGGTTACACAATTCACAAGTTCCATATCTATAAGGGGACGGGCAATCCTCACCAGCACGTTGCCCAGTTCAGGGCACTCTGCGGCAACACTGGTGGTGATGACAAGCTTTTACTTCGCCAGTTTGTTGGAAGTTTATCGGATACGGCGTTCGAGTGGTACTCTGAGCTCCCGAACGACTCTATCAAAACCTTCGCGGAAATGGAGCTATTGTTTACTCAGCGTTTTGCAAGCGCCAGTGAACGTACCCCGATGACGGCACTAATTAACGCCAGGGTAAAACCCGGCGAGACGTGGGTTCAGTACGCTATACGATGGCGGAACTTATGGTCGAAGTGCGAGCAGCGCATTGAAGAAGCTCCCGCGGTGGGTATGTTTGTAGGAACCCTTGATCCACAAGCAACCATCTCGCAATTTATGATGTTTTTCAAGCCAACTACCTTCCAGGCTTTGATTGACAAGCTAGCGCAGATGGATCAGATGGGCCATAAACCCCCTCTTCCAAAGCCGGACTCCCGAAATGACAAAGGAAAGGGAAAAGCGATCGTCGTCGCTAATGCTCAACAACAACCGAGCGATTCGAAGCCGATTGCTCGTCAAAATAATATGCGTCCGTACGTAGCCCTTGAGGAGAGGCTAGGACGTTCTTACTCCTTTCCCCGCGATAAAACGAGGAGGTTATTCGAGCTGGCGTTGCGCAACAGACTCATAAATCTGCCGGATCCAAAACGTCCGTTGCAACCAAGTGACGTCAACGAGCCCAACTACTGTCCTTATCATCGAGTACTAGGCCATCTGATCGAAGATTGCTACGTTTTCAAGAATTGGCTTGAAAACCAGTACCGACAGGGCAAGTTCACGTTATCTGACAAATGGAAGGTGAATCCCCCGCAGCCCCACACCTATAAGGGGACGAATACGCCGGGGGCTACATGCTCCGTCATTGAAGAAGCTCCTTGGGAGGTTGTATTATCAGCCAAGACAAAGAGGATGCTAAATGATCTTCAGACATGTCCAGCGATCAAGTGGAAGAACCCGTTGGAACCGCAGGTCATTGAAGGGATGTTAAAGCCACGTCCAACTCCAAAGACCGATGGTGGTAGCTCAAACACTTGCATCCAGCCGTCAAAATCTTCGAGAAAGAAGAGGAAGAAATCTAAGAAGCCCGTGAAGCCTGGCGACAAGCGCACGGACTTACAAAAGCAAATTGACGTGCTAAATGAATACAACCAGAAGGCACGGAATCCCATTACATTCCAAGAGTTTCTCAACCACGTCTTTCAAGAGGAAGGTGAGGGAGAAAGTTCGTCAGATGAATCTGAAGAATGCGTGGCGAGCTGTCATGTGATTTTCCATTCGCTCACGAACGGTGAGGAAACTTCTTGTACTGAAACGCTGGGGGCAGATCCTGAATCAAAAATTCTGGGGCCATCAGATGAAGTGATTGACGCATTCCTTAATGAAGCTCGGTTGAAAAGTAAAGCTGATCGAGAGCGCGAGGCGGCTATATTTGAAAGGGCCAAGCGCCAGCGACTCGATGAAGGAGCTGAGACGATCCCGTTGGAGCTAAACACCTCCGCTACTGACAAAAGCCAATTCAAGACGAGGAAAAAGTTTGCTAAGGCCATATCAATGGGCATGAAGCTACCATCCTCTGAAGGAAACATCACCGGTGAAGTGGAAACGCACCCCTCCTATTGCTTATATCATCAAAAGATTTTGCACCCCACACAAGAGTGCAAAGCTTTCGATAGATGATGGCAAAGATATGTTGCTCATCGACAGTACTTTAAGCGAGAGAAACGCAAAACTCGTCGAGAGCAAAGAAATACGACCGAAGGACTTAAAAGAACGGCTGGCGATTGTTGCATGGTTAACACCGGTGGATCACAAGTGCCTACATTCGGGAGTGATTCTGATGAAGAGCTAGAACTTGCCCCTCTCTTTAAAGAGTCCGCTTCGGGAAAAGAAGAAGAACCGAAGGTCTGCGAAAATATCCAGCTGCGGAATCGGACGCTGTCTGAAAAGAACCTCGGACCCTTAAACAAAAAAGATAAAGGGAAAGAAAAAGTCTCTGAAGATATCATCTTAGATGACCAAGTGGTGGAAGAGCTAGCTGCCAAAGACCCGCCAAAGAAGAATAAGGTGGATTACAACGTCTTAGCGCATCTGAGGAAGCTACCCTCACAGCTCAGCATTCTTGACACTCTTTTGCTATCAAAGGAGGCGAGAGATTCGTTAATTAAGGCACTCCAAGATCCGGAACAATTCCAAGCATGCCTGGCTGAGGAAAAGATGAAGGATGAATTAGAGGAAGTGCACACGGCCGATGTCACTTTCGGCGATGAGGACCTTCTCCTTGGGACGTGCGAACACAATCGCCCCCTCTATGTCTCAGGATACTGCCATGATATAAAGATAGGCAAAATCCTGATCGACAATGGATCCTCCGTTAATCTCCTCAATGTACGGGTCTTAAAAGAAATCTGCATGAGCGTCCAGCACCATGCTCGGGATAAGATCACCATCTCCGGGTTCGACTCCCGGTCATCAAGAACTCTTGGGTCTGTGATACTGACGCTACGCTTCGGACTGCTCGTCATGGACATTAAGTTCCACGTCATAGACGCCAAGACATGCTACAACGCTTTGCTCGGCCGGCCATGGTTACACGAGTACAACATCATCCCTTCTGCACAGCATCAGTGTATGAAATATTTTAAGGATGGTTTCGAGTATACCGTGACGGGAGAATTGAACCCGTTCTCTGTGAACGAGGTCCGCAAATACGAAGATGACAAATACTTCTTACCGGATTTCGAAGATACGGAGAAGTGTCATAAGCCGGAGAATAAAGCTAACGCTACCATCCCTGTCTTCGGCAGTGATGCTGAGGAGGAAGAGCAGATAGTTTATTCGGGTCCGCCCCAACACAACAAGCCAGGACCATCGGATCCTACATTGATCTTTGGCAGCGACTCAGAAGATGAAGTCCATGCTGTATTCTCTGCTCGACCTTCAATACAAACGTCCGCTGACGAAGAACAAAGTCTACAAGTCGCCATAGTGCCGCTTAAACACCATAAAGAACTGGATGGACTTAATATCTACAGTGTAGAAGAGTTGCGGACATTCTATATCCCTCCCAGGCGAGAGAGCGAGAAAGCAATTCTGTTTTACCGCTCTGAAGAAACCAAGGTAGAAAAAGAAATCTGGCATGGCGCGGATCCTACGATCGACAGGCTTCAGCCTATCCGTCTTCCTAGATATTATACAGAGGGTTTGAAGAAGCTGCTGAAATGCCAGGGGATATCCTTCAAACAGACCGTTCGAAAAGCCAAGTTCTATGACAAAGTTTGGAACGTCCCCGGGACTCAACGCAAACTGCCTAACGGAAGAATGGAAACAAAAGGGCTTGGATACATCCGGTCAAAGAAACGAGAGTTACTACCCGGCTGCTACGTCGTGTATGACCTTGATGAAGAAGCGGATGCTCAATGGGAGGATGCTAATCCTAAGCCAGTGAAAGTTCCAGATGCAAACGAGCCCAGTCCGTCGTTCGAGGAACAAATGGACAAACTTATAAAGAAAGCTGGTCAAAAAGTCCGAGATGATCACAACCACGAGACGGCCATCTACGAGAAAGCCAAGACGCAACGTCTTCTCCATCAGGCCGTAAAGGATGAAAATGCCGCTCCTTGTCAACCTGTTATAAAGATGGCTCAACGCAAAAACAGAAATAAGTCGAAAGGCCAAAAAAGCACTCAACAGCAACAAAGCAGGGCTAAGAAGCCACGCAAACGGGAGTCGAGCGTTATCGATCTATCCCTTATGAAGAAAATGGGTCGAGCATACTCGTTTCCGCGGGACAAGCCGAAGAAGATACTCGATCTTGCTCTAAAACATCAAATGCTTACATTGCCGGAGTCTAAACATCCCGAACGAGCGGGCGAAGTCTCTGACCCAAATTATTGCTCTTACCATCGAGTAATAGGGCATCCTCTTGAAGATTGCTTCACCTTCAAGAATTGGGTCGAAGATCAGCATCAGCTTGGCAAATTCACTCTGTCTGACAACTGGAGGGTAGCGCCGCCACAGAAGCACAAGCCCAAGGCCACGAAAGAAGAACCGGTTCCACATTAGGATTAGAAGCGAATTTGCACCTGTCACATGATTACAGTATTAAAAGAAGAGCCCGAGGACATAGATGAGCTCCCTTGGTGCTTCGAAAACAGCAGCGACGAGATAATCTCAGAATTCCCACCAGCGCCAAAAGAGCTGGAAGATGGAATCCATACCATTGCAGATAACCTCAAGAAGATTGAGTTGGGGACGACAAATGATCCACGACCGACATTCATCAGCGAGTTACTATCTGAAGAAAGGGTAGCTGCGTTAAAGGATGTGCTTCTGCAGCATAGAGATTGCTTCGCGTGGAACTATTCCGAAATGCCGGGACTAGATCCAGAAATTGCTGTACACAAATTGGCGATATCCCCAGACATCAAGCCAGTCAAACAGGCGCCGAGGAGAATGCGGCTCGAGCTCGAGATGAGTATCAATGCCGAGGTCAAGAAGCTGACCGACTCTGGCTTTATCCAGGAGGTTCAATATCCTGAATGGATCGCTAACATCGTCCCGGTGATGAAGAAAAATGGGACGGTGCGCATATGCGTGGACTTTCGGGATCTCAATAAAGCTTGCCCGAAGGATGATTTCCCAGTGCCAGTCACCGAACTGATGATAGAAAATACATCCACTCATGAGATTTTCTCCTTCATGGATGGCTCATCATGGTATAATCAGATAAAGATGCATCCCGAAGACCAGAAGCACACCGCCTTCAGGACCCATCTAGGTATATTCTGTTATAAAGTGATGCCCTTCGGTTTAAAGAATGCCGGTGCCACTTATCAAAGGGCCATGACAAAGATCTTCGATGACCTTATACACGAAATCGTCGAATACTATATCGACGATCTCGTGGTTAAAAGCAAATCATACGAGGAACATCTCGAGCATTTGAAGACCGTATTTCAACGCCTTCAGCAATACAACTTGAAGATGAACCCGCTCAAGTGTGCATTCGGAGTTTCCTCAGGCAAATTCCTAGGATTCATTGTTCGACACTGAGGTATTGAAATAGATCCGTCAAAGATCAAAGCGATCATGGAAATGCCTCCGCCGAGGACTCTCAAACAGTTGCGGTCTCTCCAAGGAAAGCTCGCATATATTCGGCGATTTATAGCCAACCTCTCTGGCAAGTGCCGCCCTTACAGTCACCTGATGAAGAAGGGAACTCCATTCGTCTGGGATCAAAAATGCCAGCGCGCACTGGACGAAATTAAACGGTACCTGCAGAACCCGCCGGTGTTGGCTGCTCCGGTCAAGGGAAAACCCTTCATTCTTTATACAACCGCCCTCGAAGGTTCCTTAGGCGCATTATGGGCACAAGAGAACGATCAAGGAAAAGAAAGAGCACTCTACTACTTAAGTGGAGTTTTGCTGGGGGCAGAAAGCAATTACTCTCCCATTGAAAAACACTGCCTGGCGTTGGTCTTCGCGATAACAAAGCTCAGGCACTATGCGTTGGCGCACGAAATCCATCTCATTTCAAAGGTGGACCCCCTTAAATACTTGATGTCGAAGGCCATGTTGACGGGACGACTCGCTAAATGGGCCCTGCTCTTGATGGAGTTCTCCATAATATATCAACCTCTCAAGGCAGTGAAAGGCCAGGCCATCGCCGACTTCCTTGCTGAGCTCCCGATACCTGCCGATTCTCTTCTGAATTGCGATTTGCCAGACGAACATGTGTTTGACGTGATCGACGGTAGTGATACCCAATGGGAAATTTATTTCGATGGAGCATCTTCCATGAAAAAACGCAAACAAAGTACCCCTATAATCAAATCGGAGGTAGGCCTCATCTTCGTGACTCCACAAGGAGGGATAATGCGTTTCGCTTTCTCCTTAACAGAGCCGAGGACGAATAACGAAGCCGAATATGAAGCCTTGATAGCAGGTCTTGAGATCGCCATTGACATGGGAATTGAAGACCTCCTTATATACGGGGATTCTCAACTGGTCGTTAGTCAAGTAAATGGCGACTACCAAACGTGCAAAACAGAACTGGTGAAGTACGGCGAAAAAGTGCAACAACTGTTGACCCAAATTCCCTCCTATACTTTGGAGAACATACCGCGTGCGGAAAACAGCAACGCAGACGCATTGGCCAAACTTGCTAAAGAACTGGCTGACGAGAATCTCGATGACGTTAGAATCGTGGTACAAAGCCGTCAAGTGCTTGCCCCAGCAGAAATATCTCCGGAATCATCCGAAGAGAAAGGAGCGACTGAGCAAACGACCCTGCAAGTAAAAGACCGGGAAAAGGCTGAGGATTGGAGAGAAGTCTTCATAGACTACTTTAGGTCCCACCGAATGCCTGAAGAAGTGTCCACAAGACATCAGCTCATGAAGCGGGCTCTATCTTTCGCCTTCATCAACGATACTCTGTACAAGAGATCGTTTGATTCTCTGTGGTTGAGATGCCTGGGACCTGACGAAGCGAAAAGAGTCATTCAGGAAGTTCACGACGGACTCTGCGGTTCTCACCAAGCGGGCCCGAAGATGAAGTTGAAGATAAAACGGATGGGCTACTACTGGCCCACGATGATTCAGGACTGCCTCGAATATGCGAAGCAATGCTACTCATGCCAAATCCATGGGGACTTCATCCACCAGCATCCAAATCCACTACATCCAACGGTAGCTAGCTGGCCATTCAAGATGTGGGGAACTGACATAGTCGGTCCTATCGAACCAGCATCGTCTAGGGGACATCGTTTCATCCTGGCGACGACTGACTACTTCTCTAAATGGGCAGAAGCAGTGCCGTTAAGAGAAGTGAAGACGGAAAATATCCTCCACTTCTTCAAGACGCACGTCATATATCGGTTTGGAACGCCAAGACGGATCATCTCCGATAACGGGCCAGCCTACAGAAGCCACAAAATCAGTCGCTTCGCGCAACAGCATAATATAGACTGGAGATATTCCTCAGTTTATAATCCGCGAGCTAACGGTCTAGCTGAGGCCTTCAACAAGACCTTGACAAAGATCATGAAGAAAACAGTATCACGAAATAAGAAAGACTGGCACGAAAGACTGCAAGAAGCTCCTTAGGCGTATGAACTACGTTTAAAACGGCCACGAACGCAACGCCGTACGCGTTGGTGTTCGGTACAGAAGCAGTACTTCCCCTCGAGATAGAGCTACCCTCTCTACGAATGGCAGTCCACTACGAGCTGACTAACGAAGAAAATGCTAACCTTCGGCTTGAGGAGCTTGATGCCCTTGAAGAAACGCGGCTCATAGCGCAACAAAATCTGGAAGCTTATAAAGCAAAGATGACGCGCTCATACGAAAGATTGACCCAACCGAGGACATTCCGCCAAGGCGAACTCGTGCTAGTGGTCAAAAGGCCTATGATCCCCAATCGCGCCAAGCGGGGAAAATTCGAGCCAAACTACGAAGGCCCGTACATCATAGATAAGGTCTACCAGGGTGGGGCCTATCTACTCATCGACATGCACGGTGAAAGGCCTTTCAGGCCAATAAACGGTCGCTTCCTAAAGAGATACTACGCTTAATGAGCCACAGCCTAGGTCAATGATAGATGACGACGACTATGTCCGCTCGCTATCTTCCTAAGCTCAAACTCTATCAGCAGTAACCAGCCTTTTCAAAGTCGGACCGAAATGTCCTTAAACTAATAGCAGACCGAAACGTCTTTAAACTACTACCGCAGCATCCTCAGGCTGACGAGATTAAAAAAAGAAAAAAAAGAGAAAAAAAAAGAAAATAATAAAAAAAATGAATGATAAAAAAAAATGGTATGTCCACAAGCAAAAAGGGGCACGGATGAAAACCCGGAAAGGCTCCGTGAGTAAAAACAGCAGGGCTACCGGCAAGTGTTCGTGAAAACCCGAAAGGGCGCGACCTCGTAAAAAAAAAGAGAAAAAGAAAATTAAAAAAACAAAAAAAAAACGGTATGTCCATAAGCAAAATGGGCACGGATGAAAACCCGAAAGGGCTCCGTGAGTAAAAACAGCAGGGCTACCGGCGAGTGTTTGTGAAAACCTGAAAGGGCGCAACCTCGTTAAAGGACACTTATAGGATCCTCTCGACCTTGTAAGGAGAAACCACCTGCGTGAGATCCTTACGACTCACAAGGGAGCAACACACTTAGAGATCCCCACGATTCCTAAGAAGACAATACACTTGCGAGATCCTCACGACTCGTAAGGAGAACTCTCTTATGGGACCCTCACGGCTCATAAGATTTGAAAGTCTTAACTTACAGAGACCTAAACCTGTGCTTAAGCACCCCCCACAACCTTCGATATTGCCCTACAAGTGGTTCAATACTGACCCTTGTATACAATCCACGAGCGCAAATAAACATTTCCCTAATCAAGTCTCATCCGAGACTGTATGTTCGCATGATGAACAACCCTTATACGTCCTCTCGACTTACAAGGAGAAAACCCTCTTGTAGGATCCTTACGACTTACAGAGGAACATACACTTAGGAATCCTCACGATTCCTAAGGAGAAAATACACCTACAAGATCCTCACGACTTGTAGGGAGAAAAACCTTTGTGAGACTCTTACGGCTCATGAAGTCAAAAGCCTTAGTCGACAGGACCTTAACCCTGTTCGCTAAGCCACCCTTGTTCGACATCAACAGAGGCAGATGATGATTCGCTCCTGGCAATATCCCAGTTTTAGCGGTGCTGATGCCGAAATCGGTGTTTAATTTCAGGTTTACGGCGAAAAGCCAGTAGGCCGCACATGCATATGAAATAGCCGAAATGATGGGGTAACTTGCAATAAAAAACAGCAAGTAAAAATGTATGCATGCAAAATAGCCGAAATGATTGGGCAACTCGTAATAAAAAGCAGCGAGTAAAAATAAAAAATAGCCGAAATGATTGGGCAACTCAAAAAAAAAGCAGTGAGTAAAAATAATAAAATAAAATAAAAATAGCCGAAATGATTGGGCAACTCGCAATAAAAAAAACAGCGGGTAAAAATAAAATAAATAGCTGAAATGATGGGGCACCGCGAAAAATAGCCGAAATGATTGGGCAATCGCGACTTTCGCGATATAAAAGCTGAAATGATAGAGCATCGCGGAGATAAAACAAAAAAAATGATGATAAAACTTTGGCCCTATAGTTAAGATCACATCGATCCCTGTATACAATCCAAGGGCGTAAACAAACAAGAGGGAACCATACTTTCCCAACAGGCTCCGCCAGAAGACGAAGCCAAATCTCAACGGTTCAGTCCAATTCCGAAGAAACCAATGTCTTTAGCAAATTCCTCGACTCACGGAAACAAACACTCCTTGACGAGAGCCTCATGATCCGCGTCGACTCGCAGAGCCACCAGTGCCTCCGTGGGAAATCCTCGACTCGTTTCAAACCCCAAGGAAACAAATAATCCTTGGCGCTAGGGAAACAAATAATCCCTAGCAAATTCCTCGACTCACGGATACAAACACTCCTTGACGAGAGCCACCTAATCCGCGTCGACTCGCAGAGCCACCAGTGCCTCCGTGGGAAATCCTCGACTCGTTTCAAACCCCAAGGAAACAAATAATCCTTGGCTCTTGGGAAACAAATAATCCCTAGCAAACCCCTCGACTCACGGATACAAACACTCCTTGACGAGAGCCTCCTGATCCGCGTCGACTCACAGAGCCACCAGTGCCTCCGTGGGAAATTCTCGACTCGTTTCAAACCCCAAGGAAACAAATAATCCTTGGCGCTTGGGAAACAAATAATCCCTAGCAAACTCCTCGACTCACGGATACAAACACTCCTTGACGAGAGCCTCCTGATCCGCGTCGACTCACAGAGCCATCAGTGCCTCCGTGGGAAATTCTCGACTCGTTTCAAACCCCAAGGAAACAAATAATCCTTGGCGCTAGGGAAACAAATAATCCCTAGCAAATTCCTCGACTCACGGATACAAACACTCCTTGACGAGAGCCTCCTCATCCGCGTCGACTCGCAGAGCCACCAGTGCCTCCGTGGGAAATCCTCGACTCGTTTCAAACCCCAAGGAAACAAATAATCCTTGGCGCTTGGGAAACAAATAATCCCTAGCAAACTCCTCGACTCACGGATACAAACACTCCTTGACGAGAGCCTCCTGATCCACGTCGACTCGCAGAGCCACCAGTGCCTCCATGGGAAATCCTCGACTCGTTTCAAACCCCAAGGAAACAAATAATCCTTGGCGCTTAGGAAATAAATAATCCCTAGCAAACTTCTCGACTCACGGATATAAACACTCCTTGACGAGAGCCTCTTGATCCGCGTCGACTCACAGAGCCACCAGTGCCTCCGTGGGATATTCTCGACTCGTTTCAAACCCCAAGGAAACAAATAATCCTTGGCGCTAGGGAAACAAATAATCCCTAGCAAATTCCTCGACTCACGGATAAAAACACTCCTTGACGAGAGCCTCCTGATCTGTGTCGACTCACAGAGCCACCACTGCCTCCGTGGGAAATCATCGACTCGTTTCAAACCCCAAGGAAACAAATAATCCTCGGCGCTTGGGAAACAAATAATCCCTAGCAAATTCCTCGACTCACGGATACAAACACTCTTTGACGAGAGCCTCCTGATTCGCGTCGGCTTGCAGAGAAACCAGTGTCTCCGCTGGAAATTCCCGATTCGTCCCAACTTGCAAGATGAAGCCTCAGGCAGCAGGGACTAGAAAAAAACTTGCTTCCTGAACAATGGGACCCTGCAAGTCGATCCAAAAAGATCTCTTGCATACTATTCACGGGTCTCACTCTCCAAAGTCGAGTTTCGACAAGGAGGGAAACAACCGCTTACGGGTCCTCTCGACTCATAAGAGGGAAAAATTCTCTTATAGGATCCTTACGACTTATAAGAGAAAACCACACTTAGGAATCCTCACGATTTCTAAGAAGAAAAACCCACCTACGAGATCCTCTCGATCCGTAGGGAGAAAAGTCTCTATGAGACCCTCACGGCTCATAGAGTTGAAAAGTCTTAGGCAGCAGATCTGAACCTGCGGCCTAAGCCATCGCTGTTTCTTAAGAAAGTCAAGATGCTTACTCTATTATATGCTATTTGTAACAGCATGCTGATGATAAGAGAGTGACGGAAAGAGCATCTGATCTGCATTTAATCAAGCGTTCGAGACACATTAATTCATGCAAAAGATTCAGAACAAAAGATAAGACAGGCTAGGAAAAACAAAAAATTTCATTAATTTCGCCAGAAGTTCTTACAATCATAAAAGCAACAAACTAAAAACATTATTACAAGGGAATAACCTCGAACCCAGGGCATGGATTGAGGAACTCAAAAGCTACTCTATCTATGACTTTCCAGGCCTCGCGGACCATCCTAGTATGCTTTCTTTCACGAGCACAAGCATCAGGGTCCCCCCTGATGTCTTCCACCCTCCGATAAGCAGCAAGTATGGCGGACTGTTGAAAGACCTCGTGCAAGAGATCGATAAGACTGTCTCGCCGTCTCTTCGAGATAAAGTTCAACAGGTACACCGAGTGCACCTTGTCCTCAGCAGCATCCAACGCCCTAAGTGGCACGCCGTAACAGAAGAGGGGAAGCGCTTCCCAGATGGCTCCCACGATAAGCTTAAGGAGGGAGGAACGTCGGGGGAGCAGTGGACCATTGTACGCGTCGAAACGACTCATTATTTCAGCGCACTCCTCGTTTGTGAACTCTCGATTTTGAGAGCGGCCAAGTCGGCGGATGTCCCCGTAAGAGATGATCTCGTTGAGAGCATACATGTGGGCGTTCATTGTTCCTGTGAAAGAGGATCGACAGAATTATCAGAAAGACTGATTAAACAAAACGATATGATGAATAAAATGCCACCTTCAAACTCTAAGATCAATGAAACACTCTTAAGAGTTCTTTTAGATCAAAGGGATCTATGTTTTGCCAAAGATGCAAGTTTCTGTTCATGGGTTGAGAAACCCTGAAACAGATTCCTGAGAGCAAAGCTCTACTTGGTGAAACCCCAAAAGGATTTCCTTTAGATCAAAAGATCTATGAGAGCAAGGCTCTGTTAATTAAGCTAAATTTGATTTAATTTAAAATTTTACCTAAAAGGGTGCTGGGTTTTGAACTTTGAAAGTTCTTAAAACAAGAGCAAAGCTCTGAAGTTTTTTTTTTGAAAATAAAAATCTTAAAGATGATAATCATCTGTTGAGGACCAAAGGTCCTATTTATAGGTATCAAATGCCCTTTCAACTTCCAACAGTCACTGCAACGGTTGGAACTCTGTCACCGTTGCGCTCACGTTCCGGGGCCACGTAAGCGCAACGGTGGGGGGCACTTGTTTACCCCAATCAGAGCAAAACTCTGTTCAAATTCCGAGGCGGAAGATGAAGCAACCCCCCAATCAGAAGCAAAGCTTTGCTTTGAAAATTTAAACTTCAATAAATAAAGCAGCGCTTCAGATCCTTTGCGCTGCGCGCAACGCGCCACGTGTCTGGCGCAGATGCATTAGCGCGGCGTCCAAAAAGGCGCGCTCAATCAGAGCAAAGCTCTGTTAAAGGAAGCAACGCTTCAGCTACACGAGCATTGCGCTGCGCGACGCGTGTCAGCACAGACGCGGTAGCGCAGTTGCGCTGCGCGACGCGTGTCAGCGCAGACGCGCTAGCTCAGTTGCGCTGCGCTCTGCGCCGCGCGACGCGTGTCAGCGCAGACGCGCTAGCGCAGTTGCGCTGCGCTCTGCGCCGCGCGAGCTGTTTCATAGAAGGGAAAAGGCTAAGTGCTAAAGGCAATTTACCCTTGCAAAATTACATGCACTTGATAATAACAAATTAAAATTATACGATGCACAAGCGCAACAGAGAACTAAAGTAAAAGAACCCTTAACAGATAATGAAATACTTGATTAAAAAGAAAAATACTTATTCATTATTGTCATTATTACATTTAAAAAAGATCACCGAATACGGGATCAGAAAGACAAGGGTTCACAGAAAGAAAGAGAAGATTATTCAGCTCCCTCTCCGTCTTCTCCATCATGTCGAAACGGCGATCCTCCTGAGGGGTAGCCATCCAACGGTCGACGCCGCACTCCTGGGAAAAAGTGGCGATGACAACCCGACGAGCCCGTATCTGGCTCAGCAAGTGGAGAGAGCAGTCCCTCAGGGCTTTGGTGATCAAGTGCGCTTCGAGAAAGCACTCAATCTTGTCCTCGGCGGTATCCAGCATTGCCGAGGACATCTCTGCTGGAGGAGGGAGAATGCCGGCGAGCACCGAGGCAAGGATCATCCGAAGCCAAATGGAATTCGGAGGGAGAGGAGACCCCACACGAGTCAAAAGCTCGTGCAGTGCAGCATCGCACTGCTCGTCCGAGAGGGAAGGGTCCACCAGGCGCGCAGCAAAACGGGGAACAATGTCCCGAATCGGCACCTCCCATGGCTGTCGGCGGGCATGAGGACGGTTGCAAGCCATGATCGAAGAAGTTCTCTGAAAATGAAGAAAAGGCTCAGCCTTGAATTATATATATATATACCCAAGCACAGAAAATCCTGTGCACAATGAAATCATTTCCAAGGTCCGGAAAATCAGAATTTTGGAAATACAAGTTTGACTTAAAAAAAGGATATGAAAAGATATCTCAGGCGAAGCGACGCTTCTGATTTTCCCGAAAATCTAAGCTTTAATAAATGAAGCAATGCTTCAGATCCTCTGCGCTGAGCGCAGGGCGACACGTGTCAGCGCAGTTGTGCAAGCGCTGCGCTGCGTGACACGTGTCAGCGCAGATGCGCTAGCGCAGTTGCGCTGCGCTGTGCGCCGCGCGACACCTGTCAGCGCAGATGCGCTGGCGCAGTTGCGCTGCGCAACACGTGTCACATGCTGGGGCATTTGCGCGCTAAACAGAATTAAAATTCTAAGAGATCTTTTCTGTTCTTGATAAAACAAGAAGATTTTCTTCTGTAAAACAGAAACCCTTGGATCAAAGATCCAACGATGGGGAAAATTCCCCAAATCACTCAGAGAAAGATCTCTTTAACAAATTTAACTAATTTATGGGCACTATAAAAAGGACCCCAGGCCTCAATTCAAAGAAGGAGGGAAAAACATTTTCTATAAAAAAAGAGAGAAAGAGAACTCTGAAGAACTCTTTAAGAAAAAAATGTAAAAACCTTTAGAAGGAAGAGAAAGTTCTCTTATGAACAGATCATAGATCTAAAAATAAGATCAAGGATCTTTAATAAAAATAAAAATATATATATAATAAAATAGTGCTTTGCACTTTTTATGAACCTTTGGTTCTTTGAGATAAGAAAAAACAAGAAAAAACTTATCTTTACTTTGATCTAAATTAGATCAAGAAATCAAATAGTGCTTTGCACTCCTGTTTTTGAATCTAAAAGATTCTTAGTGCTTTGCACTTCCAAACTGCGATGTTGCGCTCTTGGGAGAGCACCACGTGTCAGCTACAGAACAATTTGCACTACGCGCTATTGAAATAGAGCTTTGCTCTCTGGAATTGGCGCAACTCACCAGAGCGCGCCACGTGTCAGCGGCGCAACAGCACAGCGCACTAGCACAGCGCACTGTGCTGTTGCACCTGCGCTCACCAGAGCAGGACACGTGTCCCCATCATAAGCGATTGCGCTCAATAATTGGCGTAAAGCGCCTGACAAGCCACTATCAGATGATTAATGCACTGCATTATTTACAGAAGGGCCAAGCCCAATTAAAAAGGGCCTAACAGGCCAAATTAAATGCAATGCATTACTTTAAAAAGGGCAGAGCCCAAATAAAAAACAGATGCTGCGCATCATTTATAAAAGGGCAGAGCCCAAATAAAGGTCTAATAGACCAAACAAAAATACCATGCATTATTAAACAAGAGCAGAGCCCCAGTAAAGGCCTAACAGGTCAAATGCAAATAAAATGTTGAACATTTTCAACTGGACTTAGCCCAATTCTGGCCGTAAGTCCTTAAGTTAAATTGAACTGAGCGCAAATGCTCTCTTAAATCAATTTACCTCCGGTTCGAGGGTACATCTCCGAACTCCTCTGACACTTCTCGTTGTAATCCTTCAACGACGTCAGAGAGGCGACGGGTCCCAACAACCACACATGGATATGGACTGCGGGGTCCTTAAACTCGTGGACCGAAACGTCCCTAAACTAATGTCAGACCGAAACGTCCTTAAACTAATAGTGGACCGAAACGTCCCTAAACTAATGTTGGACCGAAACGTCCTTAAACTAATAGTGGACCGAAACGTCCCTAAACTAATGTTGGACCACTACGTCCTTAAACTGGCGATGGACCGAAACGTCCTTAAACTAATAATGGACCTCCACGTCCCTAAACTGGAATATGGACCACTACGTCCTTAAACTGGCGATGGACCGAAACGTCCTTAAACTAATAATGGACCTCCACGTCCCTAAACAGGAATATGTACCATCACGTCCCTAAACCGGCGATGGACCACCACGTCCCTAAACTGGAAAATAGAGCCTCCAAATGCTCTTTTGCCGGATCTAAATGATCCCGTTTAAGTTGATCTTAGCCCCAAACACGGCTAACGTATCCTTAAACATTCAAATGGACTGTAAAAATCCAAATTGACTTTGGTTCAAGGGTACATCTCTGAACTCCTCTGACATCTGCCATTGTAATCCTTCAACGACGTTAGAGAGGTGATGAGTCCCAATGGCCAGATATTAAATGGATTATCACGTTAAGTTGATCTTAGTCTCAAAAAGGACTATCGTATCCTTAACGAACGTTTAAGTTGATCTTAGCCGCAACGCGACTAATGCATCCTTAAACTAAAAACACCAAACCCAAATCTAAGTAAATACGGATTTGGACTAATCCACGTCCTACGGGCGATGGCATTACTCAGTCTCCGTATACAATCCACGGGCAACCACAAACAAAACAAATACACACGACACGAAGTGAAATTCTGGAGAAGGAGAAAGTTGTTACCGCGATGCGGTAGCGTAATTAACTGCAGGGGCTTACGCCTGCAGGGAAGAGCGTCCCCACAATCAAAAACCCCTCAAGCGAGGGGGAATCTGACGAAGTCTGCTACATCGGCCGCATCCGTCTAAACCTCCGATATACAGTGCCATAAGTCAACTTGGCATCTTCGGAGAGGTAGACGGATAAAACCATATAGCATCTGCCCCGAATCTCAGGCTAGACGTCCTCACGTCGTCGCCGTCTTTCGGAGGGGAACAGTCGCTCCCAAAGATCAGAACCTGTGATCCTCCGGCGTTAACCGTGCGACAGTTGCCGGTAGTTCTTTTGTGCCCGCCAGTAGTTCTTTCCTGCTCCCGACGAGTTCTGCGTTTCATGCGCTTAATTAAAATGTTGCCGGTGAGCAACATATCCTTGCCACCATATCTTAAAAGCGTCGCACTCTTCCGTAGGGTGTGAAATCTTCCGATGATATGAGCAATAATTAGGGTGCCTCTCCGCCCCATTGAGCGTGTTTTCTTCCTAGGGTGGTAGCTTCATTCCCATTGACATGGCTTTGGCAAACCTTTTCCTCGTCTTGAATATGTTTTTATCCGCATCGGATATCTTTTAATCTGGCGGGAGTGCTTCGACTCTTTCGTTTAGTCGCTTGCGTTTGGCTCCTTCCGATGCGGCCATCTCACGCTCCCGATCGGCTTTACTTTTCAAACAAATCCCGTCTAGAAAGGCGTCGATCATTTCATCTGTCAGCCATACAAGTTCTGGCTCAGGGTGTGCCCCCAGTTTCTTAGTGCCAGGTGTTTTTCCATCGTCCGTAAACGAGTGGGAGATCACATGGCAACTCGCTACATATCCCTCGGATTCATCCGATGAGCTTTCTCCATCATCTTCCTCCTGAAAGACGTGGTTGAGGAACTCTTGCAGTGTGACGGGAGTCCGCGCCTTTTGATTGTACTCCTCCAGCGCGTTAATCTGTTTCTGCAAATCCGTTCGCTTGTCTCCAGGCTCCATGGGCTTCTTGGATTTCTTCTTCTTTTTCTTCGAAGATTTTGATGGTTGAGTGTGAGTACTTGGGCCATCATCACCGCTCTTTGTAGTTGGACGTGGCTTCAGCATCCCTTCGATGATTTGAGGTTCAAGCGGGTTCTTCAATTCGACTGCTGGGCACGCATGAAGATCACTCAGCATCCTTTTGGTTTTAGCTGATAGCACGACCTCCCATGGAGCTTCTTCAATAAAGGAACAAGTTGCCCCTGGTGTGTCTGTCTTCTTAGGAGTATGCGGCTGTGGCGGGTTCACCTTACACTTTTCGGACAGCGCAAACTTTCCCTGGAGGTATTGATCCTCAATCCATCCTTTGAAGACGAAGCAATCCTCGATCGGATGGCTTACTATTTGATGGTAAGGGCAATAATTAGGGTTATTCACCTCAGTGGGTTGTGGCGGTCGCCTTGGGTTTGGCAAGTTGATAAGCCTGTTGCGTACGGCCAGCTCGAATAACCGTTTTGTCTTATCCCGTGGAAATGAGTAGGGGCGCTTCATCTTCTCATTATAATATCGGTGTCTTTCTTCCAGTTGATCCGCCAGCTTTGGGGCACTGGGTTGCTGCTGAGCATTCGCGATGAAGGTTACCTCCCCTTTACCCTTGTCACTCCGAGGCTCCGGCTTCGGGGGAGACGGTCTGTGACCCATCTGGTCCATCTGGGCCAACTTGTCGATTAAAGCCTGGAACGTGGTTGGCTTAAAGAACATCATGAACTGGGAGATAGTTTCATGAGGGTCTAGGGTTCCCACGGTTATGCCCACCGCGGGCGCTTCCTCAATGCGTTGTTTGCATTTTGACCACAAATTTCACCAGCGTATAGCGTACTGGACCCATGTTTCGCCTGGTTTCACCCTGGCATTAATTAATGCTGTTATCGGAGTGCGTTCGCTGGCGCTTGCGAATCGCTGAGTGAATAGCAATTCCATTTCAGTGAACGTCTTGATGGAATCGTTCGGGAGTTCTAAATACCATTCGAACGCCGTTTCTGATAAGCTACCCATGAACTGGCGAAGTAACAGTTTATCATCACCGACAGTGTTACCGCAGAGGGCCCTGAACTGAGCAACATGCTGATGGGGATTTCCTGTCCCCTTATAGACATGGAATTTCGGTATTGTATAACCCGGCGGATATTTGATTTGGTCATACCAGTTCGGATACGGTCGCCCCATTTTTACGACTTGACCAGCTGCCTCAGTCGCCTGATGAACCCGGATCTGCTGGGCTATATAGTCGTCCAAGTCAGCCTTGGAGATTGTCTCCTCCTTGGCTGTGGACAGAGCAGGCGGAGGATTTGACGTTTCTCCCCTGTCGTCTTCAAGAACGATTGGAGGATCTTCAGCAGGAGAATCTTGTTGAATCATCATCCCAACCATGTCTTGAAATAAGTGGGCTATTTGCTTTATATTGGCCGCTTGTTCCGCAGCCTCTTTATCTTTCTTTTCCAATATCCTTCGAAGGAACTCAGCGTCGGTTTCCTGTTCTTGTCGCTGATCCGAGGACGCTTCGGGGCTTTCTTTAGGCCCAGTAAGTGCGGCTATTGCGATCATCATTTAGTGGAGCTTCTGTTTTTGCTCCTGAGCTTTGGTCACCGACCGTGTAAGCGATCTATGCTCTGTAGACGCACGGCTATCTTCCTTCCCCGACACCATGTATACAGTATGGACCATCATGCCCCCAGAATTGGGGCGTCTGGGCTCAGCACCTTTAGCTCTCGTCGCAGGCCCGGGGATCTTCTCCGGCCTCCTCTTTTTATGAGCAGTGGAAGTTGAGGGGGCCGTTGAGGTGGGCACCCAGACAGCTTTTCGTGGCTTAGCGTGATGACTGACTTCTTGTTGGATTTCAGCTTCTTGTGCTGGCGGGAGAAATTTGGATCGATCACCGAGTCTCGGGTCTGCCGTCAGACTTTATAGATTTTGGAAGACAGCCGTTGAGGAGATTGGGGCTGTTCTGGCTTTATTTCCGCGGCCTTTTTTAGCGGAGGGGGAGACCTCTTTAGCGCCGCGGTAGGAGAATTCCTACGCACCTTATTCAGCATCTCAAAGCTGTTCTTAGTTGCAACAGCAGCATTAACTTCTGTCGTCGGGGCTGGAGGAGTTAGCCCAGAAGGGGAGTTGCCTCCGGCCTTCCTCACTCGGCGCCAGTAGCGACGTCGAGCGTGTCGTACTGATGGAGTCGGCTTGGTGAGGGCGATAGCCTCGTCTTGCCCCTGTGTAGGTGGGGGGTCGCTGCTGGTATTAGCCTGTTAAAGACCGATGTCCTTTGGGTAGCAGGAGCGGGAGCTGAAACAGTCAATCTTGTAAAGACTGACTTTTCGGCAGGAGAAGCCGCCTTGACGACTTCAGGAACATGACGGGTTATTTTCTTAGGAGCAGCCTTCTCTGGGATTGTAGGCCCCATTGCAAATCCACAGGAGTTCTGGCCCAGTCTGGAGAAAACCGAGGTGCTGGTGTTGGGCGACCCATTGAGAGGGGCCGCGGTAGGTGTAAGACGATCAAAGACCAACTTCTTGGGAGCTTCTGGTGTCAGCACAGGAGCGGTGAAGCTCGTTGGCGGGAGCATAGTCCCGAAAAACAACCCGGTGGTGGCTTGAGTGACCTGTTCCACGGGCATCGTGAACAACGAAGCAGCTTAGGGCCCATAGGCTATACCTCCTGACGAGGCGGAGCGCCGGTTGCAGTTGCAGTTGGAGCATTTCGCACAAGTGGAAGCCATTGATTCTTTGCTTTCTGCAATAAGCAAAACGCCAAACCTTAGTACCTTGAAACCCAAGGGCAACCATTAGCGAGCCGTGTTTGGTTCGCGAACACGACACACGAAGTGTGGAGTGGAAAGAGGAAAAGGTCCCACCGGGCGTGCCAGAATCTGTTCCCCTCCGAAAGACAGCGCGACAGACGTGTTGCCTGAAATTCGGGGCAGATGCTGATAGGTGTTATCCGTCCACCTCTCCGAAGATGCCAAGTTGATTTATGGCACCATGTATCGAAGGTTTAGATGGATGCGTCCGATATAGCAGACTTCGTCAGATTCCCCCTCGCTTGAGGGGTTTTTGATTGTGGGGACGCTCTTCCCTGCAGGCGCAAGCCCCTGCAGTTAATTATGCTACCGCATCGCGGTAACAACTTTCTCCTTCTTCATGTGGTCACTTCGTGGCGTGTGTGTTTGTTTTGTGTTTGGTTGCCCGTGGATTGTATACGGAGACTGGGTTATGTCGTCGCCCGTAAGGCGTGGACTAGTCTAAATCCGTATTATCTTAGATTTGGGTTTGGGGGTTTGGGTTTAAGGATACGTTATCCTCGTTTGAGACTAAGATCGACTTAAACGTTTGTTAAGGATACGTTAGTCTAGTTTTTAAACTAAGATCAACTTAACGGGATCGTTTAGATCCGACAAGAGAGCAATTAAGGGAGCCCTGTTGTTTAGTTTAGTGAAATTGCGGTCAATAGGTAGTTTAAGGACATTACGGTCCAATGTTAGTTTTAAGACGTTGCGGTCAAGGTTAAGGACATCATAGTCCGTGGATTTAAGGACTCCACAGTCCGGCGTTAGTTTTAAGACATCACGGTCAAGGTTAAGGACCTCATAGTCTATGAGTTTAAGGACCCCACAGTCCGGCGTTAGTTTTAAGACATCACGGTCAAGGTTAAGGACCTCATAGTCCATGAGTTTAAGGACCCCACAGTCCGTAGCAATGTGTGGCCATCGGGACCCGTCACCTCTTTGAAGACGTTAAGGAATTATAACGCCAAGTATCAAAGGAGTGAAGAGATATACCCTTGAACCAAGGTAGATTAAATAGTCTTCGGCCCAATTTGGGACCAAGACCAATTAATTATGTTATGAGCCTATTAGCCCAGTTAGGTTTGAATTGAGGACTTATGGCCAGTTTGGGCTAAGTCCAATCATATTTAGAATATTGGCTCTCTGTTGGTCCATTGAAGGAGAGGCTTTGCCTCTAGAAACTTATCCAATTGGGCTAAAGTTAGTGTTAAACATTAAAGACCAACAATGTTGAACACTGGGAAAAGATTGACAAGTTGGTGTTAAACACTAAGGAGAATCAGTGTTAAACACTGGATACAGAGTTCCCAATTTAGTGTTAAACACTAAGGAAAGAGGGGTCACGTGATAGCACGTGATGGCGCCCTAGAGTCCCTGTTTATTTCGCTGTTCCTTTATGTGCTTCAGGGATCATGTGGGGCACGTGAGGCATTGCCTCAAAGTTCTCTTTTATATATCTTCGCAGGAGTCACGTAGTAACACGTGAGATGTCTGCTTCAGAGTTCCATTCTGTTGGTCTTTGCAGGGGTCACGTGGTAGCACGTGACTCTGCATGTTTTTTAAAGTTCTGTTCATAGGGTTAAACCCTAAACTTTAGAGGAATTAAATTCCCGTTTTCTTCTGAAGAATTATATTCTTAATAGGGTTAAACCCTAATTTCTTTTCTTAAGGGAATTAAATTCCTGTGAGTTTGAGAGAATTATATTCTCAATTAGGGTTAAACCCTAGTTACGTTCATTTTGAAGGAATTAAATTCCCATAACATAGGGTTGAACCCTAATTTTATCTCAAAGGAATTGAATTCCTATAGTTCTGTGAGAATTAAATTCTCAAGCTTCCATTCCCCTTCTATGCTTTGGATCTACATGGCAGGATCTCAACCCAATGAGAATTAAATTCTCAATTCATGGGGAGATGTGCACTTTGCAGATCCTCTGCTAGAGAAAGAACTAAGTTCTTCTTTTATATAAGAGTTAAACTCTTTGAGAATTAAATTCTCTTTTTAAGCCTCTCTCTTCTTACCTAAGGTTTTCTTTTGCAGAGGATCAAATTCTTCCCAAAATCTCAAAGCTCTATTTCTCTCTCTTTGTATGTCTCTGTATGTGTCTCCCTCTGTGTATATTTTCTCTCTTTTCTGGCTCCTATTTATAGGAGAAGGAAGAGAATCAATCAGTTTTAGTGAATCTTTCATTGAAAGATTTGATTTGTTTATTAAGAGATTTGATTTATATTTATCATTCATCTGGACCTTTGGATTATTGGATGAATTTTATTCACCATTGGATTTTAAATCCAAAGATATCTCTTTATTATTTCGGTTAGATTTAAGGGGAAATCTTTCCAAGTCTGATATTTTTCCATAAATTGGTGATATTTAATCACCCTTAGATCTTTAATCCAACGGTTCCAAATAATCTTTCTCTTTTGGAAAGATTTGAATGCTTTCGAAATTTAATTCTGTTAAATAAAGAGGCTTTGAAAGCCGGTCACGTGTGGCCACGTGACCCCTGGTCACGTGTAAGCACGTGACCCCTGGAACGGGCCTTTCTTCTCCTTTTGCGCTCTGTTCTCTGGGCGCTGCTCAGCCGTCACGTGCCGACACATGACCCCTGGTCACGTGTGAGCACGTGACCTTTTCTGGAGCCTTTTCTTTGATTTAAACAGGGAGCGAATCTGCCTTTTGCCGCTGCTTTTAAATGTCACGTGTCAACACGTGACCGCTGGTCACGTGCTAGCACGTGATGCCTCCTCCATAAGTTTTTCCTGATTTTAAATCAGGAAACAAAGACATCATAGTCTGTACGGTTTAAAGACATCATAGTCTGGTTTAATGACATCATAGTCTATACGGTTTAAAGACATCATAGTCTGTATGGTTTAAAGACATCATGGTCTGGGAGGTTTAAAGACATCATAGTCTGTATGGTTTAAAGACATCATAGTCTGGTTTAAAGACATCATGTCTATACGGTTTAAAGACATCATAGTCTGGTTTAAATACATCATAGTCTGGAAGGTTTAAAGACATCATAGTCTGGTTTAAAGACATCATTGTCTGTAAGGTCTTGGTTTAACCGTTTGGGGATGCGCCAAAAGTTATTGGTTATTAGGACCCTCCATCTCTCTGAAGACGTTGAAGAATTGCAACGACATGTATCAGAGGTATGGGGAGATATACCCTCAAACCAATATCCTGACTGAGGGGGAATGGGACGAACATCATTTTAGATGCCATCTATTGGGAGCTCATTAGCTATCACTAGGACTGAGTTCGGATTTGGGGACCCTGAGCATGAGGAATTCAATTGACGGTTCTCGGGAAATTTGGTCTGACTTTAGCTAACGTTGGCCTTTCGTAGTGTTAAACACTAGTATATGCTTAGCGCTCACGCGCTCCCACGTGAGGTGCTTGAAGTAGTGTTAAACACTAAAAATTAGAGGCGCTCGTGTGGGGTCACGTGAAGCGCTTGATGTAGTGTTAAACACTAAAAATTTGAGGCGCTATTTCCATGGGTTTATTCCCTTGTTCTTTTCTGAGCGCTAAGCGCTATTGGGTCGCGTGGGATCACGTAAGGCGCCCCAAATGGAAACTGCCTTTTAATTTACTCCCTTTTTATAAGTGCTAAGCACTACTTGGGGGGTCACGTGAGATCACACAAGCCGGTTTCAGTTGTCCTCTTTTGTTCATCAAGGGTGTTCACGTATGAGCACGTGATCGGTCATTATCATGTTGGATGCCAATCCTTTTACGTGCATGGAGATCCTTAGTTTCAAGACTTTCAAACCCACTGTTTTGTAAGAATTAAATTCTTAGGACTTAGTTTTTCTATTAGCTTTGAGATCTGCATGGCAGAATCTCTTCGATGAGAATTAAATTCTCAACTTGTGAGGAGATCTGCTTCTGAAGATCTTTCACCATAAGGAAGAACTGAGTTCTTATATGAAGGGTTAAACCCTTATTTTATCAGAGAAATTAAATTTCTATATACTTTTCGGGAGAATTAAATTCTCTGAATTTAGATCTTCTCCTAGGTTTTGGATCTGCATAGCAGAATCTCCCCGATGAGAATTAAATTCTCAATTTATGGGAAGATCTGCTTCTGCAGATCTCAACCAGAGGAAGAACTAAGTTCTTTTTAGAATAGTTAAACTCTTATGGAAGTGAAAAGGGGATGAAAAATTCTCTGTGTTTTGTTCCTTCCCTTACCTAGAGTTTCTTTTTCTCTTTTTTTCTCTTTCTTTCTGCCCTTTTTCTCCACCTTTCTTTATATCCCTTTTTTGTGTTTCTTGTCTCCTATTTATAGGAGAAAGAAAAGAATCAATTTGTTTTTTAAAATCTCTTATTAAGAGATTTTGATTGATTTTATAATCAACCAAAATGATTTTTTAGATCAATCGGTGAATTTTATTCACCGTTGGATTTTTAATCCAAGGACTTCTGTTTTACAGAAGATATTTCTCACAAGATTAGGAAAATATTTTCCTATACAGAATCTTCTTCTATAAATTAGTGATTTTTTAATCACCATTGGATTTTTAATCCAACGGCGCTCTGCTTTACAGAGCGCAATCTTTCTTGTTTAGAAAGATCTAAGGAAGTATTTTCCAAATAGGGCTTTGATCCCTTTTATTTTAGAATTTAATTCTATTGATTCAGAAGGCATAGGAGCCCATCACGTGTAGCACGTGACCCCTCAAAGTTAAGCATATCAAAGAGCGTCACGTGCTATCACGTGACTTTTTCCTGGCCAATTGTTTGTTTTAAGAAGGCGCATATATACTTTGTATATAGAAGGTCACGTGTCTGCACGTGAGGCTCATTTTTAGCCTCAATTTCAGCCTTGCTTTATCAAGCGCGGTGTCAATCACGTGTGGGAATGTGATGCTCCGTTTGGGGACTTTTCCTATTTCTTTTATATTTATTATTCAATTTTCATGAGGGAACAATGCCTAAAGCGGTGTCAAACTCCAATTCCTCTTAAGGCAAATAATGATTTACTTCTGGCAATATCCCAGTCGCAGCAATGCTGATGCTCGAATTAGCGTCAGGATCCAAGTTCTCGACTCGCAACAAAAGTAGATGCATATGAAATAGCCAAAATGATGGGGCAACTCACAATAAAATATCAGCGAGCAAAAAATAAGTGCATATACATAGCCGAAATGATTGGCTAACTCGCAATACAAAACAGCTAGTAAAAATAAAAAATATTCATAGCCGAAATGATTGGGCAACTCGCAATAAAAAAACAGCGAGTAAAAATAAAAAAATATAAATAGCCGAAATGATTGGGCACCGTGATAAAAAGCAGAAATGATCGGACAATTGTGACTTTTGCGATATAAAAAGCTGAAATGATAGAGTATCGCGGAAAGAAAAAATTGCAACTTTTGCCTTGCAGGTGAGTCTACATCAACTCCTGTATACAATCCATGGGCATAAACGGAAAGGGAACCATATTTTCCCACCAGGCTGTTAGTGATATATGCCCTAGATGCCATTATTGTATAGTACCAGTTTGTATATTATATTTTGGAGGCTTGGGATATATACACGGATTTATGACAATCTTGCTCAATATAGTAGTATGCTACTTGGTTTGTATCTATCTAAATATGTGTATATGTTTCTTGTAATGTATCGCTAATACATATTGATAGAGCCCTTAGGATCTTTTGCTTGACTATCAGCATTGTGATGGCAGTCACACTAGTGGGGGCTGGGTAGTCCACAAGCACATCCTTATACAGGTCCCTAGTCGTAGGATTATCGAGGCAGGGTATCGATACTCCAGAGTAGACTAGTGTATACGCTTCTCATCCCAGCATGGGAGATAGTCTGTCCCACAGCTATTAGTATGTCGTACTGGAGATAGTATACAGGTGCTCATTAGGTTATGAGTTACATTGGATGGGCTCGTGGGGAATTGTTGGTTGGTATTATACATATCGTCAGATAGCAGTCCCCAGGTGACTTGAGTACAGTATAGTCCGTTGACTTGACACTGCTGCTTCGCCTCGAGCGTGTTCCCACTGTTCTTAGATTACTACCCAACCACGGCTCTATTAAGTCGTGCAAACAGGTAGTAGTTGGGTGCAGTCCCGAAGCACTTATAGGCAGTGGCGGTTAGATAGGATTCGTCTCTCCCGGTATTGGGGGTATCGCACTGTATTCGGGAAGTCACTACACAAAGTCCCTGGTCAGGGCAAGTGAGATTTACTGGTAGGTACTCCAGTAGTTTCTCAGGGTGTTTTGGACTCTCTCCCAGCACGACTTATTGCGCTATTAGGGGTCTGACGTTTACCGCCCATCTAGGCCCGATATGTGATACTCTTAGATGAACAGACCGGACTGTACGGAGATTGTCATAGACAGGCTCAGTAGGAGTTCAGATGAGTTATGCTCATCGGCTTTCTTATCGACATCTACCTGGGAGCCGTTACGTACAGCTAGTGCCACTTGCGGCCTGTGGTTAAACCTACTGCCAGCGTAGTGTCGAGTCTTTAGAGTCCCACATAGAGGGTTTCCCTGCATCGGGCAAAACATGCAGAGGTCGTATGGTTTTACGACAGGGTTCGATCACGTGCATGTACTTGTGCACGCATGATGATTTGGACGGACAATACTAGTGTGCTTTGCTTTAAGACGAATCCTAGTATTTTACTGATGGATTGTCTTCGTCTTCTGTATTCGTATTTTTCGAAATACGAATACGGGTATGTATATACGGATGAGGAGCATTTTTTTAAAATGCTTGATGATGATGACATGACATAATTGCATTATTCTTTTTTTAGGTTAAATTAATAATGCATTATGTAATTAGGAAATGAAATGGATATTGCATGAATTTAGACATGGCTTCTTTGGACACTTGTTGCCTTTTCAAGCCATGAGTCATTTGTTGACTATTAAACTCTTTTACTAATTATTCATTGTGATTTATCTCATGAATAATAGAAAGAGTTTAGTTCACAACAAGATAGAGACTCATTTCTATTTTCATTTGCAAGAGCTCACTAGCTTTTCCTTCGTCATCTTCATCAACCTCAAAACCTTAGAACACTCGTGTGTTAAGTGACCTAGGGAAAAAGGAGACTCCTCAATCCATCTACACTCTCTACACACCCTAGGTCATATAGTGTAGCGTACTACTTGACTTAGTTTCTTCGATTGTCGAAGAAGGAGCCCGATACACAAGCTCTCGGGTGGATCATCTTCGATCCAAGAAAGCCGATGAGGAGACGACATCCGCACCACTCCAAAGAACTCGCGCAGGTGAGGAGGACAGCGAGGAGAAGAAGGACTGGTTACGTGAGGTATAACTTCTGTTCATGTAGCGTATACTTCATATTATTTGTGCTAGTTTAGGTTTAGATACGATCTTGGCGGTTCGTCGATGCTACGAAGCTCATAATTTTCGTATTTTATATTTTCCGCCTCCCCGTGATTCCGCGGGGTGCATAGCATGGACTTACACAGGCTCCGTCAAAGGGAGAGCCAAGTCTTGACGGTTCACAAAACAACCTAAAAACTACCCCAACATTCGTCTCGTTACAGCATACGCAATGTCAACAATGGCATTCCCTCTCACTCCAGCAGGATGCAGAAGCAACGTCCACAAAGACTTCAGGGTCAAAACAAAATGGAGCCATGGCAAAATTCTTAGCTCCAAGTCTTGACGGTTCATAAAACAACCTAAAGACTACCTCAATATTCATCTCATTACAGCAGATGCAATGTCAACAACGGCGTTCCCTCTCACTCCAGCAGGATGCAGACACGACGTCAACAAAAGTCCCCAGAGTCAAAACAAAATGAAGCCATGGCAAAATTCCTAGCTCCAAGTCTTAACGGTTCGCAAAACAACCTAAAGACTATCCTGACATTCTTCTCGTTACAGCAGACGCAATGTCAACAAAGGCTCCAAAATAACCAAATCAAAAGGAAGCGAAGGCAAAATTCTTAGCTTCAGGGTCTTGACGATAACTCAAATAAAACCCGAAAGACTATCGGAGATCAACCCACACCAGTGCGGAGTGGTTATGACTCATCGGGGCTCTCAAACTGAGCCTAACCTTAAGTAAAAAGCAGCATAGAAAAATTCCTAATGCTTGCTCTTCCGACGGTCAAACTGCCTAAGAAGATTACTTGAAGACGTCCTGTCTAGCCCCCGAAGGGATCAGAGACATGACAGTCGCGGGGCTACTCGGACAGCAGCGTTAAGTCTGCATACCGGGAAATGCATCAGCCAACGCGACGGTACCATGGACTAAAACCCTAGTGCCACAAAGCCTAACGGACCTCTGTCACAAAGAGCATGGGTTATCTATGACGTTAGCACAAGTTTGCCTATAAACCCAAAGGAGGTAAACTGAATAAACTCCGAAATGAGTCCATAAAGTAGAGACTCCGAAATGAGTGAATAAACTATAAACTCCGAAATGAGTCCATAAACTAGAGACTCCGAAATGAGTGAATAAACTACAAACTCCGAAATGAGTATATAAACTATTTTACGCTAAGACAAGATATCGACAGAAAGAGAAGCGTTGGTATGAAATGAAATATGCCTTTTATTCATGAATCAAAATGAATACAAGATACTCTCATTTATAAATCAAAATGAATACAAGTAAAAAAAAAGAGGGAGAATATACAAGGACAAAATTGTCTAACTCGGCGGACGGTTCAATAAGCCAGCAAGTTCGTCGTTTTTCCGTTGGACTTCTGCTTCGAGCTCTATTAATGCCGCAAGACGAGTCTCTGCCTGTGCCTGTTGATTGTGGTATGAAGAGAACTGACTTTCAAGCTCTTTCTCGGCGACTTTATGGGTTTCAACCATCTCAGTGTAAAAATAATGGCTTTATCGAGAGCCACCACTTCTGAGATGGCCTCTTGAAGCACCGGCCAAATTTCATCGCACGGGTGGTCTTGGCAGTGAGCTGAGCTTGAAGTTCCCCCAAAGCTTTTGAAGCCAACTCCCTCGCCGAAAACTTCCGATTGAGCCTTTTCTCGCATGACTGGAGATTGGCCGCACATCATTATATCCAACCACGCAGGCTCGTTTTTACAGACAAGAGGTCGGAGGGAAGGCATATGCATTCAATCCCATGTAGACAGGCCTCCACTCAGTGGAAATACTCAACCCAGGTGCGCACCAATGCCTCGTTATGATAAGTGGCAAGAACAGATTAGGAAGCGTTGGCTTCAGCGGTGAATTCTTCGGCCGCGACAAAAGTACCAGCGCGAAGATCTTCGATGAGAGTCGCCAAGGAATAAACGCTCTGTTTTGCCATCCTTTCAGATACATGTCAGGCGTAAGGACCTGGTGGCATAGGGATCCGAGACTCTAATGGGATCAGGGCTGGCAAAGTTGTGAAGATATATGCACGATCAGTTATATTTTCAAATATAGAGTAAGCAAAACGAAGCCAAAAATAAAACGTCACTTACCCACGGTCATGCACGGCGGGCTTAAGTGATCCCAGGTCCATCAAGAATCTCGACTTCGTTGTCGGCTTCTAGAACTGTGGTTTATAATGAAGGGCATATCAGCATCATGATAAAAATATAAAACAAAAAAGGGCAAAAGAATACCGACCTTGGCCAGAAGAGAGTACTATACTTTGTAGAGGTATCACTTGTGGGGACGCCATGTCAAGCAATCGCTGGAACGTTTTCCTCAGGGAAAGATCCATGATGGAAGCCGCCAGCTCCCACAATTCTAAGGAAAGGAAAATTTCAGATAACGGAGGGATCGTTAAACAAAATGTGTATGTATAGAAGATTACCTTCGATGCTTCGCCCATCCTGAACTGGAGGGATGGCAGCTTCGGCAGCCTCCTCTACACCCTAAGGTGCATCACTGAGGATATTTGTGAAATTTATAGCCGGCATAACAGTCTCCAATAAGGGGACGAAAGCCGCTGCGGAAGGCCCCGAGGCGGGGATAACAGTTTCAGTAATCTCTTCTACACCCTCCAGTGCGTCACTAGAGATATCTATGGGATCTATGACTGGTAAGACCATCTCTGCCAGAGGAGTAGACGCTGAAGGGACAGAAGCCACTACCGGGAGCTCCACAGCAAGGGTAGCAGCTTCAGTAATCTTCTCTATACCCTCCGATGTGTCACGGGAGATATTCGTAGAATCCGCAGCCATGGCTCGATCTGGGCTCAAATCCACTTCCGCTACAGAAGTCCCTGCAAAGTTTTTGCAAAGATAAGAAGACATGAAAGTAATACAAATTACTCACCAAAAGAAAAGCACAAAAAATATGCATACCAATACGCCAAGAAGCCTGAAGTATGGCTTTTTCGAGCCATTATTCTTTTCTGATCAAATGCGCTCGCCGGGTTTCAATCGCAAGTGAATGGTTGCCCGTCTTCAGTGCAAGCTCATCTTCAGAAACAACCGAGATGGGCTGTTTGAGAGCCCGTTATTCTTCCATTAATAGAGGACCCATGTGTACCCTACGTAATGATAGGTCAACGTAGTAGAATACAACGGGGGGAAGGATTTCTTTGGAACACGCACGTTTTCAGTCTCATCTCGTGAGCGCCTTAAAACCTCGGCCAACTGCGCAGCCTCCTCGGCAGAAGAACCAGGAAAGAGAAGACCGCCGTCCGGCTCCTACATAGATATTGGCTCGTCCTTAATAAAAGGATCAAATTCAAGCAAGGTGTCGAGTAGGACGGCGACCGATTTCTTTCTCCTTTTGGAGTCTGTGCTAATGCTAGTGGAGGAGTGCTTCCTCCCCTTTAGTGCTTTGGCACGGCGTTGCCCAACTTCGCCTTCAGTATCACCCTTTGGTGACACCACCATGGGTGCTTTATCAGAAACTTCTGCTTGGGCTCTAGTACGCACCGGCATACCAGCAGTGCGAACAGCTGATTCTACTTCTGGGGCTTTAGGAATAAGCACCGAACCGCTATCCCTCAGAGGAGGGTGAACCACCGACCGCGACCGCAATGAGGAGCTGGTGACATGAGCCAGAACGGGAGCTCTACATTCAAAAAGCACCCGTCTCTCTTCTGTAATGACTGGACCGACCCGATGGCGATACCAACCCTTGAAGGACCCCACAGGCCTCGGAAGGTAGTCGGGCTCTGGGATCATGAAGAGGGAGCCAGTGTTTAACCGTATGAAATAGTGAATGACATCGCGAGTAACCTCCGGGGAGAGGGCAGGCTCAACTAAAAATTCCTCTAGAGGAACTCCCTGGTTGTAGCCTAACTACTGGGCGAAGCGATGCAGATTATACCTCATGAAGAGAGCGGTGTCATTCTGACGGAACACTAAATAACCCGGCCTGATTGAGTATAGATGCATAATCTCCTTAGGCTTTAAAGCCGGAACCCCACCCTTCAACAAATCGAATAATTACTGAGCGGGCCCCGCTGGAGCAGAATGAACTCGATCACTGAAAACCATTCCGCTTTCATTTGAGTATGGATTCAGCAGTACGCGGAGAGCCCCTAACTGGGTCGGATCGGGAGCAGAAGCATCGACCAACCTCATGATCTGCGGGAAAGTATATGCTCCATAAAAATCTGGTCGTTGATGCATAGCAAATGCTCCTAACACATGCATCTCGATCCACGACGTGAAATAGTGGATGGAGAAATTCACGGTATTCGCACCCGAGTTCGAAGTATTAGAGGCAACGCTTAACCCATGATATAGATGCGACAACCCCATAATGCCAACAGTTAATCATGCTCCTTCAGCTATGCGATGAGCAAGATAAAAGACAGAAGCTCTCATAAAGCGGCGATGCATTGGCATGGCAAACCAGCTGAGCAAAAGACTGATAAAGACGACGAAGAAAGTTTCCTCATCCATGCCAAGGGTCGTGATCGGATCAAAAGCCACGGCCGACGAGTTTGGAATATAAAACTGGTGCAGATCTTCTTCTTTAGCCGGCAATTTCTTCAACCTAAATCCAAAGGGATCTTTAATTTTCTTGAATTTTAGAGCCTTCTTGGATAAGACATCCTCGCGGAGAAAGTAGGCATTGAAAGCATCAAAAGTGACACCTTGCCCTTCCAACGTCATGAAAAGTTTTTCAAAGATACGCAGGGCCTTGATTAGACTTGTGTGCTCGTGACGAACGACATTCTCAGTCGTCAGGCCGTCAAGCATAGCGGGCACAATAGCAAACACGTACACATCAGGAGGCAGTAACTCTTCGTAATGCTCTCCCCTGATCGGCAACCCTGAAATTTCGCGAAACTCCTCCAGTGAGATTGAGACTTCGCGGTCCCCTAGCAAGAACGTTTTTGTAGGAAGATTCCATTGGTTCAAGAAAGCCTTAACCCAAAAGAAGTGAGGGGCGTGATAATAGAAAAATGACACGTACACTGCTTGGTACAGCCCAACCTTCTGCAGCCGTGCACGTTGGGCGGAGAGAATGTATCGAGACCAGGAAAGTTAGCCCACTGGATGGTACAGAGTAACGCCTACCTTATACACCTGCCCCCAGGTTTGGGCTTCGCCCTAGCATTTCCGACGCCCCAAGATATCAATGGCCATCCTAGTCTGATTAGGTATCCCCGTCGTCGACGGCTCAAGCCAGCCTATGGGAGTCCAATTACTCGCCTCCACCACATAAGCAGTTCGTGGGCGTTCCATCAATAAGATTGGGCAGATGGGTTCTGTTGGCACTCCACAGGTAAAGCTACAGCGGCCCTTGATGATATGACCGTACCACACCCCATAAGAGAAGACTCGTACGGTCCTTGTCATGCGCCCTAATTATCGCCATAACTTCATCGTCTGATGGCGACTGCGGAAAAGTGGCTTCCGAGCGAGTGTAAGGGAAGTCAAGAAGTGAGGCCATCGTTCCTGAAATAAAAGGGGAAAGAAAAAAAAAACTCATTTTTAAAAAATATATATAATAATAATAAAATAATATAAAATTAAAAAAATGTGATGTTTATTTCACGGGACCATTGGCTGCAAAACTAATGGACCCGACAAAATCAATATGGCGGCTCACCAATAATGAGACAAGATAATCATTATGAGAATCAAAAAGGATTCTCATTACATAAACACTGGAGTTTAAACAAACTCTGGGCAAGAAAAATAAGTTCGGTTAAAATACCCAACAAGTTCAAATGAAATAAGGGTAAAACCCTATAATGGAAATATACTCAAGAACATCAGGGAATACAATTCCCAAAAGGCATTCTTGATCTTTTAGAGCTAAGCTCTGTAATGAGGAATCAAATTCCTTTTAAACAGTGGAATTAAATTCCAGAAACCCCCATGGCGGAGAAACGAAAAATGGAATTAAAATTCCATAGATCCTTAAAGATCAGAGGAGAAATGCTCGATTTTCAAAGATATTGGGGTTTACTACTCAAAGATTATGCCTTTTTGGATCTCTAAGAGATTGGTTCCAGAAGAGAGCAAAGCTCTTGCGGTGGATTTAAAATCCAGTAAAATTTTATTAAAAAAAAGGTTTCTTGTTCCTAAGAGATAAGTGTAGTTCAAGATCTTTACCCAAAAGAGTTTTTTTTAACAAATTTTAACTCTGAAATTTCAACAGGCAGAGAACTGAGCTCTGAGAAGAGAATTAAATTTTCAAGAAAAAGACTAGGGAAGAAGACGAAGGAACAATGACTATCTCAAGGGCTAAGCCTTTATTTATAAGACGTGATGGAGAGCGGTTCATCTCTTCGTTTCCCTAGGCAATCCAACGGCTGTAAAAGTGGATGGTGTTGCACTCATGTGTAGGCCACGTGAGAGCAACACTGTGGGGGCATTTGTTTCCTTATAAAAGGAAAAAAGAAAAAAGGAGAAGAAAAGAAGATGAAAGGAAGAAAGGGGGAAACTTCTCACTAAACAAGCTTCACGTATTAAACACGTGAGCGCCTATATGCAAAACATATAGGCGCTGCAATTAAACTACAGATAGGCTAAACAAAGTCTCACGTGTGAAACACGTGAGCGCCTATATGCAAAGCATATAGGCGCTATAATTAAACTACAGATAAGCTAAACAAAGCCTCACGTGTCAAACACGTGAACTCCTATATGCAAAGCATACAGGCGCTGCAATTAAACTACAGATATGCTAAATAAGCCTCATGTGTTAAACACGTGAGCGCCTGTATGCAAAGCATATAGACGCTGCAATCAAACAGCTGACAAACTAAATAAACCTTACGCGTTTAACACGTAAGAGCACCTCCCTACGAAGAATTAAATTCTACTCAACAAGGGATTGTTGGTTCAAAGATTCAATGTTGATTAAGCATAGAATTGAATTCTATTAAATAGGGATATTTTCTGTTAAACAAAAAGTTGGTGGATCAAAGATCCCATGTGTTGGAAAATATTTTCCATGTTTTTCTGAACAAAAAAAGATTGTGCTCTGTTAAACCGAGCACCCTTGGATTAAAATTCCAATGATAATTAAAATTCACTAATTTTACGGAATAAGATTCTACATATGAGAAAATATTTCCCCATTCTTGTTAAAAACAAGAAAAATATGTTCTGTAAAACAAAAAAACCCTTGGATCAAAGATCCAATGATGGGCAAAATTCCCCAAATTAATTCTGAAATCAATTAAATCAATTAGGATCTCTCAATGAGAGATTTTCTCAGAATTAAACAAACTTCTCTCCACTATATAAAGAACCCAAGACTTCAAGTTTCGGGGAGAGAGAAGGAAAAAAAAGGAACCCCCTCAGAAGCTTTAAAAAAAGAGAAGAAGAAAGAAAAGCTTCAAAAGAAACAGTGAATTTAATTCTCACAGAAGAAGACTTGTTTCATTGAAACATTAGGTAAAAAGAAAAACACTTTTCATTTGCCTCTCGAAGGGTTTAACCCTTCATGCAAGAACTTAGTTCCTTCTCTGGTTGAGATCTGCAGAAGTAGATCCCCCCACAAGTTGAGAATTTAATTCTCATCAGGAAGATTCTGTCATGCAGATTCAAAACCTAGGGGAAAGAATTGAATTCAAAGAATTTGATTCTTACAAAACACATAGAAATTTAATTTCTCTGAAAACTAGGGTTTAACCCTATAAAAAGAATCTAATTCTTACAAAACAAGAGACATGAGATCCTCCGAATCCTAGTGTCATTAATATGAGATCAAAATCTTCAAACACCCAGAAGAAAAGACTGATGATTCATTAGTGTTTAAACACTATAACGAGGACCGCACGTGTTTCCCATGCAAGCGCTTAAAAGAAGAACAAGAAGTGCCTTATAGGGCAGTCACGTGTTTTGCACGCGATCTCCAATCAAATGCTTAGCACTTATATAAAAAAGAGGGGATAAAACTCAAAAGGCAGTACCCAACTTTGGGGCGCTTTACGTGTTTACATGTGAACGCCACAAGAACCAAGTGCTTAGCATTTATATGTAAAAAAAAAAGGAAGAGAACCCAAAGAACAGCACCCATTTTGGGATGCCTCACGTGATTCGCACGTGAGCGTCTCCAAAGTTCAGTGTTTAACACTGGTCCAACGCCTCATGCAGGATATACGTGAGTACTACATTTACCAGTGCTTAGCACTGTTGGGTAAATATGGAAACCCAGACCTAGCCCAAATTGGCTAAGTTTTCCCAAGGTCAAAACCTCTTCTATTTCCAATCAACCGAGCCCATATGCTCATGATTTCCCAAATTGATCTTATTCCCCAACATGAATGATGATCTCTCAACTGATGATATTCAAAATGATATTCATCCCATATCTCTTAAGATAACATTAATCTAAAAAATGACAAATGACTCTTAGGTCCACAGCAGCCCCCTTTCCCCTCAAATAAGGGAATTGGTTCAAGGGTACATCTCGTCACACCTCTGATATATGTCGTTGTAATTCCTCAACGTTTTCAAAGAGGTAGTGGGTCTCGACAACCAACAACCCTTTGGTGCACTTCCATATTGACATGCAAACCTCAAATCAAAATGCCTCAAATTGGGCACATTCCATATCAACATCGCTGTTCATCCCGTCACGTAACAAATACACGTGCGCATAAGATGGATAACGGACCGAAACTTCCTTAAACTAACCGTTGCATCCAATATGGCAACAACGGACCGAAACGTCCTTAAACTAAAATCTCACCTCCAAAATGGTGATCAACGGACCGAAACGTCCTTACACTAACCGTTGTCTCCAAAATGGCAACAACGGACCGAGACGTACTTAAACTAAAACCTCACCTCCAAAATGGTGATCAACAGACCGAGACGTCCTTAAAATAAAACCACACCTCTAAAATGGTGACCAACGGACCGAGACGTCCTTAAACTAAAACCTCATCTCAACAGACCGAGATGTTCTCAAACTAAAACTTCGCCTCCAAAATGGCGATACGAAACGTTCTTAAACTAAAACAACGGAGCCCAAATGCTCTATTGTTGGATCTGAAGCAAAAAATGATCCTAAGATCTTGTTAAATAGATCTTAGTCTCAAATTGTACTAACGTATCCTTAACAAAAAACCATTGGAGCTCCAAATGCTCATATGTTTAAAATGATCTTAATCTCAAACCAGATTAACGATCCTTAAATCAACCCAAGCCCAAATCTAAAATACACGGATTTGGACTAATCCGTGCCCTACAGGCGACGATATAAATTAGTCTCCGTATACAATCCACGGGCAACCAAAACAAACAAAAACACACATGACACGAAGTGAACTTCCAGAGCAAGAGAAAGTAGTTATCGCGATGCGGAAACATAATTAACTGCAGGGACTTGCGCCTGCAGGGAAGAGCGTCCCCGCAATCAAAAACCCTTACAAACGAGGGGGAATCTGACGAAGTCACACTACAACGGCCGCATCCGTCCAAACATCCGATATACGGTGCCATAAATCAAGTTAGCATCTTCGGAGAGCTAGACGGATAAATTCAAATAGCATCTGCCCCCAAAATTCCGGCCAGACGTCCTAGTGTCCCGGTCGCGTCTTTCGGCGGTAAACAGTGGTGTTTGGCGCTGAAGCGGTGCTCCCATTGGAGATAGAACTCCCCTCTTTACGAGTAGTAGTTCAATACGAGCTGACAGATGAAGAAAATGCTCATCTTAGGCTTGAGGAGCTCGACGCCCTCGACGAAACCCGCCATATAGCATAGCAAAATCTGGAGACTTATAAGATAAGGATGACCCGGTTATATGAAAGACTGACCAGGCCAAGAACATTCCGCCAAGACGAACTCATGTTGGCTGTCAAAAGACCAATGATTCCTAATCGTATAAAGCAGGAAAAGCTCGAGCCAAATTATGAAGGCCCATACATCCTAGACAAAGTCTACCAAGATTAAGCCTACCTGCTCATGGATATGCATGGCGAATGGTCATTTCGGCCAATAAACGACCGATTCCTCAAAAAATACTACGCTTGAAGAGTAATGACTTAGGTCAATAATAGATGACGACACTTATGTCTACTCTCTATCTTCCTGAGTCAGAACTCTGACAGTAGTACCAAAAAATATTCGTCCTAAATACGGGAATGATAGACCATCATGTCCCTAAACTAAGACGTTTAGCCCTACAGTGGATCCCTATATACAATCTACGGTCATAAACAATTCATAGCTCTCCCAGGTTTTATAATGTGATCTTTCGAAAAAGATTGGAGCCTACAGCTAATGGTGTGTTACCTCGCAGGTCGTCTAAAATAACAGTACGTCCACAAGCTATGATTTTTAATCACCATTAGATTTTTAATCCGACGGCTCTGTTTAACAGAGAATGTCCCCAAATTTTAGGGAAATATTTCTTTTATGGAATTTAATTCTATCCGCTTTAATTTGGACGCTGACGCTCATGTGCTATGCACGTGAGCGCTGCTCAAGAATTTAATTCTTACATAAACAGGCATTCACGTGTTTTGCACGCCGATGCTCATGCATGTATCATGTGAGACGCTGCCATAGGATTTAATCAAGAGTCCACGTGTTTTGCACGCCAGCGCTCACATGTGTTTCATATGAGGCACTGCTATAGAATTTAATCTTATCAAAGACTGGCGCCGGCGCTCACGTGCCATTCACGTGAGGCACCGCCTGATTTTATTTAAACAAAAGGTATTTTTTTATGAGGGAATAAATACCCCCCACCGTTGTTCTCACGTGGGTTTCACGTGAGTGCAACGGTGTGCAGTTTTGAGCCATCCGATCTGCCTTAGGATACGGAGAATCTGAACTGACCCCATCCCTTTAAATAGTGCTTCACGCCCAAAGTGACTACTGGGTTTTCATCCCTTCTTCTTCCTTGTGAATTTTATTCTCCATTAGAGTTTAGCTCTATTTTCTTGAATCTTAATTCGTCACTCTTCTCAGATCTACATTGTAGATCCACTCTGTCAAAATTTTCTTGGTAAGAGACTTCTTCAGTAGAGGCTTTGAGAACCTTAAACTTATTCTTAGGAGATTACTCCATTTTTTTATTCCAAAGCCAAGTTCTGTAACCATAAAATTCTATATATAGGAAAATATTTCCCCAATCTTGTTCAAAACAAGAAAATATATTCTGTGAAACAGAAATCACCGGATCAACGATCCAACGGTGGATAAAATTCCCCAAATAATTTTTGAGACCAATTAAATCAATTGGTATCTCTCAAATGAGAGATTTTCTCAAAACTGATCAACAGTTTGCCTTACCTATATAAAGGACCTGAGACTTCAAATCTCATATAGAGAGAACCCCCCTAAGTTTCTGCAAACAAAAAGATAGAATTTGCAACTGAGAATTTAATTCTCACGCTGAAGAAAGCACCGTTCTCCTTTTAAACCCTAGGTAAAGAAAAAGAAGAGATTAAAAATATCTCCTTTCGCTAGTGCAAGTAAAAAAAAAGGGCTTAACCCTTCATAAAAGAACTTGGTTCTTTCTCTAGATCTGAGATCCGTAAGAAAAATCTCCTACAATTTGAGAATTTAATTCTCATCGGGAAGGTTCTATTCTTCAGACTCAAAATCTAGAGGGAAAACTAGATAAAATGGAAAAGAGAGAGAAGAAATATGTTTCAGGAATTTAATTCCTCTGATAATAGGGTTTAACTCTATAAAGAATTTAGTTCTTATAATAAAGAACATAAGAACTTAGTTCTCAAAAACTTGATCCTAGATCTTCAAAAGAGAGATCTTGATGATCATCAATGGTCAAAACGCCATTAACAGAGATTAAATCTTAGAAATATAAACTTGGCGCCTCACGTGCTTCCCACGTGAGCGCTGTACAAAGTGCTTAGCACTATATTTAGTCAAAACGACTAAGTGTTTAGCACTGATAGGACGAAACCCAGGTCTAAGCGCTTCACATGCTTCCCACGTGAGTGCCAGAGCAACAAATAAGTGCTTAGCACTTCTGAATAAAGGGAAAAAGCCCAAGACCGAGCCCACATTGGCTAAGTATCTGAAGTTTTCTTGCAGCTGAGCCCAAATGCTCTGTTGTTGGATCTTAACTAAATTTAATGATTCTTAAAATATTTATAAGTTGATCTTAATCTCAAAATAAAATTAACGTATTTTTAGTTAAAATAAGTTGAGCCCAAATACTCATATATATTTAAGTTGATCTTAATCTAAAATTAGGTTAACGCTCATTAAATAAAATATTCTTTGAACTAACGAAACATACGACCTAAGTTCAAACCCCAAATCTAAAATATACGAATATGGATTAATCTGCGCCCTATGGGCGACGACATAAATTAGTCTCCGTATACAATCCATAGGCAACCAAAATAAACAAAATACAACATGACACGAAGTGAACTACCGGAGCAGGAGAAAGTTGTTATCGCAATGCAATAACGTAATTAACTGCAGAGGTTGCGCTAGGGAAGAGCGTCCCCACAATAAAAAAACCCTCATAAACGAGGGGAAATCTGATAAAGTCTGCTATATCGGTTGAATCTATCCAAACCTCCGATATACGGTGCCATAAATCAACTTGGTATTTTCGGAGAGGTGGATGGATATGTCCAAATAATATCTGCCCCAAATTTAGGCTAGACGTCCCAACGTCTCTGTCCAGTATTCGGCGATAAACAGTAAAATGTCGAGCTATATGGAGGCGTTTCGTTATGGGATTATAACAGCGGTTGCCTTTGTGAGCAGAACTATACTCTAGAAATACACATTTGACTGACTAGGGAGAATATTTGTTTCGTTCATGTAGAGAAAGGAGAACAAAACAAAGACATCCAAACGTGCGGAGAAGAGAGTAGTCAAAAGGTAAAGAGTGGACACGAGAATATGGAAAGAGGTCTTTTAGAATGGAGGATGGAGTGATGTTGATTAGTAGTGTAGCTGTCATAATGGCTTCTGCCCAAAAAGAGGTAGGAACAAAGGCGGAAAGAAGCAGAGCACGAGTGGTTTTAAGGATGTGACGGTTCTTGCGTTCAACAACACCATTTTGTTCATGTGTGTGAGGACAGGATTGCTGATGGGTAGTACCATGGGTTTTTAGAATATTTTTGCATTAAGGAAGAAACATATTCTAGAGTATTATCATACCTAAACAGTTTTATACGTTTTTGCAATTGATTATGAATCATATTTGTAAATTCCGTGTAAATATGAATAAGGTCAGAACAAGCACGCTTAAGATAAACCCATGTATAAGATGAATGGTCATCAACAAAGCAGACATAGTATCAAAAAAATGATAAGGAGGTAGATGGTGGTGACCCCCAAATATCAGAATGAATAAGTTCAAAAGGTTCATAAGACACATTATTACTCGATGAAAACGGTGAAGCAACTTGTTTGGTAAGGCGACAAATACTATAATTTGAACTATAAATAAAAGAGAAAGAAACTAATAAACCAGAGTCAGATAATACTTTCATTCGAGGACCAAAAAGATGACTTAACCGGCGATGCCAAATATCTAAAATGGAAAATTCAAAGCCGGTAGTGGAAAAGGGGAGATGAAGATGCTCCAGATAATACAATCCATTCACTCTATGACCGATCTCAATCTTCTGATTGGTGCGGGAATCCTGAACAGCTCAAGAGGTGTTCCCTCATAAAAAAAAGAAAAGGGAGAGTAAGAAAGGGGAAACTCCCCACAATTCGAGTCTCAAGTGTTAAACACGTGAGCGCCTATATTCAAAGCATATAGGTGCTGCTCCTAAACTACTGATAGGCTAAACAAGCCTCACGTGTTAAATACGTGGGCGCCTATATGCAGAGCATATAGGCGCTGCAACTAAACTATTGATAGGCTAAACAAGTCTCACATGTTAAACACGTGAGCGCCTATATGCAAAGCATATAGGCGCTGCAATCAAACAACATATAGGATAAAAAAAGTCTCACGTGTTAAACACGTGAGCGCCTATATGCAAAGCATATAGGCGCTACAACCAAACAGCTAAGGGGCCGAACTAAGTCCCGCATGCTAAACACGTAAGGACACTTCCATACGTAGAATTAAATTCTACTTAATGAACCGTTGGATCAAGGATCCAACGGTGATTAAACATAGAATTAAATTCTATTGGGAAGAATATTTTATGTTAAACAGAGAGTTAGTGGATCAAAAATCTAAAATATTTTTTATGTCTTTCTAAACAGAGAAAGATTACACTCTGTTAAACTGAACACCCTTGGATTAAAAATCCAATGGTGATTAAAATGTCACCGCTCGGTAGAATTTTATTCTATATATAGGAGAATATTCCCAATCTTGTTAAAAACAAGAATAATAGTATCTGTAAAACAGAAGTCCTTGGATCAAAAATCCAACGGTGGGTAAAATTCCCCAAATCAATTTTGAGACCAAGTAAATCAATTGGAATCTCTCAATGAGAGATTTTCTCAAAACCAATTAACAACTTACTTCCACTATATAAAGGACCCGAGACTTCAAGTCTCACAGAGACACAGAGAGAACAGAAGGGGAAAGAGAGAGAACAAGAGAAAAAGGACGAGGCATAAAGAGAGAGAGAAAAGAGAATTTAATTCTCGGTGAAGACTTGTTTCGTCATAACACACTAGATAAAAAGAAAAAAAACACAGAGATTGTTCTATCTCTTCTTTGCCTCTTTAAGGGTTTAACCCTTCATATAAGAACCCAGTTCTTCCTCTGGTTGAGATTTGCAGAAGGAGATCTCCCCATAAGTTGAGAATTTAATTCTCATCTGGGAGATTCTGTCCTGCAGATTTAAAACCTAGGGGAAAGAACTGAGTTCAAAAAATTTAATTCTTACAAAAACATATGAGAATTTAATTCCTTTGAAAACTAGGGTTTAACCCAATATAAAGAATGTGATTCCTGCACAAACAAGAGGAGAACTTGATCCCTCAAACGATGATAATAATTTGAGACCGTCCAAACCCAAAGCCTAATGACTAGAAATGTCATTAATATGAGATCAAAATCTACAAGAACACAGAAGAACAGCCTGGTGATTCATTAGTGTTTAGCACTATAACGAGACCTCACGTGTTTTCCACATGATTACTTCTAATGAATAAAAAGAAAAGGCCGAGACTGCCTCACGTGTTTCTCACACGAGTGCTTAAAAGAAGAGCAAGGAGGACTTCCTAAGGCAGTCACGTGCTTTGCACGCGACCCCTAATTAAGTGCCTAGCACTTTTATATAAAAAGGGGAAATAAAACCCAAAGAGCGGAGCCCATATTTGGGGTGCCTCACGTGTTCACACATGAGTGCCTCCAGAGTTTAGTGTTTAACACTGATTCAGCGCCCCACGAGTGCTGCATATACCATTGCTTAGCGTTATTGGGTAACTATGGAGACCCAGACCTAGCCCAAATTGGCTAAGTTTTCCCAAGGTCAAAACCACTTTGATTTCCAATCAACCGAGCCCCCCTGTGCTCATGATTCCCCAAACTGATCTTAGTCCCAAATATGACTAATGATTCTTCAACTGATGATATCCAAATGATATTCATCCCATATCTCCTAAGATAATATTAGTCTAAAAAATGACTAATGACTCTTAGGTCCACAATAGCCCCCCCTTTTCCTCAAATAAGGGATTTGGTTTAAGGGTATATCTCTCCACACCTTTGATATATGTCGTTGTAATTCTTCAACGTTTTCAGAGAGGTGGCTGGTCCCGACAGCCAACAATTCTTCAGTGCATTTCCAAACCATCCAAACCAACGTGCATACCTCAAATCATACCGTACCCTATACTGGGTGCATTCCATATCACCCATGTTCATTCCGTTACATAACAAATACACGTGCGCGCAAAATGAACACAATAGACCACTACGTCCTTAAACTGACAAAGGAATGAGAAGTCCCTAAACTAATATTCGTCTCCAAAATGGAGATAAAGGACCGAGAAGTCCCTAAACTAATATTCGCCTCCAAAATGATGATAATGGACCGAAATATCCTTAAACTAATATGCGCTTCCAAAACGGCGATAATGGACCGAAATGTCCCTAAACTAATATTCTCCTCCAAAATGGCGATAACAGAACGAAACGTTTTTAAACTAAAACAATAGAGCTTAAATGCTCTTTTGTTGGATCTGAAATAAAAATGACCGTAAAATTTTTTAAGTGGATCTTAATCTTAAATTGGACTAATGTTTCCTTAACAGCAACAAATCGAGCCCCAAATGCTCATATACATTTAAGTCGATCTTAATCTCAAACTAGATTAACGGTCCTTAAATAAAAACCCCAAATCTAAGATATACGGATTTGGACTAATCCACGCCCTACGGGCGACAAAATAAATTAGTCTCCGTATACAATCCACAGGCAACAAAAACAAACAAAAACAGACACAAAACGAAGTGAACTTCCAGAGCAGGAGAAAGTGGTTATCGCGGTGTGGTAACGTAATTAACTACAGGGGCTTGCGCCTATAGGGAAGAGCGTCCCCACAATCAAAAAACCCCTCGCAAACGAGGGGGAATCTGATGAAATCTGCTACAACGGCCGCATCCGTCCAAACCTCCGATATACGGTGCCATAAATCAACTTGGTATCTTCGGAGAGGTGGACAGATAAATACAAATAGCATCTGCTCTTAGAATTCAGGCAAGACGATCCATCCCAGTTCGTCTCTGTTTTCGGTGGTGAACAAGAGGTACATGAGAAAGTGACGGTATAACTATTATCAGCAAGTTGACTTACAGACAATAAGTTCATGGTAAGTTTGGAAATAAGTAATATGGAAGATAAAGTCAAGCAACCAGAGGTGTAAGAAGCCGGTGTGATATCACCATAATGAGTTACTGTTAGTTATATGTATGCCCTAGAGGCCATTACTGTACATAGGATGTATATTGTAGTGGATGCTGGGACATATATAGGGAGGACTTTCTTGCTCGACATGATAGTATGCTATCTGGTTACTCTTTACCTTAACGTGTACATTGATTGTCTCTCTGTTACATGTTGGTAAAGCCCTTAGGATGTGTACTTGACTATCTGGACTATGATGCGGATCATACTAGTGGGGACATGGTAGTCCATAAGTACATCCTTCAAAGTCCCTAGTCGTGGGTGTATCGAGACGGGGCATCGATATACCAGTGTAGACTAGCGTATACCCTCTCGACCCATACAGATGGGCGATGGATGATCCCATATCCATTGGTGTTTGACATCAGAGATGATATACGGGTGCTCAGTGGAGACTGGGTACACTGGACGGACTCGCCGAGAACTCCCAGATGGTATTATACCTCACGTCAGATGGCAGTTCTCTGGTGACACTGGTACAGAGTAGTCTGTTGACCCGAGATCGTCATAGAGTCTTGTGTGGTTCCCACTGTGCTTTGATTTCCATCTTACCACGTCTAAGAGGGAGTGCAAAATGGTGGTTTTTGGGTACAGTCCCGAGTCACATGGAGGCAATGAGCGATAGGAGGGGATTCGTCTCTCCCGGTATAGGGAGTTAATGTTGCGCTGTGTTCGATTGGCTATAACAGGAAATCCCTGGCCAGGGTTGCTAAGATTTACTGGTAAGTGTTACCAGTAGTTTCTCGAATTGTTATAGACCTCATATCGACACGACTTATCGAGCTATTGGGGTCTGACGTTTACCATCCCTAGGCGAGATATGCGACATATCAGACGATCAGACCGGACTGTACGGTAGTGTTACTGGTTGGATTCACAGGAGTGTGAGCGGACTTGCTCGTCGATCTTCTGATCGCTCAATACCCGGGTGGCCGTTACGTTTAGCAGACCGCTTGCGGCTTGTGGGTGTTTGATATGATCATCACCTGCTGCCGGCGTATTGACGAGTCTTTAGAGTCCTACACAGAGGTTTCCTGGCTCAAGCGAAACGAAATAGGAGCGCATATGAGATATGTGCGGGACCGAGAATAATGCGTGTATGTGATACCGTATTCTATTCTCGCGATGGATGTATCGATTGGTTATATGCGATATAATCTAGTTATCGAATCAAGGATTGATTCGATAAGCCGATACATAGGATACTAGCCGGTTATATGCGATATGACCGGATCGTTAAATCAAGTGTTGATTTAATGATTTAATGCATAATTATATATTTGATATATTACTTTTCATTAACTAGTATTGGTTCATTTAAAATGGATTTTCTCACTCGGGTGTGCGCATTGCATATGCGATATGATTTTGTGCACTTGCTTGTATCATGTTTGATGATACATGCCTTATTTGTTAAGTATATAGAATTAAACCTTGGTTAATGGAATGGTTAGGGTTTACTATTTGATTATTCATTTTTATTCATTTGTTTATTCTTTTTGGAAAAGAAAAAGAGCATGATGAAATGGTGGCGTTTTTGTTTTGTTCATGAAGTTTCTTGAACACTTTGACTTTGTAACCCTTTTGTCTCATGCTTAAACCTAACCACTTCATTTAACCCTAATTAGTTCTCTACACTTAACCATGGTCATGTTATGATAAGAATTGATTTCTTTTCCTTTTTGATAAGAACTTATCATAACTTTCTTCTTCTTCTTCTTCATATCTATCATGAAGAAAGCTTAGGTCATCAATGGTGATTGATGATAAAGAGTGAGAAATCCAATTCTAAATTGAACCCACTTCCTATTTTCTCATTCTCTACCTCTTGCCAAGTAGTAGAGTGTGTTTCCTTCACAAGTTTTCATGACTTGGTGAAGTTGGAGCTTGATCTAGCGATGCCTCGACGTAGATCATCTTCGGCATGGATATCGACGACCTAGCTTGCCCATTCTCCGACGAAGCCGACCCTAGAGCCCGGGAACTCATTTGGACAATGAGGGGACTTCGTTGCGGAGCTATGGAGGTGGAGCACCGGATCTACAAAGGTTGTATTTCCGTATTCTTTATAGTTAAGTTGTTAACTAGTTTCTAGTTTCGCCTAAACTTTAGCCAACGATCCGTATTAGGGTTTCTCGGCACCTAGATTTTTTGAAATTGGCATGGTTGATGCCTTGTGAGACCTCACTAATGTGCCTAGGAACCCTACAGTGGTATCAGAGCCTAGCTAGAGCCTTAGGCGAAGTCTAGACGGAGTTTGAAGTCCGAACGAACCGAAACGCCAAAATTTCCATGCTATCTGGACTTTTTCTAAAATCGTGTTTTTTTCCAGATTAAAAATATTCAGAAAAATAAGCAGGAAGATATAAGGGTTGCTGCAAAATTCGAGGTCCTAATTCCATAATATCGCCGCGGATCCGCGGCATGACCATGCTCATGCGGCGATTCCACGGCTAATTTGTCCTTTTGTGCATCGAATTTTGCACCTTAATTCTTAGTTATCAGTTCTGGTTTTCCTGGGTATTTTTAATAATTTTTCCAGAGTTTTAATTTTCAGGGTTGTTTTGGGGATTCGAATGTTCGATCGGATTATCAAATTTTGTCTGTGTGGCTTTCCGGATAAATTTTTGAATATGTTAAAAAGTTCGACCGGATAAAAATACCCAATTTTTCTCCTGTCGGGAAATTTCCAAGTGTTGGATTTTTCCGTAGTTTAACGACGTTCTAAGTAGTGCAAGTAACGCGATGGTCCCTCTAGAAGACAACAAACCTTAACTCGATTATGTGACCGTCTTGAACTGCCCTTTGAACCTTCGGGTTTGGGGCAGTACGGCGTGCCACATGTGAGGCGTTGGCTTGACCCTTCTACGGCTGGACCGTTGGTACTGAGGCACGAACTGAATGTTTTTAGACTTATTTCAAGAGTTGATCTGTTTTGGGAAAACTTGGGTGTTTGACTGTTCGATCGGAAAGTTTAACATTTTCTATTTATCCGGAATGTGATACAATAATTGGAATTCACAAGTAGTTATGAGATAACTGAATGAATGTTATAAACATAGCAGTTTAGTCTCACTTGATCGGTTGCCACGGAATTTTGATGTGATCAAAAGTCCGTCGCAATCACGTAGCGTACGCGGATACTCGCCGGGTAAACTTAATAGACAGCCTCGCTCCATAGCCCCGACCAAGTGACTGTAAGAGAACCCCGTCGCCGAAAGCATCCGTTCGGGTGCTCGCGGCAGCGGTGTTCCGCCTTGGTGCACTTCGTCGACGGTATCGGGGGTGCGGCCGTCTACTGAAGTTTGCGACGAGCATTCGATCAGGATGTCGGGAATCTTGTTGAATTGCTCGACTTGATATTGAAAAGTGTTTTCGATGATGGGACTAAAATGCGGGGTTTATAATTGTTAGGCATGCGATGTCTAAGTAATTCATTTGATTAGGCATGCGATGTCTAAAGAGGTTGCGGATTCCAACTGTTGTAGTTTTACACTTTCTTTTCTGTGACCGTAAGTGTAATATGTGATATCGCCGGTTTCGTTGCTATATGTCAATGACAATTGGGATGCGCATACTTACTTACGTTGATGACATGTGATGTTATGTGTTGCTGGATATGTTATATTGGATCGTCGTATTTGAATAGCCGGGGGTTTTATGTGAGATGCGTGTTTTCATTTTTATTCATGTAAAAACTTGTATGTAATATTCTTTTATTGGGGCACTTCCAGGTTGCGGAAGATGTCACCGTTTGTATATTATTTACTTTTCCGCACTAGGATAGACCCAAGGTGGGGAGCACAAGTAACCGGGTTCTGGAGTCCAGTGGGAGACCAACTCGAGGAGTCGAGTCCGGGTCTCCTAACTCTAGAATTGGTAGGGTTGCTTGCCGCTCTCGTAGGGGTCTAGGGGTGTGGGTTTGGCTATTCATCGCGACCGTGGAATCCGTGTTTTATACTGGCTCGTATTGAAAACACGGACGTCCTAATATATCCAATATTTCATATGATTCTTCTGCTGCGATATCTGTGATGTGATCATGTGATGTTCTGTGATAGATACAGTATATAGTATATATGATATATTATATAGGCGTTACTTATGTTTTACACCCGCGCTAGCCCTGCCCTGCTCTGCCGTTAGTTACCTAACCTAACGGTGCACGAGGGGACATCGAGGCGAATGCGGATGGCATAAGTGTACGTCGTATTTATCTGTGATGATTAGGTACTTAAATGATGGGACTTCATTAATGTGATTAACGAAATAAAAGAAACCTAAGATGTTGTAGAATCGAATTTCAAAATAAAACAGGTAGCTACAGTTCTTGCTTTGCACAGCGGTATATGTGATATATCCTGCACCTTATTCGATGAGGAAAGGACCGAGATCCCTTCACCGGGAGTGACTCCTTTAGCAATAACTGGCAGATGCTACACACTCGGTTTGTCTTTTGATTGCTTTTTAGAGTTTTTGCTTTGCACAGTGATATATATGATATATCCCGCACCTCATTCGACGAGGAAAGGACCGACGATCCCTTCACCGGGAGTGACTCCTTTAGCAAAACTAGAAAAGCCTCAAAAACATTCCATTTTCAAAATTCATTCGATCCTACAACGATATCAAGTTCATTACGCAATAGGTTTTCAAAAAAACCTGTCGTAGCCCTCCGTCATTTCAGATAAATCCTGTTTAGTATTCGTGCTGCGTTTGTTGACCTTGTCAAGGCGCAGTGTGCGGTAGCTAACCAGTATTTATCTGCTTATGCATATGATGCAGATTGGGTTAGGGTAGTCGTGCGGCCTTGTTGACCTTGTCAAGGGTCGTGCGGGTGGGTTTGATTCAATCAAGAAATGACGGGTTGAACTTGACTTGCGGTCTATGGTTTGTTGACCTTGTCAAGGTCATAGATCGTTTGGGGCAAAATATTATCGGGAATTTCAAGTGTTGAAATTTGCAATGAGATTGCATACCTTCTATGAGATAGTTGAATCCCGATACCCTCTGCGAGTAAGAGTTACTCCTGGGAGAGTTTTACACATTACAATTAGCCGATCAAGTAGGTGTCTAGAAAGGTGTTAACGAGGTTACGTCTCTGGGAAAACGAGGTTTACATTAATTAGGTTCGTGCGAAAGCACGGGGGACCTCCCTCAAAGTACCGACACTGGCCTGGCTGAAAGATTGGCGAACTTGTAGTGTGTAATTAATCCCGGCTAGTCTTTCCTTTTAGGGTTTGAAGGAAGATTTGATAAAAAGCAGTGGGAGCCATCCTGATTAGATAAAATAATAACCAATCTATTCTTGCCAGAGCGCACGCTGAGTGTTTTCTTCTCTCTCTTTCCAGGTAGCGACCATATCATGCCTTAATCAAGATAATAATACGGAATATTGACTGAACCCGCTTGTTATACTGAGCTGGGGAACGTTGGTCCCGCTCCAACTTATAATTGTTATAAGACAGAGCAGGAAATTGGGGAATGCCAGAATTCCCGTGCCGCCCAAACGAAGAGAGTGCATGCTGATGCATTATCTTCGGGTGTGTTCATTACAAAGAACTGTTTCTCTGTATCCTCTACGTCCTGGGTATGTGATACCAGATCAGGATCCCAGATATGTAATCTGTTACATAGGGCTGCAGAAAGGTAGAAAAACTGAGAACGGGTGATAAGTTTCATGAGGCAGAAAACGGGGCAAGTGTTGCAGCCAAGTCTGTTGGTCACTGTCACCCTGTATACCAATACATTGATTCTGAACGAATGTTATTAGATACCGCACCTGATATACAAAATCATATCACTCTCTTTAATAGTAAAGAAAGGATATAATTTTGTATTGTTGGATAATGTTTTGAACATTTCCTATATCAAAAGTTGATCGGTTCAGGCACATTATCTAAAAGCATTAATGTTCTAAATCAAACTACAGTTCTTAGTATACGGAACACACACAAGAGGAAGAGTTCAGAAATGAACGAATTCTTCTTGAGGTATTGTAGACAAGGTCGTATCAATGCGACCCGACTGGCTGGAGTTACATAAAGATACATATTTAAATTAGTTTGAATTTACATCTTGTGAAACTCGCCAGTCATGTCACAAAGATAATATGACCATAGCTCTGTTTATTGGAAATAGAGAAAGAGTTAGTGAACTCTTGGGATGATACATGTTGATGTATAAAGGTCCCCTGTCTACACAAGCCAAGACTGGTTCTTTGTACTTCATTACATTCTCTGATGATCTCTCAAGATTCAGACATATGTTCCTGTTGAAACACAAGTCCGAATCTTTTGAGATATTCACAGAATATAAGTTAGAAGTAGAGAACCAAAATACGGGTATAAGTATTATGTCCTTTGATGTGATCAAGGAGGAGAATACATGAGTACGGAAATACTGGACTATTCTAAAGGAGAATGAGAATCTCTCTCAGCATTACTCCTCCGTATACACCATAGTACGATGGTATATCGGGGCGGAGCAATTACACCCTATTTGATATGGTGTGCTCTATGATGAGTACTGCTGAGTTACCTATTTCCTTTTGGGAATTATGCACTTGAGAACCTGCATACCTATTGAATTGGGTTCGAATCAAATCAATGCCTACCGCTTCATATATGATATGGAAAGGGAAGAGCCCAAATCTTAAGTTGGTTAAGATTTGGGGTTGTCCGGGCTATGTCTAAAACCATAATCCAAACAAGTTCGAGGCAAGGTCTGTTATGTAGAACTGGAATAGTTCCAGCTATACAAGCTACAGCAGATGATTTGGTAGAACCAAAGGATTCAGTAGATTCCAACGAACCTCAGCCTCTCCGCCGATCTAGAAGGGTTCCTCACCCACCTGAGAGATACTTCGGTTTCTCTATGACAGTGGGAGCGAGGATTGCATCATGAGATGATGACCCAACTAGTTTCGAGCTGGCCATCAGGAGTGGGACTCTGTAAGAATGGCTGGATGCTTAGTGATCTGAGATGGAATCCTTATACACCAACAATGTATGGACTTTGGTTGCTATATCTGAAGGGTTAAATCCCCATCAGGAGCAAGTATATCTTGAGAAGATTACTTGGTGTACATGGAAAAGTTGAGACTTTCAAAGCTAGACTTGTTAAAGGTTTGCATCATTGACCAGGTATGGATCATGATAAAACTTTTTCTAAGCATCTATGCTTAAGTCCATCCAGATCCTACTTGCCATGGCTACATACCATGACTACGATATCTGGTGGTTGGGTGTCATGACTGCTTTTCTAAATGTTGTTTTGGAAAAGAGCGTCTATTAGTACACAGCCAGAGGGCTTCGTAGACAGTGGGAGCAGCGGAAACGTGTGCAAGATGTTTTATGTGATGAAGCAGGCATCGCGGAGTTGGAACATCTGTTTTGATAGTTTGTCAAACAGTTTGACATCATCAAAATAATAGATGAACCTTGTATATACAAAAAGGTAGTAGGGAGTATGGTGGTGATCCTCATAGAGTACGTGGATGACATACTCTTGATAGGGAAGGAGTTTCCTATGCTACGCTCGGTCAATCTCCGCTTATCATAAGGATTCTCCATATAGGATCAAAGTGATACCTACTAAATCCTGGGTTTTGGATCTATGAGATAGATCTAAATGGATGTTAGGATACTCACTAGATGTAGTGAGATGGTGTCAATCGATCCTGAGGAGAATCACTGGAAGGGTTCCAGGGTGATAAAGACGACTGAATGTCCGTCCTCAGTAAAGGGACGGTATGTTGGAAGAGTTTCAAGCTGGATACCGTGGCATACTAGACAATTAAGGCTGGATACATCGCTACTTAAGATGCTACAAAAGAGGCAGTCTGGGTGTATATTGGTTCATGAGATGAACTTAGTTCCTACCATTGTGTGACAATGGAGTTGTGGCTTATGCCAAGGAACGTCTGTCCCATCAGTGATCCAGACATATTCTAAGGCAGTATCGCCTAATCATGGAGATGATTGATCTCCAAGGTGATCGAGGTGAGGAGAGTAGACTCAGAGGACAACACGGGCGGATCCACTCACAAAGGCCTTTTCCCAGAGAGAGACTTTCATGGGATGGTTGAGTATGAGATACTGCAACCACTGCTACAGATGGCCCTAGTGCAAGTGGGAGATTGTTAGTTATATGTATGCCCTAGAGGCCATTACTGTACATAGGATGTATATTGTAGTGGATGCTGGGACATATATAGGGAGGACTTTCTTGCTCGACATGATAGTATGCTATCTGGTTACTCTTTACCTTAACGTGTACATTGATTGTCTCTCTGTTACATGTTGGTAAAGCCCTTAGGATGTGTACTTGACTATCTGGACTATGATGCGGATCATACTAGTGGGGACATGGTAGTCCATAAGTACATCCTTCAAAGTCCCTAGTCGTGGGTGTATCGAGACGGGGCATCGATATACCAGTGTAGACTAGCGTATACCCTCTCGACCCATACAGATGGACGATGGATGATCCCATATCCATTGGTGTTTGACATCAGAGATGATATACGGGTGCTCAGTGGAGACTGGGTACACTGGACGGACTCGCCGAGAACTCCCAGATGGTATTATACCTCACGTCAGATGGCAGTTCTCTGGTGACATTGGTACAGAGTAGTCTGTTGACCCGAGATCGTCATAGAGTCTTGTGTGGTTCCCACTGTGCTTTGATTTCCATCTTACCACGTCCAAGAGGGCGTGCAAAACGGTGGTTTTTGGGTACAGTCCCGAGTCACATGGAGGCAATGAGCGATAGGAGGGGATTCGTCTCTCCCGGTATAGGGAGTTGATGTTGCGCTGTGTTCGATTGGCTATAACAGGAAATCCCTGGCCAGGGTTGCTGAGATTTACTGGTAAGTGTTACCAGTAGTTTCTCGAATTGTTATAGACCTCATATCGACACGACTTATCGAGCTATTAGGGTCTGACGTTTACCACCCCTAGGCGAGATATGCGACATATCAGACGATCAGACCGGACTGTACGGTAGTGTTACTGGTTGGATTCACAGGAGTGTGAGCGGGCTTGCTCGTCGATCTTCTGATCGCTCAATACCCGGGTGGCCGTTACGTTTAGCAGACCGCTTGCGGCTTGTGGGTGTTTGATATGATCATCACCTGCTGCCGGCGTATTGACGAGTCTTTAGAGTCCTACACAGAGGTTTCCTGGCTCAAGCGAAACGAAATAGGAGCGCATATGAGATATGTGCGGGACCGAGAATAATGCGTGTATGTGATACCGTATTCTATTCTCGCGATGGATGTATCGATTGGTTATATGCGATATAACCTAGTTATCGAATCAAGGATTGATTCGATAAGCCGATACATAGGATACTAGCCGGTTATATGCGATATGACCGGATCGTTAAATCAAGTGTTGATTTAATGATTTAATGCATAATTATATATTTGATATATTACTTTGCATTAACTAGTATTGGTTCATTTAAAATGGATTTTCCCACTCGGGTGTGCGCATTGCATATGCGATATGATTTTGTGCACTTGCTTGTATCATGTTTGATGATACATGCTTTATTTGTTAAGTGTATAGAATTAAACCTTGGTTAATGGAATGGTTAGGGTTTATTATTTGATTATTCATTTTTATTCATTTGTTTATTCTTTTTGGAAAAGAAAAAGAGCATGATGAAATGGTGGCATTTTTGTTTTGTTCATGAAGTTTCTTGAACACTTTGACTTTGTAACCCTTTTGTCTCATGCTTAAACCTAACCACTTCATTTAACCCTAATTAGTTCTCTACACTTAACCATGGTCATGTTATGATAAGAATTGATTTCTTTTCCTTTTTGATAAGAACTTATCATAACTTTCTTCTTCTTCTTCTTCAAATCTATCATGAAGAAAGCTTAGGTCATCAATGGTGATTGATGATAAAGAGTAAGAAATCCAATTCTAAATTGAACCCACTTCCTAATTTCTCATCCTCTACCTCTTGCCAAGTAGTAGAGTGTGTTTCCTTCACAAGTTTTCATGACTTGGTGAAGTTGGAGCTTGATCTAGCGATGCCTCGACGTAGATCATCTTCGGCATGGACATCGACGACCTAGCTTGCCCATTCTCCGACGAAGCCGACGCTAGAGCCCGGGAACTCATTTGGACAGCGAGGGGACTTCGTTGCGGAGCTATGGAGGTGGAGCACCGGATCTACAAAGGTTGTATTTCCGTATTCTTTATAGTTAAGTTGTTAACTAGTTTCTAGTTTCGCCTAAACTTTAGCCAACGATCCGTATTAGGGTTTCTCGGCACCTAGATTTTTTGAAATTGGCATGGTTGATGCCTTGTGAGACCTCACTAGTGTGCCTAGGAACCCTACAGTTACCACAAGAGGTGTGTCATTTGAAATATGAATGAAAAGAGAAGAGACAAGCTTATAGTTAGTAAGGATAGTGGAATCGAAAGTCATATGATGAGAGGAACCTGAGTCAAAAATCTAAGGAGTAGAAGTACCAAAGGAGATGGACAGGGTAGTGAAGTCAGAACTAGCAGAGGCACCATTGATTCCAAGATTCTGAGCAACATAAGTGGTGAACTCTGCAAGCTGAGCCGAAATGAGGGAACTTTGTGGCGGAGGTACGGATGGTAGAGGAGATTGTGACAGTGTGGGGAGCAAGGCTGGCAGTGGTGATGTAGGTCAAGCTGATGAATTTGCAGTAGCAACAACCAAGGGTACACGGCGATTTGGGACGAATTCCTTAGTGGCCTAAGCGGAAAGTCATGAATTAAGTGACCTTTCTTTTTGCAATAGCGATAGAAGAGGGATTGCTCTGAGGTGCTGTTGGGAGGGCCTCGGGATGCCGGAGTGCAGTGATGCATAGATAAAGCAGTGGTGGAGGATGTAGTGGGTAAAGGCACGACCTGGGAGGATTTAAGTATCTGAAGGCGCGTCTCTTCAGCATCAGTGAATTATGGAGGAGGACTGCGATGTTGAATGTGACCACACAACCCCTCGAACTCAGAAAGGAGACTCATGACAAAGTGATAAAGATATTTCCTATCATGTTGCTATTGGATATGTATGCCCTAAAGGCCTGTTTTGTATAGGATGCTAGGAATATGTATGTACAGGACAATCTTGATCAGTTATATAGTATACTATTTAGGTTGTCTTTATCTAAACATGTGTATTTATTTTTCTTTTTGATTTGTATTGCTTATACATGTTGATAAAGATTCGATACGATAGTATACTATTTTAGTTTGTCTTTATTTTAATATGTGCATATGTTTTACTTGATATCACATATCGCGGATACATGTTGATAAAACCCATAGGATTTTGCTTGAATACCAGCGTTATGATGGCGATCATACTTATGGGGGCTGGATAGTCCACAAGAACATCCTTAAATATCCCAAGTTGCAGGAATATCAAGACCGGGCATCGATATCCCAGAGTAGATTTGTGTATATGTTTCTAGACCCCGACGAGCAGCGGTGGTTGGTCCTACAGCCATTGGTGTGATCATCTGAGATTGTATACAGGTGCTCATTGGGGGTGCGTACACTGGACGGACTCGCCGAAAACTTCTAAATGGTATTATACTTATCGTCGGATAGCGGTTCTCGGGTGACATGAGTACATGTTAGTCTTTAGACTTGAAATTGTCATTTGTCTCATGTGAGTTCCTATTGTACTTAGATCACTACCCTACCACGGCTCTACCGAGTTGTTTAAAAAGGTTTTGGTTGGGTATAGTCCCGAGCCATATGGAGGTAGTGAGCGATACTACAGTTTTATCATAGACTGGTATCGAGAGGATTGCATCTTGGAAGAAGATGGGCCTACTAGTTTCGAGAAGACCGTTACCAGTAGGGACTCTGTGAAATGGTTGGATGTTATGCGATCCAAAATGGAGTCCGTGTACACAAACAAAGTTTGGTGTTTGGATGTTGCTCCTCTCAGGGTAAAACCCATTGGATGCAAGTAGATCTTCAAAAAGAATATCGGTGTAGATGGACATGTATAAACCTATAAGACTAGACTTATTGCAAAAGGTTTTCGTCAAAGACCAGGTGTGGACTATGATGAAACCTTTTCTCCAGTGATTATGCTAAAATCCATTCGGATCCTACTTACCATTGCTACCTACCATGAATATGATATCTGGCAGATGGACGTTAAAACGACTTTTCTAAATGGAAGTTTAGAAGAGTGTGTTTATATGGATCAGCCGGAGGGATTCATAAATAGTGGGAGCAGTGGAAAGGTGTGCAAATTGCTTAAATCCATTTATGGATTAAAGCAGGCGTCGCAGAGCTGAAGCATCTGTTTTGATAAAACAGTTAAGGAATTTGATTTCATCAAAAACGAGGATGAGCCATGTATCTATAAGAAGATTGTAGGGAGAACTGGCATATTCCTCATCTTGTACGTCGATGACATTCTTCTGATAGGAAATGATATTCCTATGCTGCAATCGGTCAGACTGTTCTTGTCACAAAAGTTCTCCATGAAAGACCTGGGTGATTTCTCCTACATTCTAGAGATTAAGATCTATAGAGATAGATCTAAGAGATTGTTGGAACTATCATAGTCCAGGTACATAGACACCGTACTAAAGAGTTTTAGTATGGAAGATTCTAAGTACGGTAATATACTCGTTTTGTACGGAATCACTCTCTCCAAAGAGATGTCTCCCATGACTGATGAGGAGAGGGCTTGTATAGGCATTATACCCTATGCTTCAGCTGTACGATTTATAATGTATGTGATGCTATGTACCAGATTAGATATAGGTTACGCGCTTAGAGTAGTGAGCCGCTATCATTCGAACCCAGGTAAGAATCATTGGACAGGTGTAAAGAGCATTCTAAAGTACCTGAGAAGAACTAAGGAGATGTTCTTGGTTTTAAGTTATGGAGACCTCCAAGTCGAGTCCTTTACCGACTCAAGCTTCCAAAGTGATGAGGATGACAACAAGTCTGTCTTGGGTTATCTGTTTACCTTTAATGGATAGGCGGTATATTGGAAGAGATCCAAATAGGACAACGTCGCAGACTCGATGATGGAGACTTAATACATTGCTACTAACGATGCCGTAAAAGAAGCGGCCTGGATGAAGAAGTTCATTACTAAACTTGAGGTGGTTCCGTCCATTGTTAATCCAATACTTTTGTATTGAGATAATAATAGGGTTATGGATTTAGCGAAGGAACCACAGTCCTATCAAAAATTTAGACACATCTTGAGGCGGTTTCACCTGATCAGGGAGATCGTAGATCGCCAGGAGATTGAGATCCGGAGAGTAGATACGAAAGACAACACGGTGGATCCATTTACCAAGGCCTTCCCTCAAATGCAATTCGAGTGATTTTTTGAGATGTTGGGTATGCGATACGCCAACAACTGGCTCTAGAGCAGACGTTGGGTATTCAGTACACCAATTACATGCCTTAGTGCAAGTGGGAGATTGTTAGATATGTATGCCCTAGAGACTTGTATTGTATTGGATTCTAGAGTATGTATGTATAGGACAATTTTGCTCAGTTATATAGTATACTCTTTTGGTTGTCTTTATCTGAACTTGTGTATTTATTTTTCTTGCTTCTTTGTATTGCTTATACATGTTGATAAAGAATCGATACGGTGGTATACTATTTTGGTTTGTCTTTATCTTAACATGTGCACATGTTTTACTTAATATCACATATTGCAGATACATGTTGATAAAACCCATAGGATTCTGCTTGACTACCAGCTTTATGATGGCGATCATACTTGTGGGGACTGGGCAGTCCATAAGCACATCCTTAAATGTCCCAAGTCACAGGAGTATCAAGAATGGGCATCGAAATTCCAGAGTAGACTTGTATATACGTTTCTAGACCCCGATGAGGGGCGGTGGTTGGTCCCACAACCATTGGTGTGATCATCTGAGATTGTATATGGGTGCTCACTGGGGGTGAGTACACTGGACGGACTCGCTGAGAACTTCTAGATGGTATTATACCTATCGTCAGATAGAGGTTCTCAGGTGACAAGAGTACAGTTTAGTCTTTAGACATGAAATCGTCATTTGTCTCGTGTGAGTTCCTACTGTACTTAGATCACTACCCTACCACGACTCTACTGAGTCATGCAAAAAGGTTTTGGTTGGGTACAGTCCTAAGCCACATGGAGGCAGTGAGCGATCGTCAGGGATTCATCTCTCCCAGTATTGAGAGTCGATATCGCACTATATCCGGTTGGACAGAACCATAAGCCTTGGCTAAGGCAAATGGGATTTACTGATGGTTAGATCAGTAGTTTTTCAAATCGGTCATGAGCCACATCGACACCACTTATCGGGTTATTATGGGTCTATCGTTTACCATCTCTAGACCCGGTATGCAATACTCTTAGACAAAGAGACCGAACTGTACGGAGATTGTCACGGATAGGCTCAGTAGGAGTTTGGATGAGCTTGCTCGTCAGCCTTTCTTTTTCGACAGGTACCTAGGTAGTCGTTACGTACAGCTAATGCCACTAATATGCTTGTGGTTAAATCCACTGTCAGCAAACTGTCGAGTTTTTAGAGTCCCACATAGAGGGTTTCTCTAGTTCAGGTGAATGATGTAGTGGACGTATTTTGATCCGTACAGGGTTCCGATCAAATGAGTGTAGTAGATACCCGGACTTTTGATCGGACGGTTGATAATACTAGCCGGCTTAGGATTAAGCCGGATTATTAAATCAGGTATTGATTTAATAATTTACATATATATTTTTTGATTTGTATATTCTAGTATTATGTTCATTCTATTATTATATCTTTCGGGTATCCGTATTTCGATACGAATACGGGTATGTATATACGGAGATGTATTCTTGTATTTATATAAGTATACATTCTAGAAGGTGGACACCTCATCATGGATTTTCTATTTTGCAAAAATAGAAATGAGGTGCAAAGGTAAAGGGTTGGAAAGAGAGGGAGGCATGGTGAGGGGTGTAGGAAAATGAATTGTTAATTCATTTGCCTACACTATTCAAGCATGGTTGCATTTTTATAATGCAAAATTGGTTTTCATAAAACCATAATTGACATGCTAGAATGAAAAAGGGAGAGCTCATTCTCACCATTCACTTATCTGTATTCTCTTAAGCTTAAGCTCTAGCTCTTTCCCTTTTGCTTTAGTTTTTTGAGTTTGATCTCCCTCTTCACCTTCCCTACACTTTCATGTGTTGAGAAACAAGAGAATGTGATAGATAAGCACTTGACAACTCCACTACATCTCTAGGTATCACTTCTTAGTAAGTTGTGATTCCTATTTGCTTCACTTAATCGATCGGTATGAAGCAAGAGCCTTGAACCTGTTCCCTCAGGTGGATCATCTTCGATGAAGGTAGACCGGCGGTCAAGCTCGATCATGGAGACCCCGAAGAGCTAAAGAAGAGGAGGTGAAGATCGAAGGACACAAATCCTTAGGTATAACTCCTCAACTAAGTATATAAACTCCTCCATATTACTAGTTTAGTGTTTGGATAGATTCTAGGTCGTTATTTCTAGCGCCAAAGTTTTAAAATCAAAGATTTTCGTTCAACAAAGGCCGCGAATTAGAGGCTAGGGCACTAGGAACTCCATCGGTTGCTTCTGGAACTAGAGTGTATGATCAATGAACTCAGCAGGGATGACTTCCTCCATGGTTTATGATTCTTCCCATAACTAGATACCAGAGTGTGAAACTCCTGAATAGAACGATCCTCTTGACGAGCATCTTGAAGGGCATGATGCATCTGATACTCATGAGCAACTCCAGTTTGAACATACATGCGACTGAGAGTAATCCACTGATCGCGAGAGGTAATCAAACGTCCAATGGAAAGACGAATAGGAATAGCAATTGATTGCAAGATATATGCCATAATTTTGTGGTCAGTATGAATCCATTGATTACTAGTTAGAGGAGACTCACCATTGGAAAGAGAGGATGAAAAGGATCCGGGAGTTTGAACCGTAGTAATGGGGCACTTTGTTGATCCATCAATATATCCCCAAAGTGCAAACATCCGAAGATTATACTGTAAGGTGAGAGCCCACGCCGTGTAATTTGTAGGACCGGTGAGTTAGACATCCAACAAGTGGAAGTTGTATAGACCTTACTTATTCATGATATGAAAAACTCTGGATCAATCTCGAAAGGTGAAATAAGAGATCTTTGCACCCACAGGTGGCTGCAGTGTACCGGAAAGGGAGCGCCGGAGGAGTTGACGGAGGGGATTGATCGGGTAGAGGGGATCCGGGTGGAACAGGGGATCCGGGATTCTGGGCTGATCGGAGAGGAGTTGACGGATCGGGATCCGTGTAGAGCTGGGGATTCTGGGCTAATCGCAGGGAGGATCGGGGTTGATCGGAGCCGAGGGATCACGAGAGGGGGGCTGATCGCATGGGGTCGGGGCTAATCGTAGGAAGGGAGAGGATCATGAGAGGGGGCACGTGAGCTGAGGGGGTTGACCGCAACGGGACGGGAGGGGGCATAGGTGCCGAGTGGAGGAGGGGCATGGGAGCCGAGGGGGGTCGCCCGAGGGGTGATCTGCGACGGTAGGAGCAGTGTCGAAGGTGTCGGGGAAGGAGAGGGGCATGATTTGTTTTGGAAAAAAATTATCGCTCTGATACCATGTTAGAATAAGGAATTGGTGGAAAAGAAAGATTTTTCTTGATAATCAATTAATGTATACCAGTCGTAATTTATACAAGTTGGGAGACCCCATATAGGAAACTCCTAAGAAATGAATAAAATCGGGAAATATACAATTACATATAACCTACTAAGTATAGTGATTATATACCATATTTAATAGTAATAAGACAAAGCTATATTTAACTAGGCCTGTAATTGGGTTGGGTTAGGTTGGGTCTAGCATGTCCCAAATCCAGACTGTATATTTCTTATAGATCCACATCCACACCAAATGGGTCTATGTGTAATAGATCTAGACCAATCCCCATTAATAATCGGATCATACTCGTTCATCCAGAACCATTTATCAAAGTATTTAGTTTGAGTTCGTCATTATCATTTAAAAGTTTAGCAATGGGTTATAAAAGCTAAAATTGGTAGAAACATTGATAATCTTATTTCTCTAATTTTCAACTACAATAGTTGGAAAAGTATAACCCACAACATCTAAAATAACCGAGATAACTTATAAATTTCTTATACAAACAAAAGATAAACAGGATTGGTTTAATCGGAGATGAATCGGAGAGAACTAAATCCGACCTAGAGTCTGGATCTAGACGGCTCTGGGTCAAGATGCATCCATACCAGACCTAAATTTTATCAATGATTCCAGGTCAGGTCTGTATTTAAACACAACCCATAGGCCCTATAGCTATAACTTACGAGATGTTACTAGCACTCTTCTTTCTCTCCTACGTGCAGCCTCTCTGCTCTTTTGGTACCTTAATCTAATTATTAGGATATCCAGGGTAGATAAGATTTTTCTCTGTATTTATTATGCACACTTAAGGACAAGATCACTTCGACTCTTCATATACGTGCGTACTTTTCCGACATCTAAGCAATTGATGACTCAATTAGATTTAGGATTTTTGTATAGCTTGCACAGCAAGAAAATTTTATTCTGCAATTCTATTATAAAATGGCTACTATCCTTTCAATTAGGATTTTTCTCAAACAGAAAAGGAGATTTAGTATTTTTGTAATATATATCTAGAACAAATGAAAATTAGGCGGTTCCGTTATAAACAGACTAATCATCCTTTCAATTAAGATTTTTTCTGAAACAAGTATAGTGATAATTTAATAAAGAGTTAGGATTGCAGAAACTCTTCTTACATTATCAACTTGTTATTGTAACATTTTCATTTCATTGTATTGATGAAATATTTTACTAGGCTAGGATTTACAGACCCTATCCACATTTTTAATTAAAAAACGATTGCATATGCTCGAACTATGTTGATGGTTGACAAGGAGACACCTTCAAAGTATTTTAACGACAAAATATATAAGATTACAAAAAATGTATAGCTCATATATAGTTAAAAATTACTGGGGTAGAGAAAGACCAATAATTATTTAAACTAATTTACACACACACGATCTATTTCACAAATAAAATAAAGTAATAAGAAGATGGAACATTTGCGCAAGAAAGGGCGGCACATTGTTGGGTGTCCAGGGGACACACGTGTAGAGGTACAGCTAGCACACGTGTCATGGTCAGCTTGGAGTCAGTTGTGATCAACTGCCACCTCTAACTGTCTCTTAATGAGGGCATGGTTGGTTCATTAATGGTAATAATAACAATCTTATCTTTGTGCATGTGCATGACCGTTAATTATTAGTCGACATTGCTGGCCGCAATGGAACGAGGATTCATCTGAATGGTGCTATGTTGGCAAGTTATCTTTATATATCGACTAACTACTATGTTATTTTTTTTTTGTTTTGGACAAAAAACGGTGTTACTGATTGATGATAATCGTAAATAGGAATTCCCCAGATTACGACACGTAGAAGATGACGGGTCATCCACGTAAGCCTGTCAAATTCCTGAGGGCTACGGAGATGGAGTAAGTACGATACTTTGGGGACATTTCTCGGCATCTCGTCTCGAGATTGCATCTGACCTTTTGGAAACCTTCCCGGAGTACCTTCCCTATTCGTCTAGCAACCGGCCAACAGCTCGACTCCGAGCTATCCGACAGCCGAGCTACCTCGGTCTCCTCGCTCATCACCGAGCTATTGCAGTGCAGAGCTTTTTTGGCTTCCCTGTTCAGCCGAGAGCACGGAGCTCAAGCGCTTTCGTAACGGCTCCGTGTATCTCGCCACAACGAGATCTCCGCTGCTCCACGTCCCGTGTTCCACGCTAGCGTATCTCACCATTAATGGGCATATCCCGCCGTCAACGCGCGAACGTGACGCAGGGACATAACAGACGGCGAGAATCTCGCATCGGCACGCTCCAATGCAACCCCTATATAAACCTCTCTTCCAGACGACCTAGGTACGTCAAACTCTTTTCCAAGACACCACTATTCTGCCCAATTACTTCTCGGTACTTACTTGATCGTTGGAGGGTCCTACGGTGGTTTCACACCCCGAGACTAACATCAAATCTCAACCGTTCATCCCGCTGGCAGCAAAATCAACGGAGGACAACATATGAGGAAGATTCCGACCTCCATCACTGATAAATTGTTTAATTATAAATTTAAATCAAATTTTTGCAATATTATTTAGATCTAAATGAGAGGATTTAAAATCTTTATCCATCTTGGTTTATCATATTTATTAGTTTTGAAAAATAATATTTGAATTGTAAATATTACATTTTTTAAATAAAATTAATCCAAACGCATATTTTTTTTTTGGATTGTTTTTATTGAATGGCTTACATAATTTCTGATCCGGATCCCTGTTAATTTTTTTCTCATGCTATTGGAAACCAGTAACATCCAAAGGTTCATATTTATGTAAAATAAGAGTCCTACAGATTTTGATTGAGATGTATGGTCAAGATTTAACATAGCGGAAAATAGTAGTGCAGGGTTTTGATTGAGATGTGTGGTCAAGATTTAACATAGCAGAAAATAGTAGAGCGGGATAGTGAGGGTTCTTAGTCCCATAATTTCCAAAAGAACAATCTATCATTAATATATGAGATAAATACCGAACATGATCTTTTGGGGAATTATTCTCTCTTTCCAAGTAACACTTTAGCCTAGGACCAGAATATCTATGTTTGAAAGACCTAGTATTGATTTCTAGGGCTTTTTTTTACTGAAAAGTCTTCACATACTTCGTTGATTACTAAAAATCCTACTCATATTTCAAATTAACTTAAAAGACTCCCATACATTTAAATTGCACTAAAACACCTCCTAACTTGCCAAAAAAATGAATTTTTTTAATATCTTCAATTACTCCGTTAGCGAGATAACAGTGAGTATTGGGCTAGGGTTTTAAAGCACCCAGCCTTCTTCTTCTCTCCAAATTCCTACTTTGCCTTCAAATTGGCTTTAGGTTTAGATTTCAATCAGAAACCTCTAAAATTGATAATGAAAACCGGCCTGTCTTTCTTAAGCTTCTCCAGCAACGAGTTTGTCGAATATCATTGTCCCTTCAATTGCAAACTTTTAGTTAATGGGCAAGCTCATTCGAAAGAAGAGCAATTCTTTAGCTGTGGTGAATCCCAATCTTCAATTAAGCAAGAATTTTGGATCCTTTTTAGGATAAAAGACAACCAAATACCCAAAAGGTAAAAGAGCAGCTCAAACTAAAGTTTCTAACAAAACGCTAATTTTGGATGAAAAGCTAATGAGAGCGTCTTTTTTGTGCAATTTAATGTGTGGGGGTCTTTTAAGTCAATACGAAATACGGCGGGTGTTTTAGTAATTAGTGAATTATGAATAGTTTCTTTTTCAGTAAAATGCCTTACTTTCTATTGAAATTCCAGCTAAATTTTAGATTTCCACATGGATTTTAAGATCTGGGATCAATTTGTCCCCTTTTCCAACGATTAGATTTTGTTCCTGACTACCAGCATTGTGGGAATTTATTACATTGACGAGGAGACATCATATTATGCATGATCCGGCCATGTCCTTTGGATCAGAGTAAGAAAAGATAAGATGTGATTGGTTAACAAATAGCCCATATATTCCGTCACCGATAGGAAATTCCTATTATGGCACTGTGGAGTTTAGGTCGATTTTGTCTAAATAGTAATCTTCTTGGATATGAATACACACAAGGGTTGAATATAAAAAAGGTCAGCTTAAGATGTTGCTTAATAAAAATTCTTTCTACAGCGGTCAAAAAACAATCTCTCTTACGCTTTTTTGATGGCTAATCATGTACCTCTTGAATTTTACTGTCTAAAAGATTAAAAAAGTAAACTAAAACTCAGTTGATCTGGGGACGGCGAGCTAGAAAACCTAATCTCATATTTATTGTTGGAAGATCAACACCATTCATATTGATCTACGTGGTTTAAAAACTATATACACAAAATTTCATGCGACTTACATGTTTTTCTATTATCTTTTATAGCAAGATGGAAAAACTAACCGTTTTTCTTGAGTAGAACTATAAACCCATGAGAAAAAGCACGGGAAATCTGGCATGCATATGTTATAGTTAAGTTTTAAAGATCAACACGGAAGAAGTCAATCACGGAATTACAATACATAATGTTAGCTTTTTTTTTACCTCCCTACGAAGAATTTTCTCCTATGGAGACAGATATTTCTTTTTCTAAAAATATAAATATAAGCAAAAGCTTTATATACTTGTAGCAATCTTATTTGCAGTTTACCCCAAGTTGGTCAAATGCATTATAAAAGTTACTAATGTGGTGCAATTGTCCTCTCCAAAATTAGAGGTTGGTGGCTGATTTCCCTCCAAAAGAAAATGTTAGTCAAATGTAGCAGTCTATCCCACACCTCATTGAACGGTGTAGATTCATTTGTGTTTACTTGAAAAGTTCAAGGGTTAGACAAAATTAATCTGTAGCGTTCTGTCCTCGCCCATCCCTTTACGTTGGGCCTAAACCCATTAGTTGAAGTCTTTCTATTGAACATCAGCCCATTAAGACTTGAGAGGATAATGCATAACAACTCGATCAGTTAAAGCTTTTGATGAATTAAAACCTTTTAAAGATTTGGGAGGATGATTATTGCAAACTTGTAATGATCCATGCAATAGCGAAATAGCGATGGGGCTTAATCCTTGTCAACATCAGCCATGGTATCACAAAGACTAATAAAGTGATATGTGACACTGCAGTCTAGCGGTAAATCTTTTTTGCAGTTAAGAAAAAACTACCTCGGCAACATCAAGTTGTTGTCTATTATTTAGACAAAAGAAAAAATGAATAGTAATAAGGGTCAATAACAACCCCCTCCCCTGCTTCAATTTTAGGTTCTTCCGGTTATTGAATGCCCTCAAGCCTTGAGGCAAGTTACCGAGCAGGGGGACTTGAAAAGATAAGAAGGGTGTTACATTTATGGGTGAGCATAACACTTAATTCCATGTTTTTCCAAATAAATTATAAATGAATTGTCACCGTCCGATAAAAGCCGATGCCTACAATGAAATGATAAGAAGGGTGTTAAATCAGTTGAAGTAAAAGACATCATCATACATTATCAAAATCCAAGAATTGAGACTAGCTCTTTTTTGCACCAACTCTTGGCTTGACTTTCGCCACATAAGCAATTTTATAGCTAAAATATTTAGAGAAGATGTGGCACATGCCACAAGAATTTTTTAGTCTTGTCACATAAACAATTTTATTGCTAAAATATTTAAGTACAAAATTCTATTCGACAACAAACCAAGCAATGCATTTCTCTTATATCCAGTACTCAATTCTTTAACTCAAGAAAACAAACACTAGACTTCAAATTCAAGAGAACAAAAAATTCTCGAGTCTCAAGATAATTTTAGTCTCGAATTTTTGGCTCAACGAAACAAGCATGCCCTAAGTGGATTTGAAGAGAATAAAGAACCAAGGAAAACCGAGGGTGAAGCTAAAAGGGAATACTAAACTTATAATCCTCAAGTAGAGTCCCTAGTTAACATGTTATGATCAAAAAGGTTTCAGAAAAAACAGCTTGAGAAATGTTTCAATACTCCCCATTGCCCATTAAATACAATTATAGCCAAACTTCCACCTCCAAAAAACCAAGAGACTCATTTCGGTAGTGAATGCTAATAAAAAGAGTCTCACACAAACATAATTCATTTCAAATGGTAAATTCATAAAAGAGAAAGTTCAGTAGACCACCAATAGAAATCTTTTCTTCCAGTAAAGCAAGGAAGTTTGAGTTATAAAACTAGAGATAAAATATAACTTTAGCTTAAGTCTTTTCTTCCAGTTAAAAAAAATGTAAAAAATAACATGTGGATACTATATGCAACTTTGGGAAATAACTGCAAGAAGATTCTAGCATTTAGTTTCATTAAGTTTTTCTTAATTCTTACTGAGACATTAATACATGAAATTCTCTATAGTAAAATGTCGAATTTGTTAGTTTGATAAATAGAAAAAAAAATGAAAGAAATGGATAGAGTGGATTCTTTTAATCAATGAAAAGGTGCATTTATGCCAACAATCATATTGTTGAAAGAGATGTCTTTTTGGATTGAAACGATATCATGAAAATGTGCATTTATGCCAACAACATATTGCTCGGAAGAGTTATCTTTTGGTAAATATATTGGATTGAAAGGATACTATGAAAATGTGCATTTATGCCTATTTAAATGAGAGACAGGAACAATTGCAAATCATATTTTCCTTTAGAAACGTATGCTCTCTCTCTCTCTCTCTCACATACTTATATTATCTAAAATACCCAATCTCTAATTTTGAAGTTCTAAGAAGAATTTTCAGATTTGCTGACTGTCGATTTCTGGATTGTTTTGATATATCCTAGAGGTGATTTACTACAAACCCACCAGCAAACTCTTTCGAGTTGAGGCAAATATCACGTTAAGGATAATGATATCACGATTCGAAACAACAACTCAATTCCACTTCAATTCTCAATTTTTCCAACAATCTTAAGGTGATATCTGCAATGGAAATGGGATCAGAGACTGCGTTCAAGATGATGAGTCAAGACTTCGTGAAACTGAACTGGTTCGATAAGATAAATTTTTCTCGTTGGAAGGACAAGATGATGTTCCTGCTTACTGCGTTGAAGATCACCTATGTTCTGGATCTTAATTTAACATAGGTTCCAGAACCTACAGAGGGAGAGTCCAAGAATTTGAAGGTACTCCGCAAGAAGCGCAAGAAAGAAGAGTGGCTGTGCAGGGGTCACATCCTCAATACTTTGTCGGATCGATTGTATGATCTCCACTTTGATCAAAACTATAAGGGAGATATGGGAAGCCTTGAAATTCAAATACAACACCGAAAAGCAAGGCGCATATAAGTTTTTAATTATGCGGTATTTTGAATTCTCCATGGTTGATCATATTTCCATTATGGATTAAGTCTATGACCTACAAGTGCTAGTTTCTAAACTTAAAAATATGAAAGTTGACATTTATGAAAAGTTGCAAGTGGAGGCTATAATAGCAAAACTCGCTCTAGTTGGAATAATTATAGAAAGAAGCTTTTCACACTACTGAGAATTTCACTTTGGAATAAATTCAAAAACATTTACAGATTGAAGAGGAAACTCGAAATCGGCAAAATAAACAAAATGATTAATCTGTTTCTAAGATGAATATGGTTGGTGGGAATAATTAGTCCCAAAACTCTGGGGCTGGACAAAAGAGAAAACACTCTAAGTACAACCATAACTCTAGCAAATAGAATAGCAAGAATAAAAATTGTTATTCCTGTAAGAAACTAGGAAACTTCAAACGTGATTGCAAAAACATGAAGAAACAGAAGAGGGAGAACGACGGTGTTGCAAACATGGTTTAAAAAAAAAATTGTAATCGTGACCATGGTCTCTGATTTGCACATCGGCATGAAATCTGAACCCAATACAACTGCTGTAACCAAGTGTCATAACTAGTGGTACGATTCTGATGCAACTGTCTATGTCTACAACAACAAATCTCAATTCAAGAACTGATTGGTGCAATTTATTGTATATTTTATAATCATGTTTATCTTTAATTTTGCATATTTTACGTTGTTCCGGATATGTATTGTGAATTATTGCAGGTTACAAGATTTAAACGCAAAAGGACGCAAAAGACTGCTTACATGTATGGACTGGAGACTTAATTGGAGCTAAACAGAAAATAGAGAATCAATTATAAAAAATGGAACAAAATCTAAAGACCTTGAGATCAAATCACAAATTTGGAGAAAAGCTTGAAGATTAAATTTCGGTTGAAATGGTCTCATCAGCAATATTGGCCGAAATTTTGTGGAGATAAGATTTTTAGGGAAAATTTATATTCTCTGTATCTTTTAGAAAGTTTGTATCAATTCTGCAGAAACTCTATATATACCTCTTTATAGATCAATAGGGTTTCACATATCTCTTCTTTTGCAATTGTTTAGGGTTTCAAAAGTTGGGAGAGACCAAAACATTATAAGTGTTTTTTATTATAATTAAAGAAGTTTCTTCCTTTTAATTTGTCTTTTTTAATTATGCATAGCTAAATAATTTTCTAGGGTTAGAATTGTTTTTCTATGAAGGTTGGATGATTTCTTTTATCTACTTTCTTCTTTTATTTTTTTAATGTAAGTTTTTTTTTATTAAAAGTTTTATCTTTTCGTTATCATGTTGTTAAACTAGATCCAATGATGATAGGGTGACGTCTTGAATATATTTGGGGAAATATGATAACACCTAAAAATTAGTTAGATTAATGAAAGCGTGACGAATTAAAAATCTAATTAGGGAAGATAAGATGTGCTTTTTAATAAAGAGGATTCAACCTAGTTGATTAGAGTAATTTAGGATACGCCGAAAATATGATAGGTTGTAAGTTGATCACCTGTTAGTTATTAACAAGGGTAAATTTTGGTCGTTATTAATTAATTAGAACTATTGTTTTAATTATTTTCTAAACGATTTTATATAATTAATAGTTTATTTTTAATCATATGAATTATGCTTACCGATGTGTTTGATATTCATTGCCAAATTAATTTTACCTATACTTTTATGTATCTAATAGATTTTTAATTAAAACTAAGAGAGAGAGAGAGAAGAAGTAGAATCATAAAAAGCTACCATAATAGATAAAACAATTCGAAACCCTATTATCTATTTTCTTATAAAAAAAACCAACTTTATTTTTAACTTACTTTTTAATTACTTGCACTTTAAATTTTTAGTTTAAACAAATCTTTTATTGTTACTTATTTTAGAGTTAATTAAAATTCAACACCTCCCTGTGGATCGATCCTCAAATATTACAATTGCAGGACTATATACTTGCAATTAAAATTTAGAGAACACATAAAATCTCTATCAAGAACTATGAAGATATTGCGGAGGGACAGGTAGTGCTGATGGGAAACTATGACAAGGCTAAGGTTCTCGGTAAGGGCAGTGTCGAACTTCACTTTACTTCTGGAAAGAAACTGGTACTAACCAATGTCCTCCATGTTCCAGAAATCAAGAAGAATCTTGTGTCAGCAAATTTGTTGTGTAATAAGGGGATTAAGTATGTACTTGAGTCAGACAAATTAATTTTGTCAAAGAATATGGTGTTTGTTAGGAAGAGATACTCTTGTGATAGAATGTTCAAACTCGGTATCAATAAAATTGATGTTTCTGCTTATATTGTTGAGCCTTCTTTTTTTTTTATGGAATAGTAGATTAGCACATATTAACTTACGCACTTTAAAATTTATATCTAAGCATGGTTTGATTTCTTGCAAAAACGAGGAAAATAGGAAATGTGAAATTTGTGTTCAAGAAAAAATAACTAGAAAACCTTTTTCCTCGGTTGAAAGAAATTTGGAATTGTTAGTACCTATATATTCTGATATATGTGAATTGAATGTCATGCTTACTAAGGGAGGAAATGGATATTTTATTATTTTTATAGATGATCACTCTCGTTTTACTTATGTTTATCTCATAAAGTCTAAGGATTAGCTTTTGATATGTTCAAATGTTGTAAATCTGAAGTTGAAAATCAAAAGCGAAAAAAGATCCTTAGGAGTGATAGAGGTGGAGAATATTTTCAACTGAATTTTCTTCCTATTATGAAGAAAATGACATTATATAACAGTCTAGTGCACCATACACCCTATAACAAAACGGAAAGAAAAAACAGGACACTAGTAGATATGTTAAATGCCATGATTCTAAATGCTGGACTGCCAATAAATTTGGGGGGGGGGGAGGGGAAGCATTACTTACAGCATGCCACGTGCCCTCGGAAAACTCAAGTCTCTATATGAACTATGGAAAGGAAAAAAACCAAATCAGAATTATTTCAGAGTTTGGGGCTGTTTAGCATTTTATAGAATTCCAGATCTTAAAAGAACAAAGTTAGGATCAAATCCTCTAAAGAGTGTTTTCATAGGCTATGCAGAAAATTCCAAAGCATATAGATTGCTGGACTTGGATTCAAATGTGGTTGTAAAATCAAGAGATGTAGAATTTATCGATGATAAATTTATAATGATTCCAAAATTTCCGCACAGCCTATTCAAATACAAGAAAATAACACTAGTTCTTGTTCTTCTTCTAGCAATAAAAGGAAGTCTCCTTAAGCTCTTCCTGAACCGAGGAGTCAAAGGGATAGAAGAGAAGAAGAATTTGGCTCCAGACTTTGTTTTTTCACAAGCAATAGTCTTTCTTGTTAAAGGAAGTAGAGATGTTGTACACAAAAAGATACCCATTTTACTGAACATAGAGAAAGATCCAAAATTATTTGATGAAGCAATAACATTAAGGGATGTTGCTTTCTAGAAGGAGGCAATAAACGATGAAATGGACTGTTCACCGCCAGAAACCGAGATGAACTGGGATAGAACGTATTGCCTGAATTTGGGAGAAGATGCTATTTGAAACATATCCATCAACCTCTCCGAAGATACCAAGTTTTTTTATGGTACCGTATATCGGGGGTTTGGATGGATGCGACGAATGCAACTAACTTTCTAGATTCCCTTTCACGGATGAAGGGTTAATTGATTGTGGGGACGTTTTTTCCTTCGGGCGCAATCTCCTGCAATTAATTACGTTATCAGCAAGTGATAATAACTTTTTCTACTCCAAGTCTACTCCTTCACGTGTCGTGTTATAGATTGTTTATTTTGGGTTGCCCTTGGATTGTGTACGGAGACTAATATATGTTGTCGCCCGTAGGGCGCGGATCAATCCAAATCCGTACATATTAGGTTTGGTATGTGGTTTCACATTTGTAATATGGTTTACCAATGTGAGTGAACTTAAGGTAACCTTCTCATATGAATGAGGTCCGTCAGTTCAAGAGATACTTGTATTGATCTAAGGATCGTTAGCCCTGTCCTGGACTAAGATCAACTTAGAAATTTCATTAAGGATCGTTAGTCATATATAAGACTAAGATCGACTTAAATATCTTTAGCATATGGGCTCAGTTGATTTAAAAAATTAAAGAAGTTAAGAACTTCAGGGTCTCAATTCATTTAGAACTAAGTATTGGGTTTTTATATCATCCAACAGTGCTTAGCACTCAATCAAGTGAGTGTCACGTGTTGCACTGATGAAGTTTTGACGCTCACATGTTCATCATGTTGGCTGCTGAGGCTTTGGCGCTCACGTGTTCATCACGTGGGCCGATCACATGTTTAACACGTGCGGAGATGCCATATTTTTTTTTTACAGAGACTAACCTCTGTTTTAAAAGATTAAATCTTTTAAGAGGTATAATCTCTCCTATGTCCATCAAAGTCTTCATTCTTTAAGATCTTTAAGACTTTGTTCATGTAGAATTTTAGTTCTTGGTATGTTTTATGGGAACCAAGTTCCAGAAGGTAAAGGTTCTGTCTATTTTTCTTCTCCTTCTTCTCTTCTCTTCTTCTTTTTTTTTTGATGGTGAGGAAAACACCAATGTTCTCCTCTGGATCTTAAGTTTGAAATCAAGGCTTCTCTACGAGAATTTAATTCTCTTTTTTATGAGAGACTTGACTTATGGATCTCAGATCTAGAGAAAAAACAAAATTCTTATGAAGGGCTAAGCCCTTTTTCATGCAGCAGATAGGTAAAAAGAGATATTTTTCTCCATTATTTACCTAGGATTTTGGGAGGAGGAAGTTGATCTTCTTTTTACAGAGAATTTAATTTCCATTTGCAATGCAGAAGCTTATAGAAGGGTCTGTCTATCTGAGATTTAATCTCTTGATTTTTTTATGTAGGGTATGAATATTGTTGGACAAGTAGAGAAAATCTCTCTCATTGATCTTAAGATCAAGCATGGATGCTTAAGCATCATTGGATCATTGATCTAAGGGTTTTGATTAACCCGGTTGGTATTTTCTTTGTCTAAGAAAATATCCGGTTGATTTCTTTATAACAAGAAATGTATCTTTCTGTTTATGAAAGATACTGGAAATTAATTTCCAAGAAATAAAGCTTAAGCTTTAAGGAAGCAAGCGCTTTAAATTTTGGCGCTGCTTGTGCCAAGAAGTATTGGCGCTGCTTGTTTTGCACGTGATGCGCATGCGCAGCCGTCTAAGCGGCTTGCGCTACGTGTTTTGCATGTGGTGCGTTTGCGCATAGGCTTGATACTTTTACTTTGGCATTTTTTTCTTGTCTTGGCGAAGTTTAAATTTCGAGCATTAAATTTTTGGCAGAATAAATACCCCTATTACTTTGCCCACGTAAGTATATACATAGGATAAGTAGTGCAAAATAATACTCTGCTAGAGATTTGATGACTTAGGAAACATGTTTAGATCCATATCACCTAAGGCTTTTTCAATCTTCATGAGTCGTAAGAGTCCCACAAAGTTGTTTTCTCCCTATGAGTCGAGAGGATCTCGTAGGTGTATTTTCTCCTTAGGAATCGTGGGGATCCCTAAGTGTATTTTCACTTGTAAGTCGTAAGGATCTTACAAGAGTGTTTTCTCCTGACGAGCCGAAAGAACATGTAAGTGGCTTCTCCTCCTTATTGATAGCTTGGTTAGCCAATGGAAGTTGTTTGTGTGCAACTTCATTGTGGATTGCCCATAGATAGTATACGGTAGTCAATTTGGTGACAGGCCGCAGAGCAGCGATGGCTTAAGAAATGGGTTTAGACCTCTTTCGCCTAAGGCTTTTCAACTTTATGAGCTGTGAAGGTTTCATAAAGGTATTTTCTTCCTATGAGTCGAGAGGATCTCATAGAAGCATTTTCTTCTTAGAAGTCGTGAGGACTCCAAAGTGTCTTTTCCCCTTGTGAGTCGTAAGGATCTCACAAGAGTATTTTCTCCTTACGAGTCGAGAGGACACGTAAGTAGCTTCTTCACTTCATCGTTTGTGCTGAAGTGATATGGCTTAGTTTATTTACTCGTCTCGGAGTGTTCAGTTTAGCCTTCCCTCAGGCATATGGATAAACTCAGCTGACGTTAACATACCCCTATTAGTATAAGAGGCCGTCAGGATTGTGGTACCGGGTTTAGTTCATCGCACTGTTGCGTTAGCTGATTTCTTCTCAATCCACGTCCACTCAGGTCGCTGTTTCGAGTAGCTACGCACTTGTTGTATCTCCCATCCCTTCGGTTGCGGTGATTCAAAGTCTCAAGTAACCTTCCCAAGCTGGTATCTCCATATTACCGTCAGAGGATTCGGTGTTAGGCATCACCGTGGCGCTTTACCTTGAGATCAGACTCTGTTTGGAGTCCTAGGAAAGTCATAACTGCACCCTTCCAAGGTGGGATAACATCCGGTAGTCTTTAAGCTTTGTATGTAATGCCATCAAGACCTGGAGTTAGGAATTTTCCATCACCCCACTTTTGCTTTGGCTCCTTTGAGTTTTCATAATGTCACGTCTGTACCCTGCTGGAGTAAGAAAAACGTCCTGATGGTCTTTAGGCTGTATATATTGTCGTTAAGACTATTTCTTCATTCGGTTGAACAAGAGGGAACACATTGGTCATTTTTTCATTTTTTTTTTGCCCAAGGATTGCACATAAGAGTCGGATCGAACTACTTGTAGGGAAGAATTTTTTTCTTTTCCCTTCTTTTTTTATAAATCCGTGATCGCTCTATCATTTTAGCTTCTCTTATCGCGAAAGTCGCGATTGCCCAATCATTTCAGCTATTTATTCTCATTTTACTCGCTGATTTTTATTACGAGTTGCCCAATCATTTCAGCTATTTCTTTTTATTTTTACTCGCTGATTTTTATTACGAGTTGCTCAATTATTTCGGCTATTTATTTTTACTCGCCGATTCTTATTCCCAGTTTAACAACTTAGGGGTCGATAACTTTGGACTTCAAGTTAGCATCAGCGTTGCTAACGCTGAAGCACGTATGTCAGGAGCAATTCATCATCTACCTGGGGAAACTTGGGATTTGATACCTGTTTTGGGATCAATATCGCTACAAGTGGAATATTTCCAAGAGCGACTCATCATTTTCCGTTGCCTATTTTCACAATGGTGGCACAGAAGACAAGTTTAGATCTTTGCCAACTAAGATTTTTTGACTTTATGAGCCGTAAGGGTCTCATAAAGGTATTTCTACCTATGAGTCGAGAGGATCTCATAGGAACATTTTCTCCTTAGGAGTTGTACGGGTTCTAAGTGAATTTTCCTTTATGAGTCGTAAGGATCTTACAAGAGTATTTTCTCCTTGCAAGTCGAGAGAACTCACAAGTGTTGTTCACCATATTGGGAATATGGTCCGCCTCTGTTGGGACTTGGTCGAAACTTTTTCCGTTTCTTTTTCTTTCATGAGTTTGCGCCCTTTTCTGGTTTTCACAAACTCGCGGGCAGTTCTGCTGTCTTTACTCATGGAGCCCTTTCGGATTTTCATCCGTGCCTATTCTTGCTTATGGACTACCTTTTTTTTTGAAACTCTCGGATGTAGCTTCCAATGTCGCTCGCCAATAGGACTTGGGGAAGATATGGATCATATATGCCCGTAGATTGCATACTGTAGTCAATATGGAGACTGGTCATAGGGCGGGATACTAGTTTAGGGACAACGATCCATGGAAAACTTGAATGGGGTATGGCTCGTTTATGCTCGTAGATTTTATACAGTGATCAATATGGAGATCAGCCATAGGGCATCGATGGCTTCGGAAACAAGTTTAGATCAGCCGTAGGACATCTCATAAGAGTATTTTCTTCTTAGGAGTTGTGGGGACCCCTAAGTGTCTTTTTCCCTTCAGGTGTCGCAAGGACGCACGAGTGAAAATTTTCCACAATGGTAGCTTGATGTGCTAATGTGGGTTGTTTTGGACGAGGGTTTTATCTCCAGTAGTCCATGGATAGTATACGGTAGTCAATTTGGTGACAGGGTGTAGAACAACGATGGCTTAGGAGACAGGTTTAGATCCCTATCACCTTAGGCTTTTCAACTTTATAATCCGTGAGGGTCTCATAAAGGTATATCTCCCTATGAGTCGAGAGGATCTCATAAGTGTATTTTCTCTTTGGGAGTCGTGAGGACCCCTAAGTGTCTTTTCCCTTATAAGTCATAAGGATATCATAATTGATGTTTTCTGTGTGTTCTATGAAGTTCTACTTACCGCAATCAGTACGGTGTCACTTGTAATTAACCACGATGAGTACGGGTCGTCCACATAGAGATGGTATGTCCTTTTTCTTATTTTACACGAGTTATGTGATATGTCTAAGGGTGTTCTTTCTAACCTATGTGATATGTATTATGTTCAAAGAGAGCAACTTGTTAGGATTTCGGATTATGTAGTTAAGCAATGCTTATTCCTTATTCTTCTCTTTAACTCCTCTTTTAATTGATGCTAAAGTAATCGGAAACAACGTGGATTAGGGTGCTTTAAAAGGGTACTTACAAGTAGTCGGCTATACTAAGTCCGTTCTAATTGACCCTTATCCTTCCATTCTTTGCTCTTATCTCCAATCTTCGGCGAAGCGAACATAACTTGTCTATGATTTTTGGGTCATATCTATCATGAAAGGATAGAGCGCCCAAAAAGAAAGTGATGTGCCGACTTGGTCGAAATTCAATTTCATGATGAATCAAAGGGAAGTATAAGGAATTTTACCATCTCTCATACTACCATCACCATAACCTCAACAAGTGGGAAATTACTCACCCATTATTAAAAATAAAACAAAATAATAAAAAGAGAAGAGAAGATTAGTGAAGATAATGAAAACTAACTACTTGGGTTCTCACGATATCAAGTATCATCACTTCAAAAATATGTTGGATATAGTGCCCTCAAGGCAATAATTGTAATTGCAAATAGACGATTATGATAATTAAAAGAGAACCCATACAACTAGAACAGTCTAACTTGAGATGATAGTATGCTATTTGGTTTGTCTTTATCTTTGTGTGTATACATTTTACTCGTTATTACGTATGGGTAATACATAATGATAAAACCCGCAGGATCATTGCTTGACTACCAGTATTATGATGGCGATCATATACATAGGAGCTGGGTGGTCCATAAGCACATCCTTAAATGTCCTTAGTCGAGAGAGTATCGAAACTGGGCATCGATACTCTGGAGTAGACTGGCGTATACGTTTCGAGATCCCGACGATGGGTGGTGGCAAGGTATCATAAGCCATTGGTCTTGAGTCGCCTAAGATAGTATACAGGTGTTCACTGGAGGTGAATACACCGAATGGACTCACCGAGAACTTCTAGATGGTATTATACCTATCGCTAGATGGAAGTTCTCTTGTGACATGAGTACATGTTAGTCCTTTGACCTAAGATTTTCATTTATCTCGTGTGAGTTTCTACTGTACTTAGATTACTATCCTACCAGGGCTCAAAGGAGCCGTGCAATCAGGTTTTAGTTGGGTGCAGTCACGAGCCACATGGAGGCAGTGAACAATTGTCAGGGATTTGTCTCTCCCGGTATAGGGAGTCGATATCGCGCTGTATTGGGTCAGCTGTCACCATAAAATCTTTGGCCAAGGTGTATGAGATTTATTGATGTGATATTAATAGTTTCTCAGTGGGTGACGAGCTTCAGACTGGCATGACTTATCGGGTCAGTAGGGGTCTGACGTTATTCACCCCCCAGACCCGGTATGCGATTATCTCAGACAAAAAGACCGGACTGTACGGAGATTGTCACAAATAGGCTCAGTAGGTGTACGGATTAGTTTGCTCGTCAGCCTTCCTTTCGTTCAATACCTGGGTAGCCGTTATGTACAGCCAGTGACGCTGACGTGCTTATGGTTAAATCTACTGCCAGCGTATTAACGAGTCTTTAATGTCCTACACAGAAGTTTTTCCAGGTTCAATCAAAATGATGTAGTGATCGTATATTGATACGTGCAGGGTTCCGATTAGGTATGTGTGCTAGCCACACGCAATTTAATCGGGCAGATGATAATACTAGCCGGCTTAGGATTAAGCCGGATTATTAAATCAAGTTTTGATTTAATTATATATATATATATATATTTCGATATGTATATTCTATTATTATGTTCATTGTATATTTCTATCTCTTCGGTATTCGTATTTTGATACGAATACGGGCATGTATTTGCGGAGACGTATTATTGTATTCACACAAGAATACTTCTAGAAGGAGGACACCTCATTTCTAGGTTTTTCTTTTTAAAGAAATTATGAAATGAGGTGGAGAAGAGAAATGGTGGAGGGTATGGCCAAATGAATTGCTTATTCATTTGGTTATACTATTAAAGTATGGTTGCAATTTTAAAATGTAAAAATCCTTTTAACAAAAGAAAAAGAGCATGCTTGATTTGAGGAAGGTTTTCTCATTCTAGTATTTTGGTTGCTTTCTTCTCAAGAGCTTTTCCTTCTTTTTCTTTATTATCTTCTACTCTCTCATGAGTTGAGAATTATGAAAATAAAAAGAGAAAGAAAAATACTAGAACATTACACTATATTACTAAGCATCCTAGATTAGCATCTTAGGATCCTTAGTTACTTCATTGATGAAGTTGAAGCTTAAACTTGGTTCCCTCGGGTGGATCATCTTCGGCGAATGAGGACCGGTTTGCAAGCGCGATCATAGAGTCTCAAGGAGCTAAGGAAGAGGATTGAAGATGAAGGACACGGACACAAAAGTTGTAACCCTAACCGAGTTGTTAAATCCTTGTCTTTTGTTGTTTTCTAGTTTGGTGTAGATTCTAGGGTCAAGTTTCTAGTGCCATCACAATTTTCGTTTTTGGATTCTGCATCGGCCACGGGTTAGCGGCGAGGGCACTAGGAGTGTGGTGATTTTGGTCGGCTTCTGTCAAAATTATCATGCGATGATAGTTGGGTCTCGATTCCCACTAATGAGTAGTTTACTCCTTGGGTTATCCGGAGTAATTCTCCTTTTAGGATTTGAAGGAGAATTCGAGAAAACAATAAGAACCATCCTAATTAGATAATGTGATTAACCAATATAATCTTAATAGAGTGCATGCCGCGTGTTTCTTTTCTCTATGTGGTTTACGACCATGATTTACCTTAAACTAAAACTCATGAACCAACTTAACCGAATTTTCTTATACACTTTGGCTTCTGAATTGTTATGATTCATGACAAAGTTGCATATATTCCTGCTACTCCTACTTTCCCTTTGCCCTTCTCCAGAACACTCCGTATCACTATGGAGATCCATATTGTTAGAAAGGCCATCTCTTATAGTTACATATGGACTTGAAGAAACTTATTTCAGTTCAAGAATGACCACAGGTTCTGGAGAAATTGAATAAGATTATTCAGTTGTCTTTTATCTTTATCTTTTTTCAGGTTGTGTAGGCTTCTAGTATTAGGAGAGTACACCTATTACACTTATTGGATAGTCTTCTTCCAAAGCTTAGGTTGGTGTCGAATGGTAGGAAAAGAAGAAAACCAATTAGCCTAGGTGTGGTGTACAGAAGGTAAAAACCAAAGACATATAAAGGGATTCGAGTGAGGGAAAGGAAATTTGCGGCTACTGTTATGAGTCTGGATAGTGGAAGAGGCATTACTAGGAATACCTGGCCACCCTCTCGAAACGTTTTCATGTTTCAGTTTTCTTGTGCGGTATTAATTGAAAATTTCTTTCCCAATTAGATTCTGTCTCCAGGGTATGTATTTAACATACTTGATTATCACATCTGTATGGCATTATAGATACTGAGTGGGAATGGACAACTGGGAAATTGGGTGATTAGATCCTCAATATCAAAATTCTTTGTAATTGGTGATATTTGATGAAATCACCTGGGTTTTGCTCAACGGCAAATATTTGGTTTTGAAAATCCATTGTTATGCTCCAATTTCAAACTGATATATCTATACGTTTATTTTATAAAGTGGGATATAACCTTTTGAAATTATGTTTATAACATTTACTTTTATCAGTTGATGAATAGGTAAGGTGCATTCAATAACGATGTAATTCTTCTTAACCATAATACAGTTTTCAACCTACGAGACACAGAGTTTGAATTATTAAACTCAGAGGACTTATACAAAGTATTGTATGTTGTCCGATGTCCATTAGGACAAGGGGTTGGTACTTGTACTATATTCTGTTTACTTATGACTTCTCTGATTTTAGACACGTATTTCGTTGAAATAAAAGGTCCAAATTTTGAGAAGTTATAAGTATAAGAATAAAGTAGAGAACTATGCGTTGGAAGTATCAGGATTCTTCGAGATGATCGAAGATGTAGTACTTATGCTAAGTATTCCATCGTAACTAATATATTTGAGAACTTGCTTCTCTCTCAAAATACACATCCGTAGGTGTGCTCCTTGATGAGTAATGCTGTATGGCCTTCTTCCATCTAGTCGATATGCACAGGAAACAGCTGCATGATTTTTGAATCTGATTCTAACTAATTGGTGCCTTTGATTCTATGTGGACATAGAATGGTTGCATATCTTGAGGATGTTAAGATATGGAGTTATCCGGTTTCTGTTTAAAAGATGAATCCGGACAAACTCAAGGCATGTTTCTGTCATTGCATTTTGTGGGTTATTCCAGGATTTTTAGCAAGGGTTTAATTTCTACCATTTCAAGATCAAAAATTGATTTGTTCTTGACTCGCCATTTTTTTATTAAAGGAATCTTTTTGCAAAAGAAACAAGTGGGAGTATTGTAGAACTGGAAGTGATTCCAAAACCACAAACGATTACTGAAAATTTAGTAGAACCTGAAGATTCAATTAGATTTGACAATCCATTATCCACTCCGCAAATTTAGTGGGTAACCTCAGCCACCCGAGAGGTACTTCGGTTTCCTCAAATACGGTGAATGTCTCACTCTCAGAGGTGCCCCTTTCGTTCATTTGCTTTTGGTTCAGGGAGGTTTTGATAACCCAAGCTTATCACTACTGCTGTCCTTGACTATGAGATCTTGCAGGTGAATGACTATAACATCTTTCTAAATTGAATTTAGAAGTGTACGTGTATATGACTCTACCAGAGTGTTGTTGTAGTCAGTGGGAGCAGCGGAAGCGTGGTGGGCAAGTTGCTTATATCTATTTATAGACTAAAGTAAGGAGAGCGAAATTGGCCATCTAGTTTGATATAAAAGTCAAAGATTTTGACTTCATCAGAACAACAGATGGACCTGGTAAAAAAGTAGTAGGGAGTGATGTCCTGGTATTTGGATGACGTGCTCCTAATAGGAAGTGATGTTCCTATACTATAATCGGTTAAACTTTGGTTGTCACAAGGTGTTTTCTCCATATAAGATATGGATAATATATCATGGATTCTGATAACTAGATCTATTTCGTTAGATCTAAATTTGGGAAGTGTCCTAATTTGGATATTTGGACACCATTCTAAAGGATTTTGAAATAGAGGACTCCTGGCGTGGTAGTGTACCCACAGGTAATGGAGTCACCCTATCTAAAGTGATATCTTCTAGAATGATGTGGAGAAGGACTTGCAGGAATGACATATCACTTGCTTAGGCAATTGAGTCAATCATGCGACATCATGAACCAGACTAGATGTTACATTTTGCACTTACTGTAGTAAGCGGATATTAATCCAATCCTGAAGAAACAAAAGGAAGTAGTAAAAAACATAAGAGGATGTTCTTGGTGTATGGTAATGACAGCCTCCTGTAGGAGGCGGTTACTGGTTTAGGCTTCCAAAGTAACCTAGATTATAGAGTAACTGTCAGAGTTATAAGTTTACCCTCTTCTGAGGGACAGTATGTTTGAATGGATTCCAGGCAGGATACTGAGGTGGTCATGGGGCTGGATGCTGATTACATCAGCAATAGGATACAGCCTAATTAGTTTGTTGGATTTTTATGTTCATTTATGAACATGGTCCCACCAGCTATCCAAACAAATTCTAAGGCAAGTGTCGCTCATTTCGGAAGATAGTTGGTCTCCGTGAAGTTGAGATTTAGGGAGATAAATTTAGAAGTATTGTAGCGGATCCACTCACTAAGGATATTTCTCGAACACGTAAGTTTCTCAAAATGAGTTTTGAGAAACTGACTAGTAGAGAAATTGGGTGTTTAGTAGCACACAAGGTGTGAGTATGAGATACCGCAATAATTGGCCTTAAGTGGAAGTGGGAGATTGTTGGATATAGTGCCCTTGAGGCAATCATTATAATTGCAAGTAGGCGATTATGATAATTAAAAGAGGACCTATACAACTAGAAAAGTCTTACTCGAGATGATAGTATGCTATCTAGTTTGTATTTATCATTGTGTATATACGTTTTACTCGTTATTACGTGTGGGTAATACATAATGTTAAAGCCCGTAGGATCATTGCTTAACTACCGGTATTATGATGGCAATCATATATGTGGGAGCAGGGTGGTCCATAAGCACATCCTTAAATATCTTTAGTCGAGGGAGCATCAAGATTGGACATCGATACTCCGGAGTAGACTAGTGTATACGTTGGAGACGCCAACGAGGGGTAGTAGCAAGGTCTCACAAGCAATTGGTCTTGAGTCATCTAAGATAGTATACATGTGCTCACTGGAGGTGAGTACACAGGACGGATTCGCCGAGAACTTTTAGATGGTATTATACTTATCGTCAGATAGAAGTTCTCTTGAGGCATGAGTACATGTTAGTCGTTTGACCTGAGATTTTCATTTTTCTCTTGTGAGTTCCTACTGTACTTAGATTACTACCCTACCACAGCTCAAAGGAGTCGTGAAAATAGGTTTTAGTTAGGTACAGTCCCAAACCACATGGAGGCAGTGAACAATCATCAGGGATTCATCTCTCCCGGTATAGGGAGTCGATGTTGCGCTGTATTGGGTCAGCTGTCACCATAAAATTCTTAGCCAAGATGGATGAGATAACTGATATGATATCAGTGGTTTCTCAGTGGTTGATGAGCTTCAGACCGGCATGACTTATCGGGTTAGTATGGGTTTGACGTTATCCACCCCTAGACCTCGTATGCGATTATCTCAGACGAAGAGACCGGACTATACGGGGATTGTCACAGACAAGCTCAGTAGGGGTACAGATGAGTTTGCTCGTCGACCTTCCTTTTTCTCAATACCTGGATAGCCGTTACTTACAGGTAGTGCCAATGACGTGCTTATGGTTAAACCCACTGCCAGCGTACTGACGAGTCTTTAGAGTCCCACATAGAGGGTTTTCCCAGTTCAGGCGAAATGATATAGTGGCCGTATATTGATACGTGCAGGGTTCCGATTAGGTATGTGTGCTAGCCACACGAACTTTAATCGGGCGGATGATAATACTAACCGGCTTAGAATTAAGCCGGATTATTAAATCAAGTTTTGATTTAATAATTTATATATATATATATATATATATATATATATATTCTAGTATTATGTTCATTTTATTTTTCTATCTCTTCGGTATTCGTATTTTGATACGAGTACGGGCATATATTAGCGAGGATTCATATAAGAATACTTCTAAAATGAGGACACCTCATTTCTAGGTTTTTCTTTTTAAAGAAATTATGAAATGAGGTGGTGAAGAGAAATGGTGGAGGGCATGGCCAAATGAATTGTTTATTTATTTGGTTATACTATTCAAGCATGGTTGCATTTTTAAAATGAAAAAATCCTTTTAACAAAAGAAAAAGAGCATGCTTGATTTGAGGAAGGTTTTTTCATTCTAGTATTTTGGTTGCTCTCTTCTCAAGAGCTCTTCCTTCTTCTTCTTCATTATCTTTCACTCTCTCATGAGTTGAGAATCATGAAGATAAAAAGAGAAAGAAAAATACTAGAACACTACACTATATCCCTAAGCATCCTGGATTAGCATATTAGGATACTTAGTTACTTCGTTGATGAAGTTGAAGCTTAAACTTGATTCTCTCGGGTGGATCATCTTCGGCGAAGGAGGACCGGTTTGTAAGTGCGATCATGGAGCCTCGAGGAGCTAAGAAAGAGGATTGAAGACGAAGGAAACGACTATAAAGGTTGTAACCTAACCGAGTAGTTAAATCATTGTCTCTTGTTGTATTCTAGTTTGGTGTTTTGTTTAGATTCTAGGGTCAAGTTTCTAGTGCCATCAAAAATTTTGTTTTTGGATTCCGTATCGGCCACGGGTTAGCGGCGAGGGCACTAAGAACTTTCAAAATGAGATTAAGGAAGAAGGATAAAGAAAAATCAAGAAAACAAAACAACATATAATTATCAAATCAAAAATAATTTTATCTGTGGAATTTAAATAGCAAGACATGATATAAAATGACAGGATAATAAAAATGAAGAAAAATAAACCTTTATTTCAAACTTCAAACTTTTACAAAGTTTTAATGGCTAACCTAAAATGAAGAAGAAGCAAACTAAACTAATTCTAACTCTAAACTAAAACACTAGAAAGCTCACTCTTTGCTCTGATCCGCGGTATTTATAGGCTCTGGAATATGAAAATCTAGGGTTTTTCTTGATGCATGTAAAATACCGCAACTACCCCTGAAATTCGGACACATGTTGCGCAAGGTCGGCCGCGGATCTGCTGCGAAGTCTTCATTGGCCGCTGTTCCCCTCCGAAAGACGGCGCACAAGACTGCAATGTCCTGACGCTGAGATTCGGGGCAGATACTATTTGGTTTTATCCGTCCACCTCTCCAAAGATGCCAAGTTGATTTATGGCACCGTGTATCGGAGGTTTAGACGGATGCGGCCGATGTAGCAGACTTCGTCAGATTCCCCCTCGCTTGAGGGGTTTTTGATTGTGGGGACGCTCTTCCCTGCAGGCGCAAGCCCCTGCAGTTAATTACGCTACCGCATCGCGGTAACAACTTTCTCCTTCTCCAGAATTTCACTTCGTGTCGTGTGTGTTTGTTTTGTTTGTGGTTGCCCGTGGATTGTATACGGAGACTGAGTAATGCCGTCACCCGTAGGACGTAGATTAGTCCAAATCCGTATTTGCTTAGATTTGGGTTTGGTGTTTTTAGTTTAAGGATGCATTAGTCGCGTTGCGACTAAGATCAACTTAAACATTCGTCAAGGATACGTTAGTCTTGCTTTGGACTAAGATCAACCTGACGTGGTGATTCATTTAATTTATGGCCATCGGGACTCATCACCTCTCTAATATCGTTGAAGGATTACAACGATAGGTGTCAGAGGAGCTCAGAGATGTACCCTTGAACCAAAGCTGATTGAGGGTTTTATCATTCATTTAAATGTCTAAGGATGCGCTAGCCGTGTTTGGGGCTAAGATCAACTTAAACGGGACCGTTTAGATCCGGCAAAAGAGCATTTGGAGGCTCTATTGTTCCAGTTTAGGGACGTAGTGGTCCACTTTCCAGTTTAGGGACGTGGTGGTCCATCGCCAGTTTAGGGACGTGGTGGTCCAATATTAGTTTAGGGACGTTTCGGTCCGATGTTAGTTTAGGGACGTTTCGGTCTAATGTTAGTTTAAGGACGTTCCGGTCCGATATTAGTTTAGGGACGTTTCGGTCCGATATTAGTTTAGGGACGTTTCGGTCCGTCGCCAGTTTAAGGACGTAGTGGTCCGTTATTAGTTTAGGGACGTTTCGGTCCGATATTAGTTTAGGGACGTTTCAGTCCGATATTAGATGAGTGGTCGTTGGGACCCGTCGCCTCTTTGACGTCGTTGAGAAATTACAACGACAGATGTCAAAGGAGTTCGGAGATGTACCCTCGGACCGGTCGTGACTTGGTTTATGAGAGGCATTTAATTTAAGGACTTACAGCCAGGATTGGGTTAAGTCCAATTTTTATTTTAGGCTCTGCCCGATTAGAAGAATCAATCTAAACAGAGCTCTGCCCCTTTCATTATTTTGCAAATCTGATTTGGGCCAGGCCCTTTTAAATAATGAGTTACAAAAAACTCAGGAATTTTCCACACAGGGTCTTGCCCTTTTATTTATTCTGCAATTGGGCTAGGCCCTTTTTAAATAATGAGTTTCAGAAACTCAATAATTTTCTTGGGTTGGGCCAGGCCCTTTTAAATGATGAGTTGCAGGAACTCAAAAGGTTTTTTACAAACAGGGCTTTGCCCTTTTATTGTTCTGCAATTTAGTTTGGGCCAGGCCCATTTGAATAACGAGTTTGCAGAAACTCAGGAATTTTTCCAAACAGGGCCTTGCCCTTTTATTATTTCAATTTAATTTGGGCCTGGCCCAAAACAAGGGGTTGCAGAAACTCTAGAAATCTTCAGATTGAAGAACACAAGTGCATGGCACTTTTGATTTGAATTTGGATCAAAGGAAAACAAGTTCTTGTTTTTTCCTGATCATACAGAACCGAGGGTTCATATTAAGTGCAAGGCACTATTTATTATATTTTTTTTTTTAGAACCAAGGGTTCATATCAAGTGCAAGGCACTATTTATTATTCTTTTATTTATATTTTTTTTCTTTAGAACCAGGGGTTCCTATGCAAGGCACTATTTATTTTCTGTTCTTCAGAAATTTTACCTTTTTTTTTTCTTTTCTTCTTCTGTGTTCTTGATTAATTTTCAAGAGCTCTCCCTTTTTTTTTTTCTCAGAAGTCGATGCCTTTTTAATGAGGTCTGGGGTCTTATTTATAGTGCCCACAAAGTTGTTGGATTTGTTAACAAAATCTTTCCTGAATTATTTTGGGAATTTTCCCACCATTGGATCAGAGATCCAAGGGTCCCTGTTTTACAGGAGAACTGAAAAGATCCACTTAAATTTTCATTCAGTTGCTGCGCAACTCACCAGCGCGTGACACGTGTCGCTCATCCGTGCACTTGCGCAGTTGCGATTGCGCAACTGCGCGTGACACGTGTCGCGCATCCGTGCGCTTGCGCAGTTGCGATTGCGCAACTGCGCAGACACGTGTCGCGCATCCGTGCGCTTGCGCAGTTGCGATTGCGCAACTGCGCAGACACGTGTCACGCATCCGTGCATTTGCGCAGTTTAAGTCTTAATTTTGTTTTCCGAAGAGCCTTGCTCTGATGGGACGCACCGTCTCGGGCGTTACGCTGCCGAATTGGCTTCTGCCACGTGGCAAATTGCGCACTGCGCACGGAAACCGAAGCGTTGCTTCAAATTTTGAATTTTCAAAATTCAGTAGAGCCTTGCTCTGATTGGGGGAAACAGATGCCCCCCCACCGTTGCGCTCACGTGGCGCGCACGTGAGTGCAGCGGTGGCAAGATCCTGACCATCGGATCGACGGGTCAGGTGAACAGGCGCAGGCGCCTATAAATAGGACCCTTGGTCCTTGGTAATTTTTACCATTCTCAAGAATTTTTACCCAGAGCCTTGCTCTTGTTTAAAACTTCAGAGCCTTGCTCTTGTGATTTCCTTAAGAACTTCTAAGTTCTAACTTCAGAACCATTTTAGGTAAATTAATTTAATTTAAATCAAATTTAAATAATCAGAGCCTTGCTCTTATAGATCTCTGATCTAAAGGAAACCCCTTTGGGGTTTCTTCAACAGAGCCTTGCTCTTATAGATCTTTGATCTAAAGGAAACCCCTTTGGGGTTTTTATTCACAGAGCCTTGCTCTCAAAAATTTGCAGAGACTCTGTTCTTAGGTTTTAACCCATGAACAGAGCCCTGCTCATAGGTCAATTAAAAAACTTTTTAAAAGTTTCCATGGATCTTTAAGATCCCAAAATTTTAATCCTTGGTTATAAATTTTTATTACTGCTACAGAGCTAGGCTCTCTTTTTTTTTAAGAAGTTTTATTCTTTTGAAACAGGAGTTTGACAAGTGTCACTCTGTGACAGAGCTTTGCTCTGAAAAGAGGAGATTTTCTCCTTGTCTCTAGAGATCCCCCAGTGAGGATATTCTCTTGGGGGTCCTTTTTATTAACTGACAGTCTCATCCAATGATGGGACTGTCTTATCAAATGATGCGCTGTCATCTTGATTTTGTGGGTCCCCCTTTGGTCCCCAACCCACTGCATTGCAGTGTGATGTATGCCTTTGATATGTGAAGCATTGGAACACTAACAGTTGTTATTATTATTTTATTTTTTTTATCTACAGGAAACATGTCTGAAGATTTGTCTTTCCCCTTTGTTCGCTCAGAAGGAGGGTTCCTACATGCACCAGTGGACCGGGTGGTGTTTGCTCTGATCAAAGATCACGATCCTGAGTGCAAGAGACTTCACCTATGGGGGAGGTGGTATAGCCAGATTATCCAAGGCCGTCGCAGTTTTAGTTCCGCCGTGCCCTCTGAGCCCATAGTCTCGCTCTCTTATGCGGACAAACCCCCGGTGGAGTATGCCGTGGAGGTTAAAAATTGGAATTCGGACGACCTCCTCCAGCCCGCAATCGGCGCTATTCCAGTGCAACCGCCGCCAGCCATAGATATATTGGGAAGGCGAATCTGTCAGGGTGAAGCACGCCCTTGGGGACAGGCTTACAACATTGGACTGAATCCGCGACCGCCTGCTGGATATCTGCCATGGGCCCGGTACATTTTAGCGGCGAAGAGAACTCATCTGACGAAGATCGGCTTATACTCCGCCGTTTACGTCTCGCTTTTCGAGTATCCTACTCCTCCGACGTGGTGGACAAAGGCTTTCGTTGAACAATGGAACATCCCCACACATACTTTCCTGACAGCGGATAGGGAAGTTTCCATTTCTCTGGAGGAATTCGTTGAGCTTTCAGGTTTACCGGCGAGGGGGGAGCATTATGAAGAGCTGCTTCCTCCTGACGAGTACGTCTTTGCCACCAAGCAGATGGTATGCGATCTAACTCCGGACAATGCCATTCAGCATCAGCACCCGGGCTTGGTGAAGGTATTGGAGATCTACGAGGAGCTCCACTTGGAATTAGGCGACCGAGGCGTTAGTTTCGCGGACTTCATTGCTCGTTTTATTCGCCCGGAATTTTTATCAGAGCAGGGTGAGAAGTTCGCCCAACTCACTGATCCTTTTGGTTTCGGCCTGGACCACCTGCCTTCATCGGACATTGACCAGCGAAGTTTTTACCTTCCCGGCACTGCCAGCGTCCCTTTCTCAGAGATCGCCGTTCCTGGCATGGACGAGGAGACCTTCTTCATCGGATTCTTAGGTCTGTGGCTATGCAGCTTCGCGCTTCCCATGCACCCACGCCTTATGCGGTCTTCTGTTTTCTACCCGGCGCATCGAATGGTGGCTGGTCTGCAATTATCAGTGGGGATCGCTGGGTTGGCTTACCTCTACCATGGACTTAGCGTAGCGGCGGACGCTAGTGAGCCTGGGGTACAGCCTGCTAACTTCCCGATGCACTACTTCACTTCTTGGATGGAGCTGCATGTTCGAGGAGTGTTTGGTGCCCACAAAACTCCTCCGTTCTTTGAGAGATTTAAACTTCCGAGAATCATGCGATTGGTTGGGGCTTCCATCGTGTTCGCACCTCCGCGGGAGTCTCGGGGACTGCTTCTGCGTTCGCATCTAGTCGGGGCGAAGACCTCTTTTGTGGATAAAGTCATCACCATAGGTTCCGAGACCACTAAGTCGGTGGTGTCGCTGCGTGATGACTTTAAGGGCGGTGTTTCCGTGTTGAAGGCTCGAGAAATCCTCCACCTTTATTCCATTCGGCCGGGCTACTTGGTATTTAGGCAAAATGAAACGGCCCTCTTCATGAGGTATAATCCGCATCGATTTGCTCGGCAATCGAGTTATAACCAAGGGGTCCCGTTGGAAGCCTTCTTGGGAACACCTGCAGTCGGCTTAGAGGGGGTACGGAATGCAATGCATCACTTCATCCGGCTGAACACCGGCTCCTACTTTTTCATCAGTGAGCCCAGCTGTACCCCTAAGATACTCAATTCATATGTAGCCTGGTATGCGCACGCGATGGGCCCAATTATCTTGATGGAGAAACGTCTACTGGTCGATCGTAGGGCTGCGCCTCCCGGCGGCAATCGCAAGGCTCCATTGCAGCCCAGGGTTCAGGTTATCCCTCCGACGAAAGAGGCCGGAGCTGATCGACCACGGGTGTTGGCCCCTCCGCGTGGACTGCCACTGCCTACTACGGTGGATGCCCCAACGGCGCCCCGTGCTCCTACAAAGACGGTTAAAGCGGCATCGCCGGAGTCGGGTGCAGGAGAGGACATCGGGACTCGCCGCCCGAAAGCGACTGCCAAAACTGGCAAGCGCAAAGCTGCTCCCAGTGGGTCCAAGGCTGGCGGGCAAAAGAAGAAGAAGTCCACTTTATCCCTCGACGCGATTCTTAACTTAGAGTCCACGGCTCATCCTGCCGAGACCATATGCGAGTACGGCAGCAATGAGGGTTTCGTGGTGGACCCTGAGGACACCAATCTAGCCGCCGCCATTGCAGCTTCGGAGCGATCGGCGAGGCTCGAAGCAATGTTAAGCAGACTCGCTGAGTCAGGTAATCATCAGCCTTCTTATTTGTCATTTTATCCCACTTTTTATTATTATCTTCAGCTAATATTTGCCTCATTTTCAACAGGTGTATCCACTGAAGAGGCCATTGATGCCTCTCTGAAGACCTTCCAGGAGGAGGAGAACAAGCGTACCTTAGCGAGCGTCGGTATGTTTTATCCATTTCTCTTTTATACGGAAAGTTCGTTATCTTTTTATGATAGTCGACCTGACCTTCTCTTGTTTCTTTACAGGGGTTGTATTAATCGGCGCAAGGGCCCTTCCCAAGCCCGTCATCGAAGTCCCAACTCCGTCGAAGCTGCCGCAAGAGCCTCGGCTTGATGCAACAACGAGGGATGCTCTGAAAAATCTGGAGGCATCCCTCTACACGGATGAGCAGGCTTCGCTCAAGGAAGCTCTGATGGCATCTGTCTCATCGGCTCAAGAGGAGCGGAAGCGGTCTAGACGCGAAGCTAAGGCGCGCAGAGCTGCTCTGGCCGCAGGAGCGGGCCCTAGCACCGTTCCTCACGCTAGTACTCCTTCTGAAGAGCCCCCTTGTGGCCCTGTCTACCGCTCGTCGGCAAGTTGCGCGCGCGGTTCGGAACGCCAATGATAAATCCGCTTCAGGTAGTACTTCTTTCAGAGCCTTGTTGTATGACTTGTAAAACTATTGGCTTATACATATCTCATCTTGCAGGGTCAAGTCCAACTGAGGGGGAGGCGGAGACGACCGTCGAACCCAAGGGAGCGGAAGAAGCGGTACTCGCCGAACCCGAACCGACAGTGGACAACTTTGTCGAGGCCATGGGGCCTGGAGCCGAGATTGAGGAACCTACCGCGGAGAAAGTCATTGATGCCGTACCCGAAGTGGCGGCAGATGAGATGATTATCTCGACCGAGCCGAAGGCGGTAGAGGGCGAGGTACTTGAGGCTGGGGACCTCGTAGTGCCGATGGACGGGGCAGCTGTAATCGCTGATCCTGAGGGAGCAGCAGGTGAGGCGGCCATGATTCCTGAAGACGAGCTAGGCGCTCCTTCTCAGGAATCTGGCAATGTTCCTATCTTGGCCCTCCCTGTCTATGGTTCCCCACCGCCTGCAGAGCTTGAGAGCATAACAACGGTTCCCCTTGAGTCGGGTGATGAAGCTACAGGCGGTGGTCTTCCGTCAGTGGAGGAGGGGACTGCCTCAGTTTCTGCTGGCAGCTCGTCAGGTAAATTTTTTTTATCACCAGCATTTCCCCCTTTTTTTTTGTATATATCTTGTGATCTCTTCTAACAAATTTGTTCTTGCAGGTGCGGCCAGTACCGATGCTCCACTGCTCGAGGGGGCACCGTCAACTACTGCTTTGGCAGTAGTCACCTCTCCATCTTCCCTTGTGCCGTCACGGATGTTGGAAGGTATGGATTTACGACTCATGCATTAATCTTTCAAAAATGCGGCTTTTGTACTAACGTTACACCATTGTGCCTTTGCAGGAGTGCTTTTTGATCACTTGTATCAAGTGTTGCTCCCGCACTTTTCTTTCCCATCCGAACTCGCTTCTCCTTCTAGTGGCGCCGGTAATATCTTTATTTACTCCTTTTTTCTAGCAATGGGATGATTTCTGACTTTTCCTTTTCTTTATTGTAGTGCCACAAATCGAAGGAGGGGATGTAAGCCCTGTCGCGCTACCGGCCCTTCCGGCTCTGCCGTCCGTTGCTGCTGGTATAGTAGATCCCCTTTTTGGTAATCCTTTAACATCTTTTGAACCATCGCTTAACCCTGTTTTGTTTTGCAGCTATTGTTCCGGTTCCGGTCCCCTTCGCGGCTCGCGTCCTTTTACCGGCAGGTCCCTTTCTGAGACGTCCGTCTTCAAAGGGTGCGGTGATGAGTCTAGGCATGCTGAGCGGGTATATTGAAGAGCTCAGCATGGACGCTCTCCCTTCTGCTGTCGATTTCGCTGCGGATGTTAACCCAATGTTAGCGGCGCTCGTAACTTTTCATGACGAGGGTGTCGTTGAATCTTGGGTTAACCACTGCAGGGAGATCGAGGCCTGCTTGTATCGGCTGGAGTTGACGCGTCCTGCTCCCGAAGTTTTAGCTCTGAGCGCCCAACGCATAACTTGGCTCGAGCAAAGCACTTCGCACTCCCGCCACTTGGAGCAAGAAGCAGCTCGGAGACTAAGGGAATGCCAAAAGACCTCAAACGAAACGGCCCATCTGCGCGCTGAGGTTGAGGCAAATGCTGCCCAAGTGAAGACTATCTTTGAGGGTCTCTTGGAGCGCATCTCCCATGGGCTAAACTTAAAGAGGAAGCTTGACGTGGCTGAGCGCCATATCCCAAGTCGGGAGGCTGCTTATCAGGGCGTGAGGGAGCAGCTTGCAGTGGTCTTGCGGCAACGAGCCCAAGTGGAGGCAGAGCTGGCGGTGGTAGCCGATCAAGAGAAGGCATGGAAAGACATCTGCGAGCGATTGCTACACTTATGCAAGACGCTTCCTTCCCAATAACTGCCATTGTATCAATATACTTGTAATTTTCTTTTTTGAATAAGATGTATACATTCTTTATTCTTTTATACGATTCGCCATGTAATTGATTGAGTTAATAAATAAAGATACACATTTTTTTGCAATGTCTTGTATTATTTCTTTGCTTTCTCTCTTCTCTTATTATCAGCATGCTGTCTTGATAAACATGATTGACAGGTAACAGTGTAAGCATTTTGGTTTCTTCAAGATATAACGATGGCTTAGGCCGCAGGTTCGGATCTGCTGCCTAAGACTTTTCAACTCTATGAGCCGTGAGGGTCTCATAGAGACTTTTCTCCCTACGGATCGAGATGATCTCGTAAGTGGATTTTCTCCTTAGGAATCGTGAGGATTCCCAAGTGTAGCTTTCTCTCATAGGTCGAAAGGATCTTATGAGAGAATTTCTCCCTCTTACGAGTCGAGAGGGCTCGTGAGCGGTTGTTTCCCTCTTTGTCGAGAATCGACTTCAGAGAGTGAGACCCGTGAATAGTATGCAAGAGACCATTTAGGATTGACTTGCAGGGTCCCATTGCCCTTCTTACGAGTCGAGAGGGCTCGTAAGCGGTTGTTTCCCTTTTTGTCGAGAATCGACTTCAAAGAGTGAGACCCGTGAATAGTATGCAAGAGATCATTTAGGATTGACTTGCAGGGTCCCATTGTTCAGGAAGCAAGTTTTTTTGAATCTTTACTGCCTGAGATATGAGTCAGAGAAGCTCTCGTCACGGAGTGTTTGTATCCGTGAGTTGAGAAGTTTTGCGAGGGATTATTTGTTTCCCAAGCGCCAAGGATTATTTGTGTCCTTGGGGTTTGAAACGAGTCGATGGCTCTCACGGAGGCGCTGGTGGCTCTGCGGGTCGACGCGGATCAGGAAGGCTCTCGTCAAGGAGTGTTTGTATCCGTGAGTTGAGAAGTTTTGCGAGGGATTATTTGTTTCCCAAGCGCCAAGGATTATTTGTGTCCTTGGGGTTTGAAACGAGTCGAGGGTTCCTACGGAGGCACTGGTGGCTCTGCGGGTCGACGCGGATCAGGAAGCTCTCGTCAAGGAGTGTTTGTATCCGTGAGTTGAGAAGTTTTGCGAGGGATTATTTGTTTCCCAAGCGCCAAGGATTATTTGTGTCCTTGGGGTTTGAAACGAGTCGATGGCTCTCACGGAGGCGCTGGTGGCTCTGCGGGTCGACGCGGATCAGGAAGGCTCTCGTCAAGGAGTGTTTGTATCCGTGAGTTGAGAAGTTTTGCGAGAGATTATTTGTTTCCCAAGCGCCAAGGATTATTTGTGTCCTTGGGGTTTGAAACGAGTCGAGGGTTCCTACGGAGGCACTGGTGGCTCTGCGGGTCGACGCGGATCAGGAAGCTCTCGTCAAGGAGTGTTTGTATCCGTGAGTCGAGAAATTTGCTGGCTTCTTCGGTTGAAATGAACCGTTGAGGTTTGGCTTCGTCGTTCGACGGAATCCGCTGGGGAAGTATGGTTTCTTCTTTGTTTGCGCCCTTGGATTGTATACAGGGATCGATGTGATCTTAACTGTAGGGCCGAAGTTTCATCATTTCTTATTTTTGTTTTATTTTATTTCCGCGATGCTCTATCATTTCAGCTTTTATATCGCGAAGGTCGCGATTGCCCAATCATTTCAGCTATTTTTCGCGGTGCCCAATCATTTCGGCTTTTTACTTTATCTTTACCCGTTGCTTTTCATTACGAGTTGCCCAATCATTTCGGCTATTTTCCATGCGTACATTGTTTATACTTGCTATTTTTTATTGCAAGTTGCCCTATCATTTCGGCTATTTTGTATGCATGTGCGGTCTATTGGCTTTCTCCGTAGACCTAAGATTGGACACCGATTTCGGCATCAGCAGCGCTGCAACTGGGATACTACCAGGAGCGAATCATCATTTGCCTCTGTCGTTGTCGAACAAAGGAGGCTTAGCGACCAGGGTTAAGATCTTGTCGGCTAAGGCTTTGGACTCCATGAGCCGTAAGGGTCTCGTGAAGGTATTTCTCCCTACAAGTTGTGAGGATCTTGTAGGTGTATTTTTCCCTTAGGAACCGTGAGGGTTCCTAAGTGTTTTGTTCTTCTGTAAGTCGTAAGGATCCTACAGGAGGGTTTTCTTCTCATAAATCGAGAGGACTTACAAGGGTTATGCAAACATATTCCCAGTCACGGATGGACCTTGATTAGGGAAACGTTTATTCGCGCCCGTGGATTGTATACAAGGGTCAATATTGAACCACTTGTAGGGCAACATTGGAAGTTTGTGGGGGTTTGCTTAAGCACAGGTTTAGGTCTCTGTGACTTAAGACTTTCAAATCCTATGAGCCGTGAGGGTCCCATAAGAGAGTTCTCCTTACGAGTCGTGAGGATCTCGCAAGCGTGTTTTCTCCTTAGGAATCGTGGGGATTCCTAAGTGTGTTGTTCCTTTGTGAGTCGTAAGGATCTCACGCGGGTGGTTTCTCCTTACAGGGTCGAGAGGACTCTGTAAGGGTTCTTTAACGAAGTTGCGCCCTTTCGGGTTTTCACAAACATTCGCCGGTAGTCCTGCTGTTTTTACTCACGGAGCCCTTTCGGGTTTTCATCCGTGCCCATCTTGCTTATGGACATACCGTTTTTTTTTTATTCTTTTTATTTTCTTTTTTCTCTTTTTTTTTTTTTTTTTACGAGGTCGCGCCCTTTCGGGTTTTCACGAACACTCGCCGGTAGCCCTGCTGTTTTTACTCACGGAGCCCTTTCGGGTTTTCATCCGTGCCCTTCTTGCTTATGGACATACCGTTTTTTTTTTGTTTTTTTTTTTTTTTGTTTTTTATTTGTTTTTTTTTTTTATTATTTTTTTATTATTTTTTTTTTATCTCGTTAGTCTAAAGATGCAGCGGTAGTAGTTTAAAGACGTTTCGGTCTGATATTAGTTTAAGGACATTTCGGTCCACCGTTGAGAGGGCTGGCTACTGCTTATAAAGCCTGAGCTTAGGAAGATAGCGAGCAGACATAGTCGTCGTCATCTATCATTGACCTAAACTAAGGCTCGTTAAGCGTAGTATTTCTTTAGGAAGCGACCGTTTATTGGCCTGAAAGGTCTTTCACCGTGCATGTCCATGAGTAGATAGGCTCCGCCCTGGTAGACCTTATCAATGATGTACGGTCCTTCATAGTTTGGCTCAAACTTTCCCCGCTTGGCGCGATTGGGGATCATAGGCCTTTTGACGACTAGCACGAGTTCGCCTTGGTGGAATGTCCTCGGTCGGGTCAATCTTTCGTATGAGCGCGTCATCTTCGCTTTATAAGCTTCCAGATTTTGCTGTGCCAGAAGCCGGGTTTCGTCAAGGGCGTCAAGCTCTTCAAACCGAAGGTGAGCATTTTCTTCGTCCGTCAACTCGTAATGGACTGCCACTCGTAGAGAGGGTAATTCTATCTCGAGGGGGAGTACTGCTTCCGTCCCAAATACCAACGCGTATGGCGTTGTGTTTGTGGCCGTTTTAAATGTAGTTCGATACGCCCAAAGAGCTTCTTGCAATCTTTCGTGCCAATCTCTCTTATTTCGTGACACCGTTTTCTTCATGATTTTCGTCAAGGTCTTGTTGAAGGCCTCAGCTAGACCGTTAGCTCGGGGGTTATAAACTGAGGAATATCTCCAGTCTATATTGTGCTGCTGTGCGAAGCGGCTAATCTTATGACTTCGGTAGGCTGGTCCATTGTCAGAGATGATCCTTCTTGGGGTTCCAAACCGGTATATGACATGCGTTTTGAAGAAATGGAGGATGTTCTCCGTTTTTACTTCCCTCAACGGTACCGCTTCTGCCCATTTGGAGAAGTAATCAGTCGTCGCCAAGATGAAACGATGTCCCTTTGACGATGCTGGTTCGATGGGACCGACTATGTCAGTTCCCCACATTTCAAATGGCCAACTAGCCACTGTTGGATGCAGTAGATTGGGATGCTGATGGATGAAGTCTCCATGAATTTGGCATGAATGACATTGCCTCGCGTATTCTAGGCAATCCTGCATCATCGTGGGCCAGTAGTAACCCATCCGCTTTATCTTTAACTTCATTTTAGGGCCTGCTTGGTGGGAACCACAGAGTCCGTCATGAACTTCCTGAACGACCCTTCTCGCTTCGTCAGGTCCTAAGCATCTCAGCCACAGAGAGTCGAATGACCTCTTATACAGAGTATTATTGACGAAGGCGAAAGACAGAGCTCGTTTCGTGAGCTGGTGTCTTGTGGACGCCTCTTCAGGTATTCGGTGGAACTTGAAGTAATCTATAAAGACTTCTCTCCAGTCCTCGGTATTTTCCGAGTCCTTTATTTGCAGGGTTGTCTCCTCTTTCGCTCCTTTTTCTTCAGACGATTCTGGAGATATTTCTGTTGGGGCGAGCGCTCGACGGCTTTGTACTATGATTCTAACGTCGTCGAGGTTCTCGTCAACCAGTTCTTTAGCAAGTTTGGCTAGTGCGTCCGCTTTGCTGTTTTCCGCGCGCGGTATACTTTCCAATATGTAGGAGGGAATTTGGGTTAGCAGTTGCTGCACTTTTTCACCGTATTTTACCAATTCCGGTTTGCATGTTTGGTAATCGCCGTTCACTTGACTGACGACTAGTTGGGAGTCCCCATATATGAGGAGGCTTTCAATCCCCATATCGATGGCGATCTCGAGGCCTGCTATCAAAGCCTCATATTCAGCCTCATTATTCGTTCTCGGCTCCGTCAAGGAGAAGGCGAAGCGCATTATCCCTCCTTATGGAGTCACGAAGATGAGTCCCACTCCCGATTTGATCATTGGCGTACTTTGTTTGTGCTTTTTCATAGAAGATGCTCCATCGAAATAAAGCTCCCAACGGCTATCACCACTGTCGATTGTGTCAAACGCGTGTCTGTCTGGCAAATCGCAATTTAAAGGAGAGTCGGCAGGTATGGGATGCTCAGCAAGGAAGTCGGCGATGGCCTGGCCTTTTACCGCCTTGAGAGGTTGATATGTTATCGAAAATTCCATCAAGAGCAGGGCCCATTTAGCGAGTCGTCCCGTCAATATGGCTTTTGACATTAGATATTTGAGAGGGTCCACTTTTGAAATCAGACGGACCTCGTGGGCCAACGCATAGTGCCTAAGCTTTGTTATTGCGAAGATCAATGCCAGGCAGTGTTTTTCAATGGGAGAATAGTTGCTTTCTGCCCCCAGCAGCACTCGACTTAAGTAATAGAGTGCCCTTTCTTTCCCTTGATCGTTCTCTTGTGCCCATAGTGCGCCTAAGGAACCTTCAAGGGCGGTTGTATAAAGAATAAGAGGCTTTCCCTTAACCGGAGCAGCCAACACCGGCGGGTTCTGCAGGTATTGTTTGATCTCATCCAGTGCGTCTTGGCATTTTTGATCCCAAACGAATGGGGTTCCTTTCTTCATCAGGTGACTATAAGGACGGCACTTTCCTGAAAGGTTGGCTATAAATCGCCGTATGTATGCGAGTTTCCCTTGGAGAGACCGCAACTGTTTGAGAGTCCTCGGCGGAGGCATCTCCATGATCGCTTTGATCTTTGACGGATCTATTTCAATACCTCGGTGTCGAAAGACGAATCCTAGGAATTTGCCCGAGGAAACCCCGAACGCACATTTAAGAGGATTCATCTTCAAGTTGTATTGCCGAAGGCGTTGAAACACGATCTTCAAATGCTCGAGATGTTCCTCGTATGATTTGCTTTTAACCACGAGATCGTCGATATAGCATTCAACGATTTCATGTATGAGGTCGTCGAAGATCTTTGTCATGGCCCTCTGATAAGTAGCACCGGCGTTCTTCAAACCGAAGGGCATCACTTTGTAACAAAATATACCAAGAGGAGTCCTGAAGGCTGTGTGCTTCTGGTCTTCGGGATGCATTTTTATCTGGTTATACCCCGACGAGCCGTCCATGAAGGAGAAAACCTCATGAGTGGATGTATTGTCTATCATAAGTTCAGTGACTAGCACTGGGAAATCATCTTTCGGGCAGGCTTTATTAAGATCCCGAAAGTCTACGCATATGCGCACTGTCCCATTTTTCTTCATTACTGGGACGATATTGGCAATCCATTCAGGGTACTGAACTTCCTGAATGAAGCCAGAGTCGATTAACTTTTTGACTTCGGTGTTTATGCTCATCTCAAGCTCGAGTCGCATTCTTCTCGACGCCTGTTTGATCGGCTTGACGTCTGGGGATATTGCTAGTCTATGTACAGCAACTTCTGGATCTAGTCCCGGCATCTCGGAATAGTTCCATGCGAAGCAATCTTTATGCTGCACAAGGACGTCTTTTAACGCAGCCACCCTCTCTTCAGACAGCAGCTCGCTGACGAATGTCGGTCGCGGATCATCTACTTTCCCCAACTCGATTTTCCTGAGGTTATCTGCGGTGGTATGGATTCCGTCCTCCAGTTCTTTCGGAGCTGGGGGAAATTCTGAGATCACCTCATCGCTGCCGCTTTCAAAGCACCAAGGGAGGTTGTTCATATCGTCGGACCCTTCTTTTAATATTGTTATCACATGACAGGTGTGAATTTTCTGCCCACTCCGATGTGGAACTGGTTTTTCTTTCGCGGTTTCGGGCTCGTGCTTCTGTGGTGGTGCTACCCTCCAGTTATCAGACAACGCGAACTTGCCAAGCTGATATTGATCTTCGACCCAATTCTTGAAGGTGAAGCAATCTTCGAGCGGATGCCCTATTACTCGATGGTAAAAGCAATACTTTGGGTTGGAGACTTCGCCTGCTTGCTCAGGGTGTTTAGACTCTGGCAGAGTAAGCATTTGATGTTTCAGAGCAAGCTCAAGTATTTTCCTTGTTTTGTTCTGAGGAAATGAGTATGCTCGACCCATTTTCTTCATGATGGCTTGGTCAACAACGCTCGACTCTCGGATGCGTGGCTTCTTAGCTTTGCTTTGTGGTTGTCGAGCGCTTCTCTTGCCTTTCAACTTATTTCTGCTTTCGAGTCGAACCTTCTTCATAGCAGGTTGTGAAGGGGCGGCGTTTTCGTCTTTCATCGCCTGCTGAAGGAGGCGCCGTGTCTTGGCCTTCTCATAGATTGCCATTTCACGATCGTGATCATCTCGGGCTTCTCGACTGGCATCCCTTGTAGGTTTGCTCATTTGGCCTTCAGACGATGGGTTAGGAGGTCTCGCATCGGGAACTTTTACTGATCCAGGATTAGCATCTTCCCAGTGAGCGTCTGCTTCTTCATCAAAGTCATACATGGCATAACAGCTGTTTATTAGCTCACGTTTCTTTGAGCGAATATACCCGAGTCCTTTCGTCTCTGTTCTCCCGTTAGGCAGTTTGCACTGAGTCCCGGGAACGTTCTAGACCTTGTCATAGAATTTGGCTTTTCTAGCGGTCTGTGTGAAGGACATCCCTTGGCGTTTCAGCAGTTTCCTTAACCCTTGGGTATAATATCTGGGAAGACGGATAGGCTGAAGCCCGTCGAGCGTGGGATCTGCGCCATGCCAAATTTCTCTTTCCACTTTGTTTTCTTCAGAACGGTAGAATAGGATTGCCTTCTCGCCTTTTCGTTCGGGAGGGATATAGAATGTCTGCAATTCCTCTATGCTGTTGGTGTCGAGTGCATCCAGTTCTTTGTAATGTTCAATGAGCCTGTTGCGCAATGCCAGCTCGAATAACCTCCTTGTTTTATCACGGGGGAAGGAGTAGGCCCGTCCCATCCTGTCCTCAAGGGGTACGTACGGGCGTGTATTATTTGGACGAGCAACCGGCTTCGAATCGTTCGGTTGTTGTTGGGCATTAGCGACGACGATCGCTTTTCCCTTTCCTTTGTCGTTTCGGGAATCCGGCTTCGGGAGAGGAGGTTTATGGCCCATCTGGTCCATCTGCGCCAATTTGTCGATCAAAGCCTGGAAGGAAGTCGGCTTGAAGAACATCATAAATTGTGAAATGGTTGCTTGTGGATCGAGTGTTCCAACAAACATTCCCACCGCAGGGGCTTCTTCTATGCGCTGTTCACACTTAGACCATAGATTACGCCACCGTATAGCGTACTGAACCCATGTCTCGCCGGGTTTTACCCTGGCATTGATCAGTGCCGTCATCGGGGTACGCTCGCTGGCACTTGCAAAACGTTGGGTGAAGAGCAGCTCCATCTCCGCAAAAGTTTTAATAGAGTCGTTGGGGAGCTCGGAATACCACTCGAAAGCCGTATCTGATAAGCTTCCAACGAATTGGCGCAGCAAGAGTTTGTCGTCGCCTCCAGTGTTACCACAAAGCGCCCTGAACTGGGCAACATGTTGATGGGGATTGCCGGTCCCTTTGTAGACATGAAACTTAGGAATTGTGTAACCTGGCGGGTACTTGATTTGGTCATACCAGCCCGGATATGGCCGTCCCGTTTTTACAACGTGGCCGGCTGCTTCGGCCGCCTGATGCACCCGTATTTGTTGAGCAATATATTCATTCAAATCAGCTTTTGATATGGTATCCTCTTTAGCTGCGGATAGAGCCGGTAGAGGATTCGATGTCTCTCCCCTATCATCTTCAAGAATGATCAGGGGATCTCCAACAGGTGGATCTGGTTGAATCATCATACCCACCACATCCTGGAACAGGAGGGCCATTTTCTTTATGTTGGCTGCCTGTTCCGCAGCCTCTTTGTTTCTCTTTTCCAGTGTTCGGCGGAGGAACTCAGCGTCGGTCTCTTCCTCTTGGCGTTCATCTAAGGACGTCTCAGGATTCTCTTTTGGCCCCGTGAGTGCAGCCATTGTAGTCATCATCTCCTGGAGCTTTTGTTGCTGCTCCTGAGACTTGGTCACTGACCGGGTAAGCGGTCGGTGGCCCGTAGAAGTACGACTTTCTTCTTTTCCCGAAGCCATATAGACCGTATGTACTATCATGCCCCCTGACTTGGGGCGTTTGGGTTCGCCGCTTTTAGATTTTGTCATCGTCGCGGGAGCTTTCTCTGGTCTTTTCCTTTTATAGACCTTTGAGGTTGAAGGAGCCGCTGAAGTGGGCATCCTAGCATTTGTTGCCCCCTGCCGTTTAATGGGGGGTTCTTGTCTTTTTCCACCTTCGCCCTTTTCTGGCGACGGAAGTGGTCTGAGTCAATCACGGAGTCTTGAACTCTCCGCCAGACTTTATAAATTTTGGACGACAGCCGTTGAGAGGGCTGTTCTTGTTTTGCCTCCGGAGCTTTCTCCATGGGCGGAGGAGATCTTTTCAATACGGCGATTGGGGAGTTCTTTCTCACTTTCCTCAGTAATTCAAAGCTGTTCCCAGTTGGAACAGCAGCGCTGACCTCCGCCACTGGAGCAGGCGGGGTTAGCCCTGAAGGGGAGTTGCCCCCTGCTTTCCTTATTCGTTGCCAATGACGACGTCGCGCACGACGAGCCATTGAGACTGGCTCGGAAATCGGGATAGTTTCTTGTTGCCCCCTGTTTGGGTGTGGGGTAACTGCCGGTGTCAGCCTATCAAAGACTGATGCTTTTTGACCCGCTGAAGGAGGAGTAGGAACCGTCAATCTTGTGAAGACTGACTTTCTGATAGGAGAAGCCGCTTCAACGACTTCCGAAGCTGTGGCCGTTGCCCTCTTTGGGACAGCCACTTTATGATCCTGACCTAGCCTGGTAAAAATAGAGGCTGTCGGTTTAGTAGCAGGCGACCCGTTGACAGGGGTCGTGGTAGCAGTGAGCCGGTCGAATACCGACTTCTCGTTCGCTTCTGGTGCGGATATCGGCATGGAGAAGCTTGCAGGTGGGACCATGGTCCCGAAAAACAAACCGGTGGTGGCCTGAGTCACCTGGTCTACCGGCAGAGTCAGGAAGGAAGCCGCCTGGGGCCCATATGCTATACCTCGCGGTGAGGTGGAGCGTCCGCTGCAATGGCATTTCGAACAGTTGGTAGCCATTGAATCTTGAGTTCTGCGCCAGACAAAAGACCAAATTTTAGCAACTTGAAATCCGAGAACAACCATTTAACAAACCGCGATTGGTTCGCGAAGACGACACACGAAGTGTGGAGTGGAAAGAGGAAAAGGTCCCACCGGGCGTGCCAGAATCTGTTCCCCTCCGAAAGACGGCGCACAAGACTGCAATGTCCTGACGCTGAGATTCGGGGCAGATACTATTTGGTTTTATCCGTCCACCTCTCCGAAGATGCCAAGTTGATTTATGGCACCGTGTATCGGAGGTTTAGACGGATGCGGCCGATGTAGCAGACTTCGTCAGATTCCCCCTCGCTTGAGGGGTTTTTGATTGTGGGGACGCTCTTCCCTGCAGGCGCAAGCCCCTGCAGTTAATTACGCTACCGCATCGCGGTAACAACTTTCTCCTTCTCCAGAATTTCACTTCGTGTCGTGTGTGTTTGTTTTGTTTGTGGTTGCCCGTGGATTGTATACGGAGACTGAGTAATGCCGTCACCCGTAGGACGTAGATTAGTCCAAATCCGTATTTGCTTAGATTTGGGTTTGGTGTTTTTAGTTTAAGGATGCATTAGTCGCGTTGCGACTAAGATCAACTTAAACATTCGTCAAGGATACGTTAGTCTTGCTTTGGACTAAGATCAACCTGACGTGGTGATTCATTTAATTTATGGCCATCGGGACTCATCACCTCTCTAATATCGTTGAAAGATTACAACGATAGGTGTCAGAGGAGCTCAGAGATGTACCCTTGAACCAAAGCTGATTGAGGGTTTTATCATTCATTTAAATGTCTAAGGATGCGCTAGCCGTGTTTGGGGCTAAGATCAACTTAAACGGGACCGTTTAGATCCGGCAAAAGAGCATTTGGAGGCTCTATTGTTCCAGTTTAGGGACGTAGTGGTCCACTTTCCAGTTTAGGGACGTGGTGGTCCATCGCCAGTTTAGGGACGTGGTGGTCCAATATTAGTTTAGGGACGTTTCGGTCCGATGTTAGTTTAGGGACGTTTCGGTCCAATGTTAGTTTAAGGACGTTCCGGTCCGATGTTAGTTTAGGGACGTTTCGGTCCGATATTAGTTTAGGGACGTTTCGGTCCGTCGCCAGTTTAAGGACGTAGTGGTCCGTTATTAGTTTAGGGACGTTTCGGTCCGATATTAGTTTAGGGACGTTTCGGTCCGATATTAGATGAGTGGTCGTTGGGACCCGTCGCCTCTTTGACGTCGTTGAGAAATTACAACGACAGATGTCAAAGGAGTTCGGAGATGTACCCTCGGACCGGTCGTGACTTGGTTTATGAGAGGCATTTAATTTAAGGACTTACAGCCAGGATTGGGTTAAGTCCAATTTTTATTTTAGGCTCTGCCCGATTAGAAGAATCAATCTAAACAGGGCTCTGCCCCTTTCATTATTTTGCAAATCTGATTTGGGCCAGGCCCTTTTAAATAATGAGTTACAAAAAACTCAGGAATTTTCTGTTAGTGTATATGCCCTAGAGGCCATTACTGTATCATACTAGTTTGTATATTACTTAATGGATGCTTGGGATATTCACCTTGTATATACAATCTTGCTCAAAATAGTAGTATGCTACTTGGTTTGTTTCTACTTCAATGTGTACTTGTGTTTATTTCAGTATATCACTTATACGCATTAGTGGAGCCCTTAGGATCTTTGCTTGATTACCAGCGTTGTGATGGCAGTCACACTAGTGGGGGCTGGGTAATCTATAAGCACATCCTTATACAGGTCCCTAGTCGCAGGACTATCGAGACAGGGCATCGATACTCCGGAGTAGACTAGCGTATGCGCTTCTCATCCCAGTGTGGGAGATGGTCTGTCCCACAGCCATCAGTACGTCGTACTGGAGATAGTATACGGGTGCTCGTTGGGTTACGAGTACACTGGACAGGACTCGTCGGGAACTGACAGGTTGGTATTATACCTATCGTCAGTTATCAGTTCCCAGGTGACATGAGTACAGCTTAGTCCGCTGACTTGACACTGGCACTTCGCCTCAAGTGTGTTCCCACTGCACTTTGATCACTACCCTACCACGGCTCAAAGGAGTCGTGCAAACGGGTGGTGGTTGGGTGCAGTCCCGAAGCACTTGGAGGCAGTGACGGTTAGACAGGATTCGTCTCCCCCGGTATTGGGGGTTGACATCGCGCTGTGTCTAGGAGAGCCATTACACGAGTAGTCCCTGGCCAGGGCAAACGAGATATACTGGTAGGTTTCCAGTGTTATCTCAGGGTGTTTTGGGCTTCACTCCGGCACGACTTGTACCGCTATTGGGGGACTGACGATTACCACCCCCTAGGCCCGCCATGCGATGTATCAGACGAACAGACCGGACTGTACGGAGACTGTCACATTCAGACTCAGTAGGAGTTCAGATGGGGTTTCACCTCGTCAGCCTTCTTGTCGACATCTACCTGGGGACCGTTATGCACAGCTAGTGCCGCTTGCGGTCTGTGGTTAAACCCACTGCCAGCGTAGTGTCGAGTCTTTAGAGTCCCACACAGAGGGTATTCGCCTCTGGGCAAAACAGAGTAGAGGTCGCATGGTTTTGCGACAGGGTTCGTTCTCATCCGCGCACTTGTGCACGTTTGGAGTCCGGACGGATTATACTGGCAGGCTCTGGTTTGAGCCAGATACTAGTATATATATTTGGGGTTGCTTTTATATCTTGGTATTCTTGTTTTTCGGAACGAGAATGCAGGTGTGTATGCACAGTTGATTGAGGAGGAGAATGAGGTTTTTCATTAGGGTTTCGGAACGGGTGCGTATGCACAGTTGACAGTCTTCTTTTTCCAAACCCTAATGGATTTATTTATTATCTATTAATAATAATAATTAAATGAGAATTATGTTATGGTTGTTCTTTGTTGACTTGTTGACCTTGGTTGACTTGTTGACCATTGACCACTTTCATGCCTTGAAAGTCTTCCTTGATTCATGCTTACTTTTTATTAAATGAAGCATGGTTGTGGTCATTCCAAACACTACCATCAACTATTCTCATTTTCAATTATTATCATTTAGATAATATTATTCTTTTGCATTATGGTTGCAAGAAGAGAAAATAATAGCTCATTCTATCATTCTCATTCTCTCTCCTCTCTTCATCTTCTTCTTCCTCTAGTCAAGAGAAACCTTCTCATGAGTTGAGAATCCTTCTCTTGAAAAACAAAAGCAACCCTTAGACACTCTCTACTCACTCTAGGATCAAGGGTCTAGCAAGCCGGCGATTCTAGTTCACTCCAAGTACGAGAAAGAGCCCAAAGGTCGAGCCTTCGAGGTGGATCCATCTTCGACGGGAGAAGGCGACGAAAAGAGAACCATCAACCTCTACAAGGTTTGAAGAAGAAGGAGTTCAAGTTTAGGTATAACCATCTTCCATAGTAGCTAACTCTCTTTAGCTAGAATGCTAGTTTTAGTTTAGACAACGATCCCGACCAAGTTTAGTCCATGTTGCCTCTTGCGATAAAAATTCGTTTTTTATACCGTTTCCGCCTCCCCGTAAGCACCGGGGGTCGCAATATGGACTTACAGTGGTATCAGAGCCTAACTAAACTTAAACTAGCTTGGTAGTGAAGTGTAACGAAGTTCGGAACCGAAAAATCGCAAAACCGGAAAACTAAAAACCTGAGTTTCTGTTGATTTTTTTTTTGGCTCAAAATGAAAAACTTTATACTCTAAAAATCGTCTCAGGGTTTTGTAAGAACATCCACCAAAAACGATAGCATGATTCCTCCAAAGCGCCGCGCTTCCGCGGCCTCACCTGTTCATTAGGCCGCGGAACCGCCGCTGTTTAATGTCTTCTCTGCATCGTTTTTCGTGCAGTGTTCTTCTGTGTTGGTTTTGGGATTTTTAAGATATATTATATGTGCCCAGATTTTCCAGAACTGAAATTCACTTTTGGGGTCCTATAATTCCGTATTTTTCCGAACTTCACTGCACTTTGGCTATGTTGGTTATATCTGTGATGTTTGCATGTATTGAACGTCGGCTAATCGCTATAAGACGATTAGTCGGGGTTATACATGATCTGTAATGTGCTGGAATGTGTATATAAATATGTTGGATTGTCGCGGGTGAATAGCCGGGGGTTGTGAGACGAGAGTTTTCTTTTCTTGCAATTCATTGTAAATGTAAATTGATGTAATTATATTATTTGTTTGGCCGCACAACCGGGTCGGGGTTGTAGCCGTCATTGTATAATTCTTTTTACTGTTTTTGCTCCTAGGATAGACCCATGGAGGGGTGCACAAACTACCGAGGACTTGGCGGGTAGTTTGCCGCACCCGTAGGGGTCTTGGGTGGGGATTTGGCTATTCACCGCGACCGTGTTATCTGTTTTTGTTACAGGCTCGTACAAATTACAGATTGCTAGTATATCCAATGTATTTATCTGTGATCTGAAATGTCTATCATTGCTTTCTATTTAGGCGTTGCTTATGTTTTACAGACGCGCTAGCCCAGCCCCCGCTCTGTCGTTAGTTAAGTAACCTAACGGGTAATGACGGGGCCCCGTGGCGAATGCGAATGGCATAAGCGTACGTCATATTTTGGTTGTTTTCTGCAATGGTAGGATTAAATGATGGGACGCATTAAAAGTACTAATGCAAGAATATCACGCATTAAAAGAACTAATGCAAGATAATAAACCAAGTTTAAGTCGATGGAACACTTTCGAAAAACCACTCGGTTCTTTTCAAAACTAACTTTTAAATGCGGAGCTTGAGCCACTCCTTCTAAAAGCTATCTCGTTCCATCGATTATATCAAGTTCACTACGTTCACGGTTTCGCCAAAACCATCCGTAGCCCTCCATCATTTCAGTTAAATATTCGGTAGTATTCAAGCTATGTATTTTGACCTCACGCCAAGGCATAGTGATTGGTAGCTGCCGGATATTTATCTGTTGCATAGATAGAATGCGTTGGTTTGAGACAGTCGTACTGCCATTTTGGCCTACGTCAAGGGTATGTACGGGTGGATTCAAATTAACCTGGATAATGATGGGACGAACTTGACATGTGACTTATGACATTTTGACCTCACGCCAAGGTCATAAGAGCATGGGGCAAAAATCCACATCGGGAGTTTCATAAGTACTGAAACTTGCTAGATTTGCATACCATTTGGAGTGTGATGATTATGGTAGGATTCCTTCATTTTCGTCACGCGATGATATTTGGATCCCGATCCTACTGTGAGTATATGCTACTCCTCGGGAAATTTCTCACTTAACGATCAATGCTATAAACCTAGTAGGTGCCTAGAAAGGTGTTAGCGGGGTTACGCCCCCAGGGAAAAGAGGTTCTTTAATTAAGGAACTTCGCGAAAGCGTTGGAAAACCTCTCTCGAAGTACCGACACTGGCCTGGCTGAACGGTTAAGCAAGTATTGTACGGTGGGATTGATCCTGACTAATTCTTCCTTTATGGTTTGAGGAGGGATTCGAGAAACAGTGGGAGCCATCCTGTTTAGACAAATTAAAAACCACTCTAAACTTGCAAGAGCATCATGCTGAGTGTTTCTTCTTCTCTCTCCTAATTGCAGCGACCAATCAACATGACTGGACTTAAGTTACTCCTAGATAAAAAACAAACTGACAGGGCCAAACTACAAAGATTGGCTCAGGAATGTCAAGATAGCAATCACTTATGACAAGCTGGGGTATCTTCTTACCACCAAAGCTCCCCCTGTCCCTGGTCCAACTTCCAGTGTCGCGGATAAGGAAATCCGCAAGACTTGGGAGATTGATAGCGCGAAGGCCAAGTGCCTCCTGCTTGCCTCGATGGACAACGAACATCAGAGGAGGCATGAGAATATGGACATGGAGTCCATATTGCTCCATACAAAAGAACTGTATGGAGAGCAATCACGTATCGCAAGATACGAAGCGTCGAAAAAGTTGTTTTCGACAAAGATGGCCGTCGGATCATCAGTAGCCGAGCACGTGCTAAAGATGATCGGCTACATTGAGGAGCTCGCTGACCTAGGGATCACATTGGAGAGTGAACTATATACGGATATAGTTCTCCAGTCCCTTCCTTCCACTTACGCCCAGTTTATACTGAACTTCAACCTACAAGAAAAAGAGGTTGAACTATCAGAGCTCCTCAACATGCTGAGGAGCGCAGAGGGCACCCTACAGAAAAGTAGGGATACATCCACTTTGTTTGTAGGAGGATCATCTTCTTCTAGGTCCAAGGCGAAAGCCAAGGGAAAGAAGAAGAAGGCCCCCGCCAAACCAAGGGGCGGTGTTAGTAAAGTGGATACGAAGGGAAAAGGTAAAGCAACAAAGATAGCGGGGAAGCTTGTGGATAAGGAAGAATGCTTCTTTTGTCATAAGAAAGGACACTGGAAGAATGATTGCAGGGCCTGGAAGGCCAGAACACAGGAATTGAAGCAGGTTGCAGCTTCAGCTTCAGGTGTGTATGTTATTGAAAACTGTCTTTCAATAAACTCTACTTCCTGGGTATTGGATACCGGATCAGGATCTCATATCTGTAATTCTTTGCAGGCGTTGAGAAACCGTAGGGATTTGAAGGCAGGTGACATGACCCTCAGAGTTGCGAACGGAGCTAGCATGGATGCTAAAGCCGTGGGGGACTATCACCTGGGAATGTCAGATGGACATGTTTTGGTTTTGCGTAATTGCTTTTTTGTACCCAACGCAACTTGTAATATCATTTCTGTATCTTTAGTTTCTAAAGAAGGTTATGAATTTGCGTTTGTAAGTAATGTTGTAAACATTCACCTTAATCAAGTATTGATTGGGTCAGGTACTCTGAGTAATGGTATATACGTGTTAAACCAACCACAGATTTTCAACGTCCAGAATACACACAAAAGAAAGTCTCCAGAAATAAATCAGACTTTCTTATGGCATTGTAGATTGGGTCACATCAATGAGAGAAGGTTGACGAAGTTACATACAGAAGGGTATTTGAATACGTTCGAATATCAATCGTATGCCACTTGTCAATCCTGTCTCAAGGGAAAGATGACAAAGACTCCGTTTACTGGACATGGAGTAAGAGCGAGCGAGCTCTTGGGACTCGTACACAGTGACGTGTGCGGTCCAATGTCTACACATGCCCGAAGCGGACATTCTTACTTCATTACTTTTACGGATGACTTCTCAAGGTACGGTTATGTCTTCTTAATGAAACATAAGTCCGAGGCCTTTGGAAAATTCCAGGAGTATAAGAATGAAGTAGAGAAACAGACCGGCAAAAGTATTAAGATTCTAAGATCGGATCGAGGTGGAGAATACTTAAGTGCCGAATTCCTGGACTATTTAAAAGAGAACGGAATTCTCTCTCAGCTTACTCCTCCATACACCCCGCAACATAACGGTGTATCGGAGAGACGGAACCGCACCCTATTGGATATGGTGCGGTCCATGATGAGTAACGCTGAGTTACCGCGATCATTCTGGGGATATGCGCTAGAATCAGCCGCATACCTTTTGAACCGAGTCCCCACTAAGACTGTGCCTTCCACACCATATGAAATGTGGAGTGGGAAGAAACCCTATCTTCAATATCTGAAGGTCTGGGGATGTCCGGCTTTTGTCAAAAAGCAGCATGCGGACAAGCTCGAGGCACGCTCAGTACTGTGCAAGTTTGTGGGATACCCAAAGAACACCAGGGGGTATCTTTTCTACTACGCAGAGGAACAAAAAGTCCTTGTTTCTCGTAATGCCCACTTTCTAGAACACCAGTTCTTGGAAAAGGAGATTAGTGGGAGCGCAGTAGAACTGGAAGAAATTCCAGAACCACAGACTATTACTGAAAGGTTAGTGGAACCAGAGGGTTCAACAGAACAGGACATTCCTACGCCGCTCCGCAGGAGTAGTAGGCAGTCTCATCCGCCCGAGAGATACTACGGTTTTCTCATAGACGGGGATAGAGAGGATTGCATCATAGATTATGATGAGCCTACTAGCTTCCAGCAGGCCGTTCAGAGCGTTGACTCAGTGAAATGGCTGGATGCAATGCGGACCGAAATGGAGTCCATGTACACCAACAAAGTATGGACGTTGGACATTGCTCCAGACGGGGTAAAACCCGTAGGATGCAAGTGGATCTTCAAAAGGAAGATTGGTGTAGATGGACAGGTTGAGACCTATAAAGCTAGGCTGGTAGCAAAGGGTTTTCGTCAAAGACCTGGCTTGGACTACGACGAAACCTTTTCTCCAGTAGCCATGCTGAAATCCATTCGAATCCTTCTTGCCATTGCTGCCTTCCACGATTATGAGATCTGGCAAATGGACGTAAAGACAGCTTTTCTAAATGGAAATTTAGAGGAGTGTGTCTATATGGACCAGCCAGAGGGTTTCATTCAGAGTGGGAGCAGCGGAAAGGTGTGCAAGTTGCTTAAGTCCATCTATGGACTAAAGCAGGCATCGCGGAGTTGGAACATCTGCTTTGATGAGACAGTCAAAGAATTTGGCTTTATCAAAAATCCAGATGAACCATGCATCTATAGTAGATTTGTAGCGAGAACTGTAGTATTCCTCGTTTTATACGTGGATGACATTCTCTTGATAGGAAATGACATTCCTATGCTACAATCTGTCAAGGGGTTCTTGTCACAAAGGTTCTCCATGAAAGACCTGGGTGATGCCTCATACATCCTGGGGATCCGGATCCATCGTGATAGATCCAAGAGGATATTGGGACTTTCTCAGTCCAGGTACATCGACACCATAGTAAAAAGATTCAGTATGGAAGATTCCAAGCGCGGTAACCTACCGGCTTGTCACGGGATCACCCTCTCTAAAGAGATGTCTCCCAAGACTGATTTGGAGAGGGATCGCATGTCTATTATACCCTACGCTTCTGCGGTAGGCTCTATAATGTATGCGATGTTGTGTACCAGACCGGATGTAGCTTATGCACTGAGTGTGGTAAGCCGGTATCAGTCTAACCCTGGGGAGAAACACTGGATAGCAGTAAAGAACATTCTCAAGTACCTGAGAAGGACTAAGGAGATGTTCTTGGTGTATGGCGGAAAAGACCTCCAGATCGAGGCCTTTGCTGACTCCAGCTTCCAGAGTGACAAGGATGATTCCAAGTCCATGTCGGGTTTTGTCTTCACCCTCAATGGAGGGGCGGTGTGTTGGAAGAGTTCCAAACAAGAAACCGTTGCAGACTCGACGATGGAAGCGGAATACATCGCTGCATCTGATGCCGCAAAAGAAGCTGTCTGGATGAGGAAGTTCTTGAAAGAACTTCAGGTGGTTCCGTCCATTGTTGACCCAATACCTCTGTATTGCGACAACAACGGGGCTATAGCTTTAGCGAAGGAACCCAGGTCCCATCAGAGATCCAGGCACATCTTGAGGCGGTATCACCTGATCAGGGAGATCGTGGATCGCAAGGAGATCGAGGTTCGGAGGGTTGCTTCAGAAGAGAACACTGCAGATCCATTCACCAAGGCCTTGCCCCAGACTCAGTTCGAGCGGCTGATCGAGATGATAGGTCTTCGATACGCCAGTTCATGGCCTTAGTGCAAGTGGGAGATTGTTAGTGTATATGCCCTAGAGGCCATTACTGTATCATACTAGTTTGTATATTACTTAATGGATGCTTGGGATATTCACCTTGTATATACAATCTTGCTCAAAATAGTAGTATGCTACTTGGTTTGTTTCTACTTCAATGTGTACTTGTGTTTATTTCAGTATATCACTTATACGCATTAGTGGAGCCCTTAGGATCTTTGCTTGATTACCAGCGTTGTGATGGCAGTCACACTAGTGGGGGCTGGGTAATCTATAAGCACATCCTTATACAGGTCCCTAGTCGCAGGACTATCGAGACAGGGCATCGATACTCCGGAGTAGACTAGCGTATGCGCTTCTCATCCCAGTGTGGGAGATGGTCTGTCCCACAGCCATCAGTACGTCGTACTGGAGATAGTATACGGGTGCTCGTTGGGTTACGAGTACACTGGACAGGACTCGTCGGGAACTGACAGGTTGGTATTATACCTATCGTCAGTTATCAGTTCCCAGGTGACATGAGTACAGCTTAGTCCGCTGACTTGACACTGGCACTTCGCCTCAAGTGTGTTCCCACTGCACTTTGATCACTACCCTACCACGGCTCAAAGGAGTCGTGCAAACGGGTGGTGGTTGGGTGCAGTCCCGAAGCACTTGGAGGCAGTGACGGTTAGACAGGATTCGTCTCCCCCGGTATTGGGGGTTGACATCGCGCTGTGTCTAGGAGAGCCATTACACGAGTAGTCCCTGGCCAGGGCAAACGAGATATACTGGTAGGTTTCCAGTGTTATCTCAGGGTGTTTTGGGCTTCACTCCGGCACGACTTGTACCGCTATTGGGGGACTGACGATTACCACCCCCTAGGCCCGCCATGCGATGTATCAGACGAACAGACCGGACTGTACGGAGACTGTCACATTCAGACTCAGTAGGAGTTCAGATGGGGTTTCACCTCGTCAGCCTTCTTGTCGACATCTACCTGGGGACCGTTATGCACAGCTAGTGCCGCTTGCGGTCTGTGGTTAAACCCACTGCCAGCGTAGTGTCGAGTCTTTAGAGTCCCACACAGAGGGTATTCGCCTCTGGGCAAAACAGAGTAGAGGTCGCATGGTTTTGCGACAGGGTTCGTTCTCATCCGCGCACTTGTGCACGTTTGGAGTCCGGACGGATTATACTGGCAGGCTCTGGTTTGAGCCAGATACTAGTATATATATTTGGGGTTGCTTTTATATCTTGGTATTCTTGTTTTTCGGAACGAGAATGCAGGTGTGTATGCACAGTTGATTGAGGAGGAGAATGAGGTTTTTCATTAGGGTTTCGGAACGGGTGCGTATGCACAGTTGACAGTCTTCTTTTTCCAAACCCTAATGGATTTATTTATTATCTATTAATAATAATAATTAAATGAGAATTATGTTATGGTTGTTCTTTGTTGACTTGTTGACCTTGGTTGACTTGTTGACCATTGACCACTTTCATGCCTTGAAAGTCTTCCTTGATTCATGCTTACTTTTTATTAAATGAAGCATGGTTGTGGTCATTCCAAACACTACCATCAACTATTCTCATTTTCAATTATTATCATTTAGATAATATTATTCTTTTGCATTATGGTTGCAAGAAGAGAAAATAATAGCTCATTCTATCATTCTCATTCTCTCTCCTCTCTTCATCTTCTTCTTCCTCTAGTCAAGAGAAACCTTCTCATGAGTTGAGAATCCTTCTCTTGAAAAACAAAAGCAACCCTTAGACACTCTCTACTCACTCTAGGATCAAGGGTCTAGCAAGCCGGCGATTCTAGTTCACTCCAAGTACGAGAAAGAGCCCAAAGGTCGAGCCTTCGAGGTGGATCCATCTTCGACGGGAGAAGGCGACGAAAAGAGAACCATCAACCTCTACAAGGTTTGAAGAAGAAGGAGTTCAAGTTTAGGTATAACCATCTTCCATAGTAGCTAACTCTCTTTAGCTAGAATGCTAGTTTTAGTTTAGACAACGATCCCGACCAAGTTTAGTCCATGTTGCCTCTTGCGATAAAAATTCGTTTTTTATACCGTTTCCGCCTCCCCGTAAGCACCGGGGGTCGCAATATGGACTTACATTTTCCACACAGGGCCTTGCCCTTTTATTTATTCTGCAATTGGGCTAGGCCCTTTTTAAATAATGAGTTTCAGAAACTCAATAATTTTCTTGGGTTGGGCCAGGCCCTTTTAAATAATGAGTTGCAGGAACTCAAAAGGTTTTTTACAAACAGGGCTTTGCCCTTTTATTGTTCTGCAATTTAGTTTGGGCCAAGCCCATTTGAATAACGAGTTTGCAGAAACTCAGGAATTTTTCCAAACAGGGCCTTGCCCTTTTATTATTTCAATTTAATTTGGGCCTGGCCCAAAACAAGGGGTTGCAGAAACTCTAGAAATCTTCAGATTGAAGAACACAAGTGCATGGTACTTTTGATTTGAATTTGGATCAAAGGAAAACAAGTTCTTGTTTTTTCCTGATCATACAGAACCGAGGGTTCATATTAAGTGCAAGGCACTATTTATTATATTTTTTTTTTAGAACCAAGGGTTCATATCAAGTGCAAGGCACTATTTATTATTCTTTTATTTATATTTTTTTTCTTTAGAACCAGGGGTTCCTATGCAAGGCACTATTTATTTTCTGTTCTTCAGAAATTTTACCTTTTTTTTTTCTTTTCTTCTTCTGTGTTCTTGATTAATTTTCAAGAGCTCTCCCTTTTTTTTTTTTCTCAGAAGTCGATGCCTTTTTAATGAGGTCTGGGGTCTTATTTATAGTGCCCACAAAGTTGTTGGATTTGTTAACAAAATCTTTCCTGAATTATTTTGGGAATTTTCCCACCATTGGATCAGAGATCCAAGGGTTCCTGTTTTACAGGAGAACAGAAAAGATCCACTTAAATTTTCATTCAGTTGCTGCGCAACTCACCAGCGCGTGACACGTGTCGCGCATCCGTGCGCTTGCGCAGTTGCGATTGCGCAACTGCGCAGACACGTGTCGCGCATCCGTGCGCTTGCGCAGTTGCGATTGCGCAACTGCGCAGACACGTGTCGCGCATCCGTGCGCTTGCGCATTTGCGCAGTTTAAGTCTTAATTTTGTTTTCTGAAGAGCCTTGCTCTGATGGGACGCACCGTCTCGGGCGTTACGCTACCGAATTGGCTTCTGCCACGTGGCAAATTGCGCACTGCGCACGGAAACCGAAGCGTTGCTTCAAATTTTGAATTTTCAAAATTCAGTAGAGCCTTGCTCTGATTGGGGGAAACAGCCGCTAAGTTTCCGCCGCGAGATTTTGGAATTAGGCTTCAGGATTTTTTTAGTGATCTTCTGGTGTTACAATCTACTCCTTTTCATAGTCATATTTGATAAATCATTTAGAATTGTTCTCGGATGACCAGCCGTCCAAAATGACGACTACTTTCGTCTTTTTCTCCTAACATATCTCCTTTAAATGTTTTCAGAAGTCATGCATGCCTCCCTCGTGCTCTGTGCTGCCTCCCTCCTGTCCCATGCTGTCCGAGACACGATTGACCACTATCCTTGTCTTGTCTCTTAAACTGGTAGACGACACTTGACGGATTTGAGTGGCTGAAATCCGTATTTTATCTGTTTGTCGGTCGTCTGTTCTGAAAGGGTCATTTTCGCAGAGAATGTGTGGGATTTGCGCTGTTTTGAACTGAATGCTTCTGAAAACCTTTAACCTGAAGTCATGTAGAAGACACGGATCAAAAGAACCTATCTACATGCAAATGTGATTAAGAATGAGTGGTATCGAAATGCAATGTTCTGATATAAACAAATACCCCCAAACTTATCCTTTATCCGTCCCGTGCAAAGCCATTTTATTTTCATAGAAAAACAAAAATCCTAAGCTCTTTCTCACAGGCGTCACGATTTCACATAGCATGTGTAATAAGTCATTAAACCCCTAAGTTGCCTTAGAAGAGGAGTCTCCTTAGGGTTTTCCACAAAATCCCGTCAAGCTAGTTTTATAAGCTAACCGTCTACTCTAATCCTAAGATTCAATATCTAAGTTATAAATTCTATTACTCTAAGTTAGAAACATCCAACCCTTATTTTTCACACCTCACTCTTTATTTAACTTAAGCTCATATACCTCTTTACGTACTCGTGCAATGGCGTTGTTTTGCCTCAAGAGTTTCGATTAAAGCCCTTATGCCTTTCCTAAAGATTTCAAAAGTATCTCACCAGTTTGTAAGGTCCTAAGCTCTCTTGAGATTATATCTTACAACTTAGTCTCGAATCTAGGATTTTTATCATCTTTAACAGAAAGCTAAGTCTTATTCATCACTCCACCTTTCACTTGTTTTCGTTTCATACACATCTTCGTGATCATGCGTAATAGTCTTTTAATTTTGTAACTTCAATTTAAACTTTCATATCTCCGTCGGCTACGTTTTTGCACTCGAAACTTTTTCCAGCCATGATTATTCTTTCTCAAAGAATACCGAGGATTTTTAACTCGGAGATAACACTTGCTTGACTTGTTTTATCAGGTTTTATGTAACTTAGCGAGATTTGGGTCAATGACTCCCAAATTAGGTGGTTTTAGGGCATTAGGTGTAGAAACACCCATAAGGACTTAATTACCCAAGTAACCTAGGCCCCAAAGCAAAGACTTATTATGAAAATTTTTAGAAAGAACACCAATGGAGATACTCCAAGTTATGCTTTTCAAACCAAGATTTAAGACATGTTTGTATATATCAGGTGTGTGATCACTCCAACTAAGCTCGATATGGGTTATTTTTCAGATTTAGCCTCTATTAAAGACTTCAATACTCTCCTTTCATCTAAACGTCACTCATGAATCGTACTCATGATTACTCACTTCCAAGCAAACTAACTCGATCTCAAGAAATATTTCTATAATTTTTTTAGGCATTTCGAACTCATCATCTAATTCTCAAGACTGACAATACATGTAGTATGGTGCAAAGACGTATATTCGCTACAGTTAGACTCAAGGAGGGTTATCATTCGGGTTTTCTATTTCTACTCCTAGGATTTACTTATTTCTAACCTATCAACTTAACCGTCAGATTTCGAGTCCAGGCCTTCTTCATTAGCTAACTTGACGAAAAACTTTTTATATTTTTGGAAAAAAATTCAGATTTTTATGAGGTTTAAGATTTTGCGATTTTTTTTATTTTTTTATATCAATGCAGTGCAGAAATTAAACATGATGCAATGCAGAAATTTAAACATGTAAAAGGAAAGAAAAATTGCAAAAAGGGAAACATGTTAATACATGCGAAAAATAAATATGAATGTAAAGATAGAAAAACTCACCGATACTCCCAAACTTAAATTTGACAGCGTCCTCACTATCATGCCACGCAAAGAGGTGCCAAAATTGTTGAGGTTTCAAATTTATTGGAGAGTTTTTTTCTTTCTTTTTCTTATTTTTTTTTCTTTTTTCTTTGAAGGGAATCCTACCAGACAATAAATTTCCTAAAAGTAGACAAAATATATACACAAAAATGCCCCACCCAAACTTAAGTAAAACAATGTTTCTACTGTTAAGCATTGAAGTTCAAAGTCATGGGGAGGGAATAACATCAGTATATACAAATCTTTACACGGACCAAAAGTTAGTACCAACCATTCAAAATTTTTATCATGATGAGACCCTGGTTGGTGAAAGAACGTGTAGAAGAAGGAAGTGAAGAGCACGTGAGGCTGTGTATGGACGGAAATGGCATGAAATCTCGGTATACGGAAATGAGAAGAAGAACGAACGGGAGAAAGAAATGAAGTGGATGAAAGAAATGGAGTACGAACTTGAGTTTGTAAATTGATTGAATAAACTAGTACAGTTATTAATGATCAAAGTCTAAATCTGGAATTTTCCAACTGTACTAATTTATCAACATTTTTAGAAATGGGGTCAAAATTTTCAAGATTCGTAAGAAAACATGAGACGGCAGAAATTAGTGAACCAGATGTAAAGGATGAAGTGAAACATCGTCTTGTAATTTGGGTCGATCAATGGAAAAGATAGGAGGGAATAATTGGAGAGTAGAATCGGTTGAAAATTCAAGAGAATATTCATATTCGATGGAAGGGACGTGATGAGTCAGAGAATCCAACTCATCCAATAAAATGTGTTCATCCTCAAAGATATTCTCAAGATTAAGCTTATCCCGGCATTCGGTCAAATCATCATCAACGATATCAAGAAGCAAATGAGGTTCGGGAAAAACAGTTAAACGTTCGAGATGATCCCCACATGGATTTGCAGGTTGATCTTAAAAAATTTCCCCAACATTGATATCCTCAATCAAGTCAAACTTAAACTTCTCAGACACCTCCTCAAAGACATGATTTTCAATTGGTGGATTACAAATCATACTCGGTTTGTCTTTTAAATTGGAGATGTAGAGATAAAAAGGAATGGTGTTGGTTTCAATTGAAATGGTCCCTTCACAATTGGGAAAATCAAACGTTTCATACTCACACAACTCTTCGAACATATTATCCTCAATCGATGAATCATTTGGTTTATTCGATAGAATTTCAGAATTTGAGAAGTGGAGTTCGATCGGAGAAGGGTAAGTTTGAGTAAGGAGGGTGCATTGTTCTCTTTCACTACTCAAATCATCTGTTTGTCATATTGCCACATCATACATGGTAAAATCTTGAGCTATGTCCTTTTAGGAACTAGCCGTTGGTTCCGTAGGTTGTGTGAGTGTGGCAATGGATGAAGTCAATTCCTCTGTTTTTCGACAAGTTTCTTGAAATCCATCCAATGCTATTTGAGACTAGACATGGTTTGTGAAGTAGTTTCAATAAAAGATTCAAATTCATTTGGAAACATGAAACTCCCTATTAGATATTTAGAGGCAACGACTAGAGAAGGTGCAAAAGTTGGATAGGATTGGAAAGGGTTCAATTATTGGCTACGGGCTTTTTTAATGTGTTCAGCGATTGACATGGGTTTAAAAGTTGTTACACTAGCCTCGGAAGAGGTATCAACATAAGAAGGTGTGAAAGTTTGATGTGGTGTCCAACTGTTTTTCTAGAAGCCTTTATCCGATCCCTCAAAGAAATTTTGGGTATGGATACATTGTTGGAAGTTTTACCAAAGCAAGAATGATATGACGAAATATCTGATTGAGTGTACTAAAGCTCGGCAAGAATTGATCGTATTGAGTTATCTATAATAGGAGCGGTGAAAAGAAGGGGGTGAAATTGAAGATTTTTTTGTTTTGTTTTGTTATGTGTTCTTTTTTTTTGAAATTTTTTTGTTTTGTTTTGAAAGAACGGGAAAACGAACTCGACGCAATCAATTACAGTCAAAAATGCACAAGCAATCCCTAAAACTAGGGTCATCTAAGTCCGCTCCTAGACTTTCAAGGGATAAGTTGCAGGATAAATTCTCTACCGTCTCTTTACTAACCAAGTGGCCAGGTAAGTGCAAGTGAGGAAGTGGGATTTTCTAAGGCTTTCGCCAAGTTCCTTAATTACGAAGAACTTTCTCATTTTGCGAGACTTTCGTCTCTAAACACTTGCCTAGACACCACAAGATTAGTGCGGATAAACGATAAATTACCTACAACCTTTCCTTTTCCTAATTGAGTGCGAGTGTCCTTAGGGGACTTTAGTCTAGATCTTTTTTTAGTTAATGAAAGGTGAATGCTTATACTCGGTTTGTTATTTTTGGGGCCTAGGAAGAGTGATATTGTTTTGGGTTTCTTTCCCCTTAAGTCTGTATTATTGTATGCAATGTGAGAAAGCACTCATAAATCTAAAACAACAAAAAAATTATTTTGGCAGCGCAGTTTGCAAAGAATCCTGCAATCAAAAATAGTTTATTAGAGCTTCAGATGGGGACTAATGAAGTGAGGACGTTTACCAGAAAAATTGGGGCAAGAAGCCAACAATTGGCCGCGGATCCACTGCGAATATAGTTCACGTGGCCGCGGTTTCGTGGTGTAATATGGGACAAACTTCCCACGACTTTGACACTGAACTCCTCTTCTCCCGTGCTTCTGGTTCAAGGCCCCTAGTTCTCTATTTGGTCACTCCAGTAGCTTCAGAATTCCCTGCACACTTGCACAAAACTTATTAAAAATAATATGATGTATTTTTATTGTTTTTATTGTGTTTGTTTTTTTTGGTTTTTTTAGTTTTAGAAGTATATACAAAAATAACCCAAATAACAAGAAGAAATACGATATCGTTTCTCCGGCGACGGCGTCATTTGATTGATGTTTTATGTATGTTCTATGAAGTTCTACTTACCGCAATCAGGACGGTGTCAGTTGTACTTAGCTGCGATGAGTACGGGTTGTTCCCCTCCGAACGGCGGCCTGCGACGTTAGGACGTCACGTGCCTGAGGTTCGGGGCAGATGCTATTTGGTTTTTATCCGTCCACCTCTTCGAAGATGCCAAGTTGATTTATGACACCGTGTATCGAAGGTTTAGACGGATGCGGCCGATGTAGCAGACTTTGTCAGATTCCCCCTCGCTTGAGGGGTTTTTGATTGTGGGGACGCTCTTCCCTGCAGGCGCAAGCCCCTGCAGTTAATTACGCTACCGCTTTGCGGTAACAACTTTCTCCTTCTCCAGAATTTCACTTCGTGTCGTGTGTGTTTGTTTTGTTTGTGGCTGCCCGTGGATTGTATACGGAGACTGAGTAATGCCGTCGCCCGTAGGGCGTGGATTAGTCCAAATCCGTATTTACTTAGATTTGGGTTTGGTGATTTTAGTTTAAGGATGCATTAGTCGCGTTGCGACTAAGATCAACTTAAACATTCGTCAAGGATACGTTAGTCTTGCTTTGGACTAAGATCAACCTGACGTGGTGTTATGGCCATCGGGACTCATCACCTCTCTAACATCGTTGAAGGATTACAACGATAGGTGTCAGAGGAGCTCAGAGATGTACCCTTGAACCAAAGCTGATTGAGGGTTTTATAGTCCATTTAAGTGCTTAAGGATACGTTAGCCGTATTTGGGGCTAAGATCAACTTAAACGGGATCGTTTAGATCCGGCAAAAGAGCAATTGGCTCTATTGTTCCAGTTTAAGGACGTAGTGGTCCCTTATTAGTTTAGGGACGTCTCGGTCCGATACCAGTTTAAGGACGCAGTGGTCCATTATTAGTTTAGGGACGTTTCGGTCCGATGCCAGTTTAGGGACGTAGTGGTCCATTATTAGTTTAAGGACATTTCGGTCCATCGCCAGTTTAGGGACGTGGTGGTCCGTCATTAGTTTAGGGACATTTCGGTCCGATGCCAGTTTAGGGACGTAGTGGTCCATCATTAGTTTAAGGACGTCTCGGTCCAATATTAGTTTAAGGACATCTCGGTCCGATATTAGTTTAAGGACGTCTCGGTCCAACATTAGTTTAAGGACGTCTCGGTCCGATATTAGTTTAAGGACGTTTCGGTCCGATATTAGTTTAAGGACGTTTCGGTCCGATATTAGTTTAAGGACGTCTCGGTCCAATATTAGTTTAGGTACATCTCGGTCCACGAGTTTAAGGACCCCGCAGTCCATATCGATGTGTGGTCGTTGGGACCCGTCACCTCTTTGACGTCGTTGAGGAATTACAACGACGGATGTCAAAGGAGTTCGGAGATGTACCCTCGAACCGGATGTAGATTGATTTAGGAGAGCCATTTTGCTCAGTCAATTTAATTTAAGGACTTATGGCCAAAATTGGGCTAAGTCCAGTTGAAATGTTCAACATTTTATTTGCTTTGCATTGCATTTCTTTTTTTATTATTTTTATTTGGGGCTTGCCCAGAAAGGATGCAGAGTATCAATTTGTTTTGGGCTCTACCCTTTTAGGAATGATGCAAGGTATCAATTTTATTTGGGCTCTGCCCTTATATAAAGGATGCAAAGCATCAATTTATTTGGGCTCTGCCCATTTATTGCCTTGCAATTTATTTTGGCCTGTCAGGTCATTTTGATTTGGGCCTGGCCCTTCAAATAGTGCAAAGCACCAAGAATCTTTTGGATTCAAGAAAATGAGTGCAGAGCACTTTTTAATGATCTAAATTTAGATCAAAGAAGAGAAAAGAAAATCTTTTCTTTCTTTCTGTCTCAGAGAACCAGAGGTTCATAGCAAGTGCAAGGCACTATTTTTATTTATTTATTTATCTGAGAACCAGAGGTTCATAGCAAGTGCAAGGCACTATTTTTATTTATTTATTTATCTGAGAACCAGAGGTTCATAGCAAGTGCAAGGCACTATCTGTTGTGCGCACGTGCGTTGCACGTGGTGCCGCATGGCGGGCATACGTGCGTTGCACGTGGCGCACATGCGCATTATGAGGAGAAGCAAAGCTTCTATATATGGAGAACACGCTCCTTTTAATATTATTAAATATTCTCATGTGGTGCGCACGTGCGTTGCACGTAGTGCCGCATGGCAGGCACACGTGCGTTGCACGTAGCGCACATGGCGCTTGCGCATATGCGCATTATGGAGGAGCATGCTCCTATCTTGGAGAACTAAGCTCCTTTGAGTATTGAATCCTTTGAGGATTTTTACTCTACCCTTTCTAAGAGGTATCCCCCCTTATTTATATGGGAGTGGTAGAGAAGCCAGCTCTCCTTTTCCCGATGTGGGACTAAAAAATGCATTCCCCATGTAGTAGAGTATTACTTTAGATTACACGTGTATAACACATTTGCTCATAACTTTTGATCTCGGATGAATTATGAGGCCCATAATATATCAAATCGAAGGTCTTTTCGAGATGCTTTCAATATCATCAGAATTTATCTGTTTTTCATTCCGGAGTTTGTCAAAATACAGCTCGGAAAATACTGGTTCGCATCTTCTTCCTTAAATCACATGTGCATAGACATTTGCTCATAACTTTTGATCCCGGATGAATTATGAGCCCCATAATATATCAAATCGAAGGTTTTATCGAGACGCTTTCGATACAAATAGAATTTATCCATTTCTCATTCGGGAGTTTGTCAAAAAACAGCCCGGAAGATACTGGTTCGTATTTCCTTAAGCGTATCGCTGCCATTTGATACCTTGGAATCTTTTGCGCAGAAATTTTTGGTGGGAACAAATGCCCCCCACTACTTTGCCCACGTAAGTATGTACGTGGGTGAAGTAGTGCAGAGTTATGCAGAGTTATGCATGGCGTATGGCCAGTTTTGGGTTGATGTATCACTTTCAGAATCTTGATCTGAGAAGATAACGAGCGGACACAAGCGTCGTCATTTATCTTTGACTCAAATCTCAACTCTTAAGGGATATAGTTCCAACCCTTAACTCCATGAGCCGCATCCTTCTATTTCTTTTTCTGTCTCACTCTGGCGTGGAGTAGTTCATACGCTTATGAGTAAGTTCTCCATTTCAGTGGCATGTAGCTTTGGCAAGTGTGGCCCATAGATGGTCGGCCCATCTTGACTTCTTTGCAGGGCAGTGATGGCTTAGGAGACAGGGGTAGTATCTGCCACCTAAGGCTTTTCAACTTTACGAGCCGTGAGGGTCTCATAAAGACTTTTCTCCCTACGAGTCGTGAGGATCTCGTAGGTGTATTTTCTCCTTGGGAATCGTGAGGATTCCTAAGTGTGTTTTCTCTTATAAGTCGTAAGGATCCTATAAGAGAGTTTTCCCTCTTACGAGTCGAGAGGACCCGTAAGCGGTTGTTTCCCTCCTTATCGAGATTCGACTTTGGAGAGTGTGACCCGTGGATAGTATGCAAGAGACCGTTTTGGGCCGACTTGCAGGGTCCCAGTGCTTAGGAAACAGGTTTTTTAATCCCTACTGCCTAAGGCTTTATCTCACGAGTCGAGACGCATCGAGAAAATCTCGCAAAGACATCAATTTCCTCACGAGTCGAAACGGATCGAGCAGATCTCGCAAGAACATCTTAACGTCGCATTTAACCTCTGCTCTTTACGACAGAAGCCCGTTAAGGTTGGTGGTACTTAGGGTTTTGGCCATCGTACCGTCGCATAAGCTGATATAGTCCTCGATAGGCAATCGTGCTGTTCGAGTAGCCCCGCGACTGCCGTGTCTCTGATCCCTTCGGGGGCTGGACAAGACGTCTTCAAGCAATCCTCCTTGGCAGTTTGACCGTCAGAAGAGCAAGCGCTAGGAATTTGCCATGCCGTTTTTTACTTGAGGTTAGGCTCATTTTGGAGAGCCCCGATGAGTCATAACCACTCCGCGCTGGTGTGGGGATGATCTCCGATAGTCTTTCGGGCTTTATATGAGTTGCCGTTAAGACCCTGAAGCTAGGAATTTGGCCTTTGCTTCGTTTGCTGGCATTGCGTCTGCTGTATCGAGACGAATGTTGCGGTGGGAACTAGGGATTTTGCCGTGGCTCCGTTTGTTTGATGACGTTACGTCTGCTGTGTCGAGACGAACGTTGGGGTGACATCTCGTCTGCTGTATCGAGACGGACGTCGAAGTGGTGACCACTCCACACTGGTGCGAGATGATCTCCGATTGTCTTTCCGGCTTTATATGACTTGCCGTTAAGACCCTGAAGCTAGGAATTTAGCCTTCGCTTCGTTTGCTGGCATTGCGTCCTCTGTATCGAGACGAATGTCGTGGTTGTCTATAGGTTACTGGTGAACCGCCGAGGTTTGGAACTAGGGATTTTGCCGTGGCTCCGTTTGTTTGATGACGTTACGTCTGCTGTGTCGAGACGAACGTTGGGGTGACATCTCGTCTGCTGTATCGAGACGGACGTCGAAGTGGTGACCACTCCACACTGGTGCGAGATGATCTCCGATTGTCTTTCCGGTTTTATATGACTTGCCGTTAAGACCCTGAAGCTAGGAATTTAGCCTTCGCTTCGTTTGCTGGCATTGCGTCCTCTGTATCGAGACGAATGTCACGGTGGGAACTAGGGATTTTGCCGTGGCTCCGTTTGTTTGATGACGTTACGTCTGCTGTGTCGAGACGAACGTTGGGGTGACATCTCGTCTACTGTATCGAGACGGACGTCGAAGTGGTGACCACTCCACACTGGTGCGAGATGATCTCCGATTGTCTTTCCGGTTTTATATGACTTGCCGTTAAGACCCTGAAGCTAGGGATTTAGCCTTCGCTTCGTTTGCTTTGGTGTGTCTGAATCCCTGCTGGAGGAAGAACGCTGAGGTTGACATTTCGTCTACTGTATCGAGACGAACGTCATGGAGGTGACCACTTCATGTGAGATGGTCTCCGATTGTCTTTCCGGTTTTATGTGAGTTACCGTTAAGACGTCGAAGTTAGGAATGTGGCCTTCGCTTCGTTTGCTTACACTGCGTCTGGTATATTGAGACGAATGCTGAGGTGGAGCTGGGATTTTGCCATCACTCCGCTTTGTTTCGACCATGGGGTCTTTTGTTAACTTTGCATGTACACCCCGCTGGGCTGCGAAGGAACGCCCGGTGGGACCTTTTCCTCTTTCCACTCCACACTTCGTGTGTCGTGTTCGCGAACAAATCGCGGTTTGCTGTGATTGCCTGTGGATTCAAGGTACTAAGATTTGGTGTCTTGCTCCGTGCAGAAAACAGAAGATCAATGGCTTCGAACTGCATCGTCCGCAGCGATAACTCTCGCTCCGTCATTGCTGGAGGAGTGACTTATGGGCCCCAAGCGGCCTCCCTTTTCAAAATGCCGGTGGAGCAGGTGGCTCAAGCCACCACTGGACTTTTTTTTGGGACCATGCTCCCATCAATGAGCTTCAACGCCCCAATGACATTGCAAGAAGCTCCAAAGAAGTCGGTCTTCGATCGACCCACCACTGCCGCGACACCTCTCAACGGGTCGTCCAACTCCACTGCTTCAGTTTTTAACGGACTAGGCCAGAGCTCTAACAGGCTCATGAAGAAGCCTGCCATACCAGAAGGCGTTATACCGAAGCGGATAGCCATTCCAACTCCCGTTCTTGGCGAAGTCACCAAGGTTGCTTCCCATGTTCGGAAGCCCGCTTCTGACAGGTTGGCCGTCCCCGTTCAACGGACGTCGATCTTTAAAAAGCTGGTACCGGTATATTCTGACCAACACAGGGGGCATGAGGAGGTCACCCCTATAGCTGAAACAACTCCATCAGCACGACATGCCCGACGTCGCTACTGGCGCCGAGTGAGGAAGGCTGGGGGCAACTCCCCCTCTGGACTTACTCCTCCAACTCTAATGGTGGAGATCGATACTGCTGTTCCAACCAGGAACAGCTTTGAGTTGCTGAACTCGGTGCGCAGAAACTCTCCTACTGCGGTGCTAAAGCGAACTCATTCATCTGTGAAGAATATTCCAGAGAAGAAGCTAGAGCAGCCCCTTCAACGGCTGTCCTCTAAAATTTACAAAGTCTGGCGACAAGTTCAAGAGTCGGTGATCGATCAAGACTGCCTCCGACGACAGAAAAAGATAAAGGTTCGGCAGGGGAAGGATTACTCTGTCAAAGCACAAAAAGCAAAAGCTACTTGGGTGCCCACTACAACGGCTCCCTTAACTCCAATCACTCAAAAAAGGAGGCCGCAAGAAGCCCCTGTGTCTTCGGCAAATCGTAAAGACACCGAACACAAACGCCCCAAGTCTGGGGGCATGGTGGTGCACACTGTTTATATGGCTTCTGGAAAGGAGGAAAGCCGCACTTCTATGGGCCACCGACCGCTCACCCGATCCGTGACGAAAGCCCAGGAGCAACAACAAAAGCTTCAGGAAATGATGACTACAATGGCTGCACTCACTGAGCCAAAAGAAAGCTCTGAAACGCCTTCGGATGAGCGTCAAGAACAAGAAACCGATGCTGACTTTTTACGCAGAGTCCTCGAAAAGAGGGACAAAGAAGCTGCAGAGCAAGCGGCTAACATAAAACAGATGGCGTTCCTCTTCCAAGATATGGTAGGGATGATGTTACAGCCGGACCCTCCTGCCGAAGATCCTCCGATCGTCCTTGAAGACGACAGGGGAGAAACGTCAAATCCTCCGCCGGCTCTATCAACAGCCAAGGAGGAGGCAATCTCCATAGTTGACCTAGACGAATATATAGCTCAGCAGATCCGGGTTCATCAGGCGAATGAAGCGGCTGGGCAAATTGTTAGAACCGGACGACCGTATCCGAGCTGGTATGACCATATCAATTACCCGCCAGGATATACGATCCCTAAATTCCACGTATATAAAGGGACAGGGAATCCGCATCAGCATGTCGCTCAATTCAGGGCCTTATGCGGCAATACTGGAGGCGGTGACAAATTGTTGCTACGTCAATTCGTCGGCAGCTTAGCAGAAACAGCCTTTGAATGGTATTCGGAGCTACTTAACGACTCTGTCAAAACATTTGCAGAGATGGAACTGCTGTTTACACAAAGATTCGCAAGTGCTAGTGAACGCACCCCGATTACAGCACTGATAAATGCCAGGATAAGGTCAGGCGAAACATGTGTCCAATACGCAACACGATGGCGGAACCTATGGTCGAAATGCGAACAACGCATAGAAGAGGCTCCTGCGGTAGGCATGTTTGTGGGCACTCTCGATCCGCAGGCGACCATCTCGCAATTCATGATGTTCTTCAGGCCGACCACCTTCCAGGCCTTGATCGACAAATTAGCCCAAATGGACCAGATGGGCCATAAACCGTCTCCTCCAAGACCCGATCCCCGAAATGAGAAAGGAAAAGCGATCATCGTCGCCAACGCTCAGCTACAGCCGAGCAACTCAAAGCCGGTCGCTCGCCAAAACAACGTGCGTCCACGCCCATCCCTCGAAGAGAGGCTAGGACGTCCTTACTCGTTTCCTCAGAATAAAACAAGAAGACTGTTTGAGCTGGCAGTGCATAACAGACTCATCAATCTGCCAAGTCCAAAGCGTCTGTCGCAGCCAGGCGATCTTAATAATCCCAATTATTGCCCTTACCACCAAACGGTAAGTCACCCGATTGAGGATTGTTTCGTCTTTAAGGGATGGATTGAGGATCAATACCTGCAAGGCAAGTTCACGCTGTCTGAAAGCTGGAAGGTAAACCCCCCACAGCCGCACTCTCCAAAGAAGACGGACACGCCGGGGGCAACTTGTTCTTTCGTCGAGGATGAAAACAATGGAGAAAACTTATCGGATGAATCCGAAGACTACGTAGCGACTTGTCATGTGATTTCTCATTCACTGACGGATAAGGAGGAGGATCCTTGCGCTGAGAAATCAACGGCGGACCCTGAAACAGAAATTTCGCGGCCGTCAGACAAGTTGATCGATGCCTTCCTAAATGAAATTCGTTTGAAAGCAAAAGCCAATCAAGAGCATGAAATGGCCATACTGGAAAGAACCAAGGTATTCCCGTCAAATCAAAAGCCATACGCTGCGGGTAAAAATAAATCAAGACGAGGAAACGGTTCGCCAAAGCTCTATCAGTAGGAATGAAGCCACCGCCCTCCGAAGAAAATCCTTTCTCTGAGGAAGAGATGCACCCTAACTTCTGTTTATATCATCAGAAGATCATACATCCTACCGAAGACTGCGAGTCCTTTAACTGTTGGTGGCAAGGGTATGTCGCTCAAAAGCAACACTTCGACAGGACAAAGTGTGAAGCTTGTGGACATCGGAAAAATACGATATATGAGCGCAAAAGAGCCACCGCCGACTGTCATATAGCCGACTTCAAGGGATCACAAATTATCACCTTTGGAAGCGACTCTGACGAAGAAGCTACCCCCAACTCTTCCATCGGGGAATCTATTTCAAAAATAAAGGAATTGAGAATCTGCGAGAACGTTCAGCCGTGCAATCGCATGCTACTCGGAAAAAATCTCGGCCCCGTAAACAAAGGATCGAACAAAAAGGATAAAGGAAAAAGAAAAACGGCCCTCGTCGCCAGCACTCACCAACAATCAGGTGACCCTAGACCGGTTGCTTGCCAAAGCAACAAGCGGCAATCCCTCCAGGAAAAGTTAAAACGTCCTTACTCATTTCCGCAAGATAAAACAAGGGGACTGTTCGAGCTGGCAGTGTGCGACAGACTCATCAATCTGCCGAATCCAAAACGTCCATTGTGGCCAGGCGATATTAATAATCCTAATTATTGCCCTTACCACCAAACGGTAGGTCATCTGATCGAGGATTGCTACGTCTTCAAGAACTGGGTTGAAGACCAATACCAACAGGGCAAGTTCGCGTTGTCCGAAATTTGGAAGGTGAACCCGCCACAACCGCATGCTCCGAAAAATATGGACACGCCGGGGGCATCATGCTCATTCATAGAGAAAGCCTAACGGACCACTACGTCCTAAAACTGGATAACGGACCGAAACGTCCTTAAACTAACAACGGACCGAGATGTCCTTAAACTAACGACGGACCGCAATGTCCTAAAACTTGCAAATGACCGAAACGTCGTTAAACTACTCCCAACCCGCAGCATCTTCAGGCTGACGTGTTAATAAAAAAAAAAAAAAGGGTACGTCCACAAGCAAAATGGGCACGGATGAAAACCCGAAAGGGCTCCGTGAGTAAAAACAGCAGGGCTACCGACGAGTGTTCGTGAAAAGGTAAAAACCTTTTAAAGAAGAGAACTCTTGAAGAATAAAAAAAAAGGTAAAACCTTTTAAAGAAGAGAAAATTCTCTTATGAACAAGATCATAGATCTTTAACGATAAATAAATAAATAAATAAAATAGTGCCTTGCACTTGTTTTATGAGCCATCGGTTCTTGAACCTAAAAGGTTGCTGAAATTAATAGTGCTTTGCACTTGTTCATGAACCTTTGGTTCTTTAAGATAAAAAAAAAAACTTATCTTCTTCTTTGATCTAAATTAGATTAAAGAATTTAATAGTGCTTTGCACTTCATATGAACCACTGGTTCTCTAAAACAAGAAAAAACAGAAATAAAAAAATATAGTGCTTTGCACTTTTATGAACCTTTGGTTCTTGAAATAAAAAGAAAAAACTTGTTTTTTCTTTAATCTAAATTAGATCAAGAAATCAAATAGTACTTTGCACTTCTTTTATGAACCACTGGTTCTTGAATCTAAAAGATTCTCAAATTAATAGTGCTTTGCACTTATGAATTTGCACTGTTGTGCTTTTTGATTGGCGCAAAGCGCTTGATAAATGCAATGCATTTTCTAAAAGGCCAGGCCCAAACCAAAAAAACCTAGTAGGCCTAATTAAATTGCAAGGCAATAAATGGGCAGAGCCCAAATAAATTGATGCTTTGCATCCTTTATACAAGGGCAGAGCCCAAATAAAATTGATGCCTTGCATCATTCCTAAAAGGGCAGAGCCCAAAACAAATTGATGCTCTGCATCATTTCTGGGCAAGGCCCAAATAAAAATAAAAATAAAAATAAATGCAATGCAAAACCAAATAAAATGTTGAACATTTCAACTGGACTTAGCCCAATTTTGGCCATAAGTCCTTAAATTAAATTGACTGAGCAAAATTGCTCTTCTAAATCAATTTACATCCGGTTCGAGGGTACATCTCCGAACTCCTTTGACATCCGTCGTTGTAATTCCTCAACGACGTCAAAGAGGTGACGGGTCCCAACGACCACACATCGATATGGACTGCGGGGTCCAACATTAGTTTAAGGACGTCTCGGTCCGATATTAGTTTAAGGACGTTTCGGTCCGATATTAGTTTAAGGACGTCTCGGTCCAATATTAGTTTAGGGACATCTCGGTCCACGAGTTTAAGGACCCCGCAGTCCATATCGATGTGTGGTCGTTGGGACCCGTCACCTCTTTGACGTCGTTGAGGAATTACAACGACGGATGTCAAAGGAGTTCGGAGATGTACCCTCGAACCGGATGTAGATTGATTTAGGAGAGCCATTTTGCTCAGTCAATTTAATTTAAGGACTTATGGCCAAAATTGGGCTAAGTCCAGTTGAAATGTTCAACATTTTATTTTATTTGCTTTGCATTGCATTTCTTTTTTTATTATTTTTATTTGGGGCTTACTCAGAAAGGATGCAGAGTATCAATTTGTTTTGGGCTCTACCCTGTTAGGAATGATGCAAGGTATCAATTTTATTTGGGCTCTGCCCTTATATAAAGGATGCAAAGCATCAATTTATTTGGGCTCTGCCCATTTATTGCCTTGCAATTTATTTTGGCCTGTCAGGTCATTTTGATTTGGGCCTGGCCCTTCAAATAGTGCAAAGCACCAAGAATCTTTTGGATTCAAGAAAATGAGTGCAGAGCACTTTTTAATGATCTAAATTTAGATCAAAGAAGAGAAAAGAAAATCTTTTCTTTCATTCTGTCTCAGAGAACCAGAGGTTCATAGCAAGTGCAAGGCACTATTTTTATTTATTTATTTATCTGAGAACCAGAGGTTCATAGCAAGTGCAAGGCACTATTTTTATTTATTTATTTATCTGAGAACCAGAGGTTCATAGCAAGTGCAAGGCACTATTTTTATTTATTTATTTATCTGAGAACCAGAGGTTCATAGCAAGTGCAAGGCACTATCTGTTGTGCGCACGTGCGTTGCACGTGGTGCCGCATGGCGGGCATACGTGCGTTGCACGTGGCGCACATGCGTATTATGAGGAGAAGCAAAGCTTCTATATATGGAGAACAAGCTCCTTTTAATATTATTAAATATTCTCATGTGGTGCGCACGTGCGTTGCACGTAGTGCCGCATGGCAGGCACACGTGCGTTGCACGTAGCGCACATGGCGCTTGCGCATATGTGCATTATGGAGGAGCATGCTCCTATCTTGGAGAACTAAGCTCCTTTGAGTATTGAATCCTTTGAGGATTTTTACTCTACCCTTTCTAAGAGGTATCCCCTCTTATTTATATGGGAGTGGTAGAGAAGCCAGCTCTCCTTTTCCCGATGTGGGACTAAAAAATGCATTCCCCATGTAGTAGAGCATTACTTTAGATTACACGTGTATAACACATTTGCTCATAACTTTTGATCTCGGATGAATTATGAGGCCCATAATATATCAAATCGAAGGTCTTTTCGAGATGCTTTCAATATCATCAGAATTTAGCTGTTTTTCATTCCGGAGTTTGTCAAAATACAGCTCGGAAAATACTGGTTCGCATCTTCTTCCTTAAATCACATGTGCATAGACATTTGCTCATAACTTTTGATCCCGGATGAATTATGAGGCCCATAATATATCAAATCGAAGGTTTTATCGAGACGCTTTCGATACAAATAGAATTTATCCATTTCTCATTCGGGAGTTTGTCAAAAAACAGCCCGGAAGATACTGGTTCGTATTTCCTTAAGCGTATCGCTGCCATTTGATACCTTGGACTCTTTTGCGCAGAAATTTTTGGTGGGAACAAATGCCCCCCACTACTTTGCCCACGTAAGTATGTACGTGGGTGAAGTAGTGCAGAGTTATGCAGAGTTATGCATGGCGTATGGCCAGTTTTGGGTTGATGTATCACTTTCAGAATCTTGATCTGAGAAGATAACGAGCGGACACAAGCGTCGTCATTTATCTTTGACTCAAATCTCAACTCTTAAGGGATATAGTTCCAACCCTTAACTCCATGAGCCGCATCCTTCTATTTCTTTTTTTGTCTCACTCTGGCGTGGAGTAGTTCATATGCTTATGAGTAAGTTCTCCATTTCAGTGGCATGTAGCTTTGGCAAGTGTGGCCCATAGATGGTCGGCCCATCTTGACTTCTTTGCAGGGCAGTGATGGCTTAGGAGACAGGGGTAGGATCTGCCACCTAAGGCTTTTCAACTTTACGAGCCGTGAGGGTCTCATAAAGACTTTTCTCCCTACGAGTCGTGAGGATCTCGTAGGTGTATTTTCTCCCTGGGAATCGTGAGGATTCCTAAGTGTGTTTTCTCTTATAAGTCGTAAGGATCCTATAAGAGAGTTTTCCCTCTTACGAGTCGAGAGGACCCGTAAGCGGTTGTTTCCCTCCTTATCGAGATTCGACTTTGGAGAGTGTGACCCGTGGATAGTATGCAAGAGACCGTTTTGGGCCGACTTGCAGGGTCCCAGTGCTTAGGAAACAGGTTTTTTAATCCCTACTGCCTAAGGCTTTATCTCACGAGTCGAGACGCATCGAGAAAATCTCGCAAAGACATCAATTTCCTCACGAGTCGAAACGGATCGAGCAGATCTCGCAAGAACATCTTAACGTCGCATTTAACCTCTGCTCTTTACGACAGAAGCCCGTTAAGGTTGGTGGTACTTAGGGTTTTGGCCATCGTACCGTCGCATAAGTTGATATAGTCCTCGATAGGCAATCGTGCTGTTCGAGTAGCCCCGCGACTGCCGTGTCTCTGATCCCTTCGGGGGCTGGACAAGACGTCTTCAAGCAATCCTCCTTGGCAGTTTAACCGTCAGAAGAGCAAGCGCTAGGAATTTGCCATGCCGTTTTTTACTTGAGGTTAGGCTCATTTTGGAGAGCCCCGATGAGTCATAACCACTCCGCGCTGGTGTGGGGATGATCTCCGATAGTCTTTCGGGCTTTATATGAGTTGCCGTTAAGACCCTGAAGCTAGGAATTTGGCCTTTGCTTCGTTTGCTGGCATTGCGTCTGCTGTATCGAGACGAATGTTGCGGTGGGAACTAGGGATTTTGCCGTGGCTCCGTTTGTTTGATGACGTTACGTCTGCTGTGTCGAGATGAACGTTGGGGTGACATCTCGTCTGCTGTATCGAGACGGACGTCGAAGTGGTGACCACTTCACACTGGTGCGAGATGATCTCCGATTGTCTTTCCGGTTTTATATGACTTGCCGTTAAGACCCTGAAGCTAGGAATTTAGCCTTCGCTTCGTTTGCTGGCATTGCGTCCTCTGTATCGAGACGAATGTCGTGGTTGTCTCTAGGTTACTGGTGAACCGCCGAGGTTTGGAACTAGGGATTTTGCCGTGGCTCCGTTTGTTTGATGACGTTACGTCTGCTGTGTCGAGACGAACGTTGGGGTGACATCTCGTCTGCTGTATCGAGACGGACGTCGAAGTGGTGACCACTCCACACTGATGCGAGATGATCTCCGATTGTCTTTCCGGTTTTATATGACTTGCCGTTAAGACCCTGAAGCTAGGAATTTAGCCTTCGCTTCGTTTGCTGGCATTGCGTCCTCTGTATCGAGACGAATGTCACGGTGGGAACTAGGGATTTTGCCGTGGCTCCGTTTGTTTGATGACGTTACGTCTGCTGTGTCGAGACGAACGTTGGGGTGACATCTCGTCTGCTGTATCGAGACGGACGTCGAAGTGGTGACCACTCCACACTGGTGCGAGATGATCTCCGATTGTCTTTCCGGTTTTATATGACTTGCCGTTAAGACCCTGAAGTTAGGGATTTAGCCTTCGCTTCGTTTGCTTTGGTGTGTCTGAATCCCTGCTGGAGGAAGAACGCTGAGGTTGACATTTCGTCTACTGTATCGAGACGAACGTCATGGAGGTGACCACTTCATGTGAGATGGTCTCCGATTGTCTTTCCGGTTTTATGTGAGTTACCGTTAAGACGTCGAAGTTAGGAATGTGGCCTTCGCTTCGTTTGCTTTGGTGTGTCCAAATCCTGTTGGAGGAAGAACGCCGGGGTTGATATATCGTCTACTGTATCGAGACGAACGTCAAGGAGGTGACCACTTTCTGTGAGATGGTCTCCGATTGTCTTTCCGGTTTTATGTGAGTTACCGTAAAGACGTTGAAGCTAGGAATGTGGCCTTCGCTTCGTTTGCTTACACTGCGTCTGGTATATTGAGACGAATGCTGAGGTGGAGCTGGGATTTTGCCATCACTCCGCTTTGTTTCGACCATGGGGTCTTTTGTTAACTTTGCATGTACACCCCGCTGGGCTGCGAAGGAACGCCGTTGTTGACATTGCGTCTGTTGTAACGAGACGAATGCTAAGGTGGAGTTGGGATTTTGCCGTTACTCCGCTTTGTTTTGACCGTGAGGTCTTTTGTTGACGTTGCATCTGCCTCCAGCTGGACTGCGGAGGAACGCTGTTGTTGACATTGCGTCTACTGTATCGAGACGAATGCTGAGGTGAAGCTGGGATTCTGCCATCGCTCTGCTTGATAGTGTAACATCTGTGTCCTGTTGGAATGAGGAGGCACACCGTTGTTGGTCTCCAGGCTTTAGACGTGGCCATTGAGATTTGGAACTAGGGACTTTGTCATGGTTCCGTTTGTTGCGATTCTGAGGTCAGTTGTTGATGCCATGTCTGCATCTAGTTGAAGTGAGGAGAAACGCCGTTGGTGATCTTTAAGTTGTCGATATTGACGTCGAGACCCTGAAGTTAGGGACCTTCCTTTGCTTCATTTGTTGACATCGTGTCTGTAATATTGCGACAAATGTCGAGATGGTCTCTAGGTTATCTATGAACCGTCGAGATTTGGCTTCGCTTTCTGGTGGAGCCTGTTGGGAAGGTATTGTTCCCTTTTTATCTGTGCCCCTGGATTATATACAGGGATCGATGTGATTTCACCTGTAGGGCAAAAGTTTCATTCTTTCATTTTTTTTTATTCTTTCCGCGATGCTCTATCATTTCAGCTTTTATATCGCGAAGGTCGCGATTGCCCAATCATTTCGGCTATTTTTCGCGGTGCCCAATCATTTCGGCTGTTTATTTTATTTTTACTCGCTACTTTTTATTGCGAGTTGCCCAATAATTTCGGCTGTTTATTTTATTTTTACTCGCTGTTTTTTATTGCGAGTTGCCCAATCATTTCGGCTATTTCATATGCATTTTTTTTTTGGCTCGCTGATTTTTTTCTTTCTCGCGAGTAGGGGATTTGGGATCCGATACCAATCTTGGCATCAGCATCGCTGCGACTGGAATATTGCCAGGAGCGAATCATCATTTGCCATGAAAGGACTTGGAATTTGATACCGGTTTAGGCATCAGCATCGCTACAACTGGGATATTGCCAGGAGCGAATCATCATCTGCCTCCGTCGATGTTGAACAAAGGTGGCTTAGCGAACAGGGTTAAGATCCCGTCGACTGAGGCTTTTGACTTCATGAGCCGTAAGGGTCTCACAAAGGTATTTCTCCCTACAAGTCGTGAGGATCTTGTAGGTGTGTTTTCTCCTTGGGAATCGTGAGGATTCCTAAGTGCATGTTCTCTTGTAAGTCGTAAGGATCTTACAAAAGGGTTTTCTCCTTATAAGTCGAGAGAACTTACAAGTGTTGTTTGCTGTACAAGCATATCCCTAGTCACGGATGGGACTTTGTTAGGGAAATATTTATTCATGCCCGTGGATTGTATACAAGGGTCAATATTGGACTACTTGTAGGGCAATGTCGAAAATTGTGGGGGTTGCTTAAGCACAGGTTTAGGCCTCTGTAACTTAAGACTTTCAAATCTTACGGGCCGTGGGGGTCCCATAAGAGAGTTCTCCTTACGAGTCGTGAGGATCTCGCAAGTGTATTTTCTCCTTAGGAATCGTGGGGATCCCCAAGTGTGTTGCTCCTTTGTGAGTCGTAAGGATCTCACGCAGGTGGTTTCTCCTTACAGGGTCGAGAGGATTCTATAAGTGTTTCTTTAACGAGGTTGCGCCCTTTCGGGTTTTCACAAACACTCGCCGGTAGCCCTGCTGTTTTTACTCACGGAGCCCTTTCGGGTTTTCATCCGTGCCCTTTTTGCTTATGGACATACCTTTATTTTTTCTTCTTTTTTTTTACGAGGTCGCGCCCTTTCGGATTTTCACGAACACTCGCCGGTAGCCCTGCTGTTTTTACTCACGGAGCCCTTTCGGGTTTTCATCCGTGCCCATTTTGATTGTGGACGTACCGTTTTTTTTATCTTTTATTTTATTCTTTTTTTTTAACGAGGTCGTGCCCTTTCGGGTTTTCACGAACACTCGTCGGTAGCCCTGCTGTTTTTACTCACGGAGCCCTTTCGGATTTTCATCCGTGCCCATTTTGCTTGTGGACGTACCCTTTTTTTTTTTTTTATTAACACGTCAGCCTGAAGATGCTGCGGGTTGGGAGTAGTTTAACGACGTTTCGGTCATTTGCAAGTTTTAGGACATTGCGGTCCGTCGTTAGTTTAAGGACATCTCGGTCCGTTGTTAGTTTAAGGACGTTTCGGTCCGTTATCCAGTTTTAGGACGTAGTGGTCCGTTAGGCTTTCTCTATGAATGAGCATGATGCCCCCGGCGTGTCCATATTTTTCGGAGCATGCGGTTGTGGCGGGTTCACCTTCCAAATTTCGGACAACGCGAACTTACCCTGTTGGTATTGGTCTTCAACCCAGTTCTTGAAGACGTAGCAATCCTCGATCAGATGACCTACCGTTTGGTGGTAAGGGCAATAATTAGGATTATTAATATCGCCTGGCCGCAATGGACGTTTTGGATTCGGCAGATTGATGAGTCTGTCGCACACTGCCAGCTCGAACAGTCCCCTTGTTTTATCTTGCGGAAACAAGTAAGGACGTTTTAACTTTTCCTGGAGGGATTGCCGCTTGTTGCTTTGGCAAGCAACCGGTCTAGGGTCACCTGATTGTTGGTGAGTGCTGGCGACGAGGGCCGTTTTTCTTTTTCCTTTATCCTTTTTGTTCGATCCTTTGTTTACGGGGCCGAGATTTTTTCCGAGTAGCATGCGATTGCACGGCTGAACGTTCTCGCAGATTCTCAATTCCTTTATTTTTGAAATAGATTCCCCGATGGAAGAGTTGGGGGTAGCTTCTTCGTCAGAGTCGCTTCCAAAGGTGATAATTTGTGATCCCTTGAAGTCGGCTATATGACAGTCGGCGGTGGCTCTTTTGCGCTCATATATCGCATTTTTCCGATGTCCACAAGCTTCACACTTTGTCCTGTCGAAGTGTTGCTTTTGAGCGACATACCCTTGCCACCAACAGTTAAAGGACTCGCAGTCTTCGGTAGGATGTATGATCTTCTGATGATATAAACAGAAGTTAGGGTGTATCTCTACCTCAGAGAAAGGATTTTCTTCGGAGGGCGGTGGCTTCATTCCTACTGATAGAGCTTTGGCGAACCGTTTCCTCGTCTTGAATTTATTTTTACCCGCAGCGTATGGCTTTTGATTTGACGGGAATACCTTGGTTCTTTCCAGTATGGCCATTTCATGCTCTTGATTGGCTTTTGCTTTCAAACGAATTTCATTTAGGAAGGCATCGATCAACTTGTCTGACGGCCGCGAAATTTCTGTTTCAGGGTCCGCCGTTGATTTCTCAGCGCAAGGATCCTCCTCCTTATCCGTCAGTGAATGAGAAATCACATGACAAGTCGCTACGTAGTCTTCGGATTCATCCGATAAGTTTTCTCCATTGTTTTCATCCTCGACGAAAGAACAAGTTGCCCCGGCGTGTCCGTCTTCTTTGGAGAGTGCGGCTGTGGGGGGTTTACCTTCCAGCTTTCAGACAGCGTGAACTTGCCTTGCAGGTATTGATCCTCAATCCATCCCTTAAAGACGAAACAATCCTCAATCGGGTGACTTACCGTTTGGTGGTAAGGGCAATAATTGGGATTGTTAAGATCGCCTGGCTGCGACAGACGCTTTGGACTTGGCAGATTGATGAGTCTGTTACGCACTGCCAGCTCAAACAGTCTTCTCGTTTTATTCTGAGGAAACGAGTAAGGACGTCCTAGCCTCTCTTCGAGGGATGGGCGTGGACGCACGTTGTTTTGGCGAGCGACCGGCTTTGAGTTGCTCGGCTGTTGCTGAGCGTTGGCGACGATGATCGCTTTTCCTTTCTCATTTCGGGGATCGGGTCTTGGAGGAGACGGTCTATGGCCCATCTGGTCCATTTGGGCTAATTTGTCGATCAAGGCCTGGAAGGTGGTCGGCCTGAAGAACATCATGAATTGCGAGATGGTCGCCTGCGGATCGAGAGTGCCCACAAACATGCCTACCGCAGGAGCCTCTTCTATGCGTTGTTCGCATTTCGACCATAGGTTCTGCCATCGTGTTGCGTATTGGACACATGTTTCGCCTGACCTTATCCTGGCATTTATCAGTGCTGTAATCGGGGTGCGTTCACTAGCACTTGCGAATCTTTGTGTAAACAGCAGTTCCATCTCTGCAAATGTTTTGACAGAGTCGTTAAGTAGCTCCGAATACCATTCAAAGGCTGTTTATGCTAAGCTGCCGACGAATTGACGTAGCAACAATTTGTCACCGCCTCCAGTATTGCCGCATAAGGCCCTGAATTGAGCGACATGCTGATGCGGATTCCCTGTCCCTTTATATACGTGGAATTTAGGGATCGTATATCCTGGCGGGTAATTGATATGGTCATACCAGCTCGGATACGGTCATCCGGTTCTAACAATTTGCCCAGCCGCTTCATTCGCCTGATGAACCCGGATCTGCTGAGCTATATATTCGTCTAGGTCAACTTTGGAGATTGCCTCCTCCTTGGCTGTTGATAGAGCCGGCGGAGGATTTGACGTTTCTCCCCTGTCGTCTTCAAGGACGATCGGAGGATCTTCGGCAGGAGGGTCCGGCTGTAACATCATCCCTACCATATCTTGGAAGAGGAACGCCATCTGTTTTATGTTAGCCGCTTGCTCTGCAGCTTCTTTGTCCCTCTTTTCGAGGACTCTGCGTAAAAAGTCAGCGTCGGTTTCTTGTTCTTGACGCTCATCCGAAGGCGTTTCAGAGCTTTCTTTTGGCTCAGTGAGTGCAGCCATTGTAGTCATCATTTCCTGAAGCTTTTGTTGTTGCTCCTGGGCTTTCGTCACGGATCGGGTGAGCGGTCGGTGGCCCATAGAAGTGCGGCTTTCCTCCTTTCCAGAAGCCATATAAACAGTGTGCACCACCATGCCCCCAGACTTGGGGCGTTTGTGTTCGGTGTCTTTGCGATTTGCCGAAGACACAGGGGCTTCTTGCGGCCTCCTTTTTTGAGTGATTGGAGTTAAGGGAGCCGTTGTAGTGGGCACCCAAGTAGCTTTTGCTTTTTGTGCTTTGACAGAGTAATCCTTCCCCTGCCGAACCTTCATCTTTTTCTGTCGTCGGAGGCAGTCTTGATCGATCACCGACTCTTGAACTTGTCGCCAGACTTTGTAAATTTTAGAGGACAGCCGTTGAAGGGGCTGCTCTAGCTTCTTCTCTGGAATATTCTTTACAGATGAATGAGTTCGCTTTAGCACCGCAGTAGGAGAGTTTCTGCGCACCGAGTTCAGCAACTCAAAGCTGTTCCTGGTTGGAACAGCAGTATCGATCTCCACCATTAGAGTTGGAGGAGTAAGTCCAGAGGGGGAGTTGCCCCCAGCCTTCCTCACTCGGCGCCAGTAGCGACGTCGGGCATGTCGTGCTGATGGAGTTGTTTCTGCTATAGGGGTGACCTCCTCATGCCCCCTGTGTTGGTCAGAATATACCGGTACCAGCTTTTTAAAGATCGACGTCCGTTGAACGGGGACGGCCAACCTGTCAGAAGCGGGCTTCCGAACATGGGAAGCAACCTTGGTGACTTCGCCAAGAACGGGAGTTGGAATGGCTATCCGCTTCGGTATAACGCCTTCTGGTATGGCAGGCTTCTTCATGAGCCTGTTAGAGCTCTGGCCTAGTCCGTTAAAAACTGAAGCAGTGGAGTTGGACGACCCGTTGAGAGGTGTCGCGGCAGTGGTGGGTCGATCGAAGACCGACTTCTTTGGAGCTTCTTGCAATGTCATTGGGGCGTTGAAGCTCATTGATGGGAGCATGGTCCCAAAAAAAAGTCCAGTGGTGGCTTGAGCCACCTGCTCCACCGGCATTTTGAAAAGGGAGGCCGCTTGGGGACCATAAGTCACTCCTCCAGCAATGACGGAGCGAGAGTTATCGCTGCGGACGATGCAGTTCGAAGCCATTGATCTTCTGTTTTCTGCACGGAGCAAGACACCAAATCTTAGTACCTTGAATCCACAGGCAATCACAGCAAACCGCGATTTGTTCGCGAACACGACACACGAAGTGTGGAGTGGAAAGAGGAAGAGGTCCCACCGGGCGTGCCAGAATCTGTTCCCCTCCGAACGACGGCCTGCGACGTTAGGACGTCACGTGCCTGAGGTTCGGGGCAGATGCTATTTGGTTTTTATCCGTCCACCTCTTCGAAGATGCCAAGTTGATTTATGACACCGTGTATCGAAGGTTTAGACGGATGCGGCCGATGTAGCAGACTTTGTCAGATTCCCCCTCGCTTGAGGGGTTTTTGATTGTGGGGACGCTCTTCCCTGCAGGCGCAAGCCCCTGCAGTTAATTACGCTACCGCTTTGCGGTAACAACTTTCTCCTTCTCCAGAATTTCACTTCGTGTCGTGTGTGTTTGTTTTGTTTGTGGCTGCCCGTGGATTGTATACGGAGACTGAGTAATGCCGTCGCCCGTAGGGCGTGGATTAGTCCAAATCCGTATTTACTTAGATTTGGGTTTGGTGTTTTTAGTTTAAGGATGCATTAGTCGCGTTGCGACTAAGATCAACTTAAACATTCGTCAAGGATACGTTAGTCTTGCTTTGGACTAAGATCAACCTGACGTGGTGATTCATTTAATTTATGGCCATCGGGACTCATCACCTCTCTAACATCGTTGAAGGATTACAACGATAGGTGTCAGAGGAGCTCAGAGATGTACCCTTGAACCAAAGCTGATTGAGGGTTTTATAGTCCATTTAAGTGCTTAAGGATACGTTAGCCGTATTTGGGGCTAAGATCAACTTAAACGGGATCGTTTAGATCCGGCAAAAGAGCAATTGGCTCTATTGTTCCAGTTTAGGGACGTAGTGGTCCCTTATTAGTTTAGGGACGTCTCGGTCCGATACCAGTTTAAGGACGTAGTGGTCCATTATTAGTTTAGGGACGTTTCGGTCCGATGCCAGTTTAGGAACGTAGTGGTCCATTATTAGTTTAAGGACATTTCGGTCCATCGCCAGTTTAGGGACGTGGTGGTCCGTCATTAGTTTAGGGACATTTCGGTCCGATGCCAGTTTAGGGACGTAGTGGTCCATCATTAGTTTAAGGACGTCTCGGTCCAATATTAGTTTAAGGACGTCCCGGTCCAACATTAGTTTAAGGACGTCTCGGTCCAATATTAGTTTAAAGACGTCCCGGTCCAACATTAGTTTAAGGACGTCTCGGTCCAATATTAGTTTAAGGACGTTTCGGTCCGATATTAGTTTAAGGACGTTTCGGTCCGATATTAGTTTAAGGACGTCTCGGTCCAATATTAGTTTAGGGACATCTCGGTCCACGAGTTTAAGGACCCCGCAGTCCATATCGATGTGTGGTCGTTGGGACCCGTCACCTCTTTGACGTCGTTGAGGAATTACAACGACGGATGTCAAAGGAGTTCGGAGATGTACCCTCGAACCGGATGTAGATTGATTTAGGAGAGCCATTTTGCTCAGTCAATTTAATTTAAGGACTTATGGCCAAAATTGGGCTAAGTCCAGTTGAAATGTTCAACATTTTATTTGCTTTGCATTGCATTTCTTTTTTTATTATTTTTATTTGGGGCTTGCCCAGAAAGGATGCAGAGTATCAATTTGTTTTGGGCTCTACCCTTTTAGGAATGATGCAAGGTATCAATTTTATTTGGGCTCTGCCCTTATATAAAGGATGCAAAGCATCAATTTATTTGGGCTCTGCCCATTTATTGCCTTGCAATTTATTTTGGCCTGTCAGGTCATTTTGATTTGGGCCTGGCCCTTCAAATAGTGCAAAGCACCAAGAATCTTTTGGATTCAAGAAAATGAGTGCAGAGCACTTTTTAATGATCTAAATTTAGATCAAAGAAGAGAAAAGAAAATCTTTTCTTTCTTTCTGTCTCAGAGAACCAGAGGTTCATAGCAAGTGCAAGGCACTATTTTTATTTATTTATTTATCTGAGAACCAGAGGTTCATAGCAAGTGCAAGGCACTATTTTTATTTATTTATTTATCTGAGAACCAGAGGTTCATAGCAAGTGCAAGGCACTATCTGTTGTGCGCACGTGCGTTGCACGTGGTGCCGCATGGCGGGCATACGTGCGTTGCACGTGGCGCACATGCGCATTATGAGGAGAAGCAAAGCTTCTATATATGGAGAACAAGCTCCTTTTAATATTATTAAATATTCTCATGTGGTGCGCACGTGCGTTGCACGTAGTGCCGCATGGCAGGCACACGTGCGTTGCACGTAGCGCACATGGCGCTTGCGCATATGCGCATTATGGAGGAGCATGCTCCTATCTTGGAGAACTAAGCTCCTTTGAGTATTGAATCCTTTGAGGATTTTTACTCTACCCTTTCTAAGAGGTATCCCCTCTTATTTATATGGGAGTGGTAGAGAAGCCAGCTCTCCTTTTCCCGATGTGGGACTAAAAAATGCATTCCCCATGTAGTAGAGCATTACTTTAGATTACACGTGTATAACACATTTGCTCATAACTTTTGATCTCGGATGAATTATGAGGCCCATAATATATCAAATCGAAGGTCTTTTCGAGATGCTTTCAATATCATCAGAATTTAGCTGTTTTTCATTCCGGAGTTTGTCAAAATACAGCTCGGAAAATACTGGTTCGCATCTTCTTCCTTAAATCACATGTGCATAGACATTTGCTCATAACTTTTGATCCCGGATGAATTATGAGGCCCATAATATATCAAATCGAAGGTTTTATCGAGACGCTTTCGATACAAATAGAATTTATCCATTTCTCATTTGGGAGTTTGTCAAAAAACAGCCCGGAAGATACTGGTTCGTATTTCCTTAAGCGTATCGCTGCCATTTGATACCTTGGACTCTTTTGCGCAGAAATTTTTGGTGGGAACACGGGTCATCCACAGAAGGATGATATGTCCTTTTTTCTTGTTTTAAACGAGCTATGTGATATGTCCAAGGGTGTTCTTTCTAACCTATTTGATGTATTATGTCCAAAGAGAGCAACTTGTTAGGATTTCGGATTATGTAGTTAAGCAATAATTATTCCTTATTCTTCTCTTTAAATCCTCTTTAAATTGATGCTAAAGTTATCGAAAACAACGTGGATTATGGTACTTTAAAAGGGTATTTGCAAGTCGTCAGCTATATTAAGTCTGCTCTAATTGACACTTGTCCTTCCGTTTTTTGCTTTTATCTCCAACCTTCGGCGAAGCGAACACAACTTGTCCAGGATTTTTGGGTCATATCTATCATGAAAGGATAGAGCAACCAAAAAGAGGGTGATGTGCTAACTTGGTCGAAGTTCAATTTTATGATAAATCAAAAAGAAGTATAAGGAATTTTACCATCCCTCATACTACAATCACCTTAATCCCAACAAGTGGGAAATTACTCACCCATTATTAAAAATAAAACAAAATAATAAAAAGAGAAGAGAAAAGAAGATTGGTGAAGATAATGAAAGCTAACTACTTGGGTTCTCACGATAGCAAGTAACATCATTAAGTATCATTGCTTCAAAAATGAGATTAAGGAAGAAGGATAAAGAAAAATCAAGAAAACAAAACAACATCTAATTATCAAATCAAAAACAATTTTATCTAAGGAAATTAAATAACAAGACATAATATAAAATCACAAGATAATAAAAATGAAGAAGAACAAAACTTTATTTCAAATTTCAAGCTTTTACAAAGTTTTAATGGCTAACCTAAGATGAAGAAGAAGCAAAGTAAACTAATTCTAACTCTAAACTAAAACTAAACTAAAACACTAGATAGCTCACTCTTTGCCCTGAAATTCGAACATGTTTTGCTCAAGGTCGGCCGTGGATCCACTGCGAAGTCTTCATTGGCCACCGCATTTCCGCCGCGAGATTTTGGAATTAGGCTTTAGGATTTTTTTTGGTGATCTTCTATTGTTACATTCTACTCCTTTTCATAGTCACATTTTAAAAATCATTTAGAATTGTCTCGGATAATCAATAGTCCAAAATGATGACTACTTTCGTAATTTTCTCCTAAAATATCTCCTTTAAATCTTTTCAAAAGTCATGCATGCCTCTCTCGTGCTCCGCGTTGCCTCCCTCGTATCCCATGCTGTCTGAGACATGAATGGCCACTGCCCTTGTCTTGTTTCTTGAACTGGTAGACGGCACCTGACGGATTTGAGTGGCTGAAATCCGTATTTTATCTATTTGTCGGTCGTCTGTTCTGAAAGCGTCATTTTTGTAGAATATGTGTGGGATTTGTGTTGTTCTAGATTGAATGATTATGAAAACCTATAATTTGAAATCATGTAGTAGACACGGATCAAAAGCACCTATCTACATGCAAATTTGATTAAGAATGAGTAGTATCGAAATGAAATATTTTGATATAAACATCTCACAAGAGTATTTTCTCCTTGTAAGTCGAGAGGACTCACAAGTGCCTCTAACCATGTTGGGAATATGGTCTATCTCTGGTGGGACTTGGTCGAAATTTTTTCCATTTCTTTTTCTTTCATGTGTTTTTGCCCTTTCGATTTTTCACAAACTCGCGGGCAGTCTTGCAGTTTTTACTCACAGAGCCCTTTCGGGTTTTCATACGTGCCCTTTTTGCTTATGGACTACCTTTTTTTTCTTTTTTTAATGACTTAGTGGTCAATTCACTCCAATTGAACTAGCCTATCAAGAAGTTTTTCATATGTATTAGGATCAGTGAAGGACTGGAAAGGATAAACATGCGATCGCGGAGCAAGGGTGCTTATGAACATCCCAATAGCTGGAGTTTCAGCAATCAGATGCTCGCATTTCGAGAGAGGTTTCTCCACCTAATAGCATACTGCACTGGTGTTTCATTTGATCTTCTTTCTTCATTGATCAGAGTAAAGATAGAGGTGTGCTTGCTTGCACAGATGAACCTCTGTATGAAGAGAAACTCCATGTCAGCGAAGGTCTTTACGGAATTATTTTGGAGCTTTGATTACCATTCAAAGGCAATATCTGCTAAGCTGCTGATGAACTGCCAGAAGAGTAGTTTATCATCGCATCCGATGTTACCGTACATAACTTTGAACTGTGTGATATGCTGGTGGGGATTCCCTTTTCCTTTGAAGACCTTGAACTTTGGGATTGTATATCCCAGAAGGTATTTCTTCTGTTCATACCATGCTAGATATGGACGACCGGTCTTGACCTGCTTATTTGCCGCTTCGCTGGCGTGATGATCTTTAATTCGCTATGCGATATATTCGTCCAGCTTTGCTTTTGTGACCACTTTCTCCTTTGCCGCTAAAGGGGCTTGAATAGGATTGGAAGTATCTCCTATATCATCAATAATGACCACCGACGGTTCATCTGCTGGTGATTGGGATTAAGCCATCAATCTAGCTATATCTGGATCAAGAGGGCCATCTTGTTCATCTTAGCGGACATCTCTGCCGCTTCTTCATCATTATTCTTGAGAACGTGCTTCAAGAAGTAAGTATCCGACTCCTGCCTTGTCCTTTCTTCGAGTGTGTCTTCGGAGTTTGCCTTAGGCGGTGGACTAATGAGGTCTACCGCTTGACCAAGTATCTCTTACAGCTTTTTTGTTGCTTCTGACCTTTCGTCAGAGATCGAGTAAGTAGTCTATGACTAACAAAAGCACAGATTTCCTTTTTGGAGTTCACCATATGGACTGTATGAACTACCATGTTGCCAGGCTTGGGGCGTTTGGAATCTCGGCTCTTGGAGCTTGCCTCAGGCGCTTGGAGCTTCTCCGGCCTCTCTCTTTTGTAAGAAGTCGTTTTAGGTGGAACCATCATAACAGGAACCCCCTTTGGATAAGTCCTCTTGTATTTGGAAAAGGGAGTTGTCATTATTTAGCTGACGTTTCATTTTCTTGAACTTAGAGGAAGTGGTGCGGACAACGACGGAGTTCTTCACCTTCTTCTACACCTTATATATAGATGAGGAAAGTCTTTTTAGAAAGCAAACTGGCTTCTCCTCTTCTTGGATCTCCACAAGCTATGGAGACTTTATCAGTACTACGGTGGGAGAATTTTGTTTGACCCTTCGCAGTAGTTCAAAACTGTTGCCGGTTGGAATAGCAGCATTCATCATTGGAGTTGGAGCAGAGGGAGTCAACCTTGATGGGGAACTACCCCCGGCTCATCTTACTCGACGACAGTGGCGAAGTCGGGCATTTCTCGAGGTAGGCACCTCCTTTTTTTGCGGGGTTTCTTCATGATACCTCCTGCATAGCTTAGGACCTTTGGTAGGAGTCGGTCAGTGGAAGACTGACACCTTCGGCAGTGCTGAAGCTTGATGAGCCAGCCTATAGAAGACAAACTTCTTCTGGACTTCCCGCTTCGACGTTGAGGCACCGAGGGTAGGAGGTGGGAGAATTGACCTAAAGAAAAGCCCATTCATTTCCTGAGGAGCTGGAATGCAGAGAGTGGAGGCTACGAGTGGCCCGTATTTGACACCACCGGATATGGTAGCGCCTGAAATATAGTTAGCGCAAGTGAAAACCATTGATCTCTGCATAGACAAAAAATTTCAGCTTCAGTACCCCACCACCTAAGGGCAACTATAAACATATATACCGCGATTCTGTTCGCGAAAAACACGACACACGAAGTGTCGAGTAGAAAGAGAAAAGGTCCCATCGGGCATGCCAAAATCTATTTTCCACCGGAAACCGAGACGAACTGGGATAAAACGTCTTGCCTGAATTTAAGGGAAGATGCTATTTTGCACATATCCATCCACCTTTACGAAAATACCGAGTTGATTTATGGCACCGTATATCGGAGGTTTTGATGGATGCGATCGATGTAGCTGACTTTTCAGATTCCCCTTCAGAGATGAAGGGTTTATTAATTGTAGGGACGCCTTTTCCTGCAGGCACAAGCTCTGCAGTCAATTATGTTATCACCAAGCAATAACAACTTTCTCTACTCCAAGTTTATTCCTTCATGTGTCGTGTTATAAGTTGTTTATTTTGGGTTGTCTTTGGATTGTATACGGAGACTAATATATGTCGTCGCCTATAGGGCGCGGATTAGTCCAAATCCGTACATATTAGATTTGGTATTTGATTTCACGTTAGTGATATAGTTTACCAACATGGGTGAACTTAAGGTAACATTTCTAATATGAATGAGATCTGTTAGTTTAAGGGATACTTGTACTGATCTAAGGATCGTTAGCCATGTTTTGGACTATGATCAACTTAGAAATTTCATTAAGAATCGTTAGTCATATATAAGACTAAGATCGACTTAAATAATTTGAGCATATGGGCTCAGTTGATTTAAAAATCAAAGAAGTTTAGAACTTCAGGGTCACGGTTCATTTAAGACTAAGTGTTGGGTTTTTATGTCATCCAACAGTGCTTAGCACTTAATCACGTGAGTGTCACGTGCTGCACTGATGAAGCTTTGGCACTCACGTGTACATCACGTGGGCCACTGAGGCTCTGGCATTCACGTGTTCATCAAGTGGGCCGCTTGCGTGTTTAACACATGCGGCGCTGCCACATTTTTTGCAGAAACTAAGCTCTGTTTTAAAAGATTAAATCTTTTAAGAGGTATAACCTCTCCTATGTCCATCAAATTCTTCATTCTTTAATATCTTTAAGACCTTGTTCATGTAGAATCTTAATTCTTGGTATGTTTTGTAGGAACTAAGTTCCAGAATGTAAAGGTTCTGTCTTTCTTTCTTCTCCTTCTTCTCTTCTCTTCTTTTTTTGATGGTGAGGAAAAAACCAATGTTCTCCTCTGGATCTTAAGTTTTAAATCAAGAGCACTTTGTGAGAATTTAATTCTCTTTTTTATGAGAGACTTGTCTTATGGATCTCAGATCCAGAGAAAGAACAAAGTTCTTATGAAGGGTTAAGCTCTTTTTCATGCAGCAGATAGGTAAAAGGAGATATTTTCTCCACTATTTACCTAGGGTTTTAGAAGGAGGAAGATGATCTTCAATCTGCAGAGAATTTAATTACCGGTTGCAAGGCAGAAGATTATAGCAGGGTCTGTCTATCTGAGATTTAATCTCTTGGGTTCTTTATATAGGGTATGAATATTGTTGGACAAGTAGAGAAAATCTCTTTTTGAGATCTCTCTTTGATTGATCTTAAGATCAAGCGCGGATATTTAAGCATCGTTGAATCATTGATCCAAAGGTTTTTATTAACCCGATTGGTATTTTTCTTTGTTTAGGAAAATATCCGGTTGATTTCTTGTTAACAAGAAATGTATTTTTCTGTTTATGAAAGTTACTGGAAATTAATTTCCAAAAACTAAAACTTAAGCTTTAAGGAAGCAAGCGGTTTAAATTTTGGTGCTTCTTACACTAAGAAGTGTTGACGCCACGTGCTTTACACGTGATATGCATGCGCAGCTGTCTTCGCGTCTTACACCACGTGCTTTGCACGTGGTGCGTATGCGCATGGGCTTGACACTTTTGCCTTGGCGTTTTTTTCTTGCCTGGATGAAGTTTAAGTTTCGAACGTCAAATTTTTTTCAGGAACATGGACTCCATTTTATCAAATAACATTTGGGTAATGTACGCCTCTAGTGCTCCCGCCGTGGAGGCCGCGGCCGATACGGAAGTGGAAAACAAAAATTAATGAGGGGCAACTAAAGACTATAACCTAGCGATCAATCCAAATACCAAAACTAGAAACCAAGCATGCAAATGGTTAGGGATACTATCTTCGACGCGTGTCCACCCAATCGTAGAAGACACCTCCAAGCTCCGTGTATGCCATCCGGATCGAGCTTGAATGGCGACAGCTCTTACCGAAGATGATCCAGCTGAGGGAACCGATCCAAGCTTTGGTTTCACCAAGTGAAGCGACCGACGCTCCAAGCTCGCTACGATTGGAGAGTGAGGATGTAGGAATATTTTCACTATCTTTTTTTTTCTCTTTTTCTAAGCTCAAGAGAGTATTTAAGATAAAGGAGGAGGAGGTGAAAAAGTGTAGCTAATCACAAAAGAAAATGGCTAAGTTTTTTGTGTAGAAGAAAAATCCAAGGTAGAAAAGAATGGCAAAGTGTTTTTGCAAACATGAAAGAATAGTGAATCCAAATGATATTTACAATATTAAAATCATAGCCATGTCTCTCTACCATGCTTCTTAACACCCCATCCTCCACCTCATTTTTTAGTTTCTTTTAAAGGAAAATCAAGAAACGAAGTGTCCATCTTCTAAAATATATTCCGTATAAATATGGAATACAACACGGTATACGTATCGAAATACATATACGCAATTCGTATAAAAATACAAATAGCCGAGAGAGAGAGAGAGAGAGAGAAAATGAATAGTGAACAATAATACTAGAATATACATATTATATATATTATTATTATTAAATTAAAACCAGATTTAATAATCTGGCTTAATCCTAAACCGCTAGTATTATCAACCGTCCGATTAAAGTCTGTGTAGCCTGTATACGTATTTAATCGGACACTCTGTATGTACCAATATACGTCATCTACATCATATCGTTTGTATTGGGAAAACTCTCTGTGTGGGACTCTAAAGATTCAACAATACGCCGGCAGTGATTTACTGGATAAATCCAAAAGCCACAAGCACGTCAGAGACACTAGCTATATGTAACGTCTACCCAGGTATCTGTCGAAAGGGAGGTCGACAATAAAATCCGTCTGTACCCTACTGAGCCTGAATGTGAAAATCTCCGTATAGTCCGGTCTCTTCTTTTAAGAGTATCGCATACCGGGTCTAGGGGGTGGAAACGTTAGACCCCTAATAACCCGATAAGTCATGTCGGAGTCAAGCTCATCACTAACCGAGAAACTACTAAACTCATATCAGTAAATCTCATCTACCGTGGCTACAGATTTAGGGTGATAGCCAACCGAACATAGCACAACATCGACTCCTAATATTAGGAGAGACGAATCCCCGATAATCGCTCACTGCCTCCATGTGGCTCGGGACTGTATCCAACTAAAACTTGTTTCCATGACTCCTTTTAGCCATGGTAGGGTAGTAATCAAAGCACAGGGGGAACTCAGATGAGAAAAATGACGATCTCAGATCAAAAAACAAAGTTGTACTCATGCTACTCGAGAACTTCCATCCGACGATAGATATAATATCATCTATAAGTTCTCGGCGAGTCCGTCCAGTTGATTAGTCTAAAATATTGCATATTTGAATGAACAGTTTCCCTACTATTGTTAAGTATTAAAAGGTGTTTATTATAAATATAGAACATATGAGGGTTTATTTGTAAAAAAATTATCATCAGATATTTCTACATTATAATTAACATAATGAGGGAAAATATATGCATATAATATTTAAATGAAATATTAGTAATTAAAAATATGTATATCATATCAAATATTTTTAATCAATATTCTTAAGATTTAATATCATATAAAATGGTTAGGATAATATCTAAAAAATACCAAATACTACTAACACTTTGATTTGAGATATTGTGCAGTATTAGCTCAGGTCTGGAATCCAAAAGATCCGATTTAAATCGGGATATCAGAATCAAATCTGCTAAAAATATAGAAGTAAATCAAGAGATCTAGCAACGGCAGAGACTCAGAGCATTATTCTCGGAATCCAGATATCGATAGGATCTCCACATATCAATACAAAACACCAGAAAAACCCCAAATCCAGATTCTACTAGGTTGCGGCTGATCCGTGGCTAAAGTGAGGAATATGCGGCGGATCCGCGGCTAAAGTGAAGAATATGCGGCGGAACCGCGGCGGTTTTGTGGCCGTAGGATGTGATATTTTGTATTATGGATCTTAACAGATATATTCACATAGGGATCTAGGGTTTCTGGTTTAGTGACTATATATAGGACCGAGAGCTTCACATTAAAGATCATCATCGAAGAGATCAAGACGTCCAAGCGATCCACGCATCTGAGTGATCATCAGCTATTCATCTACTTCCAACAAGAAAGAGATCTAGAGCAACTAGGGTTCTTGTACTCTACTTTCAAAGGATTTGTAAATACAATAGTTGATTAATAAAGATAGTTGTTATTTAATTCTTTCCGCACTTACATTTCTGCATCTTAACTAAGTTTTCATTCTTCTTCAATCTTTCTTCTAAATCTTTAACCATGAGCGAGTAATTCCTAGCTTGCTAGGGTTCGTAAGATAGGGTAGAACAATAGATGATAAAATCTTTTCAGCAGATCAATCAAATGGCGCCGTTGCCGGGGAAACGGTCGTAATTTTTTTCTTGTTATTCGGGTTGATTTCTTATAAAATCCAGCAAACATATTATAAATGAGAACCAAAACCGTATCTTGTGTATTTAACGATTATTGTGCGAATTTTGCAAAGGGATCTGGAGTAATTGGAGCAAGGAAACAGAGATTCATAGGCTTTCAACGTAGCCCAGAGGAGCAGAGGGGAGCACTGAAGAAAATTTGGCAACCGATCCTACCACCTTGCGGCGGAACCGCGGCGGGAACAAGGAATTGGCGGCGGAACCACGTCGCGCTGGAAGAATTGCGGCGCTAAAATCTTCAGGTAATTTCCTAATCTCTTTCTCTCTTCTCTAAGATCCAATACTCTGATTTTTCCTACAGGATTCTTTGCAAAAACCGTCGCTTAAAAATCTTTTTGCGTGTTTTGATATCCGTTTGTTTGTGCATATCTAAAGCGAACATTAAGGGGAAATAACCTAAATACAGATTAGGTGGGGATTTCATCACCCTTCCTAGGCCCCACAAATCACAAAACGAGCATACTTTCACCCTACATTAATTAAAAAATATCTATACGAAGCCTCTAAGGACCATCATGCTCAATTAAGACAGGGGAAGGTCGTGTGTAATCTATAGCTTATCCACATTTCTCTTGTGGTGTCTAGGAAAGTGTGACTAAGGAAAGTGGTTACTTAATCAGGCCAGCTATTTTCAATGATTCGTATAGCAGATACCTCCCACTTACCTGGCCACAAGTGTGATAAAGAGGTGGTAGAGGATTGATCCTGCGACTTGTACTTTGGAAGTCTAGGAGCGGTCTAGTGACTTGACCTAGGTGACCCTAGTTTTAGGGTTTGATTGTGCATTTTGTGATTTGTTGAGTCAAGCTTCATGTCCGACTATTTTTTCAAAACAAACCTTACTAAAATCGTTCTCACATACGGTGCCATGTGCGCTAAACCCGCTTAGTGCATAATCGGCTGGACACGGGATTCTAGTGCTCGTCTTGTCCGCGTTTTTGCTATCGACTCCGAAGTCGGTACTTCTTCATCTTCTATTTTCTCTCCACCGACCACATCCCACAAAATGGACGAATCTCTATCGGGATATAACGATATCACCCTGCCACTACCCGTAGGTGCGCAGAATCTACCGTGCATCTCTCTCCAAGAAAGATGCTACCCCATACGTGGACCCCTTCCTACTTGTCTGTCTCTTCCATCGGCCAATGGGGATAATTTCGAAATTAAACCCCACTTCATCAACTTGTTGCCCAAATTCCACGGGCTTGAATCCGAAGACGCATACGTTTTCATAACTAAATTCGAGAACGTATGTGTAATGATGAGCACAACCCAACATTCAGTGGATGCTATGCGATTACGTCTTCTCCCTTTTACCTTGTGCGATCTAGCAGAAAAATGGCTTTATAGCACTGCCGCACATTCTATCGCTAAATGAGATGAATTCGATATATCATTTTTTAAGAAATTTTATCCTAATCACAAAACCGCCCGTGTTCGAAGCGAGATTAACCAGTTTACCCAACTTTCCAACGAACCATTCTGGAAATGCTTTGAACGGTTTAAGGATCTTCTTGTACAATGCCCTCATCACGGAATTGATAGATGGCAACTTTGCCGAATTATATACGAGGGTATTAACCTAGCCACGAAACAAATGCTTGAAACAATTTGTCAATGTCATTTCATGTCTAAAGACGATGGCAAGGCTTGGAAATTCCGGGAATATCTCGCCGAACAAACATTACAGTGGGAAAGCATTAGACCAACTTCATCTTCATCTAGGGCAGGTATCCATCAGCTCGATATTTCCATCGCAGTAAAAGCAAAAATGGCAGCGATGCAAAAGAAACTCGAAGCTATAGAAAACAAATTCTCTTCGGCCTCCCTAAACCAAGTTACGCTCCCTAAATCCGTGTGTGGTTGTTGTTCTGACTCTTCGCATTTAACAGAAGAATGTCCTTTGAATCCTCCATTTCAAGATCAAGAACAAACTAATCCTGCTTTTCAGCAACGATCTAGAAACGATCCTTATTTTTCTACATACAATCAGGGATGGAGGAATCATCCTAATTTTGCTTGGAACCAAAACCAAACTCAAAATCAAAATCAGTTCCTAAGCAACTCTCAAAGGCTTCCACCACAGGAACAGCAGCCACCACAACAAAGTCAGCACCCCTTTCAACTGCAATCTTTTCAAAATCCAGCCAACAACCTTGCACCTTATAATAATTCTTTCCCAACGGCCGGTACCGATAAAACCTCTGCACTCGAACGGAACATAGAAATGTTGATTAAACGATCAACACAAACGACGGCTAATTTAATGTCGTCTATCCAAACGTTAGTGCAACACACTGCTTCCCAGGGTGAAAGAATAAAATCGATAGAAGCACAACTTGCACAGTTAAATGCCGCGATGAGTGAGAAAGAGAAAAGGAGACTTCCATCTCAACCTCTACCAAATCCCGGCCACTCACAAAGCGCAAACATCTCCTTTAACCAACAAAATCATAACGTGAGTGCCGTAACTACGTTGAGATCGGGAAGAGTGTTGAACAATAATGTGGGTAAACAAATTGATGATGAATCAGATGAAATCATGGCTGCTACTTCTAATCCTATTTTGTCTAGTCCACCATCTTCTTCTGAGCCTATTCTCCGTTCATCACTAGACTCAAACCCTCAGCCCATTTTCTTGAGTGAACTACCATCTCAGACCTTCCCGAATCCAATTTCGGGATCCATTCCATCCCCACAATCTCCTCCTCAAATGTTGGACCCAACCCTTATTGATAAAACTCCTTTTCCAAGTAGGTTGAGGGCCAACAAACCAAAAGCACAAATAGAGAAGATTGTGGAAATGTTTAAGCAAATTAATATAAATATTCCTCTCCTAGATACTATTCAACAAGTTCCGTCTTATGCGAAAATCCTTAAGGACTTGTGCACTAGGAAGAGGAAAACTCAAGTGCATAAAAAATTTTCTTAAAGAGTAATGTGAGCACTGCTTTTACCCAACAACTGCCGAAAAAACGTAAGGATCCCGGTTGTCCTATAATATCTATAACTATTGGGGGTAAAAGCATCAATCGTGCTCTACTCGTTCTAGGTGTTAGTGTTAACTTGCTCCCGTATTCTGTTTATGAGCAGTTAGGTATAGGAGAGTTGAAACCCGCGCATTGCACTCTCCAGATGGCTGATCGATCTATCACCCACCCTAGGGATGAGCTAGAGGATGTGTTAATCAAAGTAGGGGAATTTATATTCCCTGTGGACTTTATAGTTTTAGATACACAGCTCGTGGCAAACCCACGGAACCAAATCCTAGTGATTCTCGGTCGGCCTTTTCTAGCAACTTCCAATACTGTAATAAATTGTCGTAACGGTTCTATGAACTTATCCTTTGGGAAGATGACAATTGAGCTTAACATTTACAGGCTAGGAAGTCAACCCTTTGAACCTTCTGCTCATCTAATCGATATATGATTTGTCAACGAGATAGCTTCCGACAGCTGCGAAGTTGAGGAACTTTGCAATAACAATCTCGATGCCATTAGTGCGTCACTGTTTGATCCAGCAAATTACTATACTAACAAGTCCACCCCCGAGTTCGAATCCTTTGACTTGTCGAAAGAGTTAGTTGAGCTTTCCGAGTCAATATCCTACCCTAGCTATAAACCTCTTAAGGAGTCCGGGTATAATTCCCCTACCCTACCTTCCATTGTCTCTCCGCCGAAACTAGATCTCAAGCCACTACCTTCTCATCTTAAATATGCATATTTAGGTGAGAATGAGTCTTTGCCCGTTATCATATCAGCTTCTCTAGTTTTATAGCAAGAAAGCGCTCTTTTGTCGATCTTGAGATCAAATCGGCAAGCTTTTGGTTGGAGAATAGTGGACATCAAAGGGATTAGTCTCTTGATTGTTGAACATCATATACATTTGATGGATGAAGCCAAACCAGTCCGAGATCCACAAAGACGGTTGAATCCCGTCATGAAAGAGGCGGTAAAGAAAGAAATCGTCAAATGTCTAGATAGTGGTATAATTTACCCAATATCTGATAGCCAATGGGTAAGTCCTATTCATGTGGTCCATAAAAAGTCTGGCATCACGGTCATAACTAATGAGGCTAATGAGTTGATCCAAACACGTACCCAAACTGGGTGGCGGGTATATATTGATTATAGGAAACTCAATGCCGCAACGAGGAAAGATCACTTCCCTCAACCTTTCATTGACCAGATGTTGAAACGATTAGCTGGGCATGAATACTACTGTTTCTTGGACAGATACTCCGGCTATAACCTGATCCCCATCACCAAAAATGATTAAAATAAGACAACATTTACTTGTCCTTTCAGTACCTTTGCTTATAGACGCATGCCCTATGGGTTATGCAATGCTCCAGCTACATTTCAGCAGTGTATGATGGGGATATTCTCGGACATGGTCGAGAATTTTCTGCAGATATTTATGGACGATTTCTCTATATTTGGGGACTCCTTTGAGGAATGCCTACATCATCTTGATGCTGTTCTTTCCCGTTGTAAGGATAAGAATTTAACTTTGAATTGGGAAAAATATCATTTCATAGTTCAAGAAGGTATTGTCCTTAGGAATATCATTTCACGAAAAGGCATGGAGGTAAACAGAGCTAAAGTAGATGTCATCCATAACTTTCCTCCTCCTATATGCGTTAAAGATGTACGATCTTTCTTGGTCATACTGGATTTTATAGGCGATTCATTAAGGATTTTAGCAAATTAGCTAGACCCTTAACTCTTCTCTTGGCCAAGAATACAACATTTTATTTCGAATCGGATTGCGAGGCTGATTTTGAATCACTTAAAAGTTCCCTCACAACAGCCCCCGTTCTGTCATCTCCGGACTGGAATCACCCTTTCGAGCTTATGTGTGATGCATCCGATTTTTCTATCGGTGCAGTCTTAGGACAACACATTAATAAGATGCCACATGTAATTTACTATACAAGTAGGACCTTGAACAACGCCCAAATGAATTATACAACTACCGAGAAAGAACTCTTGGCAGTTGTATTTGCATTAGAAAAATTCAGGCCCTACTTGATTGGCTCTCCAGTAGTAGTTTACACCGATCATTCCGCCCTAAAACATCTCTTATTGAAGAAGGTTGCTAAATCTAGGCTAATACGTTGTATCCTTCTATTACAAGAATTTGATCTTGTAATACGAGACAAGAGTGATATGAAAACGTAGTAGCCGACCATCTATCACGCCTTTCTTCTTCGCCAATATTGACCATGCCAATAAATGATTTCTTTCCTGACGAACAACTCTTAGCCATATCCTATGAACCTTAGTTCGTGGATATTGTGAATTATTTAGCAACGGGACTTCTACCCAGCGAATGGTCAAAACAAGACAATCACTGATTTCTATCCCAAGTAAAACACTTTTACTGGGATGAGCCTTATTTGTTTAAGTATTTTCTAAATCAAAGTATTCGCCGATGTGTCCATAATGATGAATTCAAGAGTGTATTGTCTTTCTGCCATGATCAGGCATGTGGCGGTCACTTTGGTCTACGAAAAACGGCAGAGAAAGTTTTGAAATGTGGCTTTTATTGGCCAACATTATTTAAAGATACATATGATCATTGGAAAACTTGTTCACGGTGTCAACATATGGGTCAGATTTCACGGAGAAATGAGATGTCGCTCCAACCTATCTGGTTATGGAGATATTTGATGTTTGGGGAATTGATTCTATGGGCCCGTTTCCCAACTCTTTTGGGAATTTATACATCTTATTAGTGGTTGATTATGTCTCTAAATGGGTGGAAGCGGTACCGTATCGCACTAATGATAACAAGGTTGTTATTAAGTTCCTTAAAGAAAATATCTTTTTGCGATTCGGACCCCATCGCGCTATAATTAGCGATAATGGGACGCATTTCTGTAATCGGTCTTTCGATACTTTGATGCGGAAATATTCCATCAACTACAAGCTTTCAACGCCCTATCATTCTCAAACGAGCGGGCAAGCTGAGATCTCCAATAGACCGATCAAACAAATTTTGGAGAAAACGGTTTCTAAGAACCGTAAAGATTGGTCCACCAAATTGACGGATGCTCTTTGGGTATTTCGTACCGCTTATAAGACCGATCTTGGTATGTCTCCATACCGACTGGAGTATAGGAAGGCTTGCCACCTTCCTGTCGAGATCGAACATAAAACAATGTGGGCTATTAAAGAGCTTTTTGTGATTTTGATAAAATCGGCAGCTATTGGAAGCTGCAATTAAATAAGCTAAGCGAACTTCGCGATGAAGCTTACAATAATGTGGTTATAGTAAAGAACCGGAATAAAGTGTTCCACGATAAAAACCTTTTAAGAAAAACTTTCACACCGGGACAACAAGTCATTCTTTACGATTCCCGTCTCCATTTTCATCCGGGTAAACTAAAATCTTATTGGAAAGGATCTTTTGTGGTGCGGTATGTGTACCCGCACAGGGCACTGGATATCGAAAATGTTAAAAACGGTTCTATTTTTAAAGTAAATGGCCATAGTTTAAAACCGTAATTTTCCGCTGACCCAGTGGAGGAGCTCCTATTCCTACAGGAGCCGCTTTATCACAATCAACTTTCCTCCGCCTCACCTCCATATTTCAGTAACACTGTTTCATCTAAGAATGGAGGTGAGTAAAAATAATGATATAATTGAATAGATGTGTATGCCAAAGAACAAGTTTGGGGTTAGTATTTCATTTAACTATTATTATGCTCATATTATTTTCCTCCCAAGTCTACAGGACCTTGCGCTCAAAGAACAATATCAGTGAGGACACTGCTGCAAACAGGTTTGGGGGGAGATTTGTATTTACTGAAATATCATTTGGCACTAGGCACTATATATATATATATATGTATATGAAAATTTTCTTAGAAATGAAAGTTAGAAAGTGAAAAATATATATGATAAGAAGGAAAATTTTAAGAAAAGCAAGAAAATTTGATGTTTTATAACGAAGCTAGTAATAGGTAGTCATGAGCTGTTGTCCCAAGAGTTAGTAAGATGAAAGAAATCACTAATCTGAGGATAGAAATAAGTCTGAAAAATAGTCCCTATTCTTGAGTCCAAACATCTGAACGTTAATACCCTATTATACGCACCGGCACACATCTTGAAACTTGGGATAGTAGAGGATACCTTGAAATGCTCTTATCTAAAAGCCTTAGTATGAAGAAAAAAATATAAACAGAAATATAAATGACATAAAAAATGGTGAAGAAAAATAAACACTGGTTTTGGAATTACTTAAGGAAACATAAAAAAATATAGCGAGGGTGCCTTATCACTTAGTGCCTTAGACCGACTGGTTTGGGAGCCACTGCTAAGTGTTAGGTGTTGCAAGACTAGGATATTACTAATTACACCTAAGAGAGTGAGCACATTTGGTAATCGGTTGGCTAGTACCTCAAAAAGTATTAACGGTCGCATGAAAAATGTGTGAGCAATTCCATCTGAAACATTCACCGACTAAAAAATATTAAGAAAGATGGACAAGAGTATGACAGTTTGAATTGAATTCTCTAAGTGTAAGGATGTCGTTTACACACACATAGGGGTATATGATCGATATTTGGAAGAAGGGTAGGGAGGAAAACTAAAGACGATGTTTTATTGAGAGATGATGTGATTTCGGACATCTTTTCATGACTATTAAGAAAGAGCTCATGGCTACTAAAAACCTAGTGTATTTTGAAAATCTTATTTTCAAGTTCTTTCTTTTATATGTTCTTATCTTTGTATGTAACTTTCATCTTCTTTCTTTCTATTATGGGATTTTTTGGGCGTAACTTCTCAGACATATTTAATCACGATGGTCCATGATTTTTGGAAAGAGTAATGATCGAATAGCTGCGAGCCCTTAGGAGACAACACTCCTCCTACTAGGGACACCTAAAGATTTAAAGGCTTGTTGCACGTGCTCGGTGCAATCGTGTTGCCTATAAAAGTATGCTAGGTTTTTCTTTTTATTTTTCTTTTTCCTTTTTCTCTTTAATAACTAGTTTGCTTGGGACGATCAAACTTAAGTTTGGGGGTATTTGATTAGTCTAAAATATTGCACATTTGAATGAACGGTTTTCCTACTATTGTTAAGTACTAAAAGGTGTTTATTGTAAATATAGAACATATGAGAGTTTATTTGTAAGCTTTCTCTAGTTGCATACAAGTTGCTAGGTGTGTTCAGACGAATTTTTGTACATGTTAAGAAAACCATACTAGTTACATATACAAGTTAACCCATAAATACCATAACCTTTTCTCCTATCAATACTAGTCCACATGTTATGTTAATCTTGAACATGCAGGGGGTAATGAGCTACCCCACTCATGCACATATTTTGACTCATAGCACGATAATATAATTATACAATATTTTTTTATTATCGTATTTCAATAAAATACCTTAAGCATTAAAATATAGAATTCTTAATAGAAAACCATTTCTTCTGCAATTATGCCTCTACAACTCTCGTTAGGGGTACCCGTTTATTGATAGTGCGGATTATCGCACGTCTTGAGGATAGAGTGAGATACAGAACTTTTCACGGAGAATTCGGTCTTGAAAGTCATAAAATACGGTTTTAAAAGAAATACGAATTTTTAAAACAACTTAAATAGTTGGAAAATTATTTAAATCCTAAATCCGTATTTTTCCAAATAAAACAAATTGTGAAAACTGGATTTTTAAATGAAAGATTAAAGTTTTTAAGAAAATACCATCAAGTTTCTAAAAGATAGTTTTTCATTAAATACCATAAACTTTTAAAATCTAGCTTTTGACACTAAAATACCACAAAAATATAAAATACATTTTTATAAAAATCCTAGACATTCAAATCAACATATTTTTATCAAAACACCCTCGAGGTTATATTTTCTTAAATAAAACATTGTACATAAAACCCTCTCGAGAAATATTAAAACATGTAACTACATATAGTAAACAACTTGTTAATATTTAAGAATTTTAGATTAATAATGGGTTTAAGCGGTATCATTTCTTTAAGCATCGGGGATCCGGAGAAGTGAGTGCTTGCATATCTTCTAGTATAGACAACTCAAAGGAATTATCATCGGCAATCATCTTTGAAAAAGTCATAAATCCTACCGTCCATGTGTAGCGGTTGCCAGATTATTCCAAACTTTAACTTGACTTGAACCAGAACTTGAACTCGAACATAACTCAGATTTGAACTTTTACTTGAACTTTAACTAGAACTTAAACATGAACCCAATATCTACTCTTGAACTGACTTTACTCGAACCATGAATACAACTTGACATGAATACCTGAACACTTGACATAAATACTTGATCTTGACATGAACTCGATCTTGCATCTAGATATATATTCATGGATTCGAGCAAGACTTGTAATTTTAACGTAATCTTGAATACATAGAGTGTTGGGGTAGTTCAAGTGTGAATCCAACGAAATCTCAAGAGTCCCCCTAGTTCATGAATCCATATCTACTAATGCCAAAGCCAATCACGTCCAACATCTTCGAATCATCTTCACCCTAATGAGAGAATACAATCTAAAGATAAATCCTCTGAAGTACGCTCTTGGCATGTCGTCGGGAAAATTCTTAGGCTTTATAGTCCGGCATCAAAGGATCGAGGTTGACCGTCAAAGATAAAGTCAATCATGGAGATACCTCCTCCAAAGAATTTGACGCAATTAAGATCATTTCAAGGAAAGCTCGATTACATACGAAGGTTTATCTCAAACCTATCAGGGAGATGTCAACCTTTCTCAAAACTCATGTAGAAAGGAGCTCCCTTTGTCTGGGACACCAAATGTCAAGACGCGTTCGAAAGCATTAAGCAACACATGTTGCCCTCTCCAGTACTTGCTGCTCCCCTTCCAAACAAACCACTGATCCTCTACACTACTGCACTAGACGGATCACTCGGCGAGCTCCTCGCCCAATAAAATGAGGAGGGAAAAGAAAACGCCCTTTACTACCTTAGTCGAACACTAGTCGGGGTAGAACATAACCACTCCTCAATCGAAAAGCAGTTTTTGGCCCTGATATTTGCCGTAAAGAAGCCGATGCACTATCTGCTCGCACACCGGGTTATGCTGATCTCCAAGATCGACCCACTGAAATATTTAATGACCAAAGCAAACCTAACCGATAGGTTGTCCAGATGGGTTGTTATGTTGCTTGAGTTTGACATAGTCTATACTCCTCAGAAAACAGTAAAAGGGCAAGCACTAGCCGACTTCTTCGCTGCTCAGCCCCTTCCTGAAGGGTCACCGCTGAATTGCGAGTTACCCGACAAACAAGCGCTGCACCTCGAAGATAGCAAACCAAGCTGGGATCTCTACTTCGATGGAGCCTCATCAATGAGGTCCTCCAGCAAATCAAGCATTTCGCAGATAAAAGCTGGGATAGGATTGATATTCATCACGCTATCAGGGGGAACCCTACGAAGTTCTTTCGCCCTTAATGAGCCTCGCACAAACAACGAGACTGAGTATGAAGCCCTAATAGCCGGTCTTAAGCTCACCATAGAAATGGAGATAACTCAGCTACGCGCCTATGGAGATTCTTAGATGGTCATCAACCAAGTGAGCGGCGCTACAAAATATACAAGCCCGAGCTGGCTCGACAGAAAATCCGGGTCATGGAACTAATGGGACAGTTTACCCATATTGAACTGATGAGAGTTCTCAGGGCGTTGAACGGAAAATCCGACATACTCGCTCGCCTAGCCAAAAAGATGGTTGATCCCGACATTGATGAAATTCTGATCACGGTTAGAAGCAAGCAAATTCTACCTCCAGTTTCTTTACGAGAAGAAGAAATCGTAGAACAAGAGAATGACCCCGCCGAAGAAGTCCTTGTCATCAAAGACGAGCCTGATTAGAAAGAGCCCTTCATAGAGTATCTCTGATTTGACAAGCTACCAGAAGAAAAATTCATGAGGGTTCAGCTAAAGAAAAGAGCTCTCCAATATGTGTTCATAAATGACACATTATACAAAAGATCATATAACCAGCTCTTGCTCAGGTGTCTTTTTTCGGCCGAAGCCCAAAAGGTCATGAAAGAGGTCCACTCAGGCATCTGCGGAGCACATCAATCTAGCCCCCCAAATGCGCCTTCAAATCAAGTGGCTTGAATATTACTGGCCTATCATAATAAGGGATTGTGAAGAACATGCGAAGAAATGCCACATCTGTCAAATAGACGGCAACTTCATACACAAGCATTCTAATCCGCTACATCCTACCGTGGCGTCATGGCCATTCAAAATATGGGCACCGACCTAATTAGCCCAATTGATCCTATGCCATCTAAAGGCCACCGGTTCATATTGGTCGCAACTGACTACTTCTCCAGATGGGCTGAACCTGTCCTGCTAAAATAAATCAAGACAGAAAATATTCTGACATTCTTCCGGTATAATGTGCTATACCGTTTTGGCACACCGCGGTGGATCATCTCTAACAAAGAGCCTTCTTTCAAGAGCTTCAAAGTCTCATGGTTCTCAACACAAGATAGACTGGAAATATTTCTCCATCTACAATCCAAGAGCCAATGGGCCGGTCGAATCCTTCAACAAAACTCTATGAAAGCTCCTAAAGAAAAATGCTTCAGCCAACAAAAGACACCGGAATCTCAAGCTCCATGAGGCGCTGTGGCGTATCGTAACACACAACGCACTCCAACCTAATCTACCTCATACTCACTACTCTTCGAGGTGGAGGCAATCCTTCCCCTCGAAGTTGAAATTCCAAATTTAAGAATGGCTATTCAGCACAGTCTGACAGAAGAGGCAAATACTTTCCCTCGGCTTGAAGAGCTCGATGCGCTCGAAGAAAAAAGACTCGCAGTGCAACGAGATCTGGAGTTGTACCGAGCCCAAATGTCATGGGCCTATGAAAAGATGATCCGGCTTCGTGCTTTTTTAGGAAGGACGAATTATTGTTGGTTCTGAAAAGACCGATCATCTCCAACCGACATGCAAAAGGAAAATTCAAGCAAAGCTGGGAACGGCCATACATCATCGAGAAAGTATTTGACGGAGGAGCCTACCAATAGATAAGCGCCGAGGAAAATAAGCAGATGCCACCCATCAACGACCGAAATCTTAAGAAATACTATGCATGAAAGCTCTAAATCACGGATAAACTAATCCAAGTTAGCCCCCGCAAAATGCACCAAAAGTGCCAAACAAGAATATGAAGCCAAAAATGACCCCTAAGTCGTTAAACTGGGAACAAATAAAATTCTCTAAAAGCAAATGATAAGTCATTCCTGACACTATTCCAGTGTAATGATGCAGATACCAACCAAAATCCAAATCCCTTAAATCCTCCAATGGCAAATGATGAGTCGCTCCTGGCACTATATTTCAGTGTTAGCGTACTGATGCTGAACAAAAATCAAAATTTCAAATTCTCCCAAGACAAATGATAAATTACTCCTGGCACTCTTGCTCCAGTGTTAGCAACACTGATGTCATCCCGGAATCCAAAATTCCAACTCAAGTTCATAAAAAAAAGGTGTCCAAGTTCTACTTGACAAGTACTTCCAAGCTTAAAGAAGGTCTGGCCAAATAAAGCAGGAATCAGATAAATAAAATCAAAATCCCACCAGGAAGTTTTTCCAGGTTCAAAAGTCCCGCTGGGAAGATAGGAAACGTACAAATCAAATCAAGTATCGACAATTCACGTCGCAAAAAAGAATCAAATCAATTTTCGACAATCCACGTCGCAAAAAGAGAAGCCAATCAAAGTATTGACAGTCTACGTCGCAAAAAGGGAATAAAATCAAAATATCAACAGTCCACGTCGCAAAAAGTGAAGCAACGATCTCCACATCGCCAAAAGGGACGCAACGACCTCTACGTCGTGAAAAGCGAACCAAATCAAGTGACGATCTCCACGTCGCTAAAAGGAAAGCAACGACCTCCACGTCGCCAAAAAGGAAGCAAGCAACGACCTCCACGTCGCCAAAAGAGAACCAACGACCTCCACGTGGCCAAAAGGGAAACACCGACCTCCAAGTCGCAAAAAAGGATCTAAAAGAGAAGCACTGACCTCCACGTCGTCAAAAGGGAAGCACCGACCTCTATGTCGCCAAAAGGAAAGCAAATCAACCTTTCCATGAAAGAAAATCCATCGATTTCATGCACACGATCCATTCACGTGGTGTGCATTTATTGATGGGGACACTTTGTTAGGGTTAAAATTTACACCCATGTTGCCAGAATTAAAAATCAAAATTAAAGGTCAAATTCAAAGTCAACAAGTCAAAGTCAACGCCTAAGTGGATCCGGATCCGACCCCAAGCAACTGGGCTCACGTCCAAACCGTCTCGATCCCAAGCGAAGCCGATCACCAAAGAATAGAATTATGTAGCAAATAAATTTAAATATAATTTTTAGGAATAAAATGGGCAAAAAACCATATAATTGTAAAACCCAAGACTTATGTACAAAAATAAATAAGCAAATGGGCATGAGACGAGCAAAAGCAAATATTATAAAGCCCTAGGGTTCAAATGTAAAGTGAAATGGCTATAAAACCCAACCCTCATGTTGAAATAACAAGAATTCTCCTCTGCTAAAAAAGTCTGGGGTTTCGAGCCGTCTTCTCTTTTTTCCACGAAGGTTCTCCTTCTTTCTCTTTTAATAAAAAAAATAGAGAAAGCTTTCTCTTTTTCTTCGTTGCAAATCTACTCATACCTCAAAAACCCACACAAACAAAAAGAAAGAGATCTTGATCTCTTCTTCCATGTTCATCAAATCCCAAGAAGCCAAAGAGAAAGAGGCAGAGGGGGAAAACGCGTCTCCAAGTAATCCTGTGGCAATAAAATTCTAAATAAAAAAATGATGAATTAAGATCAAAGCAAAAGAAACATATACTTCACAAATCCAAAGCAAATGCTTTTTGAAAGTATAAATTTTCATCCACAGGGTGCGCCCTATGCAAAATTGCGCATGCAGTGCACGTGCGTCAGTACCAGCACTAATGATTGGACCAAGGGCGCCACGTGTAAAGCCCTGATGCAAATGCATATCACCCCGAGCGCAACGTGTAATGCACATACCCCAGCGCTAAGTGTACATCAGCGCTGAACCAGCATTTTAAAACTTAGCAAAAAAATTTGCAAAGTATTGAAGCCTAGATTTCCCCAATGTTTCACCCCTATTAGCAAGCCAAGAGACCAACATAGAGGTTGTGTTTTAAACACAAGGATTAAGTAATGCTTAATCAAAATAAAAAGAAGAAGGCAATATTCTTCCTCCCAAAAAATTCCATTATTTATTTCAAACACCCATATGCCATATTGAGTATTATTTGTACAGCCCGTTAATCAAATGTTCCCTTGCTATTGGAATGAGGGGTAATTAACGGCGGTTTCGTCAGCGACTGCCAGAGATTAGGATCTCCACAATCAACAAACCCCAGCCTACCATAGGCAGGGGGAATCTATATAATGCCTGACGAGCGAGCGCATTCCTATCTCAATAGGGTGGCGAAAAATACTTTACAGTAACAACTAGTCGGATCATCTAGTTCACGACATGAAGGCATCCCGAGAAGGAAGTTTTGTTGTATCTTGAGGATAAACCGCCATAATACGGGTGTATTGTTGGAGGGATGGGAATCTATCCTAGGGACAATATTGTTCTGGTGGGTCTCGATAAGTTGCGTGATATTTGTTGGCAATTTAGTTTTATCTTAATTTTATTGATTTGATTTTTCTTCATCCTGATGGAGGTCATTTTCGGGTCTCCGTCAGATGTTGTCTTCCGTCGATTTTCTGGTGGATCTTGGAGATGATCTCCTATCGCGTGTGGTCTCAATGGGTTTTGAGGAGATTGGTGGCTTTGAGGAGTTTGCGCCGAGTACCTGCAAGGAAGTCCCGGGGTGGTTTGGTACCACCGAGGACCCTCCGACGATCAAGTTAGCATGAGATCCGAGCAGAGTAACGGCTAAGTGGGGGTGAAAAAGCTTACTTGACCCCTCTGTGATGGGGGTTTATATAGTAGCGGCGGCACGCAGTAGCCGGTGCGAGAATCTCGCCGGCAGTTACGCTCCCGACGTCATGCCTGTATAATAAGCGGATCGTCCGTTAATGAGGATCGTGATGGCGTGGAACGTGGGATGTTGCCGGCGGAGAATCCGCGCATGGCGAGATTTGCGGAGCAGCGGATACGCCTGTGAGTGGTGGAGTTGGTCGGTCGGAGGGACCGAGGAAGATGGCCTCGGCGTGAGAGCCCAGGAACGAGCGGGAAGGCCGAGGTATCTTGGTCCTGTGGTAGCTCGGAGGAGAGCTGATAGGCCAAGGAGGCCAATTCGCAGGAGGCTCTGAGGTAAGCCAGCTTGTGCTTGCAGGTCGGGTACAGGGGTGGCCTGGTCGGCTCCTGTGGGCCCTTTCTTCTGAGCTCTGGGACACGTCATCTGCCACGTGTCCTGATCTGGGAGATCACCAATATAGAGCATCATCATTAGCCCCCCACTCTTGTCCCGACCAGCTGGCGGGTCGGGTCAAGAGTGGACTGCCGGGCCGCCCTGGGTGAGCTCCCTCCTAAGATTTTGTAGGGACGCGTCCCCGGGCTATCAGCTGTCTTTTCTGCCAGCGAATCAGGGTGAGATCTCTGCATTTAAGGAAGGTGCGCCGGTTCATGTATCCTGTCACTGAAGCGACGGTCCGCATGTCAAGTGTCGGTTGGCCGACACGACATGTGCAGACTTGCGGCGTCTGATGGGATACGGCCTAGTATGGAAACGACAAGTGGAGCGATCGGAGCCGTTGGACGCGAGGAGGCGCTTTGGCGGGAGATGAAGGGCGTCGTTGGATGAGAGCGATTGCGGTGATAAATAGGGGTGGGGCCCACTCCAGGGCCCCTATTTCTTCATATTTTTCTTCCTTCTAAGTCTTGGCTGCTCGGCGCTCTTCCTCTTTTGGGTTGGATACATGGTTTGTTCCCACTATTTGGGTTTCTCGTTCCAGAGGGAGGCCAACGGTGCGGCCGTGCCCCCGGCCGGCTCGTGCCATACGCTGAATGTTCCACCGGCTGCAGGGCCGTCCGCTTTGTCGATGGCTCCTGGTGATTGTTCCGGCGGTGGCCAGAGACGTCCATGGTCATCCGAGCCCCAGACGAGGGACGCAAGGGAGGGTGAGGACGGGGTCCCCCTTAAGAGGAAAAGGACAATCTTTCGTGCGCCGCCATCGAGGGTCCCTAAGGGGATTCCCGTGCAGGAGGGGGATGCCGTCTTCATGGCTCCATCTAGGCTTTCTGTCACGGCCGGCCTGCTCGCCTGGATGGAAGAGTCGGCCGGGGGGAGGCTTCCGCATGGCACCCTGAGGGTCAAAATAGAGGCCATAGCCCAAGGGGCGGTCCAGGTATGAACCGCTCCACGTGTTGTTTTTTGACCATCCTTTCTTTGGCTCGAGCGTCTCCAAGTTTCTCATCCGTTTCCCGTCACGTCCTTCAACACCGCGCCCTCGTTACTCGTATGGAGGACGAGGGGGCGTTCCACGCATCGAGGCCGGTGGAAGCATTTCCTTCAGAGGTCGAGGTCCTGCGACGTGACCTGCGTCTGGAGAGGGCGAGGGCCGATGTCCTGGCAGCCCGAGCGGAGGCTGCGGAGCTCGCCATCTCAGCGAACCAGGGTTCCTATCGTCGCCTGAGTGCATCCCACCGAGTTGCTGAGGCGAAGCTGGCGGATCTGGCCGATCGTTTTGCGGCCATAGAGAAGGAGAAAAACGCCAGCAGGGGGATGCCAAGGCGGCGCTTCGGGCGGCCGGGATTGCCGAGATTCGGGCTAGGAAGGCTGTGGCCGATTACAAGGTGTCAGAGCGGTTTCACGCGAGTTTGGCGAGCATTCCGTCGTCGCGTGGAATAAGGCTCTAGATGCCATGAAGGAGCAGCTTCTTGAGTTCGCCGATGGCGAGCTCTGTGCTCGGGTCCCACTCCCGGTAGTAAAGCCTCCGGCAGACAGCGATGAGGGAAACGAGGCGTACCACTGTTGGTAAAGCCTTCGGTGGTGAACCCTCCGGCAGACTGTGATGACAGCGATGAGAGAAGTGAAGCGCAGGAGGGTGTTTGTGACTTAGGCCTTTTTGATATTTCCTCGTCCCTCTTTTGTAAGAGTCCGGAACTTTGTAAGGCTGGGGAGCCCCCAATACCCCTATAAAAACATTTTTCTTGTGCAAGTAAAACTTTTGCTGTGTCATTGCTTTGCACTTTATCTTTTGGATGTGAAGAGTACTCGTAGAATATCCTTGCTTGCACTATTGGGCTTCCATGTCAGGCGATCGTACGTCGAGTTGATTTCGATCACTTGTCAAGCATACCGAGTGCTGCTGAGAAGGAGGTATCCCCATGGCCCCGGAGTCGAGGGGGGATTGCTCAGACTTGAACAGACCTGATGTCTCTCAATGGGATTTCGGGTCTGCGGCAGTTGATGAGCAGCATGCAGCCCGCCGCAGATTTGCCGAGCAGAAGGGAGCTCGGTGGCCTCGTTATGAGGGCTTCAAACCAGCAGCGTCTGGTGGGCAGGAGGATGCCCTCTGGGGATGACCGAGCAGGGAAGCTACTCGGTTGCCTCTTGGCGAGGGCTTTGATCTCTGGCGTCGCGGGTAGGCAACTACCAGCCGGGGATGACCGAGTGGGGTAGCCGCTCAGATGCCTCTTGCAAGGTTTTTAATCCCTGGCATCGTGGGTAGGGCGCTACCAGCCGGAGATGACCGAGTGGGGTAGCCGCTCGGCTGCCTCTAAGGAGGGCTTCGATCCTTAGCGCGGGAGGGGCTGTAAGAAGCCTACTAAGGATAACCGGGCAGTGAAGCTGCGCGGTTGCTTCTGGGCGAGGGCTTTAATCTCTGGCGTCGTAGGTAGGCAACTACTAGCCTGGGATGATCAAGCGGGGTAGCCACTCAGATGCCTCTTGCGAGGGCTTTGATCCTTGGGGTCATGGGTAGGGAGCTCCCAGCCGGAGATGACCGAGCAAGGTTCTGGCTCGGTTTCCTCTTGCGAGGGCTTTGATCCTTCAGGACGGGGACTGAGCAGGGTTACTGCCCAGAGCCTCTTATCAAGGACTTTGATCCCTGTCGGTTGTGGTAGGAAGCTACCAGCCGAGGATAGCCGAGCAAGAGTCGGGCTCGACTGCCTCAAAGGAGGACTTTGGTCCTTAACGCGGGAGGGGCTATAAGAAGCCTACCAAGGACCCTTGGCCGAGCAGGGTTACTGCCCGGTGCCTCTTGGCGAGGGCTTTTGTCCTGAAGGATAGCCGAGCGAGGGTTGGGCTCGACTGCCTCTGGGAGGACTTTTTGATCCCTGTCGGTTGTGGTAGGAAGCTACCAGCCGAGGATAGCCGAGCGAGGGTCGGGCTCGACTGCCTTTGGGAGGACTTTGATCCTTAGCATTGGAAGGGCCGTAGGAGGTCCGCTAAGGATAACCGGGCAGTGAAGCAACGCGGTTTCCTCTTGGTGAGGGCTTTGATCCCTGGCGTTCCGAGTAGGGAAGCTACCGGCCAGGGATAGCCGAGCAGGGTAGCTGCTCGGTTGCCTCTAAGGAGGACTTTGATCCTTATCGTTGGAGGGCCGTAGGAGGCCTGCTAAGAATAACCGGGCAGTGAAGCCGCACGGTTGCCTCTTGGCGAAGGCTTTGATCCCTGGCGTTGCGTGTAGGGAAGCTACCGGCCAGGGATAGCCGAGCAGGGTAGCTGCTCGGCTGCCTCTAGGGAGGACTTTGACCCTTAGCGTTGGAGGGCCGTAGGAAGCCTGCTAAGGATAATCGGGCAGTGAAGCTGCGCGGTTGCCTCTTTGGTGAGGGCTTCGAATCACAAAGACAGAACTCTATTTGCAATGTTCTGACGTTCCCTTTATTTGAATGGAAAGGATTTTTAGAAAACATTTACATCGTCTTCGCGAAAGGAAGGGGTACACACTCGTTGGCCTTGACCTCATTTGTATAGCTTGAGCTTCTCGGCGTTGTAAGGCCGCGGGAACTTACGTCCGTCCACGTCTTGTAAGCGATAGGCTCCGCCGGGGAGTACCACAGAGACGAGGAAAGGACCGTCCCACTTTGGAAAGAACTTGTGTAGCCTGCCTTGATCGATGAACTTGTTCCACCGTAGGACCAGATATCCAGTCTTGAAGGTACAGCGCTTGACCCGAGCGTTGTAGTATCGGGCCTGTTCCCCTCCGAACGGCGGCCGAGACGTTAGGACGTCACGTGCCTGAGGTTCGGGGCAGATGCTATTTGGTTTTTATCCGTCCACCTCTTCGAAGATGCCAAGTTGATTTATGGCACCGTGTATCGAAGGTTTAGACGGATGCGGCCGATGTAGCAGACTTTGTCAGATTCCCCCTCGCTTGAGGGGTTTTTGATTGTGGGGACGCTCTTCCCTGCAGGCGCAAGCCCCTGCAGTTAATTACGCTACCGCTTTGCGGTAACAACTTTCTCCTTCTCCAGAATTTCACTTCGTGTCGTGTGTGTTTGTTTTGTTTGTGGCTGCCCGTGGATTGTATACGGAGACTGAGTAATGCCGTCGCCCGTAGGGCGTGGATTAGTCCAAATCCGTATTTACTTAGATTTGGATTTGGTGTTTTTAGTTTAAGGATGCATTAGTCGTGTTGCGACTAAGATCAACTTAAACATTCGTCAAGGATACGTTAGTCTTGCTTTGGACTAAGATCAACCTGACGTGGTGATTCATTTAATTTATGGCCATCGGGACTCATCACCTCTCTAACATCGTTGAAGGATTACAACGATAGGTGTCAGAAGAGCTCAGAGATGTACCCTTGAACCAAAGCTGATTGAGGGTTTTATAGTCCATTTAAGTGCTTAAGGATACGTTAGCCGTATTTGGGGCTAAGATCAACTTAAACGGGATCATTTAGATCCGGCAAAAGAGCAATTGGCTCTATTGTTCCAGTTTAGGGACGTAGTGGTCCCTTATTAGTTTAGGGACGTCTCGGTCCGATACCAGTTTAAGGACGTAGTGGTCCATTATTAATTTAGGGACGTTTCGGTCCGATGCCAGTTTAGGGACGTAGTGGTCCATTATTAGTTTAAGGACATTTCGGTCCATCGCCAGTTTAGGGACGTAGTGGTCCGTCATTAGTTTAGGGACATTTCGGTCCGATGCCAGTTTAGGGACGTAGTAGTCCATCATTAGTTTAAGGACGTCTCGGTCCAATATTAGTTTAAGGACATCTCGGTCCGATATTAGTTTAAGGACGTCTCGGTCCAACATTAGTTTAAGGACGTTTCGGTCCGATATTAGTTTAAGGACGTTTCGGTCCGATATTAGTTTAGGGACATCTCGGTCCACGAGTTTAAGGACCCCGCAGTCCATATCGATGTGTGGTCGTTGGGACCCGTCACCTCTTTGACGTCGTTGAGGAATTACAACGACGGATGTCAAAAGGAGTTCGGAGATGTACCCTCGAACCGGATGTAGATTGATTTAGGAGAGCCATTTTGCTCAGTCAATTTAATTTAAGGACTTATGGCCAAAATTGGGCTAAGTCCAGTTGAAATGTTCAACATTTATTTGCTTTTGCATTGCATTTCTTTTTCTTTTTTTTTTTATTTGGGCCTTGCCCAGAAAGGATGCAGAGTATCAATTTGTTTTGGGCTCTACCCTTTTAGGAATGATGCAAGGTATCAATTTTATTTGGGCTCTGCCCTTATATAAAGGATGCAAAGCATCAATTTATTTGGGCTCTGCCCATTTATTGCCTTGCAATTTATTTTGGCCTGTCAGGTCATTTTGATTTGGGCCTGGCCCTTCAAATAGTGCAAAGCACCAAGAATCTTTTGGATTCAAGAAAATGAGTGCAGAGCACTTTTTAATGATCTAAATTTAGATCAAAGAAGAGAAAAGAAAATATTTTCTTTCTTTCTGTCTCAGAGAACCAGAGGTTCATAGCAAGTGCAAGGCACTATTTTTATTTATTTATTTATCTGAGAACCAGAGGTTCATAGCAAGTGCAAGGCACTATTTTTATTTATTTATTTATCTGAGAACCAGAGGTTCATAGCACGTGCAAGGCACTATTTTTATTTATTTATTTATCTGAGAACCAGAGGTTCATAGCAAGTGCAAACGTGCGTTGCACGTGGCGCACATGCGCATTATGAGGAGATGCAAAGCTTCTATATATGGAGAACAAGCTCCTTTTAATATTATTAAATATTCTCATGTGGTGCGCACGTGCGTTGCACGTAGTGCCGCATGGCAGGCACACGTGCGTTGCACGTAGCGCACATGGCGCTTGCGCATATGCGCATTATGGAGGAGCATGCTCCTATCTTGGAGAACTAAGCTCCTTTGAGTATTGAATCCTTTGAGGATTTTTACTCTACCCTTTCTAAGAGGTATCTCCTCTTATTTATATGGGAGTGGTAGAGAAGCCAGCTCTCCTTTTCCCGATGTGGGACTAAAAAATGCATTCCCCATGTAGTAGAGCATTACTTTAGATTACACGTGTATAACACATTTGCTCATAACTTTTGATCTCGGATGAATTATGAGGCCCATAATATATCAAATCGAAGGTCTTTTCGAGATGCTTTCAATATCATCAGAATTTAGCTGTTTTTCATTCCGGAGTTTGTCAAAATACAGCTCGGAAAATACTGGTTCGCATCTTCTTCCTTAAATCACATGTGCATAGACATTTGCTCATAACTTTTGATCCCGGATGAATTATGAGGCCCATAATATATCAAATCGAAGGTTTTATCGAGACGCTTTCGATACAAATAGAATTTATCCATTTCTCATTCGGGAGTTTGTCAAAAAACAGCCCGGAAGATACTGGTTCGTATTTCCTTAAGCGTATCGCTGCCATTTGATACCTTGGACTCTTTTGCGCAGAAATTTTTGGTGGGAACAAATGCCCCCCACTACTTTGCCCACGTAAGTATGTACGTGGGTGAAGTAGTGCAGAGTTATGCAGAGTTATGCATGGCGTATGGCCAGTTTTGGGTTGATGTATCACTTTCAGAATCTTGATCTGAGAAGATAACGAGCGGACACAAGCGTCGTCATTTATCTTTGACTCAAATCTCAACTCTTAAGGGATATAGTTCCAACCCTTAACTCCATGAGCCGCATCCTTCTATTTCTTTTTTTGTCTCACTCTGGCGTGGAGTAGTTCATATGCTTATGAGTAAGTTCTCCATTTCAGTGGCATGTAGCTTTGGCAAGTGTGGCCCATAGATGGTCGGCCCATCTTGACTTCTTTGCAGGGCAGTGATGGCTTAGGAGACAGGGGTAGGATCTGCCACCTAAGGCTTTTCAACTTTACGAGCCGTGAGGGTCTCATAAAGACTTTTCTCCCCACGAGTCGTGAGGATCTCGTAGGTGTATTTTCTCCTTGGGAATCGTGAGGATTCCTAAGTGTGTTTTCTCTTATAAGTCGTAAGGATCCTATAAGAGAGTTTTCCCTCTTACGAGTCGAGAGGACCCGTAAGCGGTTGTTTCCCTCCTTATCGAGATTCGACTTTGGAGAGTGTGACCTGTGGATAGTATGCAAGAGACCGTTTTGGGCCGACTTGTAGGGTCCCAGTGCTTAGGAAACAGGTTTTTTAATCCCTACTGCCTAAGGCTTTATCTCACGAGTCGAGACGCATCGAGAAAATCTCGCAAAGACATCAATTTCCTCACGAGTCGAAACGGATCGAGCAGATCTCGCAAGAACATCTTAACGTCGCATTTAACCTCTGCTCTTTACGACAGAAGCCCGTTAAGGTTGGTGGTACTTAGGGTTTTGGCCATCGTACCGTCGCATAAGCTGATATAGTCCTCGATAGGCAATCGTGCTGTTCGAGTAGCCCCGCGACTGCCGTGTCTCTGATCCCTTCGGGGGCTGGACAAGACGTCTTCAAGCAATCCTCCTTGGCAGTTTGACCGTCAGAAGAGCAAGCGCTAGGAATATGCCATGCCGCTTTTTACTTGAGGTTAGGCTCATTTTGGAGAGCCCCGATGAGTCATAACCACTCCGCGCTGGTGTGGGGATGATCTCCGATAGTCTTTCGGGCTTAATATGAGTTGCCGTTAAGACCCTGAAGCTAGGAATTTGGCCTTTGCTTCGTTTGCTGGCATTGCGTCTGCTGTATCGAGACGAATGTTGCGGTGGGAACTAGGGATTTTGCCGTGGCTCCGTTTGTTTGATGACGTTACGTCTGTTGTGTCGAGACGAACGTTGGGGTGACATCTCGTCTGCTGTATCGAGACGGACGTCGAAGTGGTGACCACTCCACACTGGTGCGAGATGATCTCCGATTGTCTTTCCGGTTTTATATGACTTGCCGTTAAGACCCTGAAGCTAGGAATTTAGCCTTCGCTTCGTTTGCTGGCATTGCGTCCTCTGTATCGAGACGAATGTCGTGGTTGTCTCTAGGTTACTGGTGAACCGCCGAGGTTTGGAACTAGGGATTTTGTCGTGGCTCCGTTTGTTTGATGACGTTACGTCTGCTGTGTCGAGACGAACGTTGGGGTGACATCTCGTCTGCTGTATCGAGACGGACGTCGAAGTGGTGACTACTCCACACTGATGCGAGATGATCTCCGATTGTCTTTCCGGTTTTATATGACTTGCCGTTAAGACCCTGAAGCTAGGAATTTAGCCTTCGCTTCGTTTGCTGGCATTGCGTCCTCTGTATCGAGACGAATGTCACGGTGGGAACTAGGGATTTTGCCGTGGCTCCGTTTGTTTGATGACGTTACGTCTGCTGTGTCGAGACGAACGTTGGGGTGACATCTCGTCTGCTGTATCGAGACGGACGTCGAAGTGGTGACCACTCCACACTGGTGCGAGATGATCTCCGATTGTCTTTCCGGTTTTATATGACTTGCCGTTAAGACCCTGAAGCTAGGGATTTAGCCTTCGCTTCGTTTGCTTTGGTGTGTCTGAATCCCTGCTGGAGGAAGAACGCTGAGGTTGACATTTCGTCTACTGTATCGAGACGAACGTCATGGAGGTGACCACTTCATGTGAGATGGTCTCCGATTGTCTTTCCGGTTTTATGTGAGTTACCGTTAAGACGTCGAAGTTAGGAATGTGGCCTTCGCTTCGTTTGCTTTGGTGTGTCCAAATCCTGTTGGAGGAAGAACGCCGGGGTTGATATATCGTCTACTGTATCGAGACGAACGTCAAGGAGGTGACCACTTTCTGTGAGATGGTCTCCGATTGTCTTTCCGGTTTTATGTGAGTTACCGTAAAGACGTTGAAGCTAGGAATGTGGCCTTCGCTTCGTTTGCTTACACTGCGTCTGGTATATTGAGACGAATGCTGAGGTGGAGCTGGGATTTTGCCATCACTCCGCTTTGTTTCGACCATGGGGTCTTTTGTTAACTTTGCATGTACACCCCGCTGGGCTGCGAAGGAACGCCGTTGTTGACATTGCGTCTGTTGTAACGAGACGAATGCTAAGGTGGAGTTGGGATTTTGCCGTTACTCCGCTTTGTTTTGACCGTGAGGTCTTTTGTTGACGTTGCATCTGCCTCCAGCTGGACTGCGGAGGAACGCTGTTGTTGACATTGCGTCTACTGTATCGAGACGCATGCTGAGGTGAAGCTGGGATTCTGCCATCGCTCTGCTTGATAGTGTAACATCTGTGTCCTGTTGGAATGAGGAGGCACACCGTTGTTGGTCTCCAGGCTTTAGACGTGGCCATTGAGATTTGGAACTAGGGACTTTGTCATGGTTCCGTTTGTTGCGATTCTGAGGTCAGTTGTTGACGCCATGTCTGCATCTAGTTGAAGTGAGGAGAAACGCCGTTGGTGATCTTTAAGTTGTCGATATTGACGTCGAGACCCTGAAGTTAGGGACCTTCCTTTGCTTCATTTGTTGACATCGTGTCTGTAATATTGCGACAAATGTCGAGATGGTCTCTAGGTTATCTATGAACCGTCGAGATTTGGCTTCGCTTTCTGGTGGAGCCTGTTGGGAAGGTATTGTTCCCTTTTTATCTGTGCCCCTGGATTATATACAGGGATCGAAGTGATTTCACCTGTAGGGCAAAAGTTTCATTCTTTCATTTTTTTTTATTCTTTCCGCGATGCTCTATCATTTCAGCTTTTATATCGCGAAGGTCGCGATTGCCCAATCATTTCGGCTATTTTTTCGCGGTGCCCAATCATTTCGGCTGTTTATTTTATTTTTACTCGCTACTTTTTATTGCGAGTTGCCCAATAATTTCGGCTGTTTATTTTATTTTTACTCGCTGTTTTTTATTGCGAGTTGCCCAATCATTTCGGCTATTTCATATGCATTTTTTTTTGGCTCGCTGATTTTTTTCTTTCTCGCGAGTAGGGGATTTGGGATCCGATACCAATCTTGGCATCAGCATCGCTGCGACTGGAATATTGCCAGGAGCGAATCATCATTTGCCATGAAAGGACTTGGAATTTGATACCGGTTTAGGCATCAGCATCGCTACAACTGGGATATTGCCAGGAGCGAATCATCATCTGCCTCCGTCGATGTTGAACAAAGGTGGCTTAGCGAACAGGGTTAAGATCCCGTCGACTGAGGCTTTTGACTTCATGAGCCGTAAGGGTCTCACAAAGGTATTTCTCCCTACAAGTCGTGAGGATCTTGTAGGTGTGTTTTCTTCTTGGGAATCGTGAGGATTCCTAAGTGCATGTTCTCTTGTAAGTCGTAAGGATCTTACAAAAGGGTTTTCTCCTTATAAGTCGAGAGAACTTACAAGTGTTGTTTGCTGTACAAGCATATCCCTAGTCACGGATGGGACTTTGTTAGGAAAATATTTATTCATGCCCGTGGATTGTATACAAGGGTCAATATTGGACTACTTGTAGGGCAATGTCGAAAGTTGTGGGGGTTGCTTAAGCACAGGTTTAGGCCTCTGTAACTTAAGACTTTCAAATCTTACGGGCCGTGGGGGTCCCATAAGAGAGTTCTCCTTACGAGTCGTGAGGATCTCGCAAGTGTATTTTCTCCTTAGGAATCGTGGGGATCCCCAAGTGTGTTGCTCCTTTGTGAGTCGTAAGGATCTCACGCAGGTGGTTTCTCCTTACAGGGTCGAGAGGATTCTATAAGTGTTTCTTTAACGAGGTTGCGCCCTTTCGGGTTTTCACAAACACTCGCCGGTAGCCCTGCTGTTTTTACTCACGGAGCCCTTTCGGGTTTTCATCCGTGCCCTTTTTGCTTATGGACATACCTTTATTTTTTCTTCTTTTTTTTTACGAGGTCGCGCCCTTTCGGGTTTTCACGAACACTCGCCGGTAGCCCTGCTGTTTTTACTCACGGAGCCCTTTCGGGTTTTCATCCGTGCCCATTTTGCTTGTGGACGTACCGTTTTTTTTATCTTTTATTTTATTCTTTTTTTTTAACGAGGTCGTGCCCTTTCGGGTTTTCACGAACACTCGTCGGTAGCCCTGCTGTTTTTACTCACGGAGCCCTTTCGGGTTTTCATCCGTGCCCATTTTGCTTGTGGACGTACCCTTTTTTTTTTTATTAACACGTCAGCCTGAAGATACTGCGGGTTGGGAGTAGTTTAACGACGTTTCGGTCATTTGCAAGTTTTAGGACATTGCGGTCCGTCGTTAGTTTAAGGACATCTCGGTCCGTTGTTAGTTTAAGGACGTTTCGGTCCGTTATCCAGTTTTAGGACGTAGTGGTCCGTTAGGCTTTCTCTATGAATGAGCATGATGCCCCCGGCGTGTCCATATTTTTCGGAGCATGCGGTTGTGGCGGGTTCACCTTCCAAATTTCGGACAACACGAACTTGCCCTGTTGGTATTGGTCTTCAACCCAGTTCTTGAAGACGTAGCAATCCTCGATCAGATGACCTACCGTTTGGTGGTAAGGGCAATAATTAGGATTATTAATATCGCCTGGCCGCAATGGACGTTTTGGATTCGGCAGATTGATGAGTCTGTCGCACACTGCCAGCTCGAACAGTCCCCTTGTTTTATCTTGCGGAAACGAGTAAGGACGTTTTAACTTTTCCTGGAGGGATTGCCGCTTGTTGCTTTGGCAAGCAACCGGTCTAGGGTCACCTGATTGTTGGTGAGTGCTGGCGACGAGGGCCGTTTTTCTTTTTCCTTTATCCTTTTTGTTCGATCCTTTGTTTACGGGGCCGAGATTTTTCCGAGTAGCATGCGATTGCACGGCTGAACGTTCTCGCAGATTCTCAATTCCTTTATTTTTGAAATAGATTCCCCGATGGAAGAGTTGGGGGTAGCTTCTTCGTCAGAGTCGCTTCCAAAGGTGATAATTTGTGATCCCTTGAAGTCGGCTATATGACAGTCGGCGGTGGCTCTTTTGCGCTCATATATCGCATTTTTCCGATGTCCACAAGCTTCACACTTTGTCCTGTCGAAGTGTTGCTTTTGAGCGACATACCCTTGCCACCAACAGTTAAAGGACTCGCAGTCTTCGGTAGGATGTATGATCTTCTGATGATATAAACAGAAGTTAGGGTGCATCTCTACCTCAGAGAAAGGATTTTCTTCGGAGGGCGGTGGCTTCATTCCTACTGATAGAGCTTTGGCGAACCGTTTCCTCGTCTTGAATTTATTTTTACCCGCAGCGTATGGCTTTTGATTTGACGGGAATACCTTGGTTCTTTCCAGTATGGCCATTTCATGCTCTTGATTGGCTTTTGCTTTCAAACGAATTTCATTTAGGAAGGCATCGATCAACTTGTCTGACGGCCGCGAAATTTCTGTTTCAGGGTCCGCCGTTGATTTCTCAGCGCAAGGATCCTCCTCCTTATCCGTCAGTGAATGAGAAATCACATGACAAGTCGCTACGTAGTCTTCGGATTCATCCGATAAGTTTTCTCCATTGTTTTCATCCTCGACGAAAGAACAAGATGCCCCCGGCGTGTCCGTCTTCTTTGGAGAGTGCGGCTGTGGGGGGTTTACCTTCCAGCTTTCAGACAGCGTGAACTTGCCTTGCAGGTATTGATCCTCAATCCATCCCTTAAAGACGAAACAATCCTCAATCGGGTGACTTACCGTTTGGTGGTAAGGGCAATAATTGGGATTGTTAAGATCGCCTGGCTGCGACAGACGCTTTAGACTTGGCAGATTGATGAGTCTGTTACGCACTGCCAGCTCAAACAGTCTTCTCGTTTTATTCTGAGGAAAACGAGTAAGGACGTCCTAGCCTCTCTTCGAGGGATGGGCGTGGACGCACGTTGTTTTGGCGAGCGACCGGCTTTGAGTTGCTCGGCTGTTGCTGAGCGTTGGCGACGATGATCGCTTTTCCTTTCTCATTTCGGGATCGGGTCTTGGAGGAGACGGTCTATGGCCCATCTGGTCCATTTGGGCTAATTTGTCGATCAAGGCCTGGAAGGTGGTCGGCCTGAAGAACATCATGAATTGCGAGATGGTCGCCTGCGGATCGAGAGTGCCCACAAACATGCCTACCGCAGGAGCCTCTTCTATGCGTTGTTCGCATTTCGACCATAGGTTCCGCCATCGTGTTGCGTATTGGACACATGTTTCGCCTGACCTTATCCTGGCATTTATCAGTGCTGTAATCGGGGTGCGTTCACTAGCACTTGCGAATCTTTGTGTAAACAGCAGTTCCATCTCTGCAAATGTTTTGACAGAGTCGTTAAGTAGCTCCGAATACCATTCAAAGGCTGTTTATGCTAAGCTGCCGACGAATTGACGTAGCAACAATTTGTCACCGCCTCCAGTATTGCCGCATAAGGCCCTGAATTGAGCGACATGCTGATGCGGATTCCCTGTCCCTTTATATACGTGGAATTTAGGGATCGTATATCCTGGCGGGTAATTGATATGGTCATACCAGCTCGGATACGGTCGTCCGGTTCTAACAATTTGCCCAGCCGCTTCATTCGCCTGATGAACCCGGATCTGCTGAGCTATATATTCGTCTAGGTCAACTTTGGAGATTGCCTCCTCCTTGGCTGTTGATAGAGCCGGCGGAGGATTTGACGTTTCTCCCCTTTCGTCTTCAAGGACGATCGGAGGATCTTCGGCAGGAGGGTCCGGTTGCAACATCATCCCTACCATATCTTGGAAGAGGAACGCCATCTGTTTTATGTTAGCCGCTTGCTCTGCAGCTTCTTTGTCCCTCTTTTCGAGGACTCTGCGTAAAAAGTCAGCGTCGGTTTCTTGTTCTTGACGCTCATCCGAAGACGTTTCAGAGCTTTCTTTTGGCTCAGTGAGTGCAGCCATTGTAGTCATCATTTCCTGAAGCTTTTGTTGTTGCTCCTGGGCTTTCGTCACGGATCGGGTGAGCGGTCGGTGGCCCATAGAAGTGCGGCTTTCCTCCTTTCCAGAAGCCATATAAACAGTGTGCACCACCATGCCCCCAGACTTGGGGCGTTTGTGTTCGGTGTCTTTGCGATTTGCCGAAGACACAGGGGCTTCTTGCGGCCTCCTTTTTTGAGTGATTGGAGTTAAGGGAGCCGTTGTAGTGGGCACCCAAGTAGCTTTTGCTTTTTGTGCTTTGACAGAGTAATCCTTCCCCTGCCGAACCTTCATCTTTTTCTGTCGTCGGAGGCAGTCTTGATCGATCACCGACTCTTGAACTTGTCGCCAGACTTTGTAAATTTTAGAGGACAGCCGTTGAAGGGGCTGCTCTAGCTTCTTCTCTGGAATATTCTTCACAGATGAATGAGTTCGCTTTAGCACCGCAGTAGGAGAGTTTCTGCGCACCGAGTTCAGCAACTCAAAGCTGTTCTTGGTTGGAATAGCAGTATCGATCTCCACCATTAGAGTTGGAGGAGTAAGTCCAGAGGGGAAGTTGCCCCCAGCCTTCTTCACTCGGCGCCAGTAGCGACGTCGGGCATGTCGTGCTGATGGAGTTGTTTCAGCTATAGGGGTGACCTCCTCATGCCCCCTGTGTTGGTCAGAATATACCGGTACCAGCTTTTTAAAGATCGACGTCCGTTGAGCGGGGACGGCCAACTTGTCAGAAGCGGACTTCTGAACATGGGAAGCAACCTTGGTGATTTTGCCAGGAACGGGAGTTGGGATGGCTATCCGTTTCGGGATAACGCCTTCTGGTATGGCAGGCTTCTTCATGGGCCCGATGGAGCTCTGGCCTAATCCATTAAAACCTGAAGCAGTGGAGTTGGATGACTCGTTGAGAGGGGTCGCGGCAGTGGCAAGTCGGTCGAAGACCAACTTCTTTGGAGCTTCTTGCGATGTTATTGGGGCATTGAAGCTTATCAATGGGAGCATAGTCCCGAAGAACAATCCAGCGGTGGCCTGAGTTACTTGCTCCACTGGCATCTTGAAAAGGGAGGCCGCTTGGGGCCCAAAGTCACTCCTCCGGACGGGATGGAGCGAGAGATGCAGTTGCAGGCAGTGCAGTCTGAAGCCATTGATCTTCTGTTTCCTGCACGAAGCAAGATACCAAATCTTAGTACCTCGAATCCACAGGCAACCACAGCAAATCGCGATTCGTTCGCGAACACGACACACGAAGTGTGGAGTGGAAAGAGGAAAAGGTCCCACCGGGCGTGCCAGAATCTGTTCCCCTCCGAACGGCGGCCGAGACGTTAGGACGTCACGTGCCTGAGGTTCGGGGCAGATGCTATTTGGTTTTTATTCGTCCACCTCTTCGAAGATGCCAAGTTGATTTATGGCACCGTGTATCGAAGGTTTAGACGGATGCGGCCGATGTAGCAGACTTTGTCAGATTCCCCCTCGCTTGAGGGGTTTTTGATTGTGGGGACGCTCTTCCCTGCAGGCGCAAGCCCCTGCAGTTAATTACGCTACCGCTTTGCGGTAACAACTTTCTCCTTCTCCAGAATTTCACTTCGTGTCGTGTGTGTTTGTTTTGTTTGTGGCTGCCCGTGGATTGTATACGGAGACTGAGTAATGCCGTCGCCCGTAGGGCGTGGATTAGTCCAAATCCGTATTTACTTAGATTTGGGTTTGGTGTTTTTAGTTTAAGGATGCATTAGTCGTGTTGCGACTAAGATCAACTTAAACATTCGTCAAGGATACGTTAGTCTTGCTTTGGACTAAGATCAACCTGACGTGGTGATTCATTTAATTTATGGCCATCGGGACTCATCACCTCTCTAACATCGTTGAAGGATTACAACGATAGGTGTCAGAGGAGCTCAGAGATGTACCCTTGAACCAAAGCTGATTGAGGGTTTTATAGTCCATTTAAGTGCTTAAGGATACGTTAGCCGTATTTGGGGCTAAGATCAACTTAAACGGGATCATTTAGATCCGGCAAAAGAGCAATTGGCTCTATTGTTCCAGTTTAGGGACGTAGTGGTCCCTTATTAGTTTAGGGACGTCTCGGTCCGATACCAGTTTAAGGACGTAGTGGTCCATTATTAGTTTAGGGACGTTTCGGTCCGATGCCAGTTTAGGGACGTAGTGGTCCATTATTAGTTTAAGGACATTTCGGTCCATCGCCAGTTTAGGGACGTGGTGGTCCGTCATTAGTTTAGGGACATTTCGGTCCGATGCCAGTTTAGGGACGTAGTGGTCCATCATTAGTTTAAGGACATCTCGGTCCAATATTAGTTTAAGGACATCTCGGTCCGATATTAGTTTAAGGACGTCTCGGTCCGATATTAGTTTAAGGACGTCTCGGTCCGATATTAGTTTAAGGACGTTTCGGTCCGATATTAGTTTAGGGACATCTCGGTCCACGAGTTTAAGGACCCCGCAGTCCATATCGATGTGTGGTCGTTGGGACCCGTCACCTCTTTGACGTCGTTGAGGAATTACAACGACGGATGTCAAAGGAGTTCGGAGATGTACCCTCGAACCGGATGTAGATTGATTTAGGAGAGCCATTTTGCTCAGTCAATTTAATTTAAGGACTTATGGCCAAAATTGGGCTAAGTCCAGTTGAAATGTTCAACATTTTATTTGCTTTGCATTGCATTTCTTTTTTTTTTTTTTTTTATTTGGGCCTTGCCCAGAAAGGATGCAGAGTATCAATTTGTTTTGGGCTCTACCCTTTTAGGAATGATGCAAGGTATCAATTTTATTTGGGCTCTGCCCTTATATAAAGGATGCAAAGCATCAATTTATTTGGGCTCTGCCCATTTATTGCCTTGCAATTTATTTTGGCCTGTCAGGTCATTTTGATTTGGGCCTGGCCCTTCAAATAGTGCAAAGCACCAAGAATCTTTTGGATTCAAGAAAATGAGTGCAGAGCACTTTTTAATGATCTAAATTTAGATCAAAGAAGAGAAAAGAAAATCTTTTCTTTCTTTCTGTCTCAGAGAATCTGTTGTGCGCACGTGCGTTGCACGTGGTGCCGCATGGCGGGCAAACGTGCGTTGCACGTGGCGCACATGCGCATTATGAGGAGATGCAAAGCTTCTATATATGGAGAACAAGCTCCTTTTAATATTATTAAATATTCTCATGTGGTGCGCACGTGCGTTGCACGTAGTGCCGCATGGCAGGCACACGTGCGTTGCACGTAGCGCACATGGCGCTTGCGCATATGCGCATTATGGAGGAGCATGCTCCTATCTTGGAGAACTAAGCTCTTTTGAGTATTGAATCCTTTGAGGATTTTTACTCTGCCCTTTCTAAGAGGTATCCCCTCTTATTTATATGGGAGTGGTAGAGAAGCCAGCTCTCCTTTTCCCGATGTGGGACTAAAAAATGCATTCCCCATGTAGTAGAGCATTACTTTAGATTACACGTGTATAACACATTTGCTCATAACTTTTGATCTCGGATGAATTATGAGGCCCATAATATATCAAATCGAAGGACTTTTCGAGATGCTTTCAATATCATCAGAATTTAGCTGTTTTTCGTTCCGGAGTTTGTCAAAATACAGCTCGGAAAATACTGGTTCGCATCTTCTTCCTTAAATCACATGTGCATAGACATTTGCTCATAACTTTTGATCCCGGATGAATTATGAGGCCCATAATATATCAAATCGAAGGTTTTATCGAGACGCTTTCGATACAAATAGAATTTATCCATTTCTCATTCGGGAGTTTGTCAAAAAACAGCCCGGAAGATACTGGTTCGTATTTCCTTAAGCGTATCGCTGCCATTTGATACCTTGGACTCTTTTGCGCAGAAATTTTTGGTGGGAACAGGGCCGTTTGTTGTTGATAAGCGGCAGCCCTGATCTGATCCCGGTCTCTCTTCTCCAACAAGATGTCCAGGTTGGTCCGTAGCGCCGAGGTGTTCACATCGTCGTCGAAGTGCTCGACCCGATGACTGGGTAGCCCGATCTCTGCTGGGACCATTGCCTCGGTCCCGTAGCAGAGGCTGAAAGGGGTTTCCCCGGTGGGGGTCTTCTTTGACGTGCGCAGGGCCTATAAGACCCGGGGCAGTTCTTCGACCCAACTGCCTTGTCGCCCTTCTATGCAGGTCCGGAGACCTCGGAGAACGTCTCGGTTAGCGACTTCGTCCTGCTCGTTGCATTGGGGATGCGCGACCGTGGAGAACTTCATGAGGATATGGTATTCCTTACAGAAGTCCTTCACTTTCTCGTTCTCGAAGTTCGTCCCATGGTCGGTGATGATACACCTTGGGATGCCGAACCGGAGTATCAGATTGTTTTGCAGGAACCTGATGGTCGTAGCGGCATCCGGTTTCCTGATGGGGACGGCCTCGATCCACTCGGTGAAGTAGTCTATCGCGATGAGGACATAATTATGCCCGCCCGTACCGGTAGGGAACTGGCCTATCTGTAAGTATACGGTAGTGCCCCGGCCGTCATTCTGATGCCAAACGCGGAACAAAAACTTTTATAACTGGTGCTATCGCATACTATAACCCGGATCTTGCCGTTAACGCTAAACTAACAAACTGTAAAGAGGTAGAAAGGCTATACCGATCGATCCGAGTCCTTCGGTCTTTAGCCATCATCCCACGCTCCTTTGCGGCATCTGCGATCTCACTCGATCTCCGATCTCCTCGTCCAGGTGGCACCACGTCAACGAATCTTTAAACGGGCTCCCGCCTCTATACCGAGGCAACTCGGTTATCAAGTTTGCTAAAAGAGATGACCAAGATGAAGTAGAGAATGAGTAGAACACTTTGTCTCGTTTCATCCAAAACCATGGATGAACGGTTAATGAAGTTGCCTTTTTGATTGATCAATTGAACTCGGAAATTTATCAAAAATGAATCATATCATTTCAACTATCATATGGCTTCCATAAAATGGCCGGCCGCATATAGGAAAGGAGGGGGTGAGTGTAGGAGGAAGTGGTGACCATTAGCAATGCTTATCACATAAGGAAATATCCAAGTTCAAACCAAAACACATTAATGCAATGAATGAGTCACATAAACACCTCATCAACCATTTAATGCGAACAATGAGTCATGAAAGCTATTCATCAATTCTAGAAGCTACCTCATGACTCACCCTCATGACTCACCCAAATGAAAAAGATAATTCCGCATTAAACCGAATGTTTAAGACGGGTGATAGAAAACTGGCAACTTCGAAAAGCGATCCCGAAACGAATTTCAGGATAACCCCGTAACTGTATATACATACCCGCATTTGTATTACGACCGAATACAAATGCAACTGAGACAAAGATATTATATCTACACAGTATAATACATAGATCCGGCTTAAACCAAAGCCCACCAGTATTATCTGCCCGAAATATGACACGTGCGTAAACGCACGTGCATTTTCCGAACCCGGCCATAAAACCATACGGCCTCTACAACGTTTCGCCCAAACTTGGGAAACTATCTGTAGGGGACTCTAAAGACTCGTCAGTATCCTGGCAGTGGGTTTAACCACAAGCACGTCAGCGGCACTAGCAATGCGTAACGGCTGCCCATGTACTGACCTCAAGGGAAGCCGATGAGCGAACTCATCCTGGAACCCTACTGAGCCTATCAGTGACAATATACATACAGTCTGGTCCGGTCGTCTATGAGTATCGCATATCGGGCCTAGGGGGCTGGTAACGTCAGACCCCCAATAGCAGTATAAGTCGTGTCGGAGCGTAGCCCAGAACACCCTGAGATACTACTGGAGTACCTACCAGTAAATCTCCTGCCTCGGCCGAGGGCTTTGTGTAATGGCTCTCCTAGACACAGCGTGATCTCACCCCCAATACCGGGAGAGACGATTCCCCTGCCGATCCGCTCACCTGCCTCCATGTGGCTCGGGACTGTACCCAAAAAAGACATGTTTGCACGACTCCTTTGAGCCGTGGTAGGGTAGAAATCAAAGCACAGTGGGAACTCACACGAGAAAAATGATGACCTCAGGTCGATGAACTAACCTGTACACATGTCACCAGGGAACTGCTATCTGACGATAGGTATAAATACCAACTAGCAGGTTCCCAGCGAGTCCTGTCCGGTGTACTCATAACCCAATAAGCACTTGTATACATATTAGGTGATCCAACTGACACCAGTGGCTTGTGAGACCGGCCACCGCCCCTCGTCGGGGTCTCGACTGTATACACTAGTCTACTCCGGAGTATCGATGCTCTGTCTCGAAACTCCCACGGCTAGGGACCACTTTTAAGGATGTGCTTATGGACTACCCAACTCTCACGTATATGATCGCCATCATACTGTTGGTAGTCAAGCAAGATCCTAAGGGCTCTATCAACGTGTAATAGTGATCAGTCACCTGAACCTGTACACGACTGATAAAGGCAAACCAGATAGCTTACTATCATCTCGAGTAAGACTGTCGTACCGGTATAGGTCCTCCCTCAATCATTGCAATCACGTACCTACGATCCAATAATTGACTTTGAGGGCACTATATCCAACAATCTCCCACTTGCACTTAAGGCTAATTATTGCGATATCGCATACTCACAGCCCGTGTGATACCGAACACCAAACTCCTCTACTAATCAGTTTCACAAAGCTCATTTGTAAAACTCTTGTGATCGATAAATAGCCTCAATGAATGGATCCACCCTGATGTTTCTTTCTATGTCTCTCTTAATCTCAAGTTCGCGAAGAAAACCATCTCCCGAATTGAGCAATACATGTCTTAGAATATGTCTGGATATCTGATGGGACCTAGTTCATAAATGAACTCCAAATCCAAACTTCTTAGACTGTATCGACAACTGAACCTAATCAGTGTCCAGCACCATGCCTCCCACAGTATCCTCTTGGACCACCTGTCCATAATACTGCCCCCTTCGTCAGAGGGAAAACTATAACTCTGACAATCACTCTTTCATCCATGTCACTTTTGAAGCCTGGAATGATAACCGTCTCCCGAAGGAGGCTGCCGTTATCAAATCCCTAGAACATCCACTTATGTTCTAAAAACTACTTCCGCATGTTTCTCCAGGATTGGATTAATAAAAACTTATTGCATCTAGTGCAGAAACAGCATCTGGTGTGGTACGTGACATCTCACAATTGACTCAATTGCCTAAGCAAGTGATATGCCAATCATGCATATCCCTCTCCCCTTTAGTCTGTAAGACACCTTTAGAGAGGGTGACTCCATCACCTGCAGGTACACCACCATGCCAGGAGTCATCTATTCTAAAATACTATTAGAATACTGTCAAAGTACCCAGATTGGGAAACTACCTAAATCTAGATCTAAAACGATAGATCTAGTAACCAGAATGTCTGATATTATATCCATATCCTGTGTGGAGAAACAACTGTGTGACAACCACAGTATAACCGATCGTAATATAGAAATTTTACTTCCTACTATGTGTATGTCATCCAAATCCCAGGACATCACACCCTACTACCTTCTTAACAGATCCATCCCCTATTCTGATGAAGTCAAAACCATGACTGTCACATCAAAATTAGATGATCTATCTCCGCTATAACTGCTCTAGTCTATAAATAGACATAAGCTACTTGCCCACTATGCTTCCGCTGCTCCCACTGACCACAACAACCCTCTGGAAGAATAATATATACGTGCACTTCTAAAACTATTTTAGAACGACGCTATACTTAACCTCCTGCAGGGTTTCATAGCCTGGAACAACAGTAGTGTCAAGCCTGGGTAAACAAGAACCTCCATGTCACCGTCCTTGAGGCTACTGGAGTACCTCTCGGGTGTCTGAGGTTACCCACCATATCTGCGGAGTGGCTAATGGAATGTCAAACCTGATCGAATCTATAGGTCCTATTAAATTTTCCATAATCGTTTGCGGTTCTGGAATCACTTCCAGTTCTACCATACTCCCACTACAGTTTTCTGAAAAAATCCATTTTACTAAAATCGTGGCGAGTCAAGAACAATATCACCATTGATCTTCCAGATGGTAGAAAGTCAACCCTCGTCATAGCCTGGGCCAACCCACAAACTGCCATTACAGAAACGTGCCCTGAGTTATCCAGAGTCTGGTTTTAAGCATAAGCCGGACAACTCCCCGTACCTTAACATCGTTAAGATATGAACCATTCTATATCCAATATAGAAACTTTGGCACTTATTTAATTGGAACCAGATTCTAATCATGCAGCTGTCTCCAGTGCATATCAACTTAATGGAGAGAAGCTAATCAGCATTACTCAACTTAGGAATGCATCCAATTATGAGTAACCTGAAAGAGAAACAAGTTTCTCAAAACTATTACTATCAACTGAATACCAATCACAAGTATCTACATCTTCGATCTCTTTGAAGAATCCCGATACTTGCGACATCTGGTTCTCTACTTTATTCCTATACCCACAACTTCTCAAAATTTAGACCTTGTATTTCTACGAAATACTTGTCTAAAAACTAGAGAAGTCACAAGTAAATAGAATATAGTATGAGGACCAACCCCTTTGTCCTGATGGACACTGGACAGCGTACAATACTCTGTATGAGTCTCCTGAGTCAAATAACTCAAAACCTGTGCATCGTAGGTTGAAAACTATACTTCTGTTTAAGAACTACTCCGCTGTTCAATGCTCCTTACCCAATCGTCAACTGATAAAGGTAAATGTCATCAACATAATATCAAAAAGTTATATCTCACTTTATAAAAATAAACATACAGATATATCATTTTGAAGTTGGTGCACAACAACGGATACTCAAAACCAAATACTTGCCGTCTGGCAAAAACCCAGGAGATTTCCTCAAATAACACCAATTACAACGAATTCCGATATAATGAGCATGATCACCTAATTCCCAATAACTTACTCCCACTCATCATCTGTAAAACCATACAGATGTGAAAATCATACCTGGTAAATACATACCCTGGAGTAAGTATCTAATCGGGAAATCAGTTTTCCTTTAACAACGCACAGTGAAACTGAACATGAAAATGTTTCATAGGGGTATCCTGGTATTCCTAGTAATGCCTCTTCCATAATCCAATTCATGACTGTAACCGTATATTTCTTTGCCATCTCTCCAAATCTCATTATTTGTCTTTAGTCGTTACTTTCTGTACACCATCGTTAGGCTAAATGGTTTTCTTCCTTCCCTACCGTTTAGCATTAGCCTATGGTTTGGAAGAAGACTATCCAGTAAGCATAATAGGTGTACTCTCCTAAACCAAGAAGTACTCGCAACTTGAGAGAAGGTGATGATAAAAGACAACTGAATAATACCTTATTCTATTTCTCCCGAACTGGGGAAAAAAGCAAAGGTGAAATAGGAGTGGCGATGAAGTACGCGGTTTGGTCGTGAATGATAGCAGTCGCTATTTACTTTGCCCTCTTTCTAATTCCTTTATTTTGTCTTTACTTATTACCTTCTGCACACCCTACTTAGGCTAATTGGTTTTCTTCATTCCCTACCTTTCGGCACCTGCCTATGGTTTGGAAGAAGACTATCCAATAAGCGTAATAGGTGTACTCTCCTAAACCAAGGAGCCCTCACAACTTGAGAGAAGGTGATGATAAAAGACAACTGAATAAACCAATTCAATTTCTCCTGAACCTGGATCCATCCTCGAAGAAGTCCCTTCGAGTTCGTATATAACCATACGATGGATCTATCCAATGGAAGTAGATGTTCGTAGTGATACGAGGTGTTCTGAGAAATGCAAAGGGTAAAAGAAGGAGTGACAATGACTTATGCAACTCAGACAATCCAAAAGCTAGTATTTTAAGAAGGTTCGGTCAACTTGGTCACTGAGTCATAGTCTAGGGTCGGTCAAAGGTCGTTGCCAAAGAGAGAGAGAGAGAGAAAAGAAACACTTTGTGTGCACTCTAACCTAGATCAGAATGGTTATCATTTTATCTAATCAGGAAACCTCCCACTGTACTGTCAAATTCTCCTCCAAACCTGAAAGAAGAATCAATCGGGATCACCCGAAGAGTAAGCCAACTCATCAGTGGGAACCGGGATCCAACTCTCATCGCATGATAACGTGACGGAATCCACTCACGTTATCATACTCCAGAAGGTATGCGCATGCCTGGCAAGTTTTAGTTTCTTTAGAAACTCCCAATATGATTTTTGCCCTATGCTCTTATGATCTTGGCTAAGGGTCAAACCAATCATAAGTCACATGTCAAGTTCTTCCCATCATTATCTTGTTAATTTGAACCCACCCGTACATACTCTTGACTAAGGGCCAACAAAGTAATACGACTGTCCCAAACCAACGCATCTATCTATGCAACATGTGAACACCCCAGCAGCTACCAATCACTATGTCTTGACTAAGGGCCAAACCAACACAGCTTGAATACTACTGACCATTCATATGAAATGACGGAGGGCTACGGCTGGTTTTTGGCGAAAAACCTTTAACGTAATGAACTTGATCTCGTTGAAGGAACCTGATAGCTTTTTATAAAAATATAGTGGCGAAAATCTTTGCTAAAGAGGTCACTCCCAGTGAAGGGATCTCGGCTCTTTCCTCGTGGAATGAGGTGCAGGATATTCCAACTGAATACCGCGATGCAAAGCAACATGTAATCGACTATAGTGAAATTATTACCCTGATGCAAACTTCTGCCCAAGGGGTCACTCCCGGTAAAGGGATCTCGGCCCTTGCCTCGTCGAATGAGGTGCAGGATATTCCAACTGAATACCACTGTGCAAAACAAAAGAAAACGTCTTTGTAATAACACTTTTTAAAACTGTTCCAACAACATCCAAACAGGTTTGTTTTCCTTTGCATTGATCAGAATAACGCAGTCCCATCAATTAATCACACCAGAAAAGAACGAAAATAAAATGTACGTATATGCCATCGGCATTTGTCACTGGGTCCCGTCTTTACCCGTTAGGTTACTTAACTAACGACAGAGCGGGGACTGGACTAGCGCGGGTGCAAAACATATACAACATCTACTAGTATATATACCAATATACAATAATCGCTCCAGGCGTGATAATATGCAACATTACAGAAAAGTAATAAGCATCACAGAACAATACAGATAATCTGGGATCCCCGGGTTTCACAGAGCCGCTGCTGAAACCCGACGTTCCCCTGGTCGTGTGGATAGCCTGTGCAATGAAACCTAGACCCCTACGGGTGTGGCAAGTTACCCGCCAAAACCTGAAGCGAGGCTGCCCCCTACAGCATAGTGAATGGACCACCCTGCACTTCACGGAATCCGGTAATTTAAGCACCCCTCCTTGGGTCAACCTGTACCCCCTACGAGTGCGGCGAATAGTCTGCCAATTCTAGAGTGAGGCCCATCTGCCTCTCAAAGCCATGAGATGCGGACCCGTTGCCCTCCAGAACCCGGCTATCCGTGCACTCCGTCGCGGGGTAAAACCTAGTACAGAAATAAAAAATATGTACAACGGGTACATCGACCTAAGCCCGATCGTGCCCCAAAAGAATATTATACAAACAGACAGTGACGGCAGTCCACATGTTGGATGCTCGCCCCGCAATATCAAATGTACAAATAAATCCAAACTGCACTACCATTGCACACTGCTATCCACCATGACAAATCCGCAACATCACAACACAACACGGAACATCAACGCGAATATCACGTTCGCAAACCCGTCTAAAAAGACTATAGCAATTAGACGCAATTTACCGCTCGAATGACATTCACGGTCGGAGATATAATGTAAGTATTGTAAACTAACAAGTTTAAAATTCCGATCGACAAAACTTCCCGAAGCGGGCCCCACGTACATCTGCAGTACACAAACAAAATCTGGGCCTAAAAGAAATATTCCAGAAATCACAATTTCCCATGCAAGAGCCCCAGAAGAATTTTGGTGCACTGTACCCACTAACTGACCACGGAACCGCGGCCAAACCATGGTTTGTGCGGCGGTTCCGCGTCGGTACAGTGGATTCAGTCAACCCAATTTCTTCCGTACTCTTAAAAAAGCCTGCTCGATTTTCTGAGATGCTCAAAATGATTTTTAGACCTGTTTAAAAATTCGACAGAAACTTTGGCCAGAAAATTGCGGTTTTGGAAATTTCGTTCGATCGTTATTTTAAACATGTTAGAACAAGTTAGTAAAGGTTAATGGCGTGGCTCTGATACCATGTAAGTCTACGGTAACGCCCCGTCCATCATTCTGAAGCCAAACACGGAACAAAAACTTTTATAACTGGCGCTATCGCATACTATAACCCGGATCTTGCCATTAACGCTAAACTAACAAACTGTAAAGAGGTAGAAAGGCTATACCGATCGATCCGAGTCCTTCGGTCTTTATCCATCATCCCACGCTCCTTTGCGGCATCTGCGATCTCGCTCGATCTCCGGTCTCCTCGTCCAGATGGCACTACGTCAACGGATCTTTAAACGGGCTCCCGCCTCTATACCGAGGCAACTCGGTCATCAAGTTTGCTAAAAGAGATGACCAAGATGAAGTAGAGAATGAGTAGAACACTTTGTCTCGTTTCATCCAAAACCATGGATGAACGGTTAATGAAGTTGCATTTTTGATTGATCAATTGAACTAGGAAATTTATCAAATATGAATCATATCATTTCAACTATCATATGGCTTCCATAAAATGGCCGGCCATATATAGGAGAGGAGGGGGTGAGTGTAGGAGGAAGTGGTGACATTAGCAATGCTTATCACATAAGGAAATATCCAAGTTCAAACCAAAACACATTAATGCAATGAATGAGTCACATAAACACCTCATCAACCATTTAATGCAAACAATGAGTCATGAAACCTAGTCATCAATTCTAGAAGCTTCCTCATGACTCACCCTCATGACTCACCTAAATGAAAAAGATAATTCCGCATTAAACCGAATGTTTAAGACGGGTGATAGAAAACCGGCAATTTCGAAAAGCGATCCCGAAATGAATTTCAGGATAACCCCGTAACCGTATATACATACCCGCATTTGTATTATGACCGAATACAAATGCAACTGAGACAAAGATATTATATCTACACAGTATAATACATGGATCCGGCTTAAACCAAAGTCCACCAGTATTATCTGCCCGAAATATAACACGTGCGTAAACGCACGTGCATTTTCCGAACCCTGCCATAAAACCATACGGCCTCTACAACGTTTCGCCCGAACTTGGGAAACTATCTGTAGGGGACTCTAAAGACTCGTCAGTACCCTGGCAGTGGGTTTAACCACAAGCACGTCAGCGGCACTAGCAATGCGTAACAGCTGCCCATGTACTGACCTCAAGGGAAGCCGATGAGCGAACTCATCCTGGAACCCTACTGAGCCTATCAGTGACAATATACATACAGTCCGGTCCGGTCGTCTATGAGTATCGCATATCGGGCCTAGGGGGCTGGTAACGTCAGACCCCCAATAGCGGTATAAGTCGTGTCGGAGCGTAGCCCAGAACACCCTGAGATACTACTGGAGTACCTACCAGTAAATCTCCTGCCTCGGCCGAGGGCTTTGTGTAATGGCTCTCCTAGACACAGCGCGATCTCACCCCCAATACCGGGAGAGACGAATCCCCTGCCGATCAGCTCACCTGCTTCTATGTGGCTCGGGACTGTACCCAAAAAAGACCTGTTTGCACGACTCCTTTGAGCCGTGGTAAGGTAGAAATCAAAGCACGGTGGGAACTCACACGAGACAAATGACGACCTCAGGTCGATGAACTAAGCTGTACACATGTCACCAGGGAACTACTATCTGACGATAGGTATAAATACCAACTAGCAGGTTCCCGGCGAGTCCTGTCCGGTGTACTCATAACCCAATGAGCACCTGTATACATCTTAGGTGATCCAACTGACACCAGTGGCTTGTGAGACCGGCCACCGCCCCTCGTCAGGGTCTCGACTGTATACACTAGTCTACTCCGGAGTCTCGATGCCCTGTCTCGAAACTCCCACGACTAGGGACCACTTTTAAGGATGTGCTTATGGACTACCCAACTCTCACGTATATGATCGCCATCATACTGTTGGTAGTCAAGCAAGATCCTAAGGGCTCTATCAACGTGTAATAGTGATCAGTCACCTGAACCTGTACACGACTGATAAAGGCAAACCAGATAGCTTACTATCATCTCGAGTAAGACTGTCCGACCAGTATAGGTCCTCCCTCAATCATTGCAATCACGTACCTGTGATCCAATAATTGACTTTAAGGGCACTATATCCAACACGATCATATCCAGTCCCCACTAAGCGAACGGCCATGAGGATGTTCGGGCGGTCAGCTCGGTAGCGGGGAGGCGAGAGATGCTTCTGTGGAGTTGGCAACTCTTGCATCTTCTGACTAGCTTCTGGGCGTCCTCGTGAAAAGTGGGCCAGTAGTACCCCTGGAGCAACGCCTTTTGGATTAAGGTTCGGGCCCTAGGTGCGCACCGCCAACACCCTCATGGATTTCACGGAGGACGTAGTCGGCAGGTGTGGACGAAGCGGAAGCGAGAATGTCGTGGGGGTCAATGCACCGGAGCAGGGGCTGAGTGAAGGATTTCTTGTAGAGGTTCCCTTTGCTCCAGATGAAGTGACGGGCTTTGGCCCGGAGACGGCAGGCGGCTCCCCGATCTTCTGGGAGCGTACCGTCCTTCAGGAATTCCACGAGGGGCTTCCTCCAATCTTGGTCGCCTTCCTGCGCCGCATATACGTGGAGTGTTGCCGCTCCGTCTTCCACGCTGGGCTGAGGCAAGGTTTCGAAGATGATAGACTGCTTATTATTGGCCGAGTATGACGAAGCCAGCTTGCTCAGGGCGTCGGCTTGAGCATTCAGCTGCCTGGGTATTTGTTCTACTTGGACTGCGTCAAAGTTCCTCCGGAGTTTCCTTACCTCGTCCAGATACTTCATCATCAGAGGCTCCCGAGCTTCAAAGCGGCCGGTCACTTGGCCGACGACTAGGGCCAAGTCGCTGCATAAACAGATTGTCTTCAGCCCCAGCCCGGCGGCCATGCGCAGTCCAGCCAGGGGAGCCTCGTACTCTGCAGCGTTGTTCGGGGCTTTGAAACCGAGCTTCAGAGAGTACTCCATTTCTGCCTCGTTCGGGCCCCGGATAATGAGGCCGGCACCACAGCCTTCCTCGGTGTCACGCCCCGCTTCCCAAAATACGGAATACGAGGGGTAGACAAGGCCAGCCATGCTCCTACGGTCAAGGAAAAGTCCTGCCGTAGTCACACTTCGGCTTCTAGTTTCTCATGGTAAACAGTAAATAGTGCACAGGTAATGAGAAATGCAGTAACTGAAAGAAACGATGTAAAGACTGACCTGAAGTGGAACAAAATAATGTAACTCGGGAAGGCGAGTCAAGAAGTCTGTGATGCACGTCTAGTTCTGGTCCAAGCTAAATCTTCTCCTCACACTGAGCATGCATACTCAGGTCGTCAGAGCGACACAATAGCAATATAATGTATATAATCAAGTAACAGTTCTAACAGTGGTAAAGGATATGAATAACAGTGAATCAATGACAGCATGATAATGAATGTGCAGTAATCAATGCAACGGAAAAGTAAGGCAGTATAACAATATGTCACGAATGTCAACACGGTATAGAAGGAATGTACATGACAGTAACCCTATCAGTCTCTAAGTCTCACTGCACAGGTCAATAAACCTATCGTCAGTCCAAGTGTGAGAGTCAACCACTCGCGAGTGTCCTCCACCCAAGGGTAGAACCCAAGGGCAAGGGACCACGGGCCCAACATGTAACGAATGTATCACGGTGTCTATAGCACATACCCTGTAAATCTCCATATAACTCCCTAAATATATAAGCCGGCATGGGACTCCCGAGATTCTGTTGAATTCACACTTGAACTACCCCACACCCCGTGGTCTACATCAAACGCTAACCATCACCCTAAATACTAATCGATCCGTGACAAGTCTGCGCGAGAACTGGAGGCAGGACCTCCATCAAGCACGTCCCGACCAATACCTAAGATAAATGGCAGTATCGGATGCCTTATCTGTGACATCCGTACAAGCGCTTCCATAAGTGTCCCATACCACTTATAGTCACACGTACACGCATCCCACAGACGTCGACAATGCAATAGAATAAAAGGGACACTGATTGTGCCCAAGTACGTATCACTTTCACTTAATCACGGATACACGAACACTGACGTACTTGCCACAATCACCACTAAAATCTAACATTGGGTAAATGCACGATGTCACTAGGTTATCACTATAATGATATAAGTATGATATGATGCATGAACAGTATAAGAAGCACAACTAAGGTATCATAAAACAACAGTCTATCACTTGCACGATTTATCATGAAACATATGTATAAGATTTAGCGAAATGATAAACAGGTAGTAATTAATAGGTTCAGTTAGCTATCCATCTACTTTTGTTTCAAGTCAATCGGGTTCCAGGATCATTAGTTATAACCATTTCATTTTAAGCGCTCGCGGCTGGAAATCCAATTTCAGAATCAGAGGTCCGTTTCGCAACGCATTTTGATCCCAGTTGGAATCAGATTTTAGTGATGCTACAGTTGGATGAATTCTAGGGTTTTCAGTAAGGTATTCAACTCAACAGACGGATCTTCGATCGCGTCTGTACGTTAGGAGTTATAATCTGTTTAATATTAACATGTCAATTCTGATTCTGCTGGGACTGTTATGTGTCCCGATCTTTTAAATTACAGATTAAATATCAAACGGTAACGAAACAGAATGAAACCAGTTGTGTTGTCTAGATAACAGGTTTATCTACAATTAACAGTGGAGTTCCACAACTTAAGAGTTAAGGAAATCCTGTGGTACCCGTTACGGAACAGCAACCAATAACTGGAGTCGCTCTGGACTGCAGTCCAGAGTCGCACTACGATCAAATTTTCATCATGGTTTAAGTACAGAAATGTCTGGAAAATGGTATAGGGTTAAAGTTAGTCGAGTCGGATTCGTTTTGAGCCCTCGAACGCACTATTCTATTATGTGTATGATTTATGGTGAATTTAACGATTTTCAGATGCAAGGAAATTCCAATTTTACGGTTAAACTTGAGGGTAGTTGTTTTAGTCATGAACGGTCATAATATTCAACGAAATTTGCACAAGATGTCTACCACACTACGGGCCAAAGTAATAAATCCAGTTCCGCCAATTTAGAAGAATATTTCCTTTGAGAACACACGTCGAACAGGTATGGCACAAAAATTGAGTTAAATCTGTAACTTTAATATCTATGTATTTAGTGACGGTATCAAAGGTAAATAGCATGTAAGCAAGTAAAAACTTGCCTGGAGGCGTCTTGGTGATTTTCGGCAATGCTAACGGCACGAACGCGCGATGAATGGCGCGTGTAGGGTTCGCGGCCTCGGCTCGTGCTCGGCTTTGGGGTTGCTGTGAGTTCATGCGTTGTGTGCCTCCCTTGATGGTTACAGCGGTGCTCCTGCGACAGCCGACGGCTACGGTTGGGGACGAAGTGATTGCTTGATTGATTAGGGGGAAGGGATAACGTAACAGAGAACAATGAGTGAGAGAGAGTGAGAGGGAGAACAGTGAGAGAGAGAGAGAACAGAGTGGGAGAGATAGGATTGTGAGAGAGAGAGAGAGAGATCTGTGTGAGCTAGAGAGGGGAGAGAGACAGAGATCAGAGAGCGAGATAGAGGAACCGAGAGAGAGAAAATCGAGAGAGAGAGAGATGTTTAGAGAGAGAGTGAGACAGAGAAAGAGGGTGAGGGAGAGGTCGGAGGTCGTGGTGGGGTCGGTGACGGCGCAGTGGGGCAGGCGGCGAGGAGCTCGTCGACGTCGAGCGTCGAAGGTGAGGAAACCCGAGGGGTGCCGTGGGTTTCGAGGATACAGGGGCTCGGTTGGGTTTGCAGGCGAGTGGGGAAAAAGAGTGCTTGGGTGTTGAGGGTAGAGAAGAGGGAGGGAAGGTGGTGAAGAGTCGAGGTTGGGCGAGGGAATTGAGCTCGGTGGAGGTGTCGTCGTCGTCGTCGTCGAGGGGAAAAATGGGGTGCAGGGCAATGGTGATGGAGGTAGAAGGAGGAGAGAAAGAGTTGGAGGAGGCGGGGTGAGTGAGGGATATGGAGGCATGGTCGCGGGTCGTGGGGAGTAACGGCAGCGGGAACAAGGGCGTGGGGAGCGGCGAGGAACGCGGTCGCGAGCGGGGTTGAGGGAGAGTGCCGTTGGAGTTTTAAATTTGGGAGAAGAACAGTGGCGGGCCAGTTGGGCTTGGGCCAAGAGGAAAATAAGGAGGAAAATGGAGACGGGCTGAAGAGGTTTGGGCTGCAAAACAAAACGAAAATCATAAGAAAAGAATTAAAGAAAAAGGAGGCCGGTCCAATCTTAAAAGAGAATGGTTGATGGGCTGGCGGACCGGGGCTGTTGGGTTGGGAAAATTTTATTAGGGAGAAAAGAATAGAGACGGGCCAGGCGGGTTGGGTAGAGAATAATAGTAATTAGAATTGTTAGAATAAGGGAAAATATGGGGCCGGGCCAAAGGTTTGAATAATAAATGAATTAGAATAAAGGAAAATGGCAGTGGGCTTAAAATAAAACAAAGGATTTGAAAGAAAAGAAAAATTAATTGAAAAAAAATGGGAGCTGGCCTGAGGCAAGTTTGGCTAGGGAAATTTAGGAAAATTTTGGATGAAAATAAATGAGATAATATAGGGTTTGGGTTTTAAGAATAATAGGGAACCTTATATCTAATAAGTGAGGAAAGTCTCACTAAAGAAATGGCTGAGAAAATATTTGCTGGGCTTGGGGATTCTAGGCCATAGGGAAAAGAAAAGAAATCTATTAGGGAAAAGATAGAAATGGGCCGTGGCTTAGTCCTTTATAACACTAGGTAAGAAAATGGGTAGTGGCTGAGGGGGAAAAAAATAGGTTAGAAATTAGGATGTGGGTTTAAAGAAAAGGGTTTTAATAAATAAATAATTTTCTAAATAAAACTCCTAAAATTGTAAATAGAATAAATAGAATTCTAAGGTAATAAAATACGGACCTCGGTATAAAAGGGACTGGGTGTTACATCATACCACCCTTACAAAAATTTCGTTCTCGAAATTTAAAAGAAACAACTAGATATAAATAATAAGCAAAGAATTATCATATCGAACACTAATACATGCTGAATTACTTAAAAACGGGTGGACAAAGTTTTGAAAGTACATACATATGTATAAGAACCACATACAAAAATAGGCTTACAAGGTATAATACAGGAAAACTACAAGGGCGAACTATAAGTACCCGAGGACATAGGTAACAATAACGAACAATAATAATCAAAGTGTGTTCGATAAAAGTCGAAACCATATATGTGCACATTTAAGTTTAGTAAAACAAGCAGAAAAAGTATAAAGCTCAGCTATTTATTTAGTAAGCATAAGTACAAACCCGAAAATAAAGTAACGACAATAATATAGTGAAAACCAGTCAGTAGGTTAAAACATTTTAGGAAAATGTATCGAAAATAGGTTTAAAATGATTTTTTGAAAACTTGTATAGTGAATCTAAGAAACATGGAACAAAATTTGCGCGGTGTACGGGTGCGCTATTGAAAAAGAGGATACTAATAGTGTACTTAAAATACATGAAACAGGGTAATCAATAACACATTCTCTTCGATAAATTCAAAATACTGAAACTAGATTTTTGAATAACAGCATCATTAGATATAATTAGGGTAATAGGAAGAACACCAATAGGTACGGGGCTAGATAGGGTAATGATTATAAGGAAATGTGGCTCAATCAGAAGGTTGGAGTGTGTCGGTTTTAGGCTGAAGATCAAGGAGATTGGGATCGGGTCAGCACAGGAAGTATGGGAGAGTAACAAAGGAATACAAAAGAAAAAGTGTGGAGGAAACAACAGTCGATACGACACACAAATCAAAATTTGAAGAGTTAGTGAACTCGGAAGTTTCACAGGAACTGTTCTCCTCCCGGCAGGATCTCAAACGGGCGCAGACGAAGGATGAATGGTGGCTCATTCCAAGGATCAGAGTGCGGTACTTTCCAATCGAAACGAGGGTGAAAACTATACCACGAGTAGGGGTGGACAGTCAGGGATCTCAGCCGAAAATAAGTGGATATAAGCAATAAACAAACATCAAGCAAACCAATTATCAAAAAGGTTGACGAATTCAAAAGATTTATTTCATTCAAGAAAATTTGAAACAAGGCATTATCCAATACTAGTAGTGGCCCTAAACTAAACACGTTTTATTTGGCCAGAAAAACAACATCAAAAAGGAATTCCGTCAATCGCGGTTGTGGAGATTCAGCAGGTTGCGGTAGGCGCGCGCACTCAGGTAGGGGCGTCCATTTCCATATCGCCTCGCGTGTATCTCTATTGGAAGTCCTTCCACCACAGGGTCTTGATCTTCTGGTCCTTCTTCCTCGGATAGAGCTTCTTCATCAAGATCTGATTCCATGTGATTTTCTTCTTCTAGATTTTCTCCCACGGGGTTTTCTTCCGCTGGATTTTCTTCTATCGGTTCTTCCTCGGGGTCTTCCTCTATAGGGTTCTCTTCAGGATCTCCTTCTTCTTCGTCAGGATCAGCCATCATGTCAAACTCTGAGGCGGCTGCTCCTTCGTTCTCTGAATCATTGTTTTCGAAGTTGACCTGTGGACCGTTTATCTCGTCGTCAGAACTCACCAGCGTGCGGTCTAAGGAAACACAGGATTGCGCATCTTCATCCAAATGCGGCGCTGCTCCCGGGTGGGCTATGTTATGGAAAGGAAAGTCATGATTAAACAACGGAATACATCAAGGAGAATAGTCGAGTATACGAAGTATAGAAAGATATGCAGTTGCAGGAACTGAAAATCAGTATAGAAACGCTGTGATCACGAATAATATGAATAAGGAGAAAACAAGAGAAGGATACATATATTATGATTCAAATTTTATTGCGTTCAATTAAAGTTCAGCGGATACAAGATTTCAAATCGAAAGAAATATTCATAAAAAGGTGACAATTTTATACTGAAATTGGAAAACATAACATTCTTCTTTGATTGCCAGAACGCTGCATCATCGTCATGCGAGTTGAATCTTGGGTTGGGTCCGCTTTAACCACGAAATTCGAACTACGCAGCAATCCTCACTTGGCATCAGTGGAGAGTGTGGACGAGTCTCCTCCTTTTAGCTCCTTCCTTTCAGGGCAACCGTTGATAAGATGTTTGTTAGAACCGCATATCAGACATTTCCCTTGGGCGCGGCGACAATCCTTTTGAAGATGTCCTGGCCTCTTACAATATCCACAGCAAGGGTGCTTCTGATGCTTCTGTTGACGCTTCATCTTCTTCTCCTTTCCTCGTCCAATAGGGATCCCTTTATGATAGGAGACTCCCGCTGGTGCCTGATTCACCTGTTTTCTCAGTCCTTCAGCCAACAAGTCGTTTGTTCGCTCCTGGGCTTCCTTTAGACCTCTCAGTGCACTCAGAATCTCAACGGTCCGATTCTGGGGGGCGGAAACAGATGAAGAGTCGTTGGAAGACATGATCCTGAAACAACAATTTCGAGAATGATATGAGTCACACGCTAAATGAATCAAAATATGATATGGATAGAACAAGGATTCAAGAATATCAGAGATGATGAATATCATTACAAGTGGAGAATCAACTGTATCACTTTAAGTCACTTGAATAGAGTACGGTAGTGCAATTGCCACCACGTACCCTTGTCAAGTCTCCCAAAACCATAGTGAATGGATAGTTGAACACACGATGTGAATATGGATCAAGAGTGACAATGTACAATCTAGACCGAAGGATGTCTTAGATTGCCAAACTGTACACGGAAAGCTGCAATCCCAATCGATGCAAAACCTGTCTCTGATACCAACTAAACCATGTCACGCCCCGCTTCCCAAAATACGGAATACGAGGGGTAGACAAGGCCAGCCATGCTCCTACGGTCAAGGAAAAGTCCTGCCGTAGTCACACTTCGGCTTCTAGTTTCTCATGGTAAACAGTAAATAGTGCACAGGTAATGAGAAATGCAGTAACTGAAAGAAACGATGTAAAGACTGACCTGAAGTGGAACAAAATAATGTAACTCGGGAAGGCGAGTCAAGAAGTCTGTGATGCACGTCTAGTTCTGGTCCAAGCTAAATCTTCTCCTCACACTGAGCATGCATACTCAGGTCGTCAGAGCGACACAATAGCAATATAATGTATATAATCAAGTAACAGTTCTAACAGTGGTAAAGGATATGAATAACAGTGAATCAATGACAGCATGATAATGAATGTGCAGTAATCAATGCAACGGAAAAGTAAGGCAGTATAACAATATGTCACGAATGTCAACACGGTATAGAAGGAATGTACATGACAGTAACCCTATCAGTCTCTAAGTCTCACTGCACAGGTCAATAAACCTATCGTCAGTCCAAGTGTGAGAGTCAACCACTCGCGAGTGTCCTCCACCCAAGGGTAGAACCCAAGGGCAAGGGACCACGGGCCCAACATGTAACGAATGTATCACGGTGTCTATAGCACATACCCTGTAAATCTCCATATAACTCCCTAAATATATAAGCCGGCATGGGACTCCCGAGATTCTGTTGAATTCACACTTGAACTACCCCACACCCCGTGGTCTACATCAAACGCTAACCATCACCCTAAATACTAATCGATCCGTGACAAGTCTGCACGAGAACTGGAGGCAGGACCTCCATCAAGCACGTCCCGACCAATACCTAAAATAAATGGCAGTATCGGATGCCTTATCTGTGACATTCGTGCAAGCGCTTCCATAAGTGTCCCATACCACTTATAGTCACACGTACACGCATCCCACAGACGTCGACAATGCAATAGAATAAAAGGGACACTGATTGTGCACAAGTACGTATCACTTTCACTTAATCACGGATACACGAACACTGACGTACTTGCCACAATCACCACTAAAATCTAACATTGGGTAAATGCACGATGTCACTAGGTTATCACTATAATGATATAAGTATGATATGATACATGAACAGTATAAGAAGCACAACTAAGGTATCATAAAACAACAGTCTATCACTTGCACGATTTATCATGAAACATATGTATAAGATTTAGCGAAATGATAAATAGGTAGTAATTAATAGGTTCAGTTAGCTATCCATCTACTTTTGTTTCAAGTCAATCGGGTTCCAGGATCATTAGTTATAACCATTTCATTTTAAGCGCTCGCGGCTGGAAATCCAATTTCAGAATCAGAGGTCCGTTTCGTAACGCATTTTGATCCCAGTTGAAATCAGATTTTAGTGATGCTACAGTTGGATGAATTCTAGGGTTTTTAGTAAGGTATTCAACTCAACAGACGGATCTTCGATCGCGTCTGTACGTTAGGAGTTATAATCTGTTTAATATTAACATGTCAATTCTGATTCTGCTGGGACTGTTATGTGTCCCGATCTTTTAAATTACAGATTAAATATCAAACGGTAACGAAACAGAATGAAACCAGTTGTGTTGTCTAGATAACAGGTTTATCTACAATTAACAGTGGAGTTCCACAACTTAAGAGTTAAGTAAATCCTGTGGTACCCGTTACGGAACAGCAACCAATAACTGGAGTCGCTCTGGACTGCAGTCCAGAGTCGCACTACGATCAAATTTTCATCATGGTTTAAGTACAGAAATGTCTGGAAAATGGTATAGGGTTAAAGTTCGTCGAGTCGGCTTCGTTTTGAGCCCTCGAACGCACTATTCTATTATGTGTATGATTTATGGTGAATTTAACGATTTTCAGATGCAAGGAAATTCCAATTTTACGGTTAAACTTGAGGGTAGTTGTTTTAGTCATGAACGGTCATAATATTCAACGAAATTTGCACAAGATGTCTACCACACTACGGGCCAAAGTAATAAATCCAGTTCCGCCAATTTAGAAGAATATTTCCTTTGAGAACACACGTCGAACAGGTATGGCACAAAAATTGAGTTAAATCTGTAACTTTAATATCTATGTATTTAGTGACGGTATCAAAGGTAAATAGCATGTAAGCAAGTAAAAACTTGCCTGGAGGCGTCTTGGTGATTTTCGGCAATGCTAACGGCACGAACGCGCGATGAATGGCGCGTGTAGGGTTCGCGGCCTCGGCTCGTGCTCGGCTTTGGGGTTGCTGTGAGTTCATGCGTTGTGTGCCTCCCTTGATGGTTACAGCGGTGCTCCTGCGACAGCCGACGGCTACGGTTGGGGACGAAGTGATTGCTTGATTGATTAGGGGGAAGGGATAACGTAACAGAGAACAATGAGTGAGAGAGAGTGAGAGGGAGAACAGTGAGAGAGAGAGAGAACAGAGTGGGAGAGATAGGATTGTGAGAGAGAGAGAGAGAGATCTGTGTGAGCTAGAGAGGGGAGAGAGACAGAGATCAGAGAGCGAGATAGAGGAACCGAGAGAGAGAAAATCGAGAGAGAGAGAGAGATGTTTAGAGAGAGAGTGAGACAGAGAAAGAGGGTGAGGGAGAGGTCGGAGGTCGTGGTGGGGTCGGTGACGGCGCAGTGGGGCAGGCGGCGAGGAGCTCATCGACGTCGAGCGTCGAAGGTGAGGAAACCCGAGGGGTGCCGTGGGTTTCGAGGATACAGGGGCTCGGTTGGGTTTGCAGGCGAGTGGGGAAAAAGAGTGCTTGGGTGTTGAGGGTAGAGAAGAGGGAGGGAAGGTGGTGAAGAGTCGAGGTTGGGCGAGGGAATTGAGCTCGGTGGAGGTGTCGTCGTCGTCGTCGAGGGGAAAAATGGGGTGCAGGGCAATGGTGATGGAGGTAGAAGGAGGAGAGAAAGAGTTGGAGGAGGCGGGGTGAGTGAGGGATATGGAGGCGTGGTCGCGGGTCGTGGGGAGTAACGGCAGCGGGAACAAGGGCGCGGGGAGCGGCGAGGAACGCGGTCGCGAGCGGGGTTGAGGGAGAGTGCCGTTGGAGTTTTAAATTTGGGAGAAGAACAGTGGCGGGCCAGTTGGGCTTGGGCCAAGAGGAAAATAAGGAGGAAAATGGAGACGGGCTGAAGAGGTTTGGGCTGCAAAACAAAACGAAAATCATAAGAAAAGAATTAAAGAAAAAGGAGGCCGGTCCAATCTTAAAAGAGAATGGTTGATGGGCTGGCGGACCGGGGCTGTTGGGTTGGGAAAATTTTATTAGGGAGAAAAGAATAGAGACGGGCCAGGCGGGTTGGGTAGAGAATAATAGTAATTAGAATTGTTAGAATAAGGGAAAATATGGGGCCGGGCCAAAGGTTTGAATAATAAATGAATTAGAATAAAGGAAAATGGCAGTGGGCTTAAAATAAAACAAAGGATTTGAAAGAAAAGAAAAATTAATTGAAAAAAAATGGGAGCTGGCCTGAGGCAAGTTTGGCTAGGGAAATTTAGGAAAATTTTGGATGAAAATAAATGAGATAATATAGGGTTTGGGTTTTAAGAATAATAGGGAACCTTATATCTAATAAGTGAGGAAAGTCTCACTAAAGAAATGGCTGAGAAAATATTTGCTGGGCTTGGGGATTCTAGGCCATAGGGAAAAGAAAAGAAATCTATTAGGGAAAAGATAGAAATGGGCCGGGGCTTAGTCCTTTATAACACTAGGTAAGAAAATGGGTAGTGGCTGAGGGGGAAAAAAATAGGTTAGAAATTAGGATGTGGGGTTAAAGAAAAGGGTTTTAATAAATAAATAATTTTCTAAATAAAACACCTAAAATTGTAAATAGAATAAATAGAATTCTAAGGTAATAAAATACGGACCTCGGTATAAAAGGGACTGGGTGTTACACTCGGTTGAAAACCTGTCGACGTAGATACCCACTCAGGAACCGAGCCAGGCCTTTCTGCGATGGGACACTGAGTTGCGAGGGCCGGCGTGGACTCCGGTTCCTTGCTAGGGATGGTGCATTCAACGATGAAATCGGCTAGGGCCTATGCTTTGATGGCCTTCCTCGGGCGATATTTTATGTCAAACTGAGATAGTTCCCACCTCCACTTCTCTAAGCGGCCCGAGGATTCTGGTGATGCAAGGATAGCCCCCAACGGGCGCTCAATGAGGACGAGAATGCTGTGTGCTTGGAAGTAGTGTCGTAGCTTCCTTGAGGCCACCACGAGGGCCAAGACAATCTTCTCTATGGCTGGATATCAAACTCTCATGGATTTCTACGTCCTTAAATACATGGCTTACATAGTACACCGGCTTCTGCACTCCACCGAACTCTCGGACGAGCACTGAGCCTGCTGCTTGGTCGGATACCACAAGATACAGCGACAGCTCGTCTCCTTCGACTGGTCGGGTGAGCAGTGGTGGCGTCGTGAGGTGCTTCTTCAATTGGTCGAAGGCGGCCTGGAACTCCTCCGACCACTCGAACCTCAGGATCTTCCTCAGAGCTTTGAAGAACGGGAGGCATTTCTCCCCCGACCTGGACATGAAGCGGCTCAGAGCAACGACTCGTCCCGTGAGCCGCATGATCTCGACGTTGGTCTTGGGCGCGGCCATGTTGAGGATAGCATCGATTTTCTCTGGGTTAGCTTCGATTCCACGGTGAGTGACCATGAAACCGAGGAACTTTCCCTCGGTGACTCCGAATACGCATTTGGCGGGGTTTAGCTTCATCTTGAACTTGCGGAGCACTTCGAAGGCCTCGCCCAGATCCTTGGCGTGGTCGGTCAACGAGACGGATTTAATGAGCATATCGTCAACGTAGACCTCCATATTCCTGCCGATCTGTGGCTTGAACATGCGATTGACTAACTGTTGGTACGTGGCCCCGGCATTCTTGAGGCCGAAGGGCATCACCTTATAGCAGTATACCCCCCGGTCCGTCGTGAATGCGGTAAGATCTTCATCTTCCGGATTCATACGGATCTGATTGTAGCCAGAGAGGCATCCATGAAACTCAACAGCTCGTGGCCGGCCGAGCTGTCGACGAGCTGATCTATCCGAGGGAGAGGATAGTTGTCCTTGGGGCAGGCCTTATTGAGGTCGGTGAAGTCGACGCACATGCGCCACTTCCTGCTTGACTTCTTGACCAGAACTACGTTCGCCGGCCACTCCGATTAGGGTACATTCCGGATGAAGTTGGCGGCGAGAAGTCGATCAACCTCGTCTTCGATAGCCTTCTGTTTGACCAGGAAGAAGCTTCGCTTTTTCTGTCTGACGGGTCGGGCCGTAGGATCAACCCCGAGCTTGTGAGAAATAATTTTGGGGTCGATCCCAGACATGTCAGCAGGCGCCCAGACGAAGACGTCGGAGTTATTTCTGAGGAAACCGACCAAGTCATCTCGCTGAGTTCCTGTCAGGAGTGATCCGACCTGGACGGTTTTCTCATCGTCCCCCTCTGTCAGGGGCACCTCGGTCAGTGGTTCGACCGGTGTCCCCCGGACCTCCTTCTGCTCGTCTCGGGTGTCCAGAGAACCCTTGATGTCATCTTTTACCTCAGCGTCGTCAGCCGGATGCTCGGACGAAGATGTTTCGGTAAGGCATACCTTCGCAACCCGCTGGTCTCCGTAGACCCGACCTATCCCACCCTGATCGAGAGGGAACTTCATCACCAGGTGGTAGGTCGATATCTGGGCCTGGAAGGAGTTCAGCGTCGGGCGTCCGAGGAGGACGTTGTAGGCCGATGGGACTCTTGCTATGATGAAGTCCACAGGCAACGTACGGGTGCGACCGGGCTCCCCGACGTTGAACTGTAGGGTGACCACCCCTTCCGCCGGGATGGAGTGGTTGGTGAACCCTGAAAGGACGTGGGAGGTCGATTTCAAGTCTGCTGGGGTGAGCCCCATGCACAGAAAGCAGTCGTGGAAGAGGATGTCCGCCGAGCTGCCCGAGTCGACAAGTATCCGGTGAACCTCGTATCGGTGGATTCGGGCCATGATCACTATAAAGTCGTTGTGGGGCATGGATATGCCGTGGAGATCCCCGTCGCCAAGGTAATAGGATCGTGGTCCCTGGCCTTTTTGCTCGGGCAGCCGTTGGCCTCCGTTGCCGGCGTGGGGTGCTTAGTCTCGCAGGCGCTCGACTGACCCCCTGTCGTCATGACCATAGTTCTTGATGGGACTCGGTTCCTTCCAGCGGGGTCCCTTATGCCCCGTGGTGAGGTTGTCTTCGAGCTGCCTTGGCAGGCCTCGTGGGCGCGACCCCGTCGAGAGAAGGGTTGCCGGTCATGCCTGGAAGCAGGCGAGCTGACCGCCACCGCCTTGGTAGGGACAGGGGTGCGACGAGGCTAAAGGCGAGGCTTTCCGACGTGGGACCTCGAGGTTGAATGGGACGGATCGAGGGACCTGCGACCGCAGGAGTCTGCGAGGCGGTGGCCGGCGGAGGGGTTGATGACATTCGGCGGAGGTTCACCCGCACCTCCGTTGAGGGGGAGGCGGCAGCGGGTGCTTGGATCTTCAGGGTGATCGCTAGCCATGTGGATCGATATCGGAAAGCCAACTTTGTTTTTCGTGGAGTTTAGTTTCCCCCAGACGGCGCCAACTGATGGAGGTCCTTTTCGGGTCTCCGTCAGATGTTGTCTTCTGTCGATCTTCGGGTGGATCTTGGAGGTGATCTCCTGTCGCGTGTGGGTCTCAATGGGTTTTGAGGAGATTGGTGGTTTTGAGGAGTTTGCGCCGAGTACCTGCAAGGAAGTCCCGAGGTGGTTTGGTACCACCGAGGACCCTCCGACGATCAAGTTAGCACGAGATCCGAGCAGAGTAACGGCTAAGTGGGGGTGAAAAAGTTTACTCGACCCCTTTGTGATGGGGGTTTATATAGTGGCGGCAGCATGCAGTAGCCGGCGCGAGAATCTCGTCGGCAGTTACGCTCCCGACGTCACGCCACGTAATAAGCGGATCGCCCGTTAATGGGGATCGTGATGGCGTGGAACATGGAATGTTGCCGGCGGAGAATCCGCGTATGGCGAGATTTGCGGAGTGACGGTTACGCCTGTGAATGGTGGAGTTGATCAGTCGGAGGGACCGAGGAAGATGGCCTCGGCAGGAGAGCCCGGGAACGAGTGAGAGCGCCGAGGTATCTTGGTCCTGTGGTAGCTCGGGGGCGAACTGAGAAGCCGAGAAGGCCAATTCGCAGGAGGCTCTGAGGTGAGCCAGCTTGTGCTTGCAGGTCGGGTACAAGGGTGGCCTGATCGGCCCCTGTGGACCCTTTCTTCTGAGCTCTGAGACACGTCATCTGCCACGTGTCCTGATCTAGGAGATCGCCAATATAGAGCACTATCACGTCCTTACATGCATCCAACACAACTCAATCCGAATCCGAAAATTTCTTAACCGGGTCAATGCGACTCTATCTGATCCGATCTGATAATTACATGTCGGATAGTTTTACTAAGTGAAATGCCGTGATTGTACCCATTTTTTAGGAAATGGCAGAGAACGGTAAATAAACACTGTATCGTACTCCGCGGTGATGGTACAAGCTTTTCACCTGCCCAGAAAATTGACGTGCACCACTATAAACAAAAGTCACGGTCACCAAAGTAAAAAAGTTCTTATTTTTCTCGTGAAAGCAACATGAGGGAGACCCCCACTTACGATGGGCCCCTCCATTTTTACAAATGGGTCCCTTTTAACCCTCTTTTTCATATTCTATTTTAATAATAATAGACTTGTAAGTTGGCATCAATCACTATTCATTAAGCACTTTTCCTTTCTGAAGAGTACCTTAACGTGTTCCAATCATACTGTCTTGGGATGTGATGATGCTCAATATTGACGATCTCCAAGTTTAGGACACGTGGCAGATAACGTGTCCCGAAACTCGGAAGAAAAGGCCCACAAGGGCCGATTAGGCCACCCCTGTACCCGACCTACAAGCACAAACTGGCTCTCCTCAAAGCCCCTTTGCAAATTGGCCTCCTCGGCCTCTCAGCTTGTCCCAAGCTGCCACAAGACCAAAATTCCTCGGCCTTCTTGCTCGCCTCCGAGCTCCCCAGCCGATGCCGTCTTCCTCGGTCCCTCCGACCGACCAACTCCACCACTCACAGGCGTAACTGCCGCTCCGCAAATCTCGCCACGCGCAGATTCTCCGCCAGCAACGTCCCACGTTCGACGCCATCACGATCCCCATTAATGGACGATCCGCTCTTTACGCGGGCGTGACGTCGGGAGAGTAACTGCCGGCGAGATTCTCGTGCCTGCTGTGCGTGCTACCGCCGCTATATAAACCCCCATCACAGAGGGGTTAAGTAAGACATTTTTTATTCCACTTAGCCGTTACGCTGCTCGGATCTAGTACTAACTTGATCGTCGGAGGGTCCTCGGTGGTACCAAACCATCCCGGGACTTCCTTGCAGGTACTCGACGCTAAATTTCTCAAATCATCAATCTCCTCAAAATCCATTGAGACCCATACGCAAGAGGAGATTACCTTCCAAATCCACCGAGAGATCGACGGAAGACAACATCTGAGGGAGACCCGAAAAGGACCTCCATCAGTTGGCGCCATCTGTGAGAAATAAACTCCACAAAAAAAAGTTGGTCTTCCAATCTCCATCCACATGGCGAACGACCACCCTGAAAATCTAGGTACCAGCCGCCGCCTCCCCATCACCGGAGGCGCGGATGAACCTCTCCCGGCGGCCATCATCAACGCCCTCACCAGCCGAATAGATCGGTTACAGTCCCTCGTGGAGGCACTCGTTCGCGTCCAAACGACCGGGCCAGAGCCCCAGATCACCGCTCCTCCGCCTCCAGAAGACTCTGCCCTCGCCGGCACGGCTGACCACCGGCAGGTTACGACCCCTGGCCACAGATCTCATGGGCCGATACTTCCAGAGACCCGCTGGGCGCCCCACGGCTCCACACCAAGATCCGCCGTCAGAGCGCCCCGCCTCGAGCCTCCTCGCTCCCCTTACCCCCCTGAGGAGATATCGGTCACCTCGCCCGTCCACAGGCATGATCGACACCCCCTCCCTAAACAGGGTCGCACAGAGGGGACTCGCCACGACGGCTCGAGGGCCACTTCGCCCGGGGATCTGAGGAACCTCATCGAGAGGAACCGGGGCCGCGCCCAGACGCAAGTCTCCCCCAGCAAAGGCCCGGGATTACAAGGTGTCGAATCCTCGGGGTACCACAGCCAACTCGACGCCCTCGAAAAGAAGATCGAGGGCATGCGCCAGGAAGGTCACCTTTCGGCCGACGGGGCTAAGTACGCCGCCGACTCGCTCACCAAGCCATTTTACCGAGGGACTGCTCACTGTCCACGTCTCCTCGCGCAAAAAGCCCCCGAAGGTCTCTCTGTTCGACGGAAAAACCGACCCAAAAGACTACTTAGATGCTTTCACCGCAGGGATGAGCTTCCAGGACCATTCCGACGCAGCCCAGTGCAGGGCCTTCCCGGCCACCCTCATCCGCTCTGGTCGTGACTGGTTCCGAGGACTCGAGCCTCGCTCAATCTCGACCTTCGACGAGCTGGCTACTCAGTTTCTCGGCCATTTCGTTGGGAACCGTCGGCAGAAGCGCACGGTTGACTACCTCTTCACTATTAAGAGCAGGGATAAGGAGACGCTCAAGGCTTACATCACCCGCTTCTACAACGCCCTCCTCGAGGTCCCCGAGCACCGGGACGAGACCGTCATCACGGCGCTCAGATCTGGTCTTAGACATAAGGAGTGGTTGCGCTCCTTTGCGTTGGCACAGCCTAAGACCATGGCCGAGGTCAAGACATGGACCGAGCGTGAGGTTCAACTGGAGTCCGAGGTGAACGCGAACCTCCCCCGAGCAGAACGGTCTGACCAGAAGAAGAGGGCTCGGGAAGAGAGGCCGGAGCGTCAGCAGCCCTATCACCCGAAGTTCCAGGAGTATACCCCGCTCAACGTCTCCCTCGCAGTGTTACTAGAGGAGGCCCAGGGCGAGCGGTTCTTCAAGTTCCCTCCAATCCCGCGCCAGGCCTCGAAGCGAACCCGGGGCCCTTATTGCGCCTTCCACCGGACACTGGGCCACACCACGGAGGATTGTAAGCAACTCCGGGACTACATCGAGGAGCTCATCCGATCGAGGCACCTCGCCGCCTACCTAAGAGACAAACGGCAGGCCGACCGCGAGCAGGAGCAGCGTCCTCCTCCCCCCGAGCTGACCATCGGCCAGATCATGCTCGTTTCGGCAGATGACCAGTCCGGCGCTCAGGGAGCCCCATACCCGGTGCCGAACACGGGGACCAATAAGCCTCCGGGGAGCTCGGGCCGTGCTAATAAGGCCATCTATTAGCATGTACTTTTCATCTAGGTTAAACTCTTCCTAGGGTCTGTTGTTAATTTAATAAAGATCAATGGAATATTGCGAAAAGAAGGAAAGTTCTCGTTTATTCAAAAAAGGTATTATGGGCTCCTCAGCCATACATACAAAAAGAAAAAAAGAAGATTACAACGGCGGGGGAAGGGGGTGCAGAGAGCACTGCTCATGATACTCGGTAAGGATCTCCGCCAGCCGAGGCCTCGTGAGATCCAACCTCTGCCCTTGGTTCCCCCCGCACGCGTTGACCCCGAGCCTCAGCTCGTAGCACTCACGAACGAGCGCCTCTGAAGAAGCTAGCCGGTTCGCGGAGATCAAGTCGAAGCGCCTCAGAGACCGCAGCTTGTCCACGGCCTCGTCATAGAGCTGCTCGGACAGGGGGTTGTAAAGCCCCGGCGACGCCCTCCAGATGGAGTACATCAGCAGCTGCAACAGGGAGGAGCGTCGGGGAAGCAGCCGGCCGAAGTGGTCCTCGATGCTCCCATAGACCAACTGCACCGTGTCCTCGGTGCAGTTATGGTCATAGAGGTATACGTATTCGAAGTGGATGATCTCGGGGATGGTAAAGGGGAAGTCCTACATTCTCGACGATCTATTTACAAAGAAAGGAAGGACCAGTGCTCCTTCAGCCTTATATAGCCCATTGCGCCCCAACGGAGCTCAACAGTCGCCCGCTTTCGCCCAAGAGGTAGCTGCCACGTGGCGATCGTCGAGCCTTCTCTGGCGAAATCGAAACGACGCGACCCTGGCGCTTCGCCTCCCCCCACATTCAATGCGCATGCTATGCGCATGGTCGCCACGACCGTTCCTGTTCCCCATACCTACAACTGGATGGTCGGGCGAAACCTCATGAAGAATCAGCCGAGCAGCTACCCTGCTCGGCTATCCCTGACCGGTAGCTTCCCTACTCGTAACGCCAGAGATCAAAGCCTTCGCCAAGAGGCAGCCGCGCAGCTTCACTGCCCGGTAATCCTTAGCAGGCCTCCTACGGCCCCTCCAACGTTAAGGATCAAAGTCCTCCTTAGAGACAGCTCAGTAGCTACCCTGTTCGGCTATCTCTGGCCAGTAGCTTCCCTTTTCGTAATGCTAGGGATCAAAGCCCTCGCCAAGAGGCAGCCACGCAGCTTCACTGGCCAGTTATCCTTAGCAGGCCTCCTACAGCCCCTCCAATGCTAAGGATCAAAGTCCTCCTTAGAGGAGGCTCGGCAGCTACCCTGCTCGGCTATCCCCGGCCGGTAGCTTCCCTACTCGCAACTCCAGGAATCAAAGTCCGAACCAAGAGGCAGCCGCGCAGCTTCACTGCCCGGTTATCCTTAGCAGGCCTCCTACGGCCCCTCCAGCGCTAAGGATCGAGGTCCTCCTTAGAGGCAGCTCAGCAGCTACCCTGCTCGGCTATCCCCGGTCGGTAGCCTCCTACTACGACCGACAGGAATCAAAAGCCCTCTCAGAGGCAGTCGAGCCCGAGGATCCCTCGCACGGCTATCCTTCAGGACAAAAGCCCTTGCCAAGAGGCACCGGGCAGTAACCCTGCCCGGCCAAGGGTCCTTGGTAGGCTTCTTACAGCCCCTCCCGTGCTAAGGACCAAAGTCCTTCTAGAGGCAGTCGAGTCCTTGCTCGGCTGTCCCTGGCTGTTAGCTTCCTACCACAACCGACAGGGATCAAAGTTCTCGCAAAGAAGCACTGGGCAGTAACCCTGCTCAGTCCCCGTCCTGAAAGATCAAAGCCCTCGCAAGAGGCAACCGAGCAGCTACCATGCTCGGTCATCTCTAGCTGGTAGCTCCCTACCCATGACGCCAGGGATCGAAACCCCCGCAAGAGGCATCCGAGCGGCTCCCCCCCGGTCATCCCAGGCTGGTAATTGCCTACCCACGATGCCGAGATCAAAGCCCTCACCAAGAGTCAACCGCGCAGCTTCACTGCCCGGTCATCCTTAGTGGGCTTCTTACAGCCTCCCCCCAACGCTAAAGATCGAAGTCCTCCTTAGAGGCAGCTGAGCAGCTACCCTGCTCGGCTATCTCCGGCTGGTAGCTCCCTACCCATAACGCTAGGGATCGAAGCCCTCGCGAGAGGCATCCGAGCGGCTACCCCGCTCGGTCATCCCAGGCTGGTAGTTTCCTACCCACGACGCCAGAAATCAAAGGCCCCCGCCAAGGACAACTTAGCAGCTTCCCGTTCATGCTCGGCACGAATACGGCGGACAGCCCTCTGCCCGTCACATGCAAAGAATCTGAGGCCCCACAGGGGACATCGAGTCTATCTGAGTCTAAGCGATCCCCCTCGACTTCGGGGCCATGGAGACGCCTCCTTCTCGGCAACTCTTGGCACGCTTGGCAAGTGATCGAAACCAACTCGACGAACGATCGCTAGACAGATAGCCGACCTGACATGGAAGCCCAACAGTGCAAGCAGAGATATTTTACAAGCACTCTTCACAAACAGAAGGCAAAGTGCAAACCGATGAAACCAAAGAAAAAGTTTTTATTACTGAAAGGCAAGGTCTTTACAAAGGGTATTTTGGGCTCCCCAGCCTTATAAAATGCCCGGAGGCTTACAAAATTCCAGAAGCAACAAAACAAAAGGAGGAGGAAGACGGGGGCTTTAGGCCTCGGGGCCAGGAGCAACCTCGGGGCCCTCGACATCCACCACGAGACGAGCTGGGTCCTCTGCAACTTCCTCGTCAGGAATCTCCTTCCCCTTCTCATCGGCATGCACGAGGGGGTATTCGGCGCGGAGCTCTTCGTCGGCGAATCCCGGCATCCGGGCCTTAACGGCGTCGAGGGCCTCGTGCCAGATGAGGGTCGTGGCAACGACCAAGTCATCATAGAAGTCTTTCTACTTCTTGTAGCCCTCCACCGCCTTCGCCGCCGAAAGATCGGCCAACTTCGCCGCTCTCAGGTCGGCCGACTTCGCCGACTTGGCCACCGCCCCCAGCTCCTTCCGGAGAGTTTTCACCTTCTTCTTCAGGTTGCCGGCCAGCACCTGAGCGTCCTCAAACTTGGCCACGGCGGCCTTGCGGTACCGGGCAACCTCCCGCTTCCCGGCCTCCACCTCGCCCTCCAGGGCGGCGACCCTCGCCATCACCGCCTCCAGCTCCCGCTTGGAGCTCTCTTCCATCGAAGCGAGCTGGCCCGCAGCCTTCAACGCTGGGGCTACCACTTCGGCCTCCATACGTAAGGCGAGGGCAATGTGCTGGAGAACCTGAAAGATAGGAAAGGGATCAGAAAAACGAAGGAGGCACCAAATCTCACAAAAGACCAAACACTTATCTGCACGGACTCCTGAGCGATGGACGCCAGCTGAGCCCTGAAGGTCCCCCCGGGGACTCTACTCCCGGCCGATGTCTCTATTTCATGCAGCAGGCTATCCGCGACGGAAAGCCCCGAAGGCACTGCGAACTGGAGGCCCCCTTCATCCACCATGATCGGCGAGGACGGGCCCCGGGAGGATCTCCGGCTAGAACTCCTCTTGAGCGGCTCCGAGGGAGAGCCAATCTCCTCCTCCGAGACCGGGTCCTCCAGAATCCGAGCCCTCTTCCGGCCCGACACTCTGCTGGGCCCCGAGACGGGATCCGCCCCCGAACGCTCACGGGATGCGACCACCGGAGGAGAAGGAGCCGGGGCAGGCTTTGAACAGGAAGAGCTGGCGCCCCTAGCCTTCACGACCTTCCTCGGCTGGCACATGGAAGATCGGAGCGAGTCCATGTCCCTGGGTCCTACACAAAACCAAATGTAAAGAAGTCAGCGACACAAGCAATATACAAGCCAAAAAGCAAGCTTAAACTTACCGACGAACTCAATGGGGCTGAGCGCGGCCCGGCTCAGGACCCTCTCAGATAGCAGCACGTCGAAACGGGTAATAGGCTCCCACGACGCCACTCTCACCGCGACGGGGTCACTGGACTGGTTCCCCAGCAAGCATTGCTCCCTCGACCACTTTGTAGGCACGGGACAGTCCCCGCCCTCAGGAGGAGAAACGAAGAAGAACTTATTCTTCCAGTCGTGAATGGAAGAAGGCAGGGCCATAACCCCTGTCCCGGTGGCGCCCCCCTGTCGCTTTTTGAAAGAGAGGTAGACCCACCTCGGGTCACCCGCTCGACCACCAGGGTGATTTTTGAAGATGAGAGAAGAATCAAGGAGGGAGAGGCTGAAGGGAACCTCCTGTAACTTCAGGCGGATCAGGAACCTGAGGAGAATCTTCCACGAGTTCGGCACTAACTGGCCAGGGGCTAACCCGAAAAAGTTCAGCGCTTCGACGACCTCGGGAGAGAAGGGCAGGCACATTCCACCCCAAAAAGCTTCCAAATACAGGGTGATCTCCCTGCCCCGTACTTGGTCTGCCCTCTCACCCTCCTTGGCCAGACGAAGCGTATAATGTGAAGGGATGTGGAAGCGAGCCCGAGCATTGGCGAGCTCGTCCTCATGCCTCACCCAACACGAGGCGCCGGGGGCGGCATCTACCGCCTCCTCCCTGGGGGCTGCCCCCCCCCCCGCACGATCTCGGGAAGAGGATCCGCCCCCTGCTCCCTGGGAGGACTCAGGCTCAACTAAAGGGTCCCTAGAACCTACCCCTACGACACCCACTGACTCTACAAAGGAAGACATCTAACCTTGAGAAGAGGGATCATCGGGAAACGAAAGCGGAAGAAAGGAGATGAGCGCCGAGCAATCAGGACTTACAACGGGAAATATGAAGGAGTAAGGGCCCTGGGACGGGCCCCACCCTTATTTATCACCGCGAGCGGCCTCATCCAACGACACCCTTCATCTCCCGCCAAAACGCCTCCTCGCGTCCAACGGCTCCGATCGCTCCAAATGTTATGCCCACACTGGGCCGCACCCCATCAGACGCCACAGGTATGCACGCGTCGCTTCGGCCAACCGACGCTTGACACGTGGACCGTCACTTCAGTGGCAGGATGCACGAACCGGTGCACCTTCCTTAAATGCAGAGATCTCGCCCTGATTCGCTGGAAGAAAAGACAACCGACAGCCCAAGGACGCGTCCCGACGAAACCTTAGGAGGGAGCTTACCCCGGGCGGCCCGGCAGTCCACTCCTGACCCGACCCGCTAACTGGTCGGGACAAGAGTGGGGGACTAATGATGATGCTCAATATTGGCGATCTCCAAGATTAGGACACGTGGCAGATGACGTGTCCCGGAACTCGGAAGAAGGGGCCTACAGGCACAAGCTGGTTTTCCTCAGAGCCCCTTTGCAAATTGGCCTCCTCGGCCTCTCAGCTTGCCCCGAGTTGCCACAAGACCAAGATTCCTCGGCCCTCTTGCTCGCCTCCGAGCTCCCCAGCCGACGCCGTCTTCCTCGATCCCTCCGACCGACCAACTCCACCACTGACAGGCGTAACCGCCGCTCCGCAAATCTCGCCACGCGCAGATTCTCCGCCAGCAACGCCCCACGTTCCAAGCCATCACGATTTCCATTAATGGGCGATCCGCTCTTTACGCGGGCGTGACGTTGGGAACGTAACTACCGGCGAGATTCTCGCGCCTGCTGCTGCGTGCTACCGCCGCTATATAAACCCCCATCACAGAGGGGTCAAGTAAGCCATTTTTTATTCCACTTAGCCGTTACGCTGCTCGGATCTAATACTAATTTGATCGTCGGAGAGTCCTCGGTGGTACCAAACCATCCCACGACTTCCTTGCAGGTACTCGGCGCTAAATTCCTCAAATCATCAATCTCCTCAAATCCCATACGCAACAGGAGATTACCTTCCACATCTACCGGGAGATCGACGGAAGACAACATCTGAGGGAGACCCGAAAAGGACCTTCATCAGGATGTAAATGACCCTAAGAGCTCAGCTCGAGTTCGATTCTAGCACAACTTGTCTATCTCAAATTTGGTTCGGCTTACTTATCTTAGCTCGAGCTCAACGGTTAGATTACAGACGAGCCAAGCTCATAAACTAAAATGGAGATTTGGTTTGACCTCGTTTGTAAGTAAAGCTTGCTTTTTAACCCACTAATCAATATTACCGAAACGCATGCCTATTTCGATTGACAACTATCTGTCTATATAACAACTTATTATTATTTATAAATATATAAATATGATAGGATACCTAAACGTGTTCAACTCGAGCTCCATACGAACAAGCTAGATTCGGCTAGGTGGCTAAACAATCCAATATCTCGCTTATTTTGGACCCGTTTATTAAAGAACTGAACTGAACTGAACGATCCCTCAAGCGTGCACCATTTGAATAGAACCCCTAAAATTAGGGCCCTATCAAAGCCGGGTATCATGGCCCATATGCTATATAAAGAGTGGGGCATCTTAAGAAACGTTGCTCCGCGAACAACTTAGGTGTCTTGGGAACGTTGAAAATCTTGCTTTTGGCCCCTCCATAGTTTATGAGCTCTCCTCATGCATATAGACACCTATTATAAATTCACTTATATTTCCATAATTTTAGTTTACAACCATTTTCTTCTAACATAAAAAATCTAAGAATCCTTCCAACTTAGAGATACCTATCATACAATCTCTTAAAACCCAAATTTTTTTACCGCAACTTCTTCCAAGTTAGAAATCTCTGCTTATTTTTGTATAATGTGCTGTCTTCTTGAATAATTAACATTAAAAAAAAATAGTATGTAGTGCATATCGGTAGTCACCTATATGGTATTTTTGGTTTCATTCAGTATCCTCTCGAGTAAATGAAAAATAGAATATTTAAGATAAAACATAACCAGCCTTTTACGATCATTAAGAATATAAGAGGTATATACTATGTAATTTAATTTTTTTTTTTCAAACATATTGAAAAGTGTTTGATATGGTTGGAGTGTAATACAAAATAAAGTGTGTGTTACGCCAAAAATGGGGTTTCAAAGGTTTATCCGTGAAATTGTTCGGAAAAGGACAAAGAAGGTTCTCGCTGCCCGCCACGTTGCAAAACAAGAGAGGCGAGCTGCCCGAACGAGACGCGTCCACGTACGGGACACCTGCCCGCTGCCCGTTGCATCGAACCTCGCACCCAAGCCACTACGCTGTCCTTTTCGCGGGCCCCACACCCATCAATAAACTAACAGACTATGGGCCCCAGTCTCGGAGGGGGCCAAAAAGGAAAGAAAAGAAAAACGGAGGTGCGAATAATTTATTTAAGGAGGAAAATGGGGCGCAAGACAACAAAGCGGTGGGGCCAATGTGGTCCCGGTGACGTCAGCGGAAGGTGACTGGCTGTAGGCGGTGGAAAGAGGAAAAAGCACCGGTGAGGGAACCGGCATGTGGCGGTTGGTTTGACGGGGAGTGGGGAGACAGGGATCGATCTAGGCGGTTCTTTTTATGGGTTCCTGGTTGCTTTAATTGGTTATTTAATGGGACCCATTTTCATGGCTTAACACTTTGGTCCCCCAATTTTAATTTATTCCCAAGATTTTCTTTCATTTAAGTATTTAAGACAAAGTACCTTCTTTTCATTTCTGCAAAATAATTATTATCCGTCTATCTATGATATTCCCAAAATGCCATTTTAATATGGTTTCTGCTTAAAAAATGATCTTTTTTTGCCCTTTGCAAACTCTCACATTTACCCTCAATTTGGTTTCTCCTCAAGTCACTGCGAAACAAAAAATAAAGAGCTGAAGATTCAAGTGCAGTATCTATCAAACCCAATATTTGTTCACTTAGGTTTTATGAATTTTGGAAAAAAGAAGGTGTACGCTATTTAAATAAAAAGAAAGCGGGAAAAAATTATATCTGAAAATAACTATTTAAAGGAACGGTATTCCGAAATTGAGTTAAAGTTTGCGATGCAAAGTATAATTTTATAAAATTAGAGATACCAACATTCATGCAATTTAGCCCAGTAGTTTTGTTGATGTAAAACATGAGAAATGCAAAACTTACCGGACCGTGGGGTTTTGATTTCCCACCATCCACATAATAGTAGGGTGCATGTCAATTAATGATGCTATCCCCGTTGTGATTACGTCATTAAAAGCGACATACACCTAGGGGTGGTAATTGAACGAGCCAGCTCGGGTTCGATTAAGGTTTGGCTCGGTATCAGCTCGTTCAAATTCGGTTCATTTATTAACGAGCCGGACATGAGCCAGAAAGCCTGGCTCGTTTATTAAACGAGCCGGACTCGAGCTCAGCCAGGCTCGTTCGGTATTGACTCGGGTTCGGCTGGGTTACACAGTTTGAAAAAAAACAGTAATATGTAATATATAGCAGATTCTATACAACTCTCAGAACACTTAATTCAATTAAATGACAGTATATAAAGTGTACTGAGATAAATATAAAACCCAGCACTTTGACCCATTCAATACCCTAGATGTTAATGTTTTTTAATTTTTCCATATCTCAAAACGCTGAGTTTTAAGCATTATTGTTAATTATGTGTTTTTCTTGGAAGATACTATTAATATGAGTAAATGAGCTGAAAATGAGCTGAACTCACAAACGAGCTCTAAACGAGCTCGGTTGAGATCGGCTCGTGAACTCGGCTCGTTTAGTTAATGGGCCACAAATGAACCGAACACGAGCTGGGCATGTTTAATCGAGCCGGACTCGAGCCGAGCATCTCTAGCTCGATTAACTAAACGAGCCGGACTTGGGCCGACAAAAAGAACCACGAGCCGAACTCGAGCCGAGCTTGGCTGGCTCGAGTTCGGCTCGTTTACACCCCTACATACACCTAACAGAAAAGCCGGTGGGGGTACTCAGCTCCTAGGTTGCTTAAAGTAACGAACTTTCCATAATAAACCATAGATGATGGGATGCATATACAGGGAGAAAAATAGCATTTTAGAGAGGCTTATGTGCATAAATCATTGTCTCCTTTTCTTAAGACCTTCAAAAGCACGCAACTTATTGGGCCCAAGGACTACGGATTTCACATCGATTCCCATTTCTCCCCCGGCGCTTTCCTGCTCCTCTGGCTCCCTCGCTCTCTCACTTAAATGGGATTTGTTTGTTTGTCAATAAAAATTCAACAGAATATTTTCATAAAGAGAATTTGTTTGTATACAAGCCTATGATCGTTTGATGAAAATTAAATAGACATGACAGGACTAATGGTCAAGTCTTTTTTAGCTGGGCAAGAAATCCGGAGTTTCAAATCCTGCTCGCATCAGCTTAATTGATAGAAAAATAGTTACGACACCGTCTCATTAAAAACGAAAAACTAAATTCATGATAGGATGATGATAGTATGGTATAAGATTGAAAATGAATTTATACTCTGGTAAACGAACTCAACCAGTAATCTCTAAACCTAAACCGAAGGAAAAGCTTAATTGGCCTGACGATAATCTAACGAAGTAGTAATAACTTTTATATTATGTAATTTTTATTTCACCTGCCACATCGGCTAGAGTAAAACTGTTCCTGAAAACTTAAAAGTCAGCTTGAAAAAAATATATAGATTTGACAAGTTTCGGCTATGTTTGTCAATAACTACAATTACCATAATGCGACAAGGCCCTATTCTCTTTTACCATATCTAACCTACTCTCCGTTTTTTTCTTCTTTGTGTTGATGCTTAATTTGAAAAATCAGATTTTGTTAAAAAAAAATTCATAAGAAAAAGAATAGTAAAAAGGACACCTCCTAACTGATGTATAAACATCATAAGATGGAGATCTAATAACAATTTGATCAATCAATTTAAAATCTATTCGCAATTAGTGAAGCAACTGCAATAAATCATAATCACTTAAATGAGATTGTCTATGTTTTACAAAAATGTAATAATGATTAATCTAAAAGCACCGATACTTTTTCAATCTATGTGGCCTTTACCGGCTCAATAACCATTACATCCCAATTGATCATGATGACACGTAAATGGAATATCTCTCTAAACCCTATAACATAACACATAATGATGGCCCGAAAATATAACGCGGAAAGACGGTCTACATGGATGGTAAAAATAAAAATAAAAGGTATATATCACTAAAGCTCCCTTAAATACCGGCATTTCCACTCTTGGGGAGAGAGCGGGGTTCCAACTCAAAAGAGTAAGTGGCCACAAAGTAGCGCTTTCAGGGCAAATTCATGGGTCCCTTGGTGCGTGTGTGTTATGTGCTTGTTTTGTAGTGTGCGAGGGGTGTGTTGTGTGGTTAAGTTAGGACTATGACGGAGCCAAAAAAATACCTATTGGCGTTTTCCTCTAATATATATATATATATATAGATAGATAGATAGATAGATATATATATATTAAAGTTTAGTTTACCAGGACCCTAGCGCTATTAAACGTGCTTTGCATTTTACCGGTCCACTATTAAATTAAAACAAGTTCTAACCTAACTCTCATATCAATTTTAAAAAACAAACATAACATAAGTCCATCTTCTCGGCTCATCTTCCTATTCGGAAAAATCCACAATATAATACATTAACTTTAAATTTTAAACCACAAACTTCACAAGGAGAAGGAAAAAATAGGAGCAGATGGTGCAAAGGAGGAAAGAAATAGCAGAAAAAAGCGAGGAAAATGCCTCATTTCAGCAGGGTTATTTCGTCTTGAAATAAGACACGTCATCAACAATCCAGTAGACTAAATGGAAAATTTACGTCGGTACTTTAGTAAAAGATAAGGATAGTTTAATGTATATATTTGTAATTTACAAACTTTAAGGTATTAATGAAAAACGCCAATAATTAATAATTAAGAGTATTTAAGTGAAATTTACCCAAAAATTAAAAAAAAACATTTTTTTTGTTGCAATTCCTAATATATTACATATTTCACATCTTTCTTTTTTTAAATAACTCCCTAAACATTTCTCTAATTACTAAAATCCCCCAACCCCACTCTCTCCACTTCTTTATAAACCCACAACTCCCTTTCTTCTTCCTCAAAAACACTTCAAAAACTTCAAAAAAGAAAATCAAATCAAATCAATGGAAGAAAGCAAGGGCAGCAGCATCAGCACCCTCTCTCCTTCGTCTTCCTCCTTCGACTCTCTCTCGGCCTGCGACCTCGAGTCTCCCTCAACTGTGCTTTTCCCAAAATACCCCTCCTTCTCCCATAGGAGGAAGCCCCCCATGGTGGGCACACGCTTCTCTTTCTTCTCCTCCTCCGACGAGGGGGCCCACCACCACTTCCTCGACTCCTGCCACCTCTGCAAGAAGCCCATCGGCGGCGGCCGCGACATCTTCATGTACAGGTCCCTATTTTTACATCCCTTTCATTTTACCTCTACCCTTTTTTTTAATGGAAGCTATTGGTGTCTGATGAGGGTATTTCTGGGATTTTAGATAAATTAGTGGAGCCCGACAAGGGTATTTTGGGGATTTTACGAAAATTAGTGGAGTCTGGAGAGGGTATTTTGTGGGATTTCACGAGGTATCCGGATGAGAGGACCTCGGTCCTGTTTTCTCCCTGCTATGCAAATACGACGGCCCATGTAAAATAAAACAAGTCGGCACAAAGTAGAATCTAAATTTGTAGAACATGATACAAGCAGAGCATGAGGTCCTAATCTAGGTATCTTATGGATTTCTTGAAAATTAGTCGGTTTGAAGGAGAGCGTGTTTTGGGGATTTATTTGATAATTCGTGGTGTACGATGAGATTCTGGATCGGAATTCCCTAATCCCTTTTTTTCCATGCTATGCAAATCCGATGATCCATATTCTAATTTCCGGTAGAGTCTCTATTGCAGGAAGATAAAAATGGATTATGCACGGTGCATGATGGATGGTGTTAGTGTAATTAGAGATAATTATTTATTTATTTTCAAATCTCAACCATCTATATATCATCTATATATTAGGGCCGGGAGAGGACATGTGGAGAGAAGGAGAGGAGAGGAGAGGAGAGGAGAGTGGATAACCACTTCCACAGTCACATATTTCGCGAATTATTCGGCGAATTCGTGAATAATTCACGAATTTTTGATCAGCCGATTAAATCGGAACGCGTCGAATAATTCATGAATTATTCGAAAAAACATCGAATAATTCATAAAAACAACGAATAATTCACAAAATCAAAACCTAGCGTTTCATATATTAATTTTTGCTCGAAATTCTTCCCGAACATTTTCCGAACACTTGCCGAATTTTTTCCGAATACCCGTCGATTTTTTCCGAATAGTTCTCCGAATCCGAATTTTCGACGTCGCCGAGTTATTCCCGCATCAACCGTTTCTAATTTTTAGCATTAAATGCGGATTCTATGATGATCGTACCCGGTTCATACCCGGTTAAATGAGGATTCTATCCAAAGGCTAGGATTTGCCGGGCAGGTACAAGAAGAGCGGGGGATCCCAATCGAGTCTGAGGTGGGTATTTTGGGGATTTCTTAAAAATTAGTGGAGTCTAACGAGGGTATTTTGGATATTTTGCAGAGGGGACACACCTTTTTGCAGCGAAGAGTGTAGGCAAGAGCAAATCGAAATCGATGAAGCAGACGAGAAGAGAGAAAAGATGTCTAAGAACCAAAGCAAGAACTCTACAAGCCCGTCGAATAGTGAGAAGCTTCATGTGCGGGTATCGGGCACGGTTGTCGCCAGTTGAGATCCCAAACCCGATATAAGATCGGTTTTCTAAACATAAGCTTTCATTTTTATTTTTATTTTTTTTTGGTTTTCTTATGATATGTAAATGATCAATGAAGAATGAAGAGTTTTTGGAATTGAGAGGGGTATTATTGTAAATTTAGGGTATTTTGGGGGCTTTTATGGGTTTTATGTTTTTTTTGGGTGGGTCGTCCGGTCTGTGAAAAAGAAACAGAAGGACGCAAGTTCTGAGACTTTTAATTCGTTTTGTTTTAGTACCCTAAATACTAAAATTGTAAATATATTTTGGTTTCTTAATATTTGCTCAGAAGTTTAGGTGAATAAATTCTATGGTCCCAAAAGAAGACATTATTATTATTATCATTATTATTATTAGTTTATTTTTCTAAGTTTTTCCCCTTTGCTCCAAGCTACTAACATAGCAAGATCATTTGCATGCGTACCATTGCTATAATAGAGTAATACTTTACTTGCCAGCTTGAATTTCTATCACAATGTATCCAAAGACAAAAGAGTGGGATCCATAAGATCTATATACCAGTGTCAAACAAGTGGGCCCATAGTGTTTATCTCCTTTTTTTTTTATAATTAAAACGAATGCTAAGTGGCCTCTAATTTCAGTAAACAACGATATAATGAAACTACATAAAAAAAAGTCTTCCAAAAAAGTTGAAAAGAAAGTGAAAGAAAAATAGTGGATAACACGTCCTCTATAAAAACTAAATACAAGTCCTTTTCTCGTGAAAAGAAAGCAGCAACCTCTTCTCCCACATAAATTGTGCCTCGAAACTGTTTTTGCTTACGGTTGACCTTCTCCGTCCCGTGATTTTTCGTCCGCCAAAACATAGGTAGCTAAATTACACATGCCCGCAACTGAGTTTTCATCCTCTGTAGCCGTCCTTGCTTTTTTCTTGACTCTTTTTGCAGCACCACCTGGCTAGAATTCAGTGTTGGTTTCGGTCACATTTAAAATATTCAATATCGATTTCTTTGAATTGTTAAAATCTCTATTAACCCTAACCAAATATTCCAACAGACAGCAGAAACCATGATTTCCCAATTTCCCAAGTGCCCTCTATCTAACTCAATCTTCTAGTGACTCCAGAGATCACTAAAGATGCCTGCCAGATTTGTAAACCCAAAAAAACATCCAAAACATATCCTAAACACCCTTAGCCAATGGGCACCGAAAAAACAAGTGATTCACTGATTTTGGTTGTGGCTCACATATACCACAATGCATGTGGTCTATCCACTTCCTCTTGCCTAAATTATCTCTCGTCAAGACAACATCATTGAAGCCTACCATAAAAAGACGCAAACTTTTAAAGGTTTTGGAACTTCCAGATATTCAAATCAATTCTCGACTCAACCCCTCTATAATTTAAAATATTCTAGAAGGATTTGACAAAGAAAACCCCACTTGACGACCATTTCCAAGTCGCGACATCTTTGTTCTCTCTCTCCATTGGTTTTCAAGTCTCGAGATAATCAATCAGTAAGCGTCGTTGTCTTCTCTCACCCACCGTCAATTCCCTTTGAAACGTTGGTCATCACTTGTTATCCTTCCATTGGCTTAGAACCGACACCTCTTTATATTTTGGCAACTCAAAAAGCATAGTAAATCTCTCTTGCAAAGTAATATCTCCGCACCAATAATCCCGCCAGAAATTAATCGCACTTCCAGCCCCTATCGTATACGATATACCTTTAAAGAAAGATTCAATTACAGACATAACTCCGTTTTAAAAACCAGACGTCGTCGCTACGTTCTTACTGGGTGCATTTACCGTACCAAGATTATTGCCATAGGCTAAGTTAATGATTTCCACCCACCACTGACCTCCACCACCATTTTCCTAACAGAGCCTTATTCACGTCCTTTAAGTTTTTCACACTCAGCCTTCCTTCATTTTTCGATTTACAAACTTTTCCCCATTCCAATTCTCCAAATACGTCCTTCTCCACAAAAAGTTTCCTTTTAACCTTCCAATCCGGAAGCAGATAAAAGGACATGTAGTATTGTAGTATTGCTGACAGAACCGAATTAAGTAAAATCACCCTCCCACCTATAGATTTACATTGTCCCTTCCAACCATCCAAGCTATCTTGAAGGCCTGTCTATCAGCGGCAACCGGTCTATTTTCTTCAACTTTCCTGCTCTTAGCGGTAAACCTAAAGAATTGACAGGGAAATCCTCTGCCTCGCAATTAAAAATTGAAACAAAAAGTTCTCCCCATACAGACCACTCTCTCAAGCAAATCACCAAGCTCTTATGGAAGTTAATGTTCAATTCTGACCAGAGCTCAAAAGAATATAAGATCCATTTAATCACTGCAGCCTGATTCTCACAAAGCCTCCCAAAAAGCAATGTATCATCAACATACCGCAAATTGATAACATCAGTCCTTGTGCCCCCGGGACCCAGTCACTCTAACAACCTCATGTTCCTACATCTTTGAATCATATGTGCGAGACTATCGGCCATTAAAGTAAAGATGAGCGGTGATAGAGAGTCCCCTTTTCATAGACCACATCTACATCGAAACTCATTTGCATCTTCGCCATTGATACAGATGTTAGCAGATGACGAAGACAGCCATAGCTCGATCCCAAACCTTCACTTGGACGTAAAACCTTTAAGCCTAAACACTATAAGATGCACCTACAATCCACCATATCATACGCTTTCATAAAATCTAATTGCAGAAGGTATCCATCTTTCTCTCTCTTTCGAGAGTCTTGAATAGCCTCATTGGCTATAGCTATACCATTCATGATGTAACGTCCCGCCATGAAACCAGTTTGCATGTCTTTAGTAATATCCCCCTAAACTTTACACAGCCGATTTGTCAATACCTTTGAGATGATCTTGCACGAGCAATTCACCAAGCTTATGGGTCTATAATCCTTAAAGAACCTAGCTTCCCTTTTCTTTTGGATAAGAACCAAAGCAGAGCAATTTAGTCACTCCAAATTGAGTGCATTTTCTTCCATCGCCATAAACAGCCTTAATAGATTACCTTTCACTATCTCCCAAAAGATGCAATAAAACAAAAAAGGGAATCTGTCTGGTCCTAGCACCTTATCCGCTCCCAGCTCCCAAACCGCCATCTTAATTTCCTCCTCTAAAAAGCCCGCGCTCATCTCTTCGTTCTTCTCCCCTGCCAACCTCTCACAATAATTCAAAAACTCTTCATTTAAGTTCAACCTGACCTCCTTAGTCGAACACATTAAGTTTTTATAGTAGCCTAGAACCACCTTCCTTATCTTATCCCTATCAGTTATGACATCTCCGTCGTCTTCAATCATACGGATGAAGTTTGACCTCCTTTTCATACTGGCCATCCAATGAAAATAATTTGTATTTCATCACCTTCTTTCAACCAGTTTTCCTTAGCCCTTTGAATCCAGTCCATCATTTCTTTCATATAAATTTCTTTTAACTCTATCCTCCATAAGTGAAGATATCCATGCTCTCCAAAGGAAAGATATCGATCTTTCTCTTGCTTTTCTAGCTCTTCAATATAACGGACAAGTTCTTCCTTTCTTTGCCTCTCCATTAGCCTTTGTTTCTTATCTCATCTCTACAACACTTGCCTTAGCCTTTGCAATTTCATCACCAAATTACTTGCAGTACCTGCACAAGTCGTGGGGAAAACCCTGTTGAGAATTGACGCTAGGGTCGCAACAATTGCAAAGCAGAATGGCATAACAAAAATTTATAGAAAATATAGCACCAATTCCAAACTCAAGATCATATCAAATACTAGTATTGTAACAAAAACAAGAAAACTAGAGAGGAGTTTAGGTGGCTACAACCTTTGTAGCGTGTCCACCAAATCGTGGAAGATCCATACTAAACTCAGTTGCCATGGAAACGAGCTTGCAGGCCAATCTCCTTGCCGAAAATGATCTGCATCACAGAAAACCCAACTCAAGCTCCAACCTCACTAAAAAATGCTTCAAGTGAAGTAACTTGATCTAATACTTTGCTAATGTATTAGATGAAGAGATGTAGTAGCTCACTTTATTTTTCTCTCTTTTTCTCATTTTCTCTCATCACAAGAGAATGGACTAGAGAACGGAGAAGGAGGAAGAGAGAGAAAAAGAATAGTTGGAATGAGAGGAATTCTTGTAACCATATAAGAATAGAAAAAATATTTTACAATAAAATATTGCACACCATTCCTCCAAGCCCATACCTTGTCTCATGACTCATTTTCATTTTCTTTTTCAGAAAAAGAAAATGGAAATGAGATGTCTCCTTCTAAATGTTCATATATATATATATATATATATATATATATATATATAACGGAGGAAAGAGGCCATAGGAGGGAATTTCCTCCTATGGCATCGAAAAAATACGCCCCCCATCGTGTTTTCAGACGATCAAATCCATCATCTTCATCGTTATCATCTAAGATGTGGGTACGCTAAATTTCATGTGATTCTATAACTTTTTCACCGTTGATTTAGCAATGTAAAAAGTTCTATTGTCGGTAAACCGTTAATTTTGGACCCACTAATTCAACGGTGAAAAGTTGTAGAATCACATGAAATTTGGTGTACCTATATCTTAGATGATAACGATGAACATGATGGGTTCTGATAGTCGGAAAACACGACGGGGGTGTATTTTTTCGACGCCATATGAGGAAATTCCCTCCTATGGCATCTTTTCTCCATTATTCTCTCTCTCTCTCTCTCTATATATATATATATATATATATATGCGACATCTAAAATGTATATCATAGACACAAAGTATATGTATTGTATACATATACTGTATTCATATCATATACAATACAAAAGAAAGAAATATAAAGTGAACATAATACTAGTGTGTGTGTGTATTATTAAATTAATACTTGATTGAATAATCCGGTTTAAAAATAAGCCGGCTAGTATTATCAAATATCCGATTAAAGTACAAGTATCAAATACAAGTATTTAATCGAACTCCCGTACGTATCGCCATACATACACTACATCGTTTCGCTTGAGAACGAAAAACCTCTGTGTGAGACTCTAAAGACTCAATCAATACGCTGGCAGTAGGTTAGAATCATATCCGATTGATCTAGAACACTTTCAGATCAATCTCCTCACGGGTTAACCCACAAACACGTCAGCGGCACTAGCTGTACGTAACGGCTATCCGGGTATTAATCAAAAGAAAAGTTGACAAGAAAGCTCATCCGAATGCAATAAGAGTCTATCAATGATAGTCATCGTACAGTCCGGTCTCTTCGTCAGAGAGTGTCGCATACCGTGTCTGGGGGGTGGAAACTGTCTGACCCTAATAACGCGATAAGTCATACTGATGTCAAGCTCATAACCACTTGAGATACAACTGATAACACTTATCAGTTTATCTCAACCGCCTAAACCTAGGACTTCTGGTTATGGTCAATCAAACACAGCGCGACATAAACTTCCTATACCGGGAAAGACGAATCCCTTCGACCACTTACTGCCTCCATGTGCTTCGGGACTGTACCGAACTAAAACATATTTGCACGCTCTTTAGAGCCGTGGTAGGGTAGTAATTAATGTACAGTGGGAACACACACAAGACACTTGTAAGTCCCTAGTACCCTCGCCGCGGAGGCCGCGGCCGATACGGAAGCGGAAAACAAAAATTATCGAGAAGGCAACTAGAGATTATAACCTAGTGATCGATCTAAACACGAAAACTAGCAAGCAAGCAAACAAGGGTTAGGGAATATTACCTTCAACGTGTATCCGCCCAATCATGGAAGACCCCTCCAAGCTTCTTATATGCCGTCCGAATCGAGCTTGAATGGCGACCGCCCTTGCCGAAGATGATCCACCCGAGGGAATCGATCCAAGCTCCGGTTTCACCTAGTGAAGCGACCGACTCTCCAAGCTCGCTATGAATGGAAAGTGGGAATGTAAGAATTTTCCACTATCTTTTTCTCTCTATTTTGAAACTCAAGAGAGCATCTAAGATGAAGGTGGAGAAGGAGAAGTTGTAGACATGACAAGAAAAATGGCTAAGTGTTGTGTATAGAAAAAGAATCAAAGTAGAAAGAATAATGGCTACTGATTTTTCAACCATACTAGAATAGTAAATCCAAATGATTTTATGAAAATAAAATGAAAGCCATACCTCTCTACCATACTTCTTTACACGTCATCCTCTACCTCATTTTTGATTTTCTTTATAAAGAAAAATCAACAAATGAAGTGTCCATCTTCTAGAATAAATTCCGTATAAATACTGAATACGACCTGATATACGTATCGAAATACATATACGTGTAACCAAATAAAAATACGAATAGCCAAGAAAGAGAAAATGAATAGTGAATAATAATACTAGAATACATATATTAAATATATATATATATATATATATATATATATATAAATTATTAAATCAAAACCTGATTTAATAATCCGGTTTAATCCTAAGCCGCTAGTATTATCAATCGTCCGATTAAAGTCCGTATAGCCTGTACACGTATTTAATCGGACCCCTTGTATGTACCAACATACGTCATTTATATCAACGCCTGAACCGGGAAAACCTCTGTGTGAGAATCTAAAGACTCGACAATACGTTGGCAGTGATTTACTGGATAAATCCAAAAACCACAAACACGTCAGCGACACTAGCTGTACGTAACGGCTACCCAGGTATATATCGAAAGGGAGGTCAACAATCAAGTTCGTTCGTACCCTACTGAGCCTGAATATGACAATCTCCATACAGTCCGGTCTCTTCATCTAAGAGTATCACATATCGGGTCTAGGGGATGGATAACGTCAGACTCCTAATAACCTGATAAGTCGTATCGGAGTCTAAGCTCATCACCAATCGAGAAACTACTGAACTCATATCAGTAAATCTACCGTGGCCACGGATTTAAAGTGATAGCCAACCTAACACAGTGCGACATCGGCTCCTAATACCAAGAAAGACGAATCCCCGACAATCGCTAACTGCCTCCATGTAGCTCGGGATTGTACCCAACTAAAACCTGTTTGCACGACTCCTTTGAGCCATGGTAAGGTAGTAATCAAAGTACAGGGGGAACTCACACGAGACAAATGACGATCTCAGATCAAAATACTAACATGTACTCATGCCACTAAAGAACTTCCATTTGACGATAGATATAATACTATCTAGAAGTTCTCGGCGAGTCCGTCCAGTGTACTCATTTCCAATGAACACCTGTATACTATCTTAGGTGATACAACACCAATGACTTGTGAGACCGGCCACCGCCTCTCGTCGGGATCTCGAAACGTATACACTAGTCTACTCCGGAATATCGATACCTAGTCTTGATACTCTCATGACTAGGGACATTTAAGGATGTGTTTATGGACTACCCAGCTCTCACATATATGATCGCCATCATAATGCTGGTAGTCAAGCAAGAATCCTACGGGTTTCATCATTATATATTAGCGACACGTAATAACAAGTAAAACGTGTACACATTAATGATAAAGACAAACTAGATAGTATACTATCATCTCGAGTAAAATTGTTCTGCCTGTATAGGTCCTCCCTCAATTATCATAATCGCATGCCTGAAATTACAATAATTGCTTTGAGGGCACTATATCCAATAATCTTCCACTTGCACTTAATAATTATTGCGGTATCGCATACCCACATCCCGTGTGCTATCGAATACCCAATTTCTATACTAATCGGTTTCGCAAAGCGTATTTGTGAAACATCCGTGTTCGAGAAATAGCTTTAGTAAGTGGATCCGCTACAAGGTTCCAACTTTCTCTCTCTATATCTCAAATTTGCGGAGATGAACAATCTCCCGAGCTGAGCGACACCCCGCCACAATAATTTGTCTGGATACTTGATGGGACCAAATTCATAAAGGAACAATTTTATCCAACAAACTTCATGGGCTGTATCCTCTATTGAGTCATAACCAGTATCCTGCACCATACTTACCTCAGTATCCCTATTGGAACGCTATCCACTATATAAATCCTCAGAAGAGGCTAAACTCAAAACTTTGACAGTATCTCTGGTATCCAGGTCACCTTAAAAGCCTGAACCGATAATCACCTTCTGGAGGAGGCTGTCATTACCATATACTAAGAACATTCTTTTATGTTCATAATTACTTCTATTTATTTTTCCAGGGTTAGATTAATATCTGCTTATTACAGCAAGTGTATAAGTAACATCTGGTTTTGTACAAGACATTGCATGATCAACTCAATTGCCTGAGCAAATGATATGTCATTCATGCCAGTCTCTCTTCTCATCGGTCTAGAAGATATCTCTTTAGAGAAGGTGACTCCATCACCTGCGGATACACTATCACGCCAGGAGTCGTCCATTTTAAAATACTTTTAAAATGCAGTCTAAGTATCCGGATTGGAACACTTCTCAAATCTAGATCTAAAACCATAGATCTAGTCACCAGAATTCCTGATATATTATCCATATCCAACGTAGAGAAAACACTATGTGACAACCAAAATTTGACCGATTGTAGTATAGGAACATTACTTCCTATCTGGAGTATATCATCCAAATTCCAGGACAGTACTCCCTACACCCTTCTTACTAGGTTCATCTGTTGTTTTGATGAAGTCAATCACCTTGACTTTCACATCAAAACAGATGATCTGTCTCCGCTATGCATACTCTAGTCTACGAATAGACATAAGCAATTTGCACACCTTCTGCTGCTCCCACTGACTACGATAACCCTTTGGCAGAGTCATATACATGTGCATTTCCAAATTCCCATTTGGAAAGACGTTATAGTCATCCACTGCCAGATACCACAGTCATGACTAGCAACAGTGGCAAGTTATATACGTATGGACTTTAACATAAACACTGAAGTAAAAATCTTATCAAAATCCATAACGGGTATTTGATGAGAATATTTACAACAAGTCTAGTCTTATTAGGTTAATACCTTTCCACTTACACAGATCTCTAAGATCTATTTGCTCCTAATGGGTTTTACCCCTTCAGGAGCATCCGGCAAAGTCCAAAATCCATAATTTGGTGAAGTGCATTGAGTCCACTTTGGATATAAAGTATCTGGTCACCTAAAAGTTACCACTTCCTATGACCTGCAGATAACTAGTAGGGTCATCATAACCGTGATGCTGACCTCCCTGTCACCGTCTACGAGAAAACCAAAGTATCTCTCAGGTGGTTGAGGTCACTTACTAAAATCTGCAGAGTAGCTAATGGTTTGTCAAGTCCAATTAAATTCTTAGGTTCTACTAAATTTTCGGTAACCATTTTTGGTTCTGAAATCACTTCCAGTTCTACCATACTTCACTAGTTTCTTTTGCAAAAAAATTAATTTTATAAAAAGGTGGCGAGTCAAGAACAATATAACTATTGATCTTGAAAATAGTAGAAACAAAACCCTAACGAATGCTTGGGATAATCCACAAACTGCCATTACTGAAGCGTGCCTTGAGTTTATCCGGATTCTGCTTTTAAACAGGAACCAGATTACTCCATATCTTAATAACCTCAAGATATGCAACAAATTTATATCCATATAGAATTAAAGACACTAATTTAGATGGAACCGGATTCAAATATCATGCAGTTGTTTCCAGTGCATATCATAAATGGAAAAAGGCCAATACAGTATTACTCATTAAGGAGCGATCCCGCGGATGAGTAACCTGAGAGAGAATCGTATTCTCAATATTACTATGATAGAATACCTAGTATAAGTATCTACATTTTCGATCGCTTCGAAGAATCCTGATATTTTCAACGTATGGTTCTCTACTTTATTCTTATACCTATAAACTTCTCAAAATTTTTGGACCTTGCATTACAATGAATGCGTGTCTAAAACCAGAGAACTCATAGGTAAACCTGAATGAAGTAAGAGTACCATCCCCTTATTCCGAAGGACACCGAACAACATACATTTTCATGTATAAGTCCCAAGAGTATACTAACTCAAATTCCTTGCGTTGTAGGTTGAAACTGTATTTTGGTCGAGAATGTCTTACACCGTTATTCAATACACCCTATCTTATCCTCAACTGATAAAGGTAAATGTTTGGAACACAATTTTCAAAATTTATATATATCACTTTATAGAATAAAGATACAGATACTTCATTTTAAAAATTGATGCATAACAATAGTTATTCGAAACCAAATATTTGCCGTTAGGCAAAACTACGCGATTTAATCCAATATCACCAATTATAACGAATTTCGATATTAAGGATCAAATCATCCATTTCCCAATATTCTACTCCTACTCAGTATCTGTAATGCCGTATGGATATGAGATCCAAATCCGGTAAATATATACCCTGGAGTCAGAATTGATTGGGAAAACAGTTCTCGGTAACAATTACACAGAAAATCTAAAAGATAAACGTTTCAAAGGAATGGCTGGGTATTCCTAGTAATGCCTTTTTCACTATCCAGATTCATGACAGTAATCGCAATTTCCTTTTCTCTCACTTCAATTCCTTTATATGTCTCTACATCTTACCTTCTGTACACCGCACTTAGGCTAATTGGTTTTCTTCTTTCCTTACCTTTCAGCACCAGTCTAAGATTTGGAAGAAGACTTTCCAATAAGTATAATAGGTGTACTCTCCTAATACAAGGAACCGTCGCAACCCTGAGAGAAGGAAAAAGAAAGAGAAAAATACAATCTAAATTCTCCAGAACCAGTGGCCATTCTCGACTGAAATAATTTCTTCGAGTTCATATGTAACTATATGATGGCCATTTCCAAGCAATATGGATTATCGCAGTGATACGGATTGTTCTGGAGAAAAGTAGTAACAACCCTAAACTTTCTGTACATAATTTTTTCAAAAATACAGAAAGGAACACCTAAGCCTGAGCACAAGTTATAAATTTAAATTGCTTTTGAACAGCAAGAAAGCACTTGTAGCTCATTGGTAAAACCTTGCACTGCTGTGACGTAGCTTCTATGATCGAATCCCCCAGCCACATATATTTTTAATAATTTTTCTTTTAATTTTTTAGAAGCTCAAAGGTTTGCACATGCACTGCACGTAAAATAAAAAGTCACAAAATAATCAAACACGAGCAGCGAGGTATACTAAGCGACAGGGACACATGGCATGAATCCAGAGCCCATCCCACCGGATTGGACCGGCGAGATGAACTAGAGGGGCCAGTACCGCCGGGCTAATCCGTAGATAATGCATTGGATTTTTTTCCCCTGGCACCCCTTGGCCTACCCCACTACCCTCATGTTGTTTGTTTACTCTGCAATTATCCAGAGAATTTAAAATCACTATTAAACCAAATTTTAAATGCATTTTAATTCTCCAATTCATTACCTTAAACCCTAATTTTCTCTATAAATACCACACTACATTTCACCCCTCCTTATTCAGAAATCTCATACAAAAACTCTTTAAAATTTCCAAATCCCAAGTTGTACAAGTGGAGTTGGCAAAGGGTAAGGTTCCGGTGACGTCTCGGGAAGAATCCGGCGACGAAACAACTTCCCGACGATTCCAATAGCTTCCTCTATCTCTCCTTTTTATATTCAATCAGTAAGTCCCTTTCATCCTTCTCAGCTTCTAGTCTTAAACATCTTCTTTTCAAAACTCGTCGGAAGCGAAGTTATTCCGACTTCCGACTCTCTTTTCTTTAAAAAAAACACAATTTTCTCTTAAACAATAAATTACCATATCTTCTTATAATGTTTAACAAACATAAATAAACACATTAGAATAAGTTTCATCTCAAAATAATTCGTATTGCAATTTCTATTTCATTTTTATAGTAAAATACTATCATGTTTACATACGACATTGTTTATTCATTTTACCCATAATACCTTTAGAAACTCATGAGGTAAAGACCTATCTCATCACAACACACATTCTTGATATAAAACGATAATTTGTGGAATATTAGTTTGTGGGAAAATACGAGTTTACATTTAAATACCATAAACATTCAAAAACCATTTTCTTTAAAAGTGTATTATTTAATTCCTTGCAAATACGTCTCTACAACCCATTTTAGGGAAACCCGATCGGGATGGTGCGCACATCCTCGGGCCTAGTAGAGCGAGATGCAGACCTCCGCAAGGAGCATTCGATCTCAATGGAATTTTTAATGCAATTTTTAAGAAAAATGTGATTTCTAAATAAGTTCTATTTTTATACATACATACATATATATATATATATATATAAATACTATCAAAATATCTACTTTAAGTATACAATATATATATTCCATGTTTTCTAAATCAAAGGAATCACCAATTTCATGCAACTACCATTACAACTCAACACAATTCCAATATTACACTAAAATACCATATCCCTTTCACCCTTCTAAACTTCTAGTCTAAAACATGTTCTTTTCAAAACTCGTCGAAAGCGGAGTGTTGAAGTCAAAATTTGCACCCCGGTTGACCAAGTCAAAGTCAAGGTCAACCCCAAAGCAGGTGGGCCCAAGCCCAAGCAAGTGGGCCAATGCCCAGGTCGAGCCCGAACACGAAGCGTCCGGCCTTCCGCCATGCCAACAACAAAAATCATGTGACAAATAATTTTTATGTAATTTTTTATGCATGAATGTAAACAAAATGGGCATAAAGCCAAATTTTTGTAAGCCCATGGCTTATATGCAAAATGAAATGGCACATGAGCCATGGGATAGGCAAAATGCCATTTTGTGAAGCCTAAGGAGCTATATGCAAATATGTAAGCCTATAAAAGGCAAAATGACGATGAATAAAAAAAAGACTTTTTCATTCCCCCAAAAACTAGGGTTCTTTGTGCTTCCTGCTCCTTCTCCAAGGTTCTAAACCTTCTCAATTCTTTTGAATTAAATCAAGAGTTTTACTCTTTCTTTTCCAAAGCTAAGTAGTTTTCCACCACAAAACCCACAAAGGGGAACTCAGATCTCCCATCAGATCTCAAAAAGGAGTGATTTTTAAAATCTCCTACTTCTTGATCTTCAAGATCCGGCCAAACAACAGAAGGAAGAAGAAGAACCCCCTTCATCAGCTTCAAAACATCTCAGGAGTTTAACTCCATACATATATACATAACAAATATTTTCTTTCTGAAGCATAGCTTCTGTTTCTTAAGCTAAAAGCCACTTTTTCTCGCCGGCGCTCAAGCGCAGAGCGCCCGCGTGCCGACACGTGGCGCGCTTGCGCTCAAGCGCAAGCACCCGAGCGCAAGTCGCCCATGTGCCGACACGTGGCGCGCTTGCGCTCAAGCGCAAGCGCCCGAGCGCAAGTCACCCATGTGCCGACACGTGGCGCGCTTGAGCTCAAGCGCAAGCGCCCGAGCGCAAGTCGCCCCGGTGCCGACACGTGGTGCGCTTGCGTTCAAGCGCAAGCGCCCGAGCGCAAGTCGCCCCGGTGCCGACACGTGGCGCGCTTGCGCCCAAGCGCAAGCGCTCGAGCGCAAATCTCCCCCGTGCCGACACGTGGCGCGCTTGCGCTCGAGCGCAAATCTCTCCCGTGCCGACACGTGGCGCGCTTGCGCTCGAGCGCAAGCGCAAGCGCTCGAGCGCAAGTCTCCCCCGTGCCGACACATGGCACGCTTGCACTCAAGCGCAGGCGCTCAAGCACAAAGCGCCTACGTGCCGACACGTGGCGCGCTTGCGCTCAAGCGCTCAGCGCTCCAGCGCTCAGCGCTCAAGCGCAGAGCGCCCACGTGCCGACACGTAGCACTCTAGCGCCTGAGTGCACAGCACCTAGGCGCACAGCGCCCAAGGTGCTGCCCCCACACATCCTTTGGATGCCTTTTCCCCTTTCTTTCTTTTATATATATACATATATACATATATACATATATATATACATATGTATACATATTTGCACACACACGTGCTTCACGATACTGTCCCTGTTAGAAAAAAATTTTCTAGCGGGGCGCTGCCCCGCACCCCACAAGGGGTCTGCTAGCCCCCTTGACCCCCAGCCCGCTATCCGGGTAGCGGGAGCCCCGTAAAAACTCTGCGTGGCTCCCGATATATCCAAACCCCCCCTTTCAAAACACAACACACGTACACTGCACATTGAGTTTGCATGACCAGTTTAACCCGTTAATCGGAGGTTCCCTCGCCCCAAAAGCGAGGGGTAATTAACGGCAGCTTAGTCTGCGGCTGCCGGAGATTCGGATCCCCATAATCAATAAATCCCGGCCTACCCCTGGCAGGGGGAATCTGTAGTACGCCTGACAAGCGTGCGCGTATTCCCATCTCAATGGGGTGACGAAAAACACCCTACAGATTCTGGCACGCCCGGTGGGACCAATCTCTCCTCCCATATTTCAGGTTAAACGTTCATGCGAACTCAATCAATATACATACTTATATTTATACTAAAATAATGCTCTTTCATACAGGTTTTCAAGCAATCACTCTCCAACAATGTCTCCAAGGACGATCTCAGCTCTCAGTACGACTCCCGTCTCCTACACGATGAAGATAGACTCCAGGACGGTCCTTCCGGCCAGTCTCGGGCGACAATGGGAGGAGGAGCCGCTACCATTCGGCTCTATTGTGTTCATACCAGTTGGCGCCATCACATCTCCTCAAGCCCCGGTGGCAGACAAACCGGTCTCGAAAGGCAGGAGACTAAATGTGGTGATCTCAAGGGCGCTCCAACCCAAACGCAAATCGGTGTCTGGACGGCTTTCCATGGCCCCAATTGAGGGCAAAGCCATCGGAACAAAAGAAGTTGCCAGACGTCGTGGGCAAGCCCAGGCGATACCTTCGACGGACACGCGGGCAGATGTCTTCTCAAGCATCCCCATCACTCGGCCTATGGCGGCTTCTCGAAGAGCAGAAGCCTGCCAAGCGCTTAAGGCAGAGAAGCTGAGGCAGAAGTGGCTCAGATATAGAGCCAACAAAAAGGTTAGGGATCTGGCCATGTTAAAATTTATGAATTTCCAAAGCCCGGACCGCTCCGCGAAACCAGCTGCCAGTGATGAAAGAATGGCTGAATGTGTTATCCACACTGTCTACATGGCCGGACATGAAGAAACGAACCCTCCTCTTCTTCACAGCCATGGTGATGATACGATTGACGCCACCCAGTATCGGCTCGATCTAAATGATGAAGAGCCCGCTCAGGCCGATAAGCCAGAGGAGCCCGTGGTTCCTACGGAATGGAGCTCAGGCAATAAAGATTACCCGGTTGTCAAAGTCGGAACTACAGAACAAGCATTATTCCAATGGCTTCAAAGGCAATTTCAGGACAGGGATGAGAAGATGGCCGAGGTCTATTCCAAAGTCGACGAGCTGGCAAACATCGTGGCAGATCTCGCGACCCAAGTCGCCCGATTGCAATTACAGCAGAATAAAATTTTGGCTCATGAGCCAGGGATTGGTACCCGGGAGCAGCCAACTGATATCCCTTTCAACCTAAAAGCGGAGCGCCTTCGCGAAAAACGGCCGCAATCAGCCTCCAGTCCCTCCGATACATACGCCGGGGGGGAATCGCCTCTGAAAGAGAAGCTGGAAAAGGTCTATTCCTTCAAGAGGGAAAAGGTCCACAAGATATTCAGGGACGCCCTAAGAAACGGTCTACAACTGCCAGAATCAAAGAGACCGCAAGAAGAGAATATGACCGACGACCCAAAATATTGCCCCTATCACAGGGTGATAGGTCATTCCATTGAGGACTGCTTCGTCTTCAAAGATTGGGTCGAAAGGCAATACAAGACGGGAGAGATAGAACTGTCTAAAGGCGTGTTAGCAAACAGTCAAGCTACGACCGCCGATTTCATGCAAATGGAGACCGAAGCCTTTCGAGAACCTAACCCTCCCAGACATGTGCAGGACGAACCAAAGATTGATCGGCCTCAGGGACCGGCGTCAGTGAGGGCACCTACTCTGATGGAGAGAAGGAAGAAGGTGTACTCCTTTAGGAGGGATGAGGTCCGCGATAGATTCGAGGAAGCCCTGAACAATGGCCTGCAACTGCCTATCCCGAAGAGGCCACATGAAATGAATATGACTGGCAGTCCCATATACTGCCCATACCATAGAGTGCTGAGCCATACCATTGAAGACTGCTGTGTTTTCAAAGATTGGGCAGAGGACCAATATAAGCTTGGAAAAACCTCACAATCCTCGGATGTATCGGCAAGCCACAGAGCTAGGTCATCAACACAGCTCCGCCAAGATCAATGTTCAAGGGGGTGGGATAAGCAAAAAGGACCACCATGTCGTTAAACTGGGAAACAATCGACCACCACGTCATTAAACTGGGAACAGTCGACCTCTAAGTCGTTAAACTGGGAATGTAAAAAACAAATATATATGCATGTGTAAATAAAAAATGTGTAAATAAAAGAAAAAATGAAAAGCCGAAATGATTGGGCAACTCGCAATAAAAATCAGCGAGTAAAAATAAAGATAAAAATAAAGTCGAAATGATTGGGCAACCGCGAATAAATAGCCGAAATGATAGGGCAATCGCGATGATAAAAGCTGAAATGATAGAGCAATCGCGGTAAAACAAAAACAAAAAAAAAAAAACAAGGGCGGATGATGAATTGCTCCTGGCATTATTCCAGTGCAGCAATGCAGACGCCAAACAAAAATCTAGTTTCCCAAAATTCTTCCGGCCCTACGGCTAGTCCCCAAATTGACTGCCGTATACAATCCACGGGCTCAAATAATTCTCAGCATACCCATGCCCCACCGCAACCACCAGTTACGCGGCTGGTCTCCGCCTTGGGAATTATGCTCCATTGAGAAGACCCACTCATGTGTCCTCACGATACATGAGGAGAACAAACCTTTGTGGGATCCTTACGACTCACAAAGGAAAACCACACTTAGGAGTCCTCACGACTCCTAAGGAGAAAATACACCTGCGGGATCCTTACGACTCGCAAGGAGAAAATGCTTTTATGGGACCCTCACGGCCCATAAAATTGAAAAGCCTTAGGTGATAGGGACCTAAACCTGTCTCCTAAGCCATCGCTCCCTAACAGGAAAGGGCAAATGATGAATTGCTCCTGGCACATGTGTTTCAGTGTTAGCAACGCTGATGCCTACCCTAACCCAAAAATACCAAACTCCAATCCAATAGACCACTAAGTCTTTAAACTGGAAACAGATGACCACTGAGTCTTTAAACTGGAAACAGATGACCTCTAAGTCTTTAAACTGGAAACAGATGACCTCTAAGTCTTTAAACTGGAAACATATGACCTCTAAGTCTTTAAACTGGAAACAGATGACCACCAAGTCTTTAAACTGGAAACAGATGACCACCAAGTCTTTAAACTGGAAACAGATGACCTCTAAGTCTTTAAACTGGAAACAGCAGACCACCAAGTCTTTAAACTGGAAACAGATGACCACTAAGTCTTTAAACTGGAAACAGGTGACCTCTAAGTCTTTAAACTGGAAACAGATGACCTCCAAGTCGTTAAACTGGAAGCACCATGACCACCAAGTCGTTAAATTGGAAACAGATGACCTCTAAGTCTTTAAACTGGAAACAGATGACCTCCAAGTCTTTAAACTGGAAACAGATGACCACCAAGTCTTTAAACTGGAAACAGATGACCTCTAAGTCTTTAAACTGGAAACAGCAGACCACCAAGTCTTTAAACTGGAAACAGATGACCTCTAAGTCTTTAAACTGGAAACAGATGACCTCTAAGTCGTTAAACTGGAAACAGCAGACCTCTAAGTCTTTAAACTGGAAACAGATGACCTCTAAGTCTTTAAACTGGAAACAGATGACCTCCAAGTCGTTAAACTGGAAGCACCATGACCACCAAGTCGTTAAACTGGAAACAGATGACCTCTAAGTCGTTAAACTTGAAACATAGACCCCTAAGTCTTTAAACTGGAAACAGATGACCTCTACGTCGTTAAACTGGAAACAGATGACCACCACGTCGTTAAACAGGAAACAGATGACCTCCAAGTCGTTAAACTGGAAATAGATGACCTCCAAGTCGTTAAACTGGAAACAGATGACCTCTAAGTCGTTAAACTGGAAACAGTCGACCTCTAAGTCATTAAACTGGGAACGAGGGAAATCCACTCATGTGTCCTCACGATACATGAGGAGAACAAACCTTTGTGGGATCCTTACGGCTCACGAAGGAAAAACACACTTGGGAGTCCTCACGACTCCTAAGGAGAACATACACCTGCGAGATCCTTACGACTCGTAGGGAGAAAATGCTTTTATGGGACCCCCACGGCCCATAAAATTGAAAAGTCTTAGGTGACAGGGATCTAAACCTGTCTCCTAAGCTATCGCTCTCCAACCCCCAAGTGGCGAATGATGAGTCGCTCCTGGTACCATATTCCAGTGCAACGATGCAGACGCCAACCAAATTCCAAATCCCATACCCCAACGGCGAATGATGAGTCGCTCATGGTACCACATTCCAGTGCAGCGATGCAGACGCCAACAAAGTCCTGAAATTTTTCCGGCCCTACGGTCTGGATCATACATCCTGCAAAACCGTATACAATCCACGGGCGTAAAACAATCCTGATCTCTCAAAGAAAAAAAGAGAACGGTATGTCCACAAGCAAAATGGGCACGGATGAAAACCCGAAAGGGCTCCGTGAGTAAAAACAGCAGGACTGCCGGCGAGTTTGTGAAAACCCGAAAGAGGGCAAACTCGTAAAAGAAAAAAAAAGAAATGAAATGCACTCGCAAAGTCCTCTCGACTTTGTGAGGAGAAAATTCCCGCGTGAGATCCCTACGACTCACAAAGGAGCGACACACTTAGGAGTCCCCACGACTCCGAAGGAGAAAATACATCTACGGGATCCTTATGACCCGTAGGGAGAAAATGCTTTGTGCCCTTACGGCTCACAAAATGGAAAAGCCTTAGGTGACATGGATCTAAACCTGTCTCCTAAGCCACCAATTCCCAAATCCTCTCGGGGCACATGATGAGTTGCTCCTGGCATTATTCCAGTGCAGCAATGCAGATGCCAAACAAAAAAAACCAATTCCCAAATCCTCTCATGGCAGACGATGATTCACTCCTGGTACCATATTCCAGTATAGCGATACTGATATCAACTCAAGTCAAACAAATCAAACCAACCAATTCCAACATCGACCTCTGCGTCAAACATCGACACTCCGCCTCGGGAAAACGTCGACCAGCGACACTCTGTGCCGGGGGCACGTCTACCAAATCGCTCAGGATCAGAGCGTCGACCGTCTATGTCGCAAAAAGGGCAGTGCAGGCTCCCGCAAATTGGGAACCCAAATCGCTCCGGATCAGAGCGTCGACCGTCTATGTCGCAAAAAGGGCAGTGCAGGCTCCCGCAAATTGGGAACCCAAATCGCTCCGGATCAGAGCGTCGACCGTCTATGTCGCAAAAAGGGCAGTGCAGGCTCCCGCAAATTGGGAACCCAAATCGCTCCGGAACAGAGCGTCGACCGTCTATGTCGCAAAAAGGGCAGTGCAGGCTCCCGCAAATTGGGAACCCAAATCGTTCCGGAACAGAGCGTCGACCGTCTATGTCGCAAAATGGGCAGTGCAGGCTCCCGCAAATTGGGAACTCAAATCGCTCCGGATCAGAGCATCGACCGTCTATGTTGCAAAAAGGGCAGTGCAGGCGCCCGCAAATTGGGAACCCAAATCGCTCCGGATCAGAGCGTCGACCGTCTATATCGCAAAAAGGGCAGTACAGGCTCCCGCAAATTGGGAACCCAAATCGCTCCGGAACAGAGCGTCGACCGTCTATGTCGCAAAAAGGGCAGTGCAGGCTCCCGCAAATTGGGAACCCAAATCGCTCCGGATCAGAGCGTCGACCGTCTATGTCGCAAAAAGGGCAGTGCAGGCTCCCGCAAATTGGGAACCCAAATCGCTCCGGAACAGAGCGTCGACCGTCTATGTCGGAAAAAGGGCAGTGCAGGCTCCCGCAAATTGGGAACCCAAATCGCTCCGGATCAGAGCGTCGACCGTCTATGTCGCAAAAAGGGCAGTGCAGGCTCCCGCAAATTGGGAACCCAAATCGCTCCGGATCAGAGCGTCGACCGTCTATGTCGCAAAAAGGGCAGTGCAGGCTCCCGCTAATTGGGAACCCAAATCGCTCCGGATCAGAGCGTCGACCGTCTATGTCGCAAAAAGGGCAGTGTAGGCTACTGCAAATTGGGAACCCAAATCACTCCGGATCAGAGCGTCGACCGTCTATGTCGCAAAAAGGGCAGTGCAGGCTCCCGCAAATTGGGAACCCAAATCGCTCCGGATCAAAGCGTCGACCGTCCAGGGCAGTGCAGGCTTCCTACAAAGCAGGAACCAGATCACTCCGGGTCAGGGAAACGTCTACCACGGACACTCCGTCTCGGAGACGCGCCAAGCGTCGACCGTCCACGTCGTAAAAAGGGCAGTGCATCCCAAAGAGTGGAAAACAAGGCAAGTCGCCTCCACGTGAAAGATAATCCATCAATTTCATGCACACGACTCACATATGTGGTGTGCATTTATTGATGGGGGGCACTTTGTTGAAGTCAAAATTTGCACCCCGGTTTACCAAGTCAAAGTCAAGGTCAACCCCAAGCCAGGTGGGCCTAAGCCCAAGCAAGTGGGCCAATGCCCAGGTCGAGCCCGAACACGAAGCGTCCGGCCTTCCGCCATGCCAACAACAAAAATCATGCGACAAATAATTTTTATGTAATTTTTTATGCATGAATGTAAACAAAATGGGCATAAAGCCAAATTTTTGTAAGCCTATGGCTTATATACAAAATGAAATGGCACATGAGCCATGGGATAGGAAAAATGCCATTTTGTGAAGCCTAAGGAGCTATATGCAAATATGTAAGCCTATAAAAGGCAAAATGATGATGAATAAAAAAAAGACTTTTTCATTCCCCCAAAAACTAGGGTTCTTTGTGCCTCCTGCTCCTTCTCCAAGGTTCTAAACATTCTCAATTCTTTTGAATTAAATCAAGAGTTTTACTCTTTCTTTTCTGAAGCTAAGTAGTTTTCCACCACAAAACCCACAAAGGGGAACTCAGATCTCCCATCAGATCTCAAAAAGGAGTGATTTTTAAAATCTCTTACTTCTTGATCTTCAAGATCCGGCCAAACAACAGAAGGAAGAAGAAGAACCCCCTTCATCAGCTTCAAAACATCTCAGGAGTTTAACTCCATACATATATACATAACAAATATTTTTTTTCTGAAGCATAGCTTCTGTTTCTTAGGCAAAAAGCCACTTTTTCTCGCCGGCGCTCAAGCGCAGAGCGCCCGTGTGCCGACACGTGGCGCGCTTGCGCTCAAGCACAAGCGCCCGAGCGCAAGTCGCCCATGTGCCGACACGTGGCGCGCTTGCGCTCAAGCGCAAGTGCCCGAGCGCAAGTCGCCCCGGTGCCGACACGTGGCGCGCTTGCGTTCAAGCGCAAGCGCTCGAGCGCAAGTCGCCCCGGTGCCGACACGTGGCGCGCTTGCGCCCAAGCGCAAGCTCTCGAGCGCAAATCTCCCCCGTGCCGACACGTGGCGCGCTTGCGCTCAAGCGCACGCGCTCGAGCGCAAGTCTCCTCCATGCCGACACGTGGCACGCTTGCGCTCAAGCGCAGGCGTTCAAGCGCAAAGCGCCTACGTGCCGACACGAGGCGCGTTTGCGCTCAAGCGCAGAGCGCCCACGTGCCGACACGTAGCACTCTAGCGCCTGAGCGCACAGCACCTAGGCGCACAGCGCCCAAGGTGCTGCCCCCACACATCTTTTGGATGCCTTTTCCCCTTTCTTTCTTTTATATATATACATATATACATATATATATACATATGTATACATATTTGCACACACACGTGCTCCACGACACTGTCCCTGTTAGAAAAAAAATTTCTAACGGGGCGCTGCCCCGCACCCCGCAAGGGGGCTGTTAGCCCCCTTGACCCCCAGCCCGCTATCCGGGTAGCGGGACCCCCGTAAAAACTCTGCGTGGCTCCCGATATATCCAAACCCCCCCTTTCAAAACACAACACACGTACACTGCACATTGAGTTCGCATGACCAGTTTAACCCGTTAATCGGAGGTTCCCTCGCCCCAAAAGCGATGGGTAATTAACGGCAGCTTAGTCCGCGGCTGCCGGAGATTCGGATCCCCACAATCAATAAACCCCGGCCTACCCCTGGCAGGGGGAATCTGTAGTACGCCTGACAAGCGCGCACGTATTCCCATCTCAATGGGGTGACGAAAAACACCCTACACGGAGTTATTCCGACTTCCGACTCTCTTTTCTTTAAAAAAACACAATTTTCTCTTAAACAATAAATTACCATATCTTCTTATAATATTTAACAAATATAAATAAACACATTAGAACAAGCTTCATCTCAAAATAATTCGTATTGTAATTTCTATTTCACTTTTACAGTAAAATACTATCATGTTTATATACGACATTGTTTATTCATTTTACCCATAATACCTTTAGAAACTCATGATGTAAAGACCTACCTCATTACAATACACATTCTTGATATAGCACGATAATTTGTGGAACATTAGTTTGTGGGAAAATACAAGTTTACATTTAAATACCATAATCATTCAAAAACCGTTTTCTTTAAAAGTGTATTATTTAATTCCTTGCAAATACGCCTCTACAATCCATTTTGGAGAACCCCGATCGGGATGGTGCGGGTTATCGCACATTCTCGGGCCTAGTAGAGTGAGATGCAGACCTTCGCAAGGAGCATTCGATCTCGATAGAATTTTTAATACAATTTTTAAGAAAAATGCGATTTCTAAATAAGTTACACACACACACACACACTATCAAAATATCTACTTTAAATGTACAATATATATATTTCATGTTTTCTAAATCAAAGGAATCACCAATTTCATGAAACTACCATTACAACTCAATACAATTCCAATATTATATTAAAATACCATATACAATGAAATCTAGGTTATATCCATCAGAATATTTCACTTTATAAAAAAATTATAATTATAAAAACCCTAAAGACGATAATTAAATACTTGAGGTTTATTTTGAAAATATATCAAAACTATTTTTCATAAAAGCCCCTCAACTTATATTAATTTACAATAAGGACCCTAGTAAACATAGGTTTAAGCGGGACCAGTTCTCTTGAGTCTCAGGGAGCCGGAGAATATGGGTGCTTGCCTATCTAAGGTAGACAACCTAAAAACGGTGTTATCAATACGGTAATTGTCTTTGAAAAAGACACAAATCCTGCCGTCCATGTGCAGCAGTTACCGATAACATCAAAACTAATTCAGGACTTCAACTTCTTTTAAATTGTCTGACTAAGACAGAGTCTCCGTCTAATATGAAATCAATCTGAATTGAATTCAATTCAAGTATAACTAAAATACAACATGAATCCATTTATACCAGAATTCAATATATATTAACATGACATGACTTGAACTGAACCATGGATATACTCTGTTTACATGACTATCCATTTATATCCATTCCATTTACATGATATCATAGTTTCGGCAAGTCGCATACAACTATTCATTTCAACAATACAAATAATACAATAAGACATTACGGGGTTTTTAAAGGGGTAGACTGGTACGGAACATGTTAAAGGTGGCACAAGATGGTCATTAAAAGACGTATCTATACATCCATGCCGTTATTCCATGGTTTTATCGACGGAGCCTTGTACTATGGGTTACCAAATTCCACGATGTAAGTTGGACTTCTCTCATATACACTGGCATATTCTGTATCAAGCTGCAAATAACCGTGTTACCATTAAAATCAAACATTATTAGTTATACTCTCTTATCTGTCTACTCTATTTCTATCTCTCTTTGGGACTTACTGAGCGATCGTTCGCTAACGACATTCCTTCTCTTTTCTTTTTTTGGAATATTGTCAGGAGGACCCGACTCTGAGGATCTCGAGACCAGCCAGGAGCACTTGGAGCAGACCACTGAGTAGCACGGCCATTAGACTTTACTTGTACTTACTTTTCATTTAGTTCATGCCATTGTTTAGGCATTGCTTTCCATTCTTGTATTTACATTTTCAGTTGTATTGTAAAAAAATGTTTAATAAATAAAAGTTGTTCGTTTACATCTCTTGTCATTTTTCTTGTGTACATTTATTATATTGCTTAGATACGCTTAGCGTGTTTACTTTTGAGTAAATACGTCGCGTGACCCGTCACGTATCCTTACCCGTACACTGGGAAGCAGGGCGTGACAAAAGCAAAGGGAAAGTAGGAGTAGCAGGGATATTTGCGACTTTGTCATGTATCTTGATAATTCAAAACCAAAGTATGTAGGAAGGTTCAGTTAACTTGGTTAATGAGTTTTAGGTAAGGTAAGTCATGGGTCACTGTAACCAGAGAGAGAGAAAAGAAACACTCAGTATGCACTCTATCAAGATTAGATTGGTTAATAACTTTATCTAATCAGGATGGTTCTCACCGTTTCCTCGAATTCTCCTCCAAATCCTAAAAAGAGAACTAGTCGAGATCATCTACACCTTACAAGTTCGCTAACCGTTCAGCCAGGCCAGTGTTGGTACTCCGAGGGAGATCCCCCGTGCTTTCACTCGGACCCAATTAATAACCCCGTTTTTGCAGAGGCGTAATCTCGTCAACAATTTCTAGACATCTAATAGGTTAGCTAATTGTGAAGTGAAAATCTCCCGAGGAGTAAAACCTACTCATCAGTGGAAATCGGGACCCAACTATAATTATGTAATAACTTTGATGGAAGCCGACCAAAATCAACACACTTCAGAAGGTATGCGCAAACTCGGCAAGTTTCCTTTATATTTAAAACTCCCGATATAGTTTTTGCCCCAAGCGCTAATGACCTTGACAAAGGTCAAAATATCATAAGTGGCAAGTCAAGTCAACCTGTCATTGTCCTGATTAATCTAGACCCATTCGTCCAAGCCCTTGACGAAGGTCAAAACAACTGTACACATGTCCTATATTAATGCATCTATCTATGCAACAGACAAGTATCCCTTAACTACCAAACACTATGCCTTAGCGAAGGTCAAAACACAACATGAATACCAGTTATACCCATCTGAAACGACGGGGGGCTACGGCTAGTTTAGGTGAAAAACCATTAACGTAATGAACTTGATATCGTTGAAGGAACTCGAGTAGCTTTGAAAATGGAGTGGTTTAGGCTCCGTATTTTAAAACTAGTAAAATAAACTTTTTCTTAAGAACGAACTCCCCGTGAAGAGATCAAGGCTTTTTCCTCACAGAACGAGGTGCAAGATATTCCTAACCGAATACCTCTATACAAAGCAAAAGAATATGACAGCTATTTTGAAAAGAAACGAGTAGTTTTAAAAATTGGTTCCGACAATATCAAATTGGTTTGTTTTCCTTGCATTAAACATATAATGCGATCCCATAATATTTAGTTTCTAAGCCACGCCAGAAATAACCAAAACAGCATGCTTTTATATACCATCCGCATTTGCCACGGGGTCCCGGGTCTTCACCGTAAAGTTACTTAACTTATGGCAGGACGAGGACAGGGCTAGCGCGGATGCAAAACACATAGAAGCATCTACTATATATATATATATATATATATATATATATATATCAACATCGCAGGCAGATAATAGTCATCACAGGCAGATAAAATTATCACATGCATGCAAACAACAATATGGAATAGCCGATAAACTAGGAGCCCCGCGATTCATTTGGGCCATAAATGAGATACGACATTCCTCGGTCGTGTGAATAGCCCGTACAAAGTCGATCCTAGACCCCTACGAGTGCGGCAAACCACCTACCAATTCTAAAAACTGGGTAAGACGCCCTCAATAAAATGAGTCGATCACCCATAGCTTTCTAGAATCCGGTAACTTGTGCACCCCTCCGTGGGTCGATCTTATAACCCCTACAAGTGCGGCGACCAACATGTCAATTTTAGAGCGAGACGGCCCAGTCTCAACTCAATGAGATGGTTACTTGTCGCACTTTAGAACCCGACTACTTGAGCACTTCTCCTGGGTTAATTCTAGTATAGAAATAAAATATATACAATGGAGACATCGACCGCATCCTGGTCGAGCCCCAATAAAAGAATATAGATAATACGGAAACGGCGGCCACATGTTGGAGCTCGTCCCGAACAAATGAATACAACAAAGTAAATCAAAACTTGTTAGTGATATATGCCTTAGAGGCCATTATTGTATCATACTAGTTTGTATATTATATTTGAGAAATACACGGATATAGTAACAGTCTTGCTCGAAATGGTAGTATGCTACCTGATTTGTTTCTATCTCAATATGTGCATGTGTTTCTTTTAGCATATCGCTTATACATATTGGTAGAGCCCTTAAGATCTTTGCTTGATTACCAGCGTGGTGATGACAATCACACTAGTGGGGGATAGGTAGTCTATAAGCACATCCTTATACAGGTCCCTAGTTATAGGATTATCGAAACGGGGCATCGATACTCCAAAGTGCACTAGTGATATGCTTCTCATCCCAACAGGGGAGATGGTCTGTCCCACAGCCATTAGTACGTCGTACTGGAGATAGTATGCAGGTGTTCATTGGGTTATGAGTACACTGGACAGGACTTATAGGGAGCCGCTGGTGGGTATTATACCTATCGTCGGGTAGCAGTTCTCATATGACATGAGTACAGCTTATTCCGTCGACTTGACACTGCTATTTCACCTCGAGTGTGTTCCCACTGTTCTTAGATTACTACCATACCACAGCTCAAAAGAGTCATGCAAACAAGTAGTAGTTGGGTGCAGTCCCGAAGCACTTGGAGGCAGTGGCGGTTAGATAGGATTCGTCTCTCCCGGTATTGGGGGTTGATATCACGCTGTGTTCAGAAAGCCATTACACAAAGTCCCGGGCCAGGGCAAGCGAGATTTACCGGTAGGTACTCCAGTAGTTTCTCGAGGTGTTTTAGGCTACACTCCGACATGACTTATTGCCTTATTAGGGGTCTGACGGTTAACGCCCCCTATGCCCGATATGCGATACTCTTAGATGAATAGACCGAACTGTACGAAGATTGTCACAAATAGGCTCAGTAGGAGTTCGGATGAGTTTGCTCATCGGCCTTCTTATCAACAGATACCTGGGTAGCCGTTACATGCAGCTAGTACCGCTGATGGATTGTGGTTAAACCCACTACTAGCGTAGTGTCGAGTCTTTAGAGTCCCACACAGAAGGTTTCCCTGTATCAGGAAAAAGATGTAAAGGCCGTATAGTTTTACGGCAGAGCTTCGATCATATACGTATACTTGTGCACGTATGATGTTCGGGTGTATAATACCAGTGGGCTTTGATTTAAGCCGGATCCTAGTATTATATTGTTTGATTATTTTTGTCTCTTTGTATTCGTATTTTTCGGAATACGGATACAGGTATGTATATACGGATGATGGGCATTCTTGTAATTTACTCAAGATTGCTTCTAGAAGAAGACACCTCATTTTGTATTTAATCTTTTGATTAAAAGATAAATGAGGTCGAGGATTTCATTAAATGAGGCATGGCTCTTAAGTGACTCATGGGGTGACGCATGAGGGTGACTCACTATGTGATATTTTGAAGCATGCTAGATATTTTGTGGTTGCATTATTGGTATGCATTATCCATCACAAATGGGATCCATCTTACTCTAATGTTCTAGCTTCACTCTCTTTTCCTCAAGCTCCCCTTCTTCTTCCTCATACCCTTCATGTCTCATGTGTTGAGAAACCTAGGGTATTTAGAGACAAAGTAATCTATCTACACTCTTTACATCATCTAGGACATTTAGTTTAGCGAACTAGGGGCCTTAGTTACCTCGGATTTTAGGTTGGAGCTCGGACTATAGACTCTCGGGTGGATCGTCTTTGACTTGAGAGGACCGACGAGGAGGCCCGATCCGTGTACGATCCAAGGAGCCTATGACGAGGAGGAAGACAGCAGGAAGAACCGAAGGACATGATACTGTAAGGTATAACATTCTTTCCGAGTAGTTAACCTCATACAGTTTTGCTTGTTAGGGTTTAGTATCGATCCTGGAGTTCAAGTCGGTGTTGCGAAACCCGTAAAAATCGTTTTTTGCATATTCCACCTCCCTGCGAACTCGCGGGGTACGCGACATCGACTTACAGTGGTATCAGAGCCTACTAAACCTTAACTAACAGTTTAAACAACATGTAAAACTACAAAATCGGAATAACTCCGAAACATCGAAACGTAGATTCAAGTTTTTTTCAAATTTTTCGAAGGCTCTAAATTTTTTTTAAAACAATTGCAGAGTGCTCTATTACTTGTTGATTAAACACCCTAGAAAAACGAGCCCAAATGAACAAGTTTTGGCCTGCCACAGAGGGGATTTTCCCGGCCTCGCCGGTTGAATTATGAGATTTGGACTTTAGGTTTTTTACAGTGTTCTTGTTACTTGGATTTAGGTTTCAAGTGCTGTTTGTTTTTGCTAAGATTGCATATACAGTTTTAACGTCGTTTGACATGTTTATGTTGTTATATGTGTTCGTAAGCTTCCGCTAATTTCTATATGTCGGTTAGTTGGGGGTTGCACATATCTGTGTTGGTTTGTGTATATGGAATATTGGATCGTCGTAGATGAATAGCCAGGGGTTGTGAGAAGAGAGTTTTCTTTCATTCATTCGATGTAAATTGTAAAGTGATGTAATATTATTTTGCGGGGCACATCCGGGTTGAGGTTGTAGCCACCGTTGTATTATTTCTTTTACTATTCTCTGCTCCTAGGATAGACCTAAGGTGGATGTTTACCACCAAATTCTCCGTAGTCGAATTTGGGGGCAGATACTATTTGGTTTTATCTGTCCACCTCTCCAAGGATGCCAAGTTAATTTATGGCACCGTGTATCAGAGGTTTAGAAAGACGCGGCCGTTGTAGTAGACTTCATCAGATTTTCCCTCGTTTGTGAGGGTTTTTTGATTGTGGGGACGCTCTTCACTGCAGGCGCAAGCACCTGCAGTTAATTACGCTACCGTATCGCGGTAACCACTTTCTCCTTCTTCAGATGTTCACTTCGTGTCGTGTGTGTTTGTTTTGTTTTTGGTTGCTCGTGGATTGTATACGGAGACTAATTTATGTGGTCGCCCGTAGGGCGTGGATTAGTCCAAATCCGTATTTTCTTAGATTTGGGTTTGGCTGATTTAAGGATCGTTAACCTAGTTTGAGATTAAGATCAACTTAAATGTTTGTTAAGAATACGTTAGTCCAATTTTAGACTAAGATCTACTCAACGGGATTTAGGATCATTTAGATCCAACGAAAGAGCATTTGGGCTCTATCGTCTTAGTTTAGGGACGTTACGGTCCATTGGTCTTAGGGACATCATAGTCCATAGAGTTTAAGGACATTATAGTCTACAGTTTAAAGACGTCATAGTCTATAGAGTTTAGTTTAGGGACGTTGCGGTCTATGGGGTTTAAGGACATCATAGTCTATGAGTTTAAGGACCTCATAGTCCATAGTTTAAAAACGTCATAGTCTATAAGGTTTTAGTTTGACAGTTTGGGGATGCGCCAAAAGTTTTTGGTTATTGGGACCCTCCATCTCTCGGAAGACGTTGAAGAATTACAACGACATGTATCAGAGGTGTGGAGAGATGTACTCTCGAACCAATGTCCCGACTGGGGGGGGGGATGGGATGAACACCAGTTTAGATGCCATCTGTTGGGAGCTCATTAGCTATCTTTGGGACTGAGATCGGTTTTGGAGACCCTGAGCATGAGGAGATCAATTGATGGTCCTCGGGAAATTTGGTCTGAGTTTGGTTAATATTAGCCTTTCATAGTGTTCAACACTAGTATATGTTCAGCGCTCACGTGCTCCCACATGAGGCACTTGAAGTAGTGTTAAACACTAGAGAATTTGAGGCGCTGTTTATTTGGGTTTATTCTCTTGTTCTTTTCTGAGCGCTAAGAGCTATTGGGTCACGTGAGATCACGTGAGGCGCCCAAAAAAATAGAAACTACCTTTGATTTATTCCCTTTTTTCTTTGTAAGTTCTAAGCACTACTTTGGGGTCATGTGGGATCACGTGAGCCAATCTAGGTTACCTCTTTTGTTCATTAAAGGTGCCCATGTGGGAGTACGTGATCGGTTGTTATCATGTTGGGTGCCAATCCTTTTACGTGCATGGAGATTCTGAGTTTCGAGACTTTCAAGCTCACTGTTTTGTAAGAATTAAATTCTTAGGACTTAGTGTTTCTCTTAGGTTTGGGATCTGCATGGCAGAATCTCCCCGATGAGAATTGAATTCTCAACTTGTAGAGAGATCTGCTTCTGCAGATCTTTCACTATAAGAAAGAACTAAGTTCTTATATGAAGGGTTAAACCCTTGTTTTATCAGAGGAATTAAATTCCTATATACTTCTTGGGAGAATTAAATTCTCTGAAATTAGATCTCCCCTTAGGTTTTGGATCTGCATGGCAGAATCTTCCCGATGAGAATTAAATTCTCAACTTGTGGGGAGATCTGCTTCTGCAGATCTCAACCAGAGGAAGAACTAAGTTCTTTTAGTTAAACTCTTATGGAGGTAAAAAAGAGATGAGATATTCTCTGTGTTTTGTTCCTTCTCTTACCTTGGGTTTTTCTTTCCGTTCTCTCTTTAATTTAAAGTTTATGGAGGGGGTTCTTTCTTTTCTTCTTCTCTTTTTGGTTCCTATTTATAGAAGAAAGAAAAGAATCAATTTGTTCAGAAAATATCTTATTAAGAGATTTTGATTGATTTTATAATTAACCAAAATGATCTTTTGGATCAATCGGTGAATTTTATTCACCGTTGGATTTTTAATCCAAGGATTTCTATTTTAGAGAAGATATTTCTCACAAGATTAGGAAAATATTTCCCTATATAGAATCTTCTTCTGTAAATTGGTGATTTTTAATCACCATTGGATTTTTAATCCAACGACGCTCTGCTTTGCAGAGCGCAATCATTCTTGTTTAGAAAGATCCAAGGAAATGTTTTCCAAATAGGGCTTTGATCCCTTTTATTTTAGAATTTAATTCTATCGGTTCAGAAGGCATAGGAGCCCATCACGTGTAGCACGTGACCCCACAAAGTTAAGCCCATTAAAGAGCATCACGTACTATCACGTGAATTTTTCTGGCCAATTGTTTGATTTTAGAAGACGCTTATATACTTTGTATATAGAGGTCACGTGTCTGCACGTGAGGCTCAGTTTCAGCCTTGTTTTGTCAAGCGCAGTGCCTATCACGTGTGGACACATGATGCTCCATTTGGGGACTTTTCCCATTGCTTTTTATATTTATTATTCAGTTTTCATGAGAGAATAAATGCCCCTACAGCTTTGTTCTCACGTGGTTGCATGTGAGTGCAACGCTGTCACCTTTACAGCCGTTGGATTGCCTAGGGAAACGGGGAGGTGAACCGCCTTTGTCACGTCTTATAAATGTAAGGGTTTGGTTCCTTAGGCAGCCACTGTTTCTTTCATCTTCTTTCTTCTTCATTTTCTTTGAGAATTTAATTCTCCTACTCAGAGCTTGATTCTCTGCCATTGTAATTCCAGAGTTAAACTCTGTCAAAAAGAAACTCTTTTTAGGTAAAGATCTTGCACATCAGAAAGGAAAAAAACCTTTCTTTTTGAACAAAAATTTCTGGATGTTAAATCCATTATGAGAGCTTTGCTTTCCTCTGCAACCCATCCACTTAGGGATCCAAAGATGTGATCTTTGAGCAGTAAACCTCCATATCTCGAGCATTCCCCTCTGATTTTTGAGGATTCACGGGATTTTGTTTCTCATATATTGTTTATGAGTTCTTAGAATTTAATTCCATCACATACAAGGAATTTAATTCCTCTAGCGAAGAGCTTAGCTCTGAAAGATCAAAAGGACCCTTCGGGAGTTTTATTCTTTGGTGTTCTTGAAAATCTTCTCATAGGGTTTTACCCTTATTTGCACAAATTTGAATTTGTTGCGTGCTTAACAGAACTTGTTTTCCCAAGAATTTGTTTGAATTCTAATGTCTGTTTAATGGGGATCTTCTTGATCAGTTTGATCACTAAACTCTCACTGATTTTTCTTTTCAGACACTATGGCCGCTCATCTGTACGATCTTGACGAAATTATTTCTTATGAAGACATTCGCGCACAAGGCCGTTGCCAAAACCAGGAGTTTACAAACGCCCGGTGATGAGATTATGAGTTGCTTTAATGAATACAACGGTCGACTGCTTTCTCGTCGCTCTGCTCTTTTGAAGCTCGTTGTGAGAGCGATTTGGGAAGCACTTCCAGGATTTTATGAAGCCATGCCGCTTAAGGCATTGGACGATACCGAAGACAAGGTGCACTCAATATATCTGATGGGCCTGATCTCGAAGAAGCGGCGAGATAATCTCGTTGATATCTTGCATCAAATTTTTCAACAGACGACGATAATCTCTGCCTATCAGAGGACGAATGACATCAGTGAGGATCATGATGCTTGCATTCGTGAGAGGATGCATACGAGAATGGTCAGAGAGGCCAGAAGTATTTTAGACGGCCTTACTTCTGAATTTCTCAATCCATGTCCCGGATTTAATGTTTTACCATTGTAAACATTTCCTTTTATTTTTACACCATGTATAAGTTCTTAGAGTATAAATGACAAAACTTCATGTTTACCCTTCTTTCTTTTTATGTTTACATGTGTTCTGTATGTGGTGTTGTTATATTGATGTTAGTGTTCACGTGTTTTGCGCAGGAGGCACCGCTGGAGATTTTAATCCTGCACTAGCGCCTGTGCTCACGTGTTATGCACGTGGGGTGCCGTTTTAGTTTTCAAAAGGGATCAAGTTTGGCGCTCATGTGCCATGCGCGTGAGGCTCTGCTGATGAGGCCATTTCATCTTCCTACTCTGATTCCAATGAGTCACTTCTTTCATTTCCCATGCTCTCCTCTTTTCCTAGGCTTTGGGAATAGTTCCACCATGCACAACATTTTCTGTGCATAGCATTGAATGCTCTATTATATAACCTGAAGCCGTGTCTTTCTTCTTCTCTAAAGAGAAAACCATTTAGACCTTAGGGTAATCATCTTGAGAAAAAAAAGCAAAGGTTATGGGTTGCAACCGCCCTCAAGCTCGTCGGCAACCATGAGAGGTGCTCATTGAGGAGATTATTCCTCGCTTTGTCGCACGGCTAGTAGACCCTCTTTTTACCGACGCTCAGTGTGACGCGGTGATGTATGAGCTCCTGACTCGTAGGGGCTCTCCTCTTCCTATGGGCTCCATTTGGCTCCGGATGATCTTTCTATTCGTGCTTGCTGATATCCCCCCTCATCCGACGGAGATGACTCCGGCGATTCTTGATATGGCAGAGGACAAAATTGAGTGTTTTCATGAGGCACACTTAATTACCCAGCCTATGAGGAATCGTTCAGTTTATTTACTGAGTTAAATAAGGGCCCAACGGGCCAACATGTTCGCTTTCGTTGATGAGTACAGTGCTAATCGGTAGGGAGCAACTCCTCGCGAAAACCGTCGCTTCGACATGTTGGAGAAGGCAAAGAGGGAATTGGAGAACTTTATATTTTGTTTTGTTAACCCCTGTATCTCTGATCCCATATTTGGTGATCTTTTTCCCGTAGAGTAGTATATTTAAATCGATGTATTTCTCTTATTATTGACTGTTGAATACTTTCTGTTGAATTTTTCTGTTCGTCATATATTCGTACGTGCATCCCGTCTGTATATATGAGCTTTATATTTTATCCTTAAGAATTTTCTTTAAGCGTGAACACTATCGTCGTGTTGCCCGCAAATCAGCGTGTTTTGGATACCATTCCTATTTAAACAGGCATATAGTCGCGAATACACGCTTAATGAGGTGTATACCAAAGACTCTCCTTATTGCCTTACATAGCGCATGGTTTATGCATGTTTTGAATTGAGTACTGTCGTCGAGTGGGGGCTTAATCGGAAGTTTTCGGAGAGGGAGTTAGCTTCGAATGCTTTGGGGAAACTTCAAGCTCAACTCGCTACATATGAACTTTGGCGGGCGCTTCAAGAAGCTACCACGGAGGTGGTAGCTCTTGATAAAACCGTTATCTTTACCAGCGAGATGGTTGAAACTCACAAAGTTGCTGAAAAGGAGCTTGAGAGTCGGTTTGCCTCGTATCAAGCTCAACTGTCTCAGGCGGAGACCCATCTCGTAGCAGTAACAAAACTTGAAGCCGAGGCCCAGCGGAAGAAGGATGAACTGACAAATTTATTACACCGTCCGCCGGCTTAAAGAGCTTTTTTGTATATTCTCCTTTTCTTGTATTCACTCCTAAATGAGAGAATATTTTGATTCTTTTATGCAATGTACCTTGTATTCATTTGGATTCATAAATAAAAGACATATTTTGTTTTACAGTGTTGTGTCCTTTTTAGCAAATGCGTTTTGTAGATAGTCTATCTTGATCTCCTTGCAGGACGGCGACGGCTTAGGAAACAGGTTCAGATCTTTCGCCTAAGACATTTCAACTTTATGAACTGTGGGGGTCTCATAAAGACTTTTCTCCCTACGAGTCGAGATGATCTCGTAGGTGTAATTTCTCCTTAGGAATTGTGAGGATTCCTAAGTGTGCATTTTCCCTCGAGAGTCGTAAGGATGTCACAAGAAAATTTTTCCCTTTTACAAGTCGAGAGAACTCGTAAATGGTTGTTTCCCTCCTTGTCAAGATTCGACTTTGGAGAGTGTGGCCCATGAATAGTATACAATGGCCAATCTTGGGCCGACTTGCAGGGTCCCAATGCTTAGAAAACAGGTCTTTATTCCCATTGTCTAAGGCTTTCCTCTACGAGTCGAGATGAATCGAGGGATTATTGGTTGACTGGCTCCGCTTTCTGCGGTGTCAGGGTTAACGTGCTCCGCTTTCTGCGGTGTCGGGGTTGACGTTCTCCACTTTCTGCGGTGTCGGGTTTGACGTGCTCCGCTTTCTGCGGTGTCGGGGTTGACTTTCTCCGCTTTCTGTGGTGTCGGGGTTGACTGTCTCTGCATTCTACGGTGTCGGGGTTGGCTTTCTATGGTGTTAGGGTTGACTTTCTCCGCTTTCTACGGTGTCGGGGTTGACCTTATCCGCTTTCTACGATGTCGGGGTTGACTTTATCCGCTTTCTACGGTGTCGAGGTTGACTTTCTCCGTTTTCTACGGTGCCGGGGTTGACTTTCTCCATTTTCTACGGTGCCGGGTTGACTTTCTCTATTTTCTACGGTGTCGGGGTTGACTCTAGGTTTCTTACGGTGTCGAGGTTGACTCTAGGTTTTCTGTGAACCGTAGTGTCTTAGAACTAGGGATTGTGTCGTAGCTCTGATTGGTGTTGCTGCGTCTGTATCGTGGTGGAATGAGGAAGAACGCCGTTACTGATCTCTAGGCTGTAGATGTTTCCGTTGAGATCTGGAACTAGGGAATTTGCCATGGCTCCGTTTCGTTGTGACCCTAAGGTCGATTGTTGCCCTGTCATTTCGGCTATTTCATATGCATTTACAGCTCGCTGACTTTTTGCTGGGAGTATAGAACTTGGAATCTGATGCCAATCTTAGCAACAACATCACTGCGACTGGAATGTTGCCAGGAGCGACTCATCATTTGCCGTGAAATGACTTATAATTTGATACCGATTTAGGCATCAGCATCGCTACCACTGGGACATTGCCAGGTGCGAATCATCGTTTGCCTCTGTCGATATCGAACAAATGTGGCTTAGCAAACAGGGTTAGGATCCTGTCGACTAAGGCTTTTGACTTCATAAGCCGTAAGGGTCTCATCAAGATGTTTCTCCCTACGAGTCGTGAGGATCTCGTAGGTGCATTTTCTTCTTAGAAATCGTGAGGACTTCTAAGTGGTGTTTTCTCTTATAAGTCATAAGGATCTCATAAGAATATTTTCTCCTTATAAGTCGAAAGGACTTACAAGTGTCTGTTCACCAAACAGGGGGATTTCACGCCATTGGCGGAATTTGGTGGGGGAGACGTTTATTTGTGCCCGTGGATTGTATACAAGGGTCAATATTGAACCGTTTATAGGGCAGTCTGGGAAATATGATGGCTTAAGAACAGGATCAGATCCCTGTAGTTTAAGGCTTTTGAATCTTATGAGCCGTGAGGGTCTTATAAGAAGGTTCTCCTTACGAGTCGTGAGGATCCTGTAAGTGTAATTTCTCCTTAGGAATCGTGGGGATCCCTAAGTGTGTTGCTCCCTTGTGAGTTGTAAGAATCTCACGCAGGTATTTTCTCCTTACAAGGTCAAGAGGACCTTGCAAGTGTGTATGAATTTTTTTACGAGTTTGCGCCCTTGCGGGTTTTCACAAACATCGCCGGTAGCCTTGCTGCTTTTACTCACGGAGCCCTTTCGGGTTTTCATCCGTGCCCATTTTGCTTATGGACGTACCTTTTTTTTGCGTCAGCCCTAGGATTCTGCGGTTTGTTGTGGTTTAAAGACGTGTCGGTCCGTTGCTAGTTTCAGGACGTTTCGGTCCGTCGCTAGTTTCAGAACGTTTCGGTCCGTTGTTAGTTTAAGGACATTTCGGTCCGTTGTTAGTTTAAGAACGTTTTGGTCCGTAGCTAGTTTCAGGACGTTTCGGTCCATTGTTAGTTTAGGGACGTTTCGGCCCGTGGCACGTTTTTGAGGCGAGGTTTCGCCGGATACTAATTATAGAGTTTGGGCTTAGGAAGATAACGAGCGGACATAGGCATCGTCATCTATCGTTGACCTAAGCCATAACTCGTCAGGCGTAGTATTTTTTTAGAAACCGACCGTTTATTTGGCCTGAAAGGTCTTTCGCCATGCATATCCATAAGTAGATAGACCCTCTTTGGTAGACCTTGTCTATGATGTGTGGGCCTTCATAGTTCGGCTCGAATTTTCCCCGTTTGGCATGATTGGGGATCATAGGTCTCTTGACCACTAGCATGAGTTCGCCTTGGCGGAATGTTCTCGGCCTAGTTAATCTTTTGTATGAGCGCGTCATCTTTGCTTTGTAAGCCTCCAGGTTTTGCTGCACCATGAGACGAGTTTCATCGAGGGCATCGAGCTAATCAAGCTGAAAATGAGCATTCTCTTCGTCTGTTAGCTCATAATGAACCGCCACTCGTAGAGAGGGTAGCTCTATCTCCAAGGGAAGTACTGCTTCCGTGCCGAATACCAATGCAAATGGCGTTGTATTTGTGGCCGTTTTGAACGTAATCCGGTAAGCCCAGAGAGCTTCATGCAGTCTCTCGTGCTAGTCCTTCTTATTTTTGGACATCGCCTTATTTATGATCTTCGTCAAGGTTTTGTTGAAAGCTTCAGCTAGGCCGTTAGCTCGGGGATTATAGACCAAAGAGTATCTTCAGTCTATATTATGCTGCTGTGCGAAGCGGCTGATTTTGTGACTTCTGTAGGCCGGCCCGTTATCGAAGATAATCAGTCGTGGAGTACCGAACCGATAGATGACGTGTGTCTTAAAGAAATGGAGGATGTTCTCCGTCTTCACTTCTTTCAGCGATATCGCTTCTGCCCACTTGGAGAAGTAATCATTTGTCGCCAATATGAACCGATGTCCTTTGGATGACGCTGGTTCGATAGGACCAACTATGTCGGTTCCCCACATTTCGAACGGCCAGCTAGCTACTGTTAGGTGTAGCGGGTTTGGATGCTGGTGGATGAAGTCCCCATGAATTTGGCACGAGTGGCACTGCTTCGTGTATTCGAGACAATCCTGAATCATCGTGGGCCAATAGTAGTCCATTCTTTTGATCTTCAGCTTCATCTTTGGCCCAGCTTGATGAGAACCGCAGAGTCCGTCGTGAGTTTCTTGGACGACTCTCCGTACTTCTTCTGGTCCCAGGCATCTTAGCCACAGGGAGTCGAACGATCTCTTATACAGAGTATCATTGATGAAGGCAAAAGACAGAACTCTTTTCATGAGCTGATGTCTTGAGGATGCATCTTCAGGTGTTCGACGGCATTTGAAGTAGTCTATAAAGACTTCTCTCCAATCCTTAGCCTTTTCTTGGTCTTCTATTTATAGGGCTGTTTGCTTGGTCGCTTCCTTTTCTTCGGACGACTTCGGAGATATTTCTCGCTGGTGCAAGAACCCGACGGCTTTGTACAACGATCCTTACGTCATCGAGGTTTTCGTCAGCCTGTTCTTTTGCGAGTTTGGCTAATACGTCCGCCTTGCTATTTTCTATACGTGGTATGCTTTCCAGAATGTAGGAGGGAATTTGAGTTAGCAGTTGATGCACTCTCTCGCCGTGCTTTACCAACTCTGGTTTGCTGTTTGATAGTCGCCGTTTACTTGACTAACGACCAGCTGGGAGTCTCCGTATATGAGGAGGTTTTTGATTCCCATGTCGACTGCGATCTCAAGACCTGCTATCAAAGCTTCATATTCTGCTTCGTTATTTGTCCTTGGCTCTGTCAAGGAAAAGGCAAAGTGCATTATCCCTCCTTGTGGAGTTACGAAGATAAGGCCTACCCAAGATTTGATCATGGGGGAGCTGTGCTTTCGCTTCTTCAGGGAAGATGCCCCATCTAAGTAGAGTTCCCATTGGGTATCACTCCCTCCTCTCTTCCTGTCGATTGTGTCAAACACATGCTCGTCTGGCAATTCGCAATTTAGGGGTGAATCGGTAGGTATCGGATACTCAGCGAGGAAGTCGGCGATGGCCTGGCCTTTCACTGCCTTGAGAGATCAGTATGTTATCGAGAATTCCATTAAGAGTAGGCCCATATAGCGAGTCGTCTCGTTAGTATGGCCCTTGACATCAAGTACTTGAGAGGATCCACTTTTGATATGAGATGGACCTCATGCGCCAACGCATAGTGTCTGAGCTTCGTTATCGTGAAGATTAACGCCAGGCAGTGTTTTTCGATGGGGGAGTAGTTGTTTTCTGCCCCCAGGAGAACTAGACTCAAATAGTAAAGGGCTCTATCTTTCCCTTGGTCATTCTCCTATGACCATAGCGCGCCTAAAGAACCTTCAAGGGCTGTTGTGTACAGGATGAGGGGCTTTCTCTTGACCGGAGCGGTTAGTACCAGCGGATTCTGCAGATATTGCTTGATTTCGTCCAGTGCGCTTTGGCATTTGCGATCCCAGACGAACGGGGTCCCCTTCTTCATCAGGTGACTGTAGGGACGGCATTTGCCGAAGAGGTTAGCTATGAACCGCAGGATATACGCGAGCTTTCCTTGGAGAGACCGCAGTTGCTTGAGAGTTCTTGGCGGAGGCATCTCCATAATCGCTTTGATTTTTGACGGGTCTATTTCGATGCCCCTGTGTCGTAAACGAATCCTAGAAATTTGCCTGAGGAAACTTCGAACGTGCATTTCAAAGGGTTCATCTTCAGGTTGTATTTCCGAAGGCACTGGAACACGATCTTCAGATGCTCCCAATGCTCCTTGTACGATTTGCTTTTCACAACGAGGTCGTCGATATAGCATTCGACGATTTCATGTATGAGGTCATCGAAAATCTTCATCATGGCCCTCTGATAGGTGGCGCCGGCGTTCTTCAGACTGAAAGGCATCACTTTGTAGCAGAATATTCCCAGAGGAGTCCGGAGGGCAGTATGCTTCTGGTTTTCGGGATGCATCTTTATATGATTGTACTCCGATGATCAGTCCATGAAGGAGAAGACTTCGTGAGTGGAAGTGTTATCTATCATCCGCTTGGTAATAGGTACTGGGAATTCATCTTTCGGACAAGCTTTGTTGAGGTCCCGAAAGTCCACGCAGATGTGCATCGTCCCATTTTTCTTCATCACTGGAACAATGCTGGCGATCCAGTCGGGGTACTGAACTTCTTGGATGAAGCCGGAGTCGATTAGCTTCTTTACTTCGGCGTTGATGCTCATTTCAAGTTCGAGCCTCATGCTTCTTGGTGCTTGTTTGACTGGTTTGACGTCCGGAGATATCGCCAATTTATGCACAGCTATTTCTGGATCTAACCCCGCAATCTCGGAATAATTCCATGCGAAGTAGTCCTTATACTGAATGAGCACATCTTTTAACGTAGCCACCTGTTGTTTAGAGAGCAGCTCACTGACGAACGTTGGCCGCAGGTCATTTGCCGTCCCCAAGTCGATTTTCCTTAGGTTGTCCGCAGTAGTATGTATTCCATCTTCCAACTCTTTTGGCGCCGGTAGGAATTCTGAGATCAACTCTTCTTCATACTCATTATTGAAGCACCAAGAGAGGTCATCCATGTTCTCGGGTGCTCCTTCTTCTGACAACGTTATCACGTGATAGGTACGAGATCGTTTCGAGGACCGATGTTGGTCTGGTTCTACTCTCGCCATATACGTTGCTTTTGGCACATGCTTTTGCGGTGGGGCTACCCTCCAATTGTTGGATAGAGCGAATCTGCCGAGTTGATATTGGTCTTCGACCCAGTTTTTGAAGGTGAAACGGTCTTCAAAAGGATGTCCGATTACTTGATGATAGGAGCAGTAATCCGGGTGATGAACCTCGTTTTCTTGATCGGGGTGCCGAGACTCCGGGAGTGTCATCATCTGGTGTTTTATGACAAGGTCAAAGATTCTCTTTGTCTTGTCTTAAGGGAAAAAGTATGCTCGACCCATTTTTTTCTTAAGAGACGGATTCCGGCTGACCTTTTCTTGATCGCATGGCCTTTTGGATTCGTTTTGCCGTTGCCGAACGTTTTTTCCGTTCATTAACTTGTTTTTGTCTCTGTGTTGGGTCTTTTTCTTATCTTGGGAATGCATGGCGGGCTGACGGCAGAGGGCATTTGTTTCCTGATTTAAAATCAGGAAAACCTACGGAGGAGGCATCACGTGCTAGCACGTGACCATCGGTCACGTGTTGGCACGTGACATCTAAAAGCAGCGGCACGAAGCACTTCCATTCCCTGATTAAAAGTCAAGAAGAAGCTCCGGAAGAAGCATCAAGTGCTAGCACGTGACCAGCGATCACGCGTTGACATGTGATGGATAAGCAGCGGCAAAGAACAGAGCGCAGAAGGAAGGGAAGCCCATTCCGGGGGGGTCACGTGCGCACACGTGACCAACGGCCACGTGGCCACACGTGACCGGCCTCAAGAGCCTTATTTCTATGACAGAATTAAATTCTGAGAAAAGATCTCTCAAGTCTTTCCGAAGTGGAAAAGATTATTTGGAACCGTTGGATTAAATATCTAAGGGTGATTAAATATCACCAATTTATGGAAAAATATCAGACTTGGAAAGATTTCCCCTTAAAATCTAACCGAAATAACAAAGATATATCTTTGGATTTAAAATCCAATGGTGAATAAAATTCACCTAATAATCAAAAGGTCCAGATGAATGATAAATATAAATCAAATCTCTCAATAAACAAATCAAATCTTTCAATTAAAGATTCACTAAAAACTGATTAATTCTCTTCATTCTCCTATAAATAGGATCCAGGAGAGGGAGAGAGATATACACACACACAGAGAGAGAGATAGAGCTTTGAGATTTTGGAAGAAATTGATCTCCTGCAAAAGAAAATCCTAGGTAAGAGAGGAGAGGATTGAAAAGAGAATTTAATTCTCAAAAGAGTTTAACTCTTGGAAAAAGAAAAGAACTTAGTTCTTTCTCTGGTGGAGGATCTGCAAAGTGCACATCTTCCCATGAATTGAGAATTTAATTCTCATTGGGTTGAGATCCTGCCATGCAGATCTAAAACACGGAGGAGGAACTGAGTTTTGAGAATTTAATTCTCACAGAATTATAGAAATTTAATTCCTTTGAGATAAAATTAGGGTTTAACCCTATGTCATAGGAATTTAATTCCTTCAAAATGGACAGAACCAGGGTTTAACCCTAATTGAGAACTTAATTCTCTCAAAATCACAAGAATTTAATTCCCTTAAAAAAAGAAGAAATTAGGGTTTCACCCTATGCTAGAATTTAATTCTTTACATACATGAGAAATTTAATTCCTACAGAAAAGAAATTAGGGTTTAACCCTATCTAAGAATATAATTCTTCAGAAGAAAACAGGAATTTAATTCCTCTAAAGTTTAGTGCTAGGGTTTAACCCTATGAAGAATTTAATTCTTAAAAAAATAAACACATCTTCAAACAGGCAAAGAAACAGGGTCACGTGCTACCACGTGACCCCTGTAAAGATCCATAGAGAAGAACTTTGAGGCAACGCCTCACGTGCTCCACGTGACCCCTGTAAAGATCCAAAGAAAAGAAGCTCTGGGGCGCCCTCACGTGTCACCACGTGACCCCTAATGAACATTCTAACAGATCAAAGCGTGAGCCCCCATCACGTGCCCACACGTGATGGCCTTCAGAATTAAAAGTGTCAAACACTTATCTGTAGAACAAAATGAAGAGGATCTGGCCCCACCTTTTGGATGCCATCACGTGCCCCCACATGATCTCTTCTCTTACAATATTTAACATCAAACTGATGATCTACTCCCAGTGTTTAACACTGATTCCCATAGTGTTTAACACTAGTTTGAAAACTCCATTTCCAGTGTTTAACACTGATTTTCTTAGTGTTCAACACTAATTTGGAAAATTCTGCTCCCAGAGTTTAACACTGATTTCCTTAGTGTTTAATACTAATTTGAAATCATTGTTCCCAGTGTTTAACACTGATTTGCCTTAGTGTTTAACACTAATTTGAAAACTCTGGTCCCAGTGTTCAACAATGATTATCTTTTAGTGTTTAACACTAACTTGTTAGTCTTATTCCCATTGTTCAACACTGTTGGTCTCTAATGTTCAACACTAGCGGTCTCTAATGTTCAACACTAGCTTTAACCCAATTGGCTAAATTTCTAGAGGCAAAGCCTCTCCTTCAATGGACCAATAGAGGGCCAATATCCTAAACATGATTGGACTTAGCCCAAGCTGGCCATAAGTCCTCAATTCAGACTTAACTGAGCCAATGAGCTCATAATATAATTAATTGGTCTTGTTTCCAAATTGGACTACAGATCACTTAATCCACCTTGGTTTAAGGGTACATCTCTTAACTCCTTTGATACTTGGTATTGTAATTCCTCAACGTCTTCAAAGAGGTGACGGGTCCCGATGACCACACATTGATACGGACTGTGGGGTCCTTAAACTCATGGACTATGAGGTCCTTAACCTTGACCGTGATGTCTTAAAACTAACATCGGACTGTGGAGTCCTTAAACCCATGGACTATGAGGTCCTTAACCTTGACCGTGATGTCTTAAAACTAACATCGGTCTGTGGAGTCCTTAAATCCACGGACTACGACGTCCTTAACCTTTACCGTGATGTCTTAAAACTAACATTGGACTATGGAGTCCTTAAATCCACGGACTACGACGTCCTTAACCTTGACCGCAACGTCTTAAAAATAACATTGGACCGCAATGTCCTTAAACTACCTATTGACCGCAATGCCACTAAACTAAACAACAGGGCTCCCCTAATTGCTCTCTTGTTGGATCTAAACGATTCCGTTAAGATGATCTTAGTCTAAAACTAGACTAACGTATCCTTAACAAACGTTTAAGTCGATCTTAGTCTCAAACGAGGCTAACGTATCCTTAAACCCAAACCCCCAAACCCAAATCTAAGATAATACGGATTTGGACTAGTCCACGCCCTACGGGCGACGACATAACTCAGTCTCCGTATACAATCCACGGGCAACCAAAAACAAAATAAACACACACGACACGAAGTGAAATTTCTGGAGAAGGAGAAAGTTGTTACCGCGGTGCGGTAGCGTAATTAATTGCAGGGGCTTGCGCCTGCAGGGAAGAGCGTCCCCACAATCAAAAACCCCTCAAACGAGAGGGAATCTGACGAAGTCTGCTACATCGGCCGCATCCATTTAAACCTCCGATACACGGTTCCATAAATCAACTTGGCATCTTCGGAGAGGTGGACGGATATCACCTATTAGCATCTTCCTCGAATTTCAGGAAAGCCGTCAGTCGCGCCGTCTATTCGGAGACGAACAGATTCTGGCACGCCCGGTGGGACCTTTTCCTCTTTCCACTCCACACTTCGTGTGTCGTCATTCACGAACCAATCGCGGTTCGCTAATGGTTTCCCTTGGGTTTCGAAGTACTAATATTTGGCGTTTCGTTTGCCGCAGAAAGCAAAAGGATCAATGGCTGACAACTGCTCGAACTGCGCCAACTGCAAATGCAACCGACGCTCCGCCTCATCTGGAGGTGTAGCATATGGACCGAAGGCTGCATCCCTATTCACTATGCCTGTGGAGCAAGTGACCCAAGCTACTACCGGTCTATTCTTTGGGACCATGCTCCCGCCGGTAAACGTTAACATCCCAATGCCCATACCGGAAGTGTCAAAGAAGTCGACCTTCGATCGACTTGCTACACCCACGGCCCCTCTCAACGGGTCGTCCAATTCTTCAGTCTTCGCCAGACTGAGTCTGAACTCCAAAAGGCCCGCCAAAAAGCCCATGATACCTGAGAAGGCTATCCCAAAGAAGGCAGCAGCTCCCAAAGTCGTCAAGGCGACTTCTACTGCCAGAGAGTCGGTCTTCGCAAGACTGGCTGTCCCAGCTTCCGCTCCGGTTCGAAGGTCTATTTTTGACAGATTGGATACCGCCACCCAAAAGACGTCAGTCTTTAAGAGGCTGACACTGGCAATAGCCCTTCCCCGGAACAGGGGGCAAGACGCAGCCGTCGCTGAATCAATCCCAACAACCCGTCATGCCCGACGTCGCCACTGGCGCCGGATAAGGAAGACTGGGGGAAACTCCCCCTCCGGACTAACTCCACCAGCTCCAACGGTGGAAATTGAGGCTGCTGTTCCAACCGGGAACGGCTTCGAGCTGCTGAACAGGATACGCAGAAATTCGCCAACTGCGGTTCTCAAAATATCCCCTCCACCTGCGGAGGACGTTACAGAAGCGAAGCCGGAACAGCCTCCTCAACGGCTGTCCTCCAAGATTTATAAGGTCTGGCGACGGGTCCAAAACTCAGTAATCGACCAAGATCACTCTCGTCAACAGAAAAGGGCGAAAGTGCAGGAAGAAAAGAACCGTCACGTCAAACCACAAAGGATGACAACCGCTTGGGTGCCCATTGCAACGGCTCCCTCCGCGTCGACTACTCAAAAGAGAAGAAGGCCGGAGAAAGTCCCCACTTCTGCAGCAAATATCGAGGACAAGAAGCCAAAACGCCCTAAATCTGGGGGCATGATGGCGTATACTGTGTACATGGCGTCGGGGAAGGAAGACAGCCGTGCGTCTACAGGTCATAGACCGCTTACACGGTCAGTGACCAAAGCTCAGGAGCAACAGCAGAAGCTCCAGAAAATGATGATCGCAATGGCCGCGCTTACTGGGCCAAAAGAAAGCCCCGAAGCATCCTCGGACCAGCGACAAGAGCAGGAAACCGACGCTGAGTTCCTTCGGAGGATATTGGGAAAGAAAGATAAAGAGGCTGCGGAACAAGCAGCCAATATAAAGCAAATAGCCCACTTATTTCACGACATGGTTGGGATGATGATTCAACAAGAGCCCCCTACTGAAGATCCTCCAATCGTTCTTGAAGACGACAGGGGAGAAACGAAAAATCCTCCACCCGCTCTGTCAACAGCCAAGGAGGAGACAATCTCCAAGGCTGACCGGGACGAATACATAGCCCAACAGATACGCGTTCACCAGGCGACTGAGGCAGCTGGTCAAGTTGTCAGGACAGGAAGACCATATCCGAGCTGGTATGACCAGATCAAATACCCGCCGGGCTACACAATACCAAAATTCCATGTCTATAAGGGGACAGGCAATCCCCATCAGCATGTGGCCCAATTCAGGGCGCTTTATGGCAACACTGGTGGCGACGATAAGCTCTTGCTTCGCTAATTCGTCGACAGCTTATCAGAAACAGCGTTCGAGTGGTATTCCGAGCTCCCGAATGATTCCATCAAGACGTTCGCTGAAATGGAGTTACTATTCACTCAGCGATTTGCAAGCGCCAGTGAACGTACCCCGATAACGGCATTGATTAATGCCAGGGTGAAACCGGGTGAGACGTGGGTCCAGTACGCTATACGCTGGCGAAACTTGTGGTCAAAATGCGAACAACGCATTGAGGAAGCGCTTGCGGTGGGCATGTTCGTAGGTACGCTAGATCCTCATGCAACTATCTCACAGTTCATGATGTTCTTCAAACCAACCACGTTCCAGGCTCTGATCGACAAGTTGGCCCAGATGGACCAGATGGGTCACAGACCGTCTCCCCCGAAGCCAGAACCTCGGAATGACAAGGGTAAAGGGAAGGCAACATTCGTTGCGAACGCTCAGCAGCAACCCAGTGCCCCAAAGCTGGCGGATCAACTGGAAGAAAGACGGCGATATTACAATGAGAGAATGAAGCGCCCCTACTCATTCCCACGGGATAAGACGAAAAGGCTATTTGAGCTGGCAATGCACAACAAGCTTATCAACTTGCCAAACCCGAGGCGGCCGCCGCAACCCAGTGAGGTGAACAACCCCAACTACTGTCCTTACCATCAAACGGTAAGCCATCCGATCGAGGATTGTTTCGTCTTCAAAGGATGGATTGAAGACCAATACCTACAGGGTAAGTTTGCGCTGTCCGAGAAGTGGAAAGTGAACCCGCCACAACCTCACACTGCTAAGAAGATGGACACACCGGGGGCAACTTGTTCTTTCATTGAAGAAGCCCCATGGGAAATCGTGCTTTCAGCAAAAACTAAAAGAATGCTGAACGAGCTCCAGACATGCCCGGCAGTCAGGTGGAAGAACCCGCTGGAACCTCAGGTCATTGAAGGGATGCTAAAGCCGCACCCAACTCCGAAGATTAGTGGTGATAGCCCGAACACTCGCAACCAGCCGTCGAGATCTTCAAAGAAAAAGAAGAAAATATCCAAGAAGCCCGTGAAGCCTGGAGACAAGCGCACGGACTTGCAGAAATAGATTGACGCGCTGGAGGAATACAATCAAAAGGCGCGGACTCCCATCACACTCCAAGAGTTCCTCAACCACGTCTTTCGGGAGGAAGATGAGGGGGAGAGTTCGTCGGATGAGTCCGAGGGATACGTGGCGAGTTGTAATGTGATCTCCCACTCGTTTACCGACGATGAAAAAACTCCTGGCACTAAGAAACTGGGGGCAGAGCCTGAGCCAAAACTTATATGGCTGACAGATAAAACGATCGACGCCTTTCTAGACGAGATTCGTTTGAAAAGTAAAGCCGATCGGGAGCGTGAGACGGCCGCATCAGAAGGAGCCAAACGCAAGCGACTAAACGAAAAAGTCGAAGCACTCCCGCCAGATCAAAAGACATCCGATGCGGATAAAAACATATTCAAGACGAGGAAAATGTTTGCCAAAGCCATGTCAATGGGAATGAAGCTACCACCCTCGGAAGAAAACACGTTTAATGGGGCGGAAAGACACCCTAATTACTTCTCGTACCATCGGAAGATTTCACACCCTATTGAGGAGTGCGACGCCTTTAAGACATGGTGGCAGGGATATATTGCTCATCGACAACATTTTAAACGAATGAAACGCAGAACTCGTCGGGAGCGGAGAAGTACGACCGAAGGACGCAAAAGAACTACCAGTAACTGTTACACGGTCAACGCCGGGAGATCGTAAGTGCTCACATTCGGGAGCGATTCTGACGAGGAAACGGCTCTTAGCCCTCTCTTTAAAGAGTCCGCCTCGGGAAAAGAAGAAGAACCAAAAGCCTGCGAAAACATTCAGCTGCGCAATCGCATGCTTCCGGAAAAGAATCTCGGATCCACAACTAGAAAAGATAAGGGAAAGGAAAAAGTCACCGAGGATATCGCCTTAGATGACCAAGTCATGAAAGAGTTGACTGCCAAGGGTCCTCCCAGGAAGGGTAAGGTGGATTACAACATCCTGGCACACCTGAGGAAGCTACCCTCTCAGCTCAGCATTCTCGATGCCCTCTTGTTATCAAAGGAAGCGAGAGATTCATTAATCAAGGCGCTACAAGAGCCCGAGCAATTCCAGGCCTTCCTCGCCGAAGAAAGGATGAAGGATGAACTAGAAGAAGTGCACACGGCCGATATCACTTTCGGTGACGAAGACCTGCTCCTTAGGACTTGCGACCACAACCGTCCCCTATACGTCTCTGGATATTGCCACGATATCAGGATAGGCAAGATCCTGGTTGATAATGGGTCCTCCGTCAATCTCCTTAATGTTCGGGTATTGAAGGAAATCTGCATGAGCATGCAGCACCTCGCTCGTGACAAAATTACCATCTCCGGTTTCGACACCCAGTCGTCACGGACCCTTGGATCTGTAATACTAATATTGCGCTTCGGACTGCTCGTCACCGACATTAAGTTTCACGTCATTGACGCCAAGACCTGCTACAATGCCTTGCTCTGTCGTCCTTGGCTACACGAGTACAACATCATCCCTTCTACGTAACATCAGTGTATGAAGCATTTCAAGGATGGTCTCGAATACACCGTAACAAGGGATCTGAACCCGTTCTTCGTAAACGAAGTCCGCAAATACGAAGATGCAAACTACTTTTTGCCAGATTTCGAGGATACAGAGAGGTGCCGCAAACCGGAGAACAAAGCCGCCGCCGCCATTCCTGTTTTCGGGAGTGACACCGAAGATGAAGAAGAGATAGTTTATGCAGGGCCATCTCGACGCAACAACCCGGGACCGTCCGCCCCCATATTGATTTTCGGAAGTGACTCGGAAGATGAGGTTAATGTTGTGTTCTCCAGTCGGCCACCAATACACGAACTCCTTGGTGATGATCGGAGTTCGCAGATCACCATGATTCCTCGGGAGCACTACAAAGACCTGGATGCACTTGAAGCTCATAGCGTGCATGAGTTGCGGACATTTTACGTCCCTCCCAGTCGAAAAGGCGAAAAGGCAATCCTGTTCTATCGATCCTCGGAAACAAGAGTGGAGAAAGAGATCTGGCATGGCGCGGATTCTACACTTGACAAGCTTTAACCCATCCGTTTGCCTAGATACTACACAAACGGACTAAAAAGGCTATTGAAGCGCCAAGGGATACCCTTAAAACAGACTATTCGACAAGCTCGATTCTATAACAGGATTTGGGATGTCCCTGGGACTCAGCGCAAATTGCCCAATAGGAGAATGGAAACACTTGAGCCTGGATACATGAGAGCCGGGAAACGGGAACGGGTCTACGGTAGTTACGCCATATATAATTTCGATGAAGAAGAGGACACCCTGTCAGGAAATGCCAACCCCTCATCAAAACTAGATCCCGCAATCAAAGTGCCGAGTCCGTCATTTGAAGAACGAATGAACAAGCTTATCAGGAAAGCAGGTCAAAAAGCTCGGGACGACCATAACCGCGAAATGGCCATCTACGAGAAAGCCAGGACGCAACGTCTTCTTCAACAGACTGCAAAAGACGAAAATACTCCTCCCTGTCAACCTGTGGTGCAAAAGGCCCGACGCAGAGGTAGAAACAAGTCGAAGAGCAGAAAAGGCGTTCGACAGAGACAAAGCGGGTCCAAGAAGTCACGCGATCGGAAATCGAGCGGTCCAGATTTGTCCCTCATGAAGAAGATGGGCCAGGCATACTCTCTTCCTCGGGATAAAACACGGAAGATACTTGACCTCGCTTTGAAACATCGAATGATTACACTTCCGGCGTCTAAACACCCTGAGCAAGCTAATGAGGTCTCTCATCCGGACTATTGCTCTTATCACCGAGCCATAGGACATCCTATCGAAGACCGCTTCACCTTCAAGAACTGGGTCGAAGACCAATACCAGCGAGGCAGATTCGCTCTATCCAACAGCTGGAGGGTAACGCCGCCGCGAAAGCACGAACCCAAAGCCACAAGATCAGAACCAGATCCATATCGGTCTTGGAAGCGAGCTCGTACCTGTCGTATGATAACGATATCAAAAGAAGAGCCCGAGAATATGGATGACCTTCCCTGGTGCTTCAAAAACAATAACGACGAGGTAATCTCGGAATTTCCGCCAACGCCGAAAGAACTGGAAGATGGCATACATACTACTGCAGATAACCTCTGGAAAATTGAGCTGGGAATGACGAACGACCCGCGACCGACGTTCGTCAGCGAGTTGCTATCTGAAGAAAGGGTGGCCGAGTTAAAAAACGTGCTTATACAGCATAGAGATTGCTTCGCATGGAATTATTCCGAGATGCCGGGACTAGATCCGGAAATTGCTGTGCATAAGTTAGCGATATCTCCGGACGTTAAGCCAGTCAAACAGGCGCTGAGAAGAATGCGGCTCGAGCTTGAGATGAGCATCAACGCCGAAGTTAAGGAGCTGATCGATTCTGGATTTATCCAAGAAGTTCAATATCCTGACTGGATTGCTAACATCGTCCCGGTAATGAAGAAAAATGGGATGGTGCGCATATGCGTGGACTTCAGGGATCTCAATAAAGCTTGCCCGAAGGACGATTTCCCAGTACCGGTAACCGAGCTGATGATAGATAACACGTCCACTCACGAGGTTTTCTCTTTCATGGACGGTTCATCATGGTACAATCAGATAAAGATGCATCCCGAAGACCAGAAGCATACTGCTTTTCGGACCCCTCTGGGAATATTCTGCTACAAGGTGATGCCCTTCGGTCTAAAGAACGCCGGTGCCATCTATCAAAGGGCCATGACGAAGATCTTTGATGATCTCATACATGAAATCGTCGAATGTTATATCGACGACCTCGTCGTGAAAAGCAAGTCATATGGGGAACACCTCGAGCATCTGAAGACCGTATTTCAACGCTTTCGACAATACAACTTGAAGATGAACCCTCTCAAGTGTGCATTCGGAGTTTCCTCGGGCAAATTCCTGGGATTCATCGTCCGACACCGAGGTATTGAGATAGATCCGTCAAAGATCAAGGCGATCATGGAAATGCCTCCGCCAAGGACTCTCAAACAGCTGCGGTCTCTCTAAGGGAAGCTCGCGTATATACGGCGATTTATAGCCAACCTTTCAAGCAAGTGCCGTCCTTACAGCCACCTGATGAAGAAGGGAACCCCGTTCGTCTGGGATCATAAATGCCAAGACGCGCTGGACGAAATCAAGCAGTACCTCCAGAATCCGCCAGTGTTAGCTGCTCCGGTTAAGGGAAAACCTCTCATTCTTTATACAATCGCCTTCGAAGGTTCCTTAGGCGCATTATGGGCGCAAGAGAACGATCAAGGGAAAGAAAGAGCACTCTACTATTTAAGTCGAGTTCTGCTGGGGGCAGAAAACAACTACTCCCCTATCGAAAAACATTCCCTGGCGTTAATCTTTGTGATAGCAAAACTCCGGCACTATGCGTTGGCGTATGAGGTCCGTCTCATTTCGAAGGTAGACCCTCTCAAATATCTAATGTCAAAAGCCATATTGACAGGAAGGCTCGCTAAATGGGCCCTGCTCTTGATGGAGTTTTCAATAACCTATCAGCCTGTTAAGGCGGTAAAAGGCCAAGCCATCGCCGACTTCCTTGCTGAGCACCCAGTACCTGCCGGTTCTCCTCTGAATTGCGATCTGCCAGACGAACATGCATTTGAAGCGATCGACGGTGGTGATACCCGATGGGAGCTTTATTTCGACGGAGCATCTTCCATGAAGAATCGCAAACAAAACACCCCTATAATCAAATCAGGGGTGGGTCTCATCTTCGTAACTCCACAAGGAGGGATAATGCGCTTTGCTTTCTCCTTAACAGAACCAAGGACGAACAATGAAGCTGAATACAAAGCTCTGATAGCAGGCCTCAAGATCGCCATCGCCATGGGAATTGAAAACCTCCTCATATACGGAGATTCCCAACTGGTCGTTAGTCAAGTAAACGGCGACTACCAGACATGCAAGCCAGAGCTGGTGAAGTATGGAGAGAGAGTACAACAACTGCTGACTCAAATCCCGTTCTACACTTTGGAAAGTATACCGCGCGCAGAAAACAGCAAAGCGGACGCATTGGCCAAGCTCGCTAAAGAATTGGCTGACGAGAACCTCGATGACGTCAGAATCGTGGTACAAAGCCGTCGGGTGCTTGCCCCAGCAGAAATACCTCCGGAATCATCCGAAGAAAAGGGAGCAACTGAACGGACAACCCTGCAAATAACCGACCGGGAAAAGGCTGAAGATTGGAGGGAAGTCTTTATAGACTACTTCAAATACCGTCGAACGCCCGAAGACGCGTCCTCAAGACATCAGCTTATGAAACGAGCTCTGTCTTTCGCCTTCGTAAATGATACTTTGTACAAGAGGTCGTTTGATTCTCTATGGCTGAGATGCTTAGGACCTGACGAAGTAGAAAGAGTCGTTCAGGAAGTTCATGATGGGATCTGTGGTTCTCACCAAGCGGGCCCGAAGATGAAGTTGAAGATCAAACGAATGGGTTATTACTAGCCCACAATGATCCAGGACTGCCTCGAGTGTGCGAAGCAATGCCGCTCATGCCAAATCCATGGGGACTTTATCCATCAGCACCCAAATCCACTACATCCAACGGTGGCTAGCTGGCCGTTCGAAATGTGGGGGACTGACGTGATCGGTCCCATCGAACCAGCATCGTCCAGGGGACATCGTTTCATCTTGGCGACGACTGATTACTTCTCCAAATGAGCAGAGGCGGTACCGCTGAGGGAAGTGAAGACGGAAAATATCCTCCACTTTTTCAAGACGCACGTTATTTACCAGTTTGGGACTCCGCGACGAATCATCTCCGATAACGGGCCTGCCTCCGATAACGGGCCTGCCTACAGGAGTCACAAAATCAGCCGCTTTGCGCAACAGCATAATATAGACTGGAGGTATTCCTCAGTTTATAATCCCCGAGCTAACGGTATAGCCGAGGCCTTCAACAAGACCCTAACGAAGATCATGAAAAAGACGGTGTCCCGAAATAAGAAGGACTGGCATGAGAGACTGCAAGAGGCTCTTTGGGCGTATCGAACTACGTTCAAGACGGCCACGAACACAACGCCATACGCATTAGTATTCGGTACGGAAGCAGTACTCCCTCTCGAGATAAAGCTACCCTCTCTACGAGTGGCAGTCCACTATGAGCCGACGGACGAAGAAAATGCTCACCATCGGCTTGAGGAGCTTGATGCCCTTGATGAAACCCGGCTCATAGCGCAACAAAATCTGGAGGCTTACAAAGCAAAGATGACGCGCTGGTACGAAAGATTGACCAGGCCGAGGACATTCCGCCAAGGCGAACTCGTACTAGTGGTCAAAAGACCTATGATCTCCAATCGTGCCAAGCGGGGAAAATTTGAGCCAAGCTATGAAGGCCCGTACATCATAGACAAGGTCTACCAGGGTGGAGCCTATCTACTCATGGACATGCACGGTGAAAGGCATTTCAGGCCAATAAACGGCCGCTTCCTAAAGAAATACTACGCTTAATGAGCCACAGCCTAGGTCAATGATAGATGACGACGACTATGTCCGCTCGCTATCTTCCTAAGCTCAGACTTTATAAGCAGTAGCCGGCCTTCCTCTGAATGGACCGAAACGTCCTTAAACTAATGATGGACAGAAACTTCCTTAAACTAACGATGGACCGAAACGTCCTTAAACTAACGATGGACCGAAACGTCCTTAAACTTACGATGGACCGAAACGTCCTTAAACTAACGATGGACCGAAACGTCTTTAAACTAACGACGGACCGAAACGTCCTTAAACTAATGACGGACCGAAACATCCTTAAACTACTACCGCAGTATCCTTAGGCTGACGAGGTGAATAAAAAAAAGAGAAAAAGAATAAAAAACGGTATGTCCATAAGCAAAATGGGCACGGATGAAAACCCGAAAGGGCTCCGTGAGTAAAAACAACAGGACTACCGGCGAGTGTTTTTGAAAACCCGAAAGGGCGCAACCTCGTTAAAAGACACTTACAGGATCCTCTCGACCTTGTAAGGAGAAACCACCCGCGTGGGATCCTTACGACTCACAAGGGAGCGACGCACTTAGGGATCCCCACGATTCCTAAGGAGAAAATACACTTGCGAGATCCTCACGACTCGTAAGGAGAACTCTCTTATGGGACCCTCACGGCTCATAAGATTTGAAAGTCTTAAGTTACAGAAACCTAAACCTGTTCTTAAGCAAACCCCCCACAACCTTCGATATTGCCCTGCAAGTGGCTCGATACTGACCCTTGTATACAATCCACGGGCGCGAATAGACATTTCCCCAGCAAAGTCCCACCCGTGACTAGGGATATGTCCATATGGTGAGCAACCCTTGTAAGTCCTCTCGACTTATGAGGAGAAGACCCTTTTGTAAGATCCTTACGACTTGCAAGAGGACATGCACTTAGGAATCCTCGCGATTCCTAAGGAGAAAACACACCTACAAGATCCTCACGACTTGTAGGGAGAAATACCTTTGTGAGACCCATACGGCTCATGAAGTCAAAAGCCTTGGTCGACAGGACCCTTAACCCTGTTTACTAAGCCATCTTTGTTCAACATCGACAGAGGCGAATGATGATTCGCTCCTGGCAACATCCCGGTTGTAGCGGTGCTGATGCCGAAATCGGTGTCTAAAATCCAAGCTTGTAGCGAAAAGGCTAGCAAGCCATACATGCATATGAAATAGCCGAAATGATGGGGCAACTTGCAACAAAATCAGCAAGTAAAAAAAAGTATGCATAAAAAATAGCCGAAATGATTGGGCAACTCGCAATAAAAAGCAGCGAGTAGAAAATAAAATAAATAGCAGAAATGATTGGGCACCGCGAAAAGTAGCCGAAATGATGGGGCAATCGCGACCTTCGCGATATAAAAGCTGAAATGATAGAGCATCGTGGAAAAAGAAATAAAATAAAAATGAAATTTATGCCCTACAGGTGATGTTATATCACTCTCTGTATACAATCCAAGGGCGTAAACAAAAGAAGTGACCATACTCTTCCCCCAGGTTTCATCAAAAGAAGAAGCCAAATCTCGACGGGCCACAAGTGACCTGGAGATCGTCTCAACACTCGGACACAACATCAAGCGAAACGGAACAACGGCAACCCCCTGTTCTATGGCTCGGCGACATACATATCACCAAGAGTCAAATCTCCATTCCGTGAAATGCGGATACAATCAGCAAAATTCCTGGTTACGCAGAGCAGTGAACCCGTGTGAAGCATCCAAAGCGGAGCCTAGTCCTCGCCGAACACGGCAGTGAACCCATATGAAGCATCTAGTGCAAATTCCTGGTTACGCGGAACGCGGATAACGTCGCTCTTTGACCCCGTGGAAAACATCCAGAGCGGATCGTGGTCCTCGTAGAGCACGGCAGTGAACCCGTGTGAAGCATCCAGAGCGGAGCCTAGTCTTCGCCGAACACGGCAGTGAACCCGTGTGAAGCATCTAGTGCAAATTCCTAGTTACGCGGAACGCGGATAACGTCACTCTTTGACCCCGTGGAAAACGTCCAGAGCGGATCTTGGTCCTCGCAGAGCACGGCAGTGAACCCGTGTGAAGCATCCAGAGCGGAGCCTAGTCCTCGTCGAACACGGCAGTGAACCCGTATGAAGAATCTAGTGCAAATTCCTGGTTACGTGGAACGCGGATAACGTCACTCTTTGACCCCGTAGAAAACGTCCAGAGCGGGTCCTGGTCCTCGCAGAGCACGGCAGTGAACCCGTGTGAAGCATCCAGAGCGGAGCCTAGTCCTCGCCGAACACGGCAGTGAACCCGTGTGAAGCATCTAGTGCAAATTCCTGGTTACGTGGAACGCGGATAACGTCACTCTTTGACCCCGTGGAAAACGTCCAGAGCGGATCCTGGTCCTCGCAGAGCACGGCAGTGAACCCATGTGAAGCATCCAGAGCGGAGCCTAGTCCTCGCCGAACACGGCAGTGAACCCGTGTGAAGCATCTAGTGCAAATTCCTGGTTACATGGAACGCGGATAACGTCACTCTTTGACCCCGTGGAAAACGTCCACAGCGGATCCTGGTCCTCGCATTGCACGGCAGTGAACCCGTGTGAAGCATCCAGAGCGGAGCCTAGTCCTCGCCGAACACGGCAGTGAACCCGTGTGAAGCATCTAGTGCAAATTCCTGATTACGTGGAACGAGGATAACGTCACTCTTTGACCCCGTGGAAAACGTCCACAGCGGATCCTGATCCTCGCAGAGCATGGCAGTGAACCCGTGTGAAGCATCCAGAGCGGAGCCTAGTCCTCGCCGAACACGACAGTGAACCCGTGTGAAGCATCTAGTGCAAAATTCCTGGTTACGTGGAACGCGGATAACGTCACTCTTTGACCCCGCGGAAAATGCACAGAGCGGAGCCTGGTCCTCGTCAAGCACGGCAGTGAACCCGTGCGAAGCATCCAGAGCAAACATCGGACTGTGGAGTCCTTAAAATCCACGGACTATGATGTCCTTAACCTCGACCGTAATGACTTAAAACTAACAATTAACCACCCTGATTCTGTACTGATTCTACCTTGGTTTAAGGGTACATCTCTTCACTCCTTTGATACCGGCGTTGTAATTCCTCAACGTCTTCAAAGAGGTGACGGGTCCCTGCAACCACACATCGAACTGTGGAGTCCTTAAACCCACGGACTATGAGGTCCTTAACCTTGACCGTGATATCTTAAAACTAACGTCCGACTGTGGAGTCCTTAAACCCATGGACTATGAGGTCTTAACCTTGACCGTGATGTCTTAAAACTAACATTGGACTGTGGAGTTCTTAAATCCACGGACTATGATGTCCTTAACCTTGACCGTGATGTCTTAAAACTAACATTGGACTGTGGAGTCCTTAAACCCATGGACTATGAGGTCCTTAACCTTGACCGTGATGTCTTAAAACTAACATCGGACTGTGGAGTCCTTAAACCCATGGACTATCAGGTCCTTAACCTTAACCGTGATGTCTTAAAACTAACATCGGACTGTGGAGTCCTTAAATCCACGGACTATGAGGTCCTTAACCTCGACCGCGATATCTTAAAACTAACATCGGACTGTGGAGTCCCTAAATCCATGGACTATGAGGTCCTTAACCTTAACCGCGATGTCTTTAAACTACGATACCCTGGAGAACATCCCAAAGTGACCCTTGACCCTGTGAAATACGGATAAGGGCGACCGCACTCAGCACTTGTGGGTCCTCACGACCTGCAAGGAAGAAAATTCTCTTGTGAGATCCTTACGACTCCCAAAGAAAAACCCGCTTAAGAATCCTCACGATTCTTAAGAAGAATTTACACCTACGGGATCCTCTCGACCTGTAGGGAGAAAAACTCTTTATGAGACCCTCACGACTCACAAAGATCAAAAGTCTTAGGAGGCAGATCTTAACCCTGAATCCTAAGCCATCGCTGCCCTGCAAGTAGGCCAAGATAAATTGTCTGCAGAACACATTCAGTAGAAAGGGGACACACCATTGAGAAGAAAAAATATGTCTTTTATTCATAACTAAAATGGATATAAAGTACAATTCATGAAAGAGGCAAAAAGAACATACTCTCATCCAGGAGTATGTACAAAAAAGAAAAAAAATACAAGTTTTCAAGCCGGCGGGCGATTTAGTAATTTCGCTAGCTCATCCTGCTTTTGCTGGGTCACGGCTTCATTATTTAGGAGCGCCAGAAGACGAGCCTCCGCCTGAGCCTGCTGGGCCTGATACGAAGCAAGCCGGATTTCAAGCTCTTTCTCGGTAGCCTAATGGGCCTCGACCCTTTCGCGAGTAAACGTGGCAGCCTTATCGAGAGCCACCACCTCTTTAATACACTCTTGAAGCACCCGCTAGAGTTCATATGCTTTGTTGGCCTTGGCGGCAAGATCAGCTTGAAGCTCGCCCAGCGCTTTAGAAGCCAACTCCCTTTCCGAGAATTTGCGGCCGAGCCTCTTCTCGCACAACAATATGTTCGCCACACGTTGCTCTATCATACCACGCAAGCCCGCTTTCATGACCGCAACCTCTGAAACAGGACATATACGCTCAAGGCCGTATAAACAAGCCTCCAGTCGATAGCAATAGTCGATCTAAAACACGCGCACATCATCTGGTATGGGAAGCGACAAAAAAATTCTCGACGTATATCCTATCAAGCATGCATTCGCAACTATATGAATATCCGAAAAGAAATAATACCCGAAGCTCTGATGTGCATACAACATGGTGATAGTGTTTGCAATTAAAGAAAGTTCTCATGGGAAAATCACAAAGTTCATTTATGCAAGCAAAAACATACATACGAGTACCCAGCATATACGAATGTTCAACATAAAGCATGCGAAAACTAATACACTACGCTAGCGGGAAAAGGTCGCCAAACAAAGGATCGGTAGCACAAGGGTTGACAAAACAAAGAACAAAATTCTCCATCTCTCTCTCTGCTTTCTCCAACACATCAAAGCGACGGTTTTCGCGAGGAGTCGCTCCCCACCGGTTGGCGCCATGTTCGTCCGCAAAAGCAGACATAATAACCCGCCGGGCTCTTATTTCGCTCAAAAGGTGAACCGAGCGATCTTTCAAAGCCCGAGTAATCAGGCACGCCTCGTGAAAACCCTCAAGCTTTTCTTCAGCCACGTCAAGCATCGCCAGGGTCATCTCCGCCGGGTGAGGAGGGACGTCAGCAAGTACAGCAGCAAGGATCATCCGGAGCCAGAGGGAACCCATTGGGAGGGGGAACCCCTACGAGTCAAGAGTTCATATATCGCTGAGTCGCATTCGTCGTCGGTAAGGAGAGGGTCCACCAATCGTGCAGCAAAGCGAGGAATCATCTCCTCGATAGGCACTTCCCATGGCTGTCGACGAGCGTATGGACGGTTGCAGACCATGGCACTCAGTTGTTTCTCAAATTAAATCATGTCAAAATGGGAATAAATTTCTCTGTGAAGAGGAAATAAGGTATGGCCTCAAGACTATAAAGGGGAGCATTAAATGCTGTGCGCGGAAAAAATTGCATGATGGAACCCATTCCAAGGCCCAAAAAAGGGAAGACATTGGAAATCAGGAAAATGAGCGATTTCTAAGGCGCCTTCTCTGCATCTAATGCCATGCACAGAAATATGGCATGAAAAATTGAATAGCCCCATAAAAGGCCCCTCACGTATGGAGCACGTGAGCACCATGCTTGGTGTGTACTAGAAAGTGAAATAGTGCCCTGCGCGTTAAAAACATCAACAGTAACAATAACAAAATGATAAAATCCCACAAAAAAAGGGGGGCATGCAAACACAGAAGGACACGATAAGATTTATCATTCATGCTTTAAAAGGTTCATACAAAATAAAAAGAAAACGTTTACAACGGTAAGACCTCGGCCGCGGGGCATGGATTGAGAAACTCGAACGTGACTTTGTCCAAGATCTTTCAGGCATTTCGAACCATCCTAGTATGTTTTCTCTCGCGGGCGCAAGCATCGGGGTCCTCGCGAATGTCCTCCACCCTCTGATAGGCAGCAAGTATAGCCGACTGCTGAAAAGCCCGGTGCAAGAGATCAATGAGGTTGTCGCGCCTTCTCTTTAAGATTAGGCTCATCAGATACACCGAATGTATCTTATCCTCGGCAACGTCCAATGCCCCGAGGGGTACACCGGTGCAGAAGAGAGGAAGTGCCTCCCAGATCGCCAACACGATGAGTCTCAAAAGAGAAGAGCGACGGGGGAGTAGCCGATGGTTGTACTCGTCAAAGTGGCTCATGATCTCAGCGCATTGAGCGTTGGTGAACTCCTGGTTCTGGCTGCGGCCCAGTGCATGGATATTCCCGTAAGAAATGATTTCGTCAAGATCGTACAAATGGGCATCCATGACACCTGAAATGACGATCATGAAAAATTCATTACAAACTTTTTCCTCTCGGATGTGAAAGAGACAACCCAGGACAAGAAAACCCTAAGAAGCCTCCATGGGAAGAACTTAGTTCCTCATAGGAATTAAATTCCTTCTTAAAAAAGGGAATTAAATTCCCAGAAGTTTGTTTTTCCAGAGCCAAAGCTCCTTGAGGATGGATTTAAATTTCATGGAAGGAACAACCGTCATCATCATCTCCCTAAAAGATCAGATAAACCCTAAGAGGTTTACAGTTTAAAAATTAGATGGGCCTCTGTTCTTGCTGATGAACTTGAAAAAATGGGTTCGTGTTAAAAAAGGTAAAACCCCTAATGTGGATTTAAAATCCAGAGAGTTCTTTTAAAATGAGGGTGCTTCGTTCGTTCAAGAGCATTACCTGAAGAAAGGAGTCATTTTTTAACAGAGTTAAACTCTGAAAATGTTTCAAGGCAGAGAACTAAGCTCTGGAAGAGGAGAATTAAATTCTCAGAAAAAAGTATGCAAGGAGGAAGATGAGCAAAGTGGAGGCTCTTCTGAAAGGACATGGGCATTTAAAGGATGGAGGGAAAACGTTTCATCTACCCTACCCCCAAGACAAATCCGACGGTCACAAAAGTGACAGCATTTCACTCACGTGAGAACAACGCTGTGGGGGCATTTGTTTCCTGATTTAAAATCAGGAAAACCTACGGAGGAGGCATCACATGCTAGCATGTGACCATCGGTCACGTGTTGGCACGTGACATTTAAAAGCAGCGGCACAAAGCACTTCCATTCCCTGATTAAAAGTCAAGAAGAAGCTCCGGAAGAAGCATCACGTGCTAGCACGTGACCAGCGGTCACGTGTTGACACGTGATGGCTAAGCAGCGGCAAAGAACAGAGCGCAGAAGGAAGGGAAGCCCATTCCAGGGGGGGCGCACACGTGACCAACGGTCACGTGGCCACACGTGACCGGCCTCAAGAGCCTTATTCTATGACAGAATTAAATTCTGAGAAAAGATCTCTCAAGTCTTTCCAAAGTGGAAAAGATTATTTGGAACCGTTGGATTAAAGATCTAAGGGTGATTAAATATCACCAATTTATGGAAAAATATCAGACTTGGAAAGATTTCCCCTTAAAATCTAACCGAAATAACAAAGAGATATCTTTGGATTTAAAATTCAATGGTGAATAAAATTCACCTAATAATCAAAAGGTCCAGATGAATGATAAATATAAATCAAATCTCTCAATAAACAAATCAAATCTTTCAATTAAAGATTCACTAAAAACTGATTAATTCTCTTCCTTCTCCTATAAATAGGATCCAGGAGAGGGAGAGAGACAAACAGAGAGAGAGAGAGATAGAGCTTTGAGATTTTGGAAGAAATTGATCTCCTGCGAAAGAAAACCCTAGGTAAGAGAGGAGAGGATTGAAAAGAGAATTTAATTCTCAAAAGAGTTTAACTCTTGGAAAAAGAAAAGAACTTAGTTCTTTCTCTGGTGGAGGATCTGCAAAGTGCACATCTCCCCATGAATTGAGAATTTAATTCTCATTGGGTTGAGATTCTGCCATGCAGATCTAAAACACGGAGGAGGAACTAAGTTTTGAGAATTTAATTCTCACAGAATTATAGGAATTTAATTCTTTTGAGATAAAATTAGGGTTTAACCCTATGTCATAGGAATTTAATTCCTTCAAAATGGACAGAACCAGGGTTTAACCCTAATTGAGAACTTAATTCTCTCAAAATCACAGGAATTTAATTCCCTTAAAAAAAGAAGAAATTAGGGTTTCACCCTATGCCAGAATTCAATTCTTTACATACATGAGGAATTTAATTCCTACAGAAAAGAAATTAGGGTTTAACCCTATCTAAGAATATAATTCTTCAGAAGAAAACAGGAATTTAATTCCTCTAAAGTTTAGTGCTAGGGTTTAACCCTATGAAGAATTTAATTCTTAAAAAGATAAACACAGCTTCAAACAGGCAAAGAAACAAGGTCACGTGCTACCACGTGACCCCTGTAAAGATCCATAGAGAAGAACTTTGAGGCAACGCCTCACGTGCTCCACGCGACCCCTGTAAAGATCCAAAGAAAAGAAGCTCTGGGGCGCCCTCACGTGTCACCATGTGACCCTTAATGAACATTCTAACAGATCAAAGCGTGAGCCCCCATCACGTGCCCACACGTGATGGCCTTCAGAATTAAAAGTGTTAAACACTTATCTGTAGAACAAAATGAAGGGGATCTGGCCCCACCTTTTGGATGCCATCACGTTCCCCCACATGATCTCTTCTCTTACAATATTTAACATCAAACTGATGATCTGCTCCCAGTGTTTAACACTGATTCCCATAGTGTTTAACACTAGTTTGAAAACTCCATTTCCAGTGTTTAACACTGATTTTCTTAGTGTTCAACACTAATTTGGAAAATTCTGCTCCCAGTGTTTAACACCGATTTCCTTAGTGTTTAATACTAATTTGAAATCTTTGTTCCCAGTGTTTAACACTGATTTACCTTAGTGTTTAACACTAATTTGAAAAGTCTGGTCCCAGTGTTCAACAATGATTATATTTTAGTATTTAACACTAACTTGTTAGTCTTATTCCCAGTGTTCAACACTGTTGGTCTCTAGTGTTCAACACTAGTTTTAGCCCAATTGGCTAAATTTCTAGAGGCAAAGCCTCTCCTTCAATGGACCAACAGAGGGCCAATATCCTAAACATGATTGGACTTAGCCCAAGCTGGCCATAAGTCCTCAATTCAGACTTAACTGAGCCAATGGGCTCATAATATAATTAATTGGTCTTGTTTCCAAATTGGATTACAGATGACTTAATCCACCTTGGTTTAAGGGTACATCTCTTAACTCCTTTGATACTTGGCGTTGTAATTCCTCAACGTCTTCAAAGAGGTGACGGGTCCCGACGACCACACATTGATACGGACTGTGGGGTCCTTAAACCCATGGACTATGAGGTCCTTAACCTTGACCGTGATGTCTTAAAACTAACATCGGACTGTGGAGTCCTTAAACCCATAGACTATGAGGTCCTTAACCTTGACCGTGATGTCTTAAAACTAACATCGGATTGTGGAGTTCTTAAATCCACGGACTACGACGTCCTTAACCTTGACCGTGATGTCTTGAAACTAACATTGGACTGTGGAGTCCTTAAATCTACGGACTACGACGTCCTTAACCTTGACCGCAACGTCTTAAAACTAACATTGGACCGCAATGTCCTTAAACTACCTATTGACCGCAATGCCACTAAACTAAACAACAGGGCACCCCTAATTGCTTTCTTGTTGGATCTAAACGATCCCGTTAAGATGATCTTAGTCTAAAACTAGACTAACGTATCCTTAACAAACGTTTAAGTCGATCTTAGTCTCAAACGAGGCTAACGTATCCTTAAACCCAAACCCCCAAACCCAAATCTAAGATAATACGGATTTGGATTAGTCCACGACCTACGGGTGACGACATAACTCAGTCTCCGTATACAATCCACGGGCAACCAAATACAAAATAAACTCACACGACACGAAGTGAAATTTTTGGAGAAGGTGAAAGTTGTTACCGTGGTGCGGTAGCGTAATTAACTGCAGGGGCTTGCGTCTGCAGGGAAGAGCGTCCCCACAATCAAAAACCCCTCAAATGAAAGGGAATCTGACGAAGTCTGCTACATCGGCCGCATCCGTTTAAACCTCCGATACACGGTGCCATAAATCAACTTGGCATCTTCGGAGAGGTGGACGGATAGCACCTATTAGCATTTGCCCCGAATTTCAGGCAAGTCGTCAGTCGCGCCGTCTATTCGGAGGGGAACAGTATTGTCATCCTCCGTAGCCTATTGAAGAAGACGTTGCGTCTTGGATTTCTTATAAATGGTCATTTCGCGGCTGTGGTCGTTCCGAACCTTTTGACTCGATTCCCGCACTAGCTTGTCCATCCGTTCTTCAAACAATGGACTCGGCATTTTTATGGTAGGACGCGTTCTGGTTCAGCGTCAGCGTCTTTTAAAAGAGCATCCTCTTCTTCATCAACGTCCTTTATGACATGGCAGCCATGAAACTGCTCCCATTTCTTGGACTGGACATATCCAAGCCCGATCGTTTCCATTTTTTCGTTGGGCTATTTTCGCTGAGTTCCGGGGACGTTTCAGATCCTTCTGTAAAATTGGGCTTGTCGTGCGGTTTGCTTAAAGGGTACGCCTTAGCATCTCAATAACCTTTTCAATCCTTCTGTGTAGTATCTGGGCAGGCGGATTGGTTAGATCCTGTTGAGCGCAAAATCGGCACCATGCCAGACTTCTCTTTCGACTTTAGTCTCCGCGGATTGGTAGAATAGGATCGCCTTTTCACCTCTTCGTCTGGGAGGGACGTAGAATGTCCGTAGCTCTTGCGCACTATATGTCTCAAGCACGTCAAGCTCTCTGTAGTGCTGCCGTGGAACCGTGGCGATATGCAAACTCTGATCATCTCCAGTGAGGGCCTGCACTGATGGACGAACCGAGAACACTTCGTTGACTTCGTCTTCAGAGTCACTGCCAAAAACCAGAATAGGGATAGATGGTCCTGGGTTGTTGTATTGGGGCGGCCCCGAATAGACTATCTCTTCTTCCTCCTCGGTATCGCTCCCGAAGACCGGAATAGTGGTGATAGCTTTTTTCTTATTCTCCGGTTTATGGCATCTTTCCGTGTCTTCGAAGTCTGGCAGGAAATACTTTGCATCTTCGTATTTGCGGACTTCATTCACGGAGAATGGGTTTAGCTCCCCCGTTACGGTGTACTCGAGACCATCTTTGAAATACTTCATACACTGATGTTGTGTAGAAGGGATGATGTTGTACTCGTGCAACCAAGGCCTGCCGAGTAAGGCGTTGTCGCAGGTCTTGGCGTCAATGACATGAAATTTGATGTCAGTGATGAGCAGCCCAAGGCGTAACGTCAGTATTACAAACCCAAACGTCTGTGATGACTGGGAGTCAAACCTGGAGATGATGATTTTATTCCGAGCGAGGTGCTGGACGCTCATGCAGATTTCTTTTAGCACCCTTACATTTAGGAGGTTGAAAGGGGACCCGTTGTCAACTAAGATCTTATCTATCTTGATATCATGGCAGTACCCAGTGACGTACAGGGGACGGTTGTGCTCGCACGTTCCGAGGAGGAGATCTTCATCGCTGAAAGTGATGTCATCTATGTGAACCTCCTCAAGCTCGTCCTTCATCTTTTCTTCGGTAAGGAAAGCTTGAAACTGGTCGGGCACTTATAGTGCCTTGATCAGAGAATCCCACGCCTCTTTAGACAACAGAAAGGCATCCAAAATGTTTAGCTGCAAGGGTATCTTCCTCAGGTGTGCCAGAACATTGTAATCCACCTTATTCTTCTTAGGCGGGTCCTTGGCTGTCAGTTCTTCGACGACTCGATCATCGAGGGCGATATCCTTAGAGACTTTTTCCTTCCCTTTATCTTTTTTGTTCGATCCTTTATTTGTAGGTCCGAGATTCTTTTCGGGCAACGTACAACTAAGCAGTTGAATGTTTTCACAGTTCTTTATCTCCTCCTCTTTTCCTGAAGTGAATTCTTTGAAGAAAGGGCCGAGGGCTATTTCTTCATCAGAATCGCTTCCGAAGATGAGAACTTGCGATCCTCCGGAATTAACCATGTGACAGTTACCGACAGTTCTTTTGTGCTCATCGGTCATGCTTCTTTGCTCCCGACGAGCCTTACGCTTCAATCGTTTGAAGTGTTATCGGTGGGCAACATGTCCCTGCCACCAGTTTTTAAAGGCGTTGCACTCTTCGGTTGGGTGTGTGACCCTTCGATGGTACAAGCAATAGTGAGGATGTACATCCGCTTCGTCAAGGCGTATACCGCCAGGAGTATTTCCTTTGGGAGATGGCAGCTTCATTCCTATTGACAGGGCTATAACGAACGGTTTCCTTGCCTTAAGCTTGCTTTTGTTTGCCGCAGGCGTGCTTCGATCTGGTCGGAGCGCTCTGCGACTCATCCCCACCATGACTTCTTTAGCTTGATGCCGACGACTGGCTCTTTTGAATATGGCCATTTCACGCTCTTGATCAGCTTTGCTCTTCTAGCGGGCTTCGCTCAGTAGCATGCCGATCATCTCGTCTGACGGTTCCAAGGATTTTGGCACCGATCTTGCCCCTAGCTCCTTTACATTATCTTCTGATGCCGAGTGAGCTTCTTCATTATTTAGCGACGAATGAGAGATCGTGTAGCAACTTGCCACATAATCTTCGGGTTCCTCTGACGAGTCATCTCCCTCATTATTGTCATTATCTCCACTTTCAAGGATATGGTTGAGAAACTCTTAGAGTGTGACCGGGGTTCGCGCCTTCTGGTTGTATTCTTCCAGCGCGTCAACGTGTTTTTGCAGATCTGTATGTTTGTCATCAGACTGCGCGGGTGTTCATACCATAATTTTGCATTCTTATAAACCCCATTCTTATGCTTTTTACAAATAAACAGGTGCTTTTGACCCATGTCTGCTACATAGTTGCAGGTTACAGGTTCTCGGAATAAAAACGGTGAAATTGATGAAAAAGATGATACAAAGTGAGACTACGAATGATAAATGGTGAAATCTTGATCGTGCCTACATTTTGAAGGACAATGAAGAACAATGAACAAAAGTTCACAAAGCACAAAGGCAGCGACACGAAGAAATGGTAAAAGTCCACTACATTGTTCACTGGAAAGATCTGGAAGAGAACTAGAAGATATTCTGAAGAACAAACTGAAGAAACAAGTACCCAAATGCAGCAGAAAGCCCCCCAGAAAAAATGAAGCATCAAGCTCCTAACTTGGCCGCGGAACCGCGGCCAAACCATGCTATTGGCCGCGGAACCGCGGCCGTGTGGTGCCCGTGTTGGTGCAAAATCTTTGTGACGGTGCGCGGCACGTTGACTAGTCTTTTCTTAGGGGGTAAACTTGTAATTGCAGATGTGTGAGTCGATTGTAACCCTAGGGTTTCTATCCTCTATAAATAGGAACCCTAAATCTTGTATTAGAGGATGCCTCTTCTTGTGCCTCATTTTATATGTACAATTCAGATCTGTAAATTTCTGCAATGAATGAAGAGTGGATCAAATTAGAGTAAGTTTTCAATTTTTGCCCTAGTTAATTTTATTTCATTGCCCTAGTATAATTTCTTATCTGCCCTACTTAGATCTTTTATTCTCTGCCCTAGATAGATAGTTTAGAAAAGTTTTTCAATTCCCTAATGAGCGAGTAGTCTCCTCGCTTGTTAGGGTTAGCTTTGGGGAAGGCTTGAGAGATGAAGATCTCTTACCCCTTTCTTGCCCATCACACGTTTTTATAGGACTCCATGCATACATGCACACACCGCTCCCTACGGCACCCTATCCCACGAGGTAGCGGTGATACCGTAGTATAAAGGCCCGGTTGAGCGTGTTTTCCATGGAGGTTAGGATAAGGATTAAGAAAGGAAGGACAAGAACCTAGAGGAAGAAACACCATTTCTTCCCGATGGTACTAATCCCCTTTATTAATAATTACCATAACTCCTAAAGAGATCTTAAAATGGGCATAGAAAGCAGTGAGGAATATTGACTTTCCAAACCTAACCTAAACCTAACCCTAGCAAGATTTATATTTAGATAAACTTTAGTTTTTAGAATTAATCAATCCATTCACACCGTTTGGAATTAACTCGTTAGAACGATTAGAGAATACACAACATCCCTATGGATCGACCCATATTCACCGGCTAGCTACCAAGCGACGCCGTTCTTGATTGCGGTTTATAAATATTTTTGATTCATCTTTTAAAAGCGCATAAGCACGCTTAAATCTCTTCCAATCAGCGGGCTTTTTGGTCTTCTTTTTCTTCCTTGAAGACTTCGCCGGCCGGGCCTGGATATTTTTCTCATTGCTACCAGCCCTCGATGTTGGTCGCGGTTTCAGCATCCCCTCAATGATTTCTGGCTCTAGCAGGCTTTTACACCTGATTACCGGGAATGCTTGAAGATTTTCAGCATTCTTTTAGTTTTTGCCGAAAAAACTACTTCCCATAGAGCTTCCTCTATGAATGAGCACGATGCCCCCGGCGTGTCCATCTTTTTCGGAGCATATGGTTGTGGCGAGTTTACCCTCCAGTTTTCAGACATCGCGAATTTGCCCTGCTGGTACTGGTCCTTGTAGGGTTCCTAGGCACACTCAAGGGGTTTCATAAGGCATCAACCATGCCAAATTCAAAAATTTAGGTGCCGAGAAACCCTAATGTAGATCGTTAACTAGAAATTAGGCGAAACTACAAGCTACTAAACTGCTTTAGTGCTAAGTGAAAGGGGCTACAACCTTTGTAGATCCGGTCCTCCACTTCTTTAGCTCCGTGACGATGTCCCTTCGCTGCGATCATCGGATCCCGGACTTTAGCGTCGGTTTCATCGGAGAAATGATCGGGCTAGGTCGTCGACTTCGATGCCGAAGATGATCTACGTCGAGGCAACTCAAGATCAAGCTCCAACTTCACCAAGTTATGAAACTTGTGAAGAAAAATCCCTATACTACATGGCAAGTGGTATAGGATGAAGAAATAAGAAGTGGGTTCACTTTGGATTTGGATTTCTCACTCTTTTGATCATGGCACCATTGGAGGTAGCAAGGTTTCTTCTTCTTGAAGAAGAAGAAGAAGAAGAAAAAGAATATCATGAGAATAATAAAATCAATTGATCTTATCAAGTGTAGAGAATAAACTAGGGTTTAGGTTTAAAGGTTAGGTCAAGGAAAAAGACAAAATGGTAGAAAATGCAAAGAAGCTTCATGAAGCTTAAGCAAAGAAACAAAATTAGCCACCATTTCATTTTGCCAAAAAAGAATTAAAGAAAATAAGTAAAGATAACAAAACCCTAACCATTAACCTAAACATGGTTTAGATCAAACATACACCCAAGTTTGCATGTATCATCAAACATGATACAATCTAGTGCACAAACATATATCATATATACAATATGCACAATCAAGTGAGAAAATCCATCTTAAGTGAACAAATACTAGTTAATGTAAAGTAATATATCAAATATATAATTATATATCAAATCATTAAATCAACACTTGATTTAATGATCCGGTCATATCGCATATAACCGACTAATATCAAGTGTATCAATGTATCGAATCAACACTTGATTCGGTAACCCGGCTATATCATATATAACCGTCCAATGATACAAATCGCGAGAATAGAATACAGTATCACATACTGTTATTATTCTCGGTCCCGCAAATATCTCATATGCGCTCCTATTTCGTTTCGCTTGAGCTAGGAAACCTCTGTGTAGGACTCTAAAGACTCGTCAATACACCGGCAGCAGGTGATGATCATATCAAACACCCACAAGCCGCAAGCGGTCTGCTAAACGTAACGGCCACCCGGGTATTGAGCGATCAGAAGATCAACGAGCAAGCCCGCTCACACTCCTGTGAATCCGACCAGTAACACTTACCGTACAGTCCGGTCTCGTCGTCTGATATGTCGCATATCTCGCCTAGGGGTGGTAAACGTCAGACCCCAATAGCTCGATAAGTCATGTCGATATGAGGTCTATAACAGTTCGAGAAACTACTGGTAACACTTACCAGTAAATCTCAGCAACCCTGGCTAGGGATTTCTGGTTATAGCCAATCGAACACAGCGCAACATCAACTCCCTATACCGGGAGAGACGAATCCCCTCCTATCGCTCATTGCCTCCATGTGATTCGGGACTGTACCCAAAAACCACCGTTTTGCACGCCCTCTTGGACGTGGTAAGGTGGAAATCAAAGCACAGTGGGAACCACACGAGACTCTATGACGATCTCGGGTTAACAGACTAATCTGTACCAGTGTCACCAGAGAACTGCCATCTGACGTAAGGTATAATACCATCTGGGAGTTCTCGGCGAGTCCGTCCAGTGTACCCAGTCTCTACTGAGCACCCGTATATCATCTTTGATGTCAAACACCAATGGATATGGGATCATCCATCGCCCGTCTGTATGGGTCGAGAAGGTATACGCTAGTCTACTCTGGTATATCGATGCCCCGTCTCGATACACCCATGACTATGGACCTTGAAGGATGTACTTATGGACTACCATGTCCCCACCAGTATAATCTGCATCATAGTCCAGGTAGTCAATTACACATCCTAAAGGCTTTACCAACATGTAACAGAGAGACAATCAGTGTACACGTTAAGATAAAGAGCAACCAGATAGCATACTATCATGTCGAGCAAGAAAGTCGTCCCTATATATGTCCAAGCATCCACTACAATATACATCCTATGTATAGTAATGGCCTTTAGGGCATACATATAACTAACAATCTCCCACTTGCACTAGGGCCATCTGATAGCAGTGGTTGCAGTATCTCATACTCAACCATCCCATAATAGTCTCTCTCTGGGAAAAGGCCTTTATGAGTGGATCCGCCGTGTTTTCCTCTGAGTCTACTCTCCTAACCTCGATCTCCTTGGAGATCAACCATCTCCATGATCAGGTGATACTGCCTTAGAATGTGTCTGGATCACTGATGGGACAGACGTTCCTTGGCATAAGCCACAACTCCATTGTCACACAATGAGAGGAACTAAGTTCATCTCATGAACAAATATATATCCAGACTGCCTCTTTGGTAGCATCTTAAGTAGAGATGTATCCAGCCTTTATCGCCTAGTATGTCACGGTATCTAGCTTGGAACTCTTCCAACATACCGTCCCTTTACTGAGGGTAAAGACAATGCCTGTGACTGACTTTCAGTCGTTCTTATCACTCTGGAACCTTTCCAGTGATTCTCCCAAGGATCAACTGATACCATCTCACTACAACTAGTGAGAGTCTCAACATCCAATTAGATCTATCTCATAGATCCAAAAACCAGGATTTAGTAGGTATCACTTTGATCCTATATGAAGACTCCTTGTGATAAGCGGAGATTGACTGAGCGTAGCATAGGAAACTCCTTCCCTATCAAGAGTATGCCATCCACGTACTCTATGAGGATCACCACCATACTCCCTACTACCTTTTTGTATATACTAGGTTCATCTACCATTTTGATGAAGTCAAACTATTTGACTACTACATCAAAACAGATGTTCCAACTCTGCGATGCCTGCTTTATACTATAAAGTATCTTGTACACGTTTCCGCTGCTCCCACTGTTTACGAAGCCCTCTGACTGTGTACTAATAGACTCTCTCTTCTAAAATATCATTTAGAAGAGCAGTCATAACACCCAACCGCCAGATATCGTAGTCATGGTATGTAGCCGTGGCAAGTAGGATCCGGATGGACTTAAGCATAGCCACTGGAAAAGGTTTCATCATTATCCACGCCTGGTCGATGACGAAAACCTTTAACAAGTCTAGTTTTGAAAGTCTCAACTTTTCTATGTACACCAAGTAATCTTCTCAAGATACACTTACTCCTGATGGGGATTTAACCCTTCAGATAAAGCAACCAAAGTCCATACTTTGTTGGTGTATAAGGATTCTATCTTAGATCACTAAGCATCCAGCCATTCTTACAGAGTCCCTACTCTCGATGGCCTGCTCGAAACTAGTTGGGTCATCATCTCATGATGCAATCCTCGCTCCCACTGTCATCGAGAAACCGAAGTATCTCTCAGGCGGATGAGGAACTCTACTAGATTGGCGGAGAGGCTGAGGTTCGTTGGAATCTACTGAATCCTTTGGTTCAACCAAATCATCTGCTGTAGTTTGTATAGCTGGAACCTTTCCAGTTCTACATTACAGACCTTGCCTCGAGCTTGTCCGGATTATGCTTTTAGACATAGCCCGGACAACCTCAAATCTTAACTGACTTAAGAGATGGGCTCTTCCCTTATCATATCATATATGAAATGGTAGGCAACTGATTTGATTTGAACCCTATTCAATAGGTATGCAGCTTCTCAAGTGCATAACTCTCAAAAGGAAATCGGTAACTCAGTAGTACTCATCATAGAGCATACCTTATCATATAGGGTGTGATTGCTCCGCCCCGATACACCGACGTGCTGTGGTGTATACAGAGGAGTAATGCTGAAAGAGAATCTCATTCTCCTTTAGAAAAGTCCAAGAATTCCATGCTCAAGTATTCTCCTCCTTGATCACATCAAAGGACATAATACTTATACCCGTTTTTGGTTCTCTACTTCTAACTTATATTCTGTGAATATCTCAAAAGGTTCGGACTTGTGTTTCAACAGGAACATAAGACTGAATCTTGAGAGATCATCAGAGAATGTAATGAAGTACAAAGAACCGGTCCTGGTATGTGTAGACAGGGGACCTTTATATATCAACATGTATCATCCCAAGAGTTCACCAACTCTTTCTCTGTTTCCAATAAACAGAGCTATGGTCATCTTATCTCTGTGACACGACTGGCAAGTTTCATAAGATGTAAGTTCAAACTGATTTAAATATGCATCTAAAATGTAACTTCAGCCAGTCGGATCGCATTGATATGACCTAGTCTACAATACCTCAAGAAAGATCCGTTCATTTCTGAACTCTTCCTCTTGAGTATGTTCTGTATACTAAGAACTGTAGTCTGATTTAGAACACCAATGCTTTTAGATAACGTGCCTGAACCGATCAACTTTTGATATACGAAATGTTCAAAACATTATCCAACAATACAAAATTTTATTATTTCTTTACTAATAAAGAGACTGATATGATTTTGTATATCAGGTTCGGTATCTAATAACATTCGTTCAGAATCAATGTATTTGGGATACAGGGTGACAGTGACCAACAGACTTGGCTGCAACACTTGCACCATTTTCTGTCTCATGAAACTTATCACCCGATCTCAGTTCTCTACCTTTCTGTAGCCCTATGTAACAGATTACATATGTGGGATCCTGATCCGGTATCAAATACCCAGGACGTAGAGGATACAGAGAAACAGTTCTTTGTAATGAACACACCCGAAGGAGATACATCATATGCACTTTCTTCGTTTGGGCGGTATAGGAATTCAGGTATTCCTCTATTTCCTGCTCTGTCTTATAACAATTATAAGTTGGAGCGGGATCAACGTTCCCCAGCTCAGTATGACAAGTGGGTTCGTTCAATACATCCATATTATTATCTTGATTAAGGCGTGATATGGTCGCTACCTGGAGAGAGAGAGAAGAAAACACTCTGCGTGCGCTCTTGCAAGAATAGATTGGTTATTATTTTTATCTAATCAGGATGGCTCCCACTGTTTTTATCAAATCTTCCTTCAAATCCTAAAAGGAAAGACTAGCCGGGATTAATTACACGCTACAAGTTCGCCAATCTTTCAGCCAGGCCAGTGTCGGTACTTTAAGGGAGGTCCCCCGTGCTTTCGCACGAACCTAATTAATGTAAACCTCGTTTTCCCAGAGGCGTAATCTCGTTAACACCTTTCTAGACACCTACTTGATCGGCTAATTGTAATGTGTAAAACTCTCCCAGGAGTAACAATTACTCGCAGCGGGTATCGGGATCCAACTATCTCATAGAAGGTATGCAATCTCATTGCAAATTTCAACACTTGAAATTCCCGATAATATTTTTCCCCAAACGATCTATGACCTTGACAAGGTCAACAAACCATAGTCCGTAAGTCAAGTTCAACCCGTCATTTCTTGATTGAATCAAACCCACCCGCACGACCCTTGACAAGGTCAACAAGGCCGTACGACTACCCTAACCCAATCTGCATCATATGCATAAGCAGATAAATAATGGTTAGCTACCGCACACTGCGCCTTGACAAGGTCAACAAACGCAGCACGAATACTAAGCAGGACTTATCTGAAATGACGGAGGGCTACGACAGTTTTTTCTGAAAACCTATTGCGTAATGAACTTGATATCGTTGTAGGATCGAATGAATTTTGAAATGGAGTGTTTTTTAGGCTTTTCTAGTTTTGCTAAAGGGGTCACTCCCGGTGAAGGGATCGTCAGCCCTTTCCTCGTCGAATGAGGTGCGGGATATATCATATATATCTCTGTGAAAAGCAGAAACTATAGAAGCAATCAAAAGACAAACCGAGAGTTGTAGCATCTGCCAGTTATTGCTAAAGGGGTCACTCCCGGTGAAGGGATCGTCGGCCCTTTCCTCATCGAATAAGGTGCAGGATATATCATATATACCGCTGTGCAAAGCAAGAACTGTAGCTACCTGTTTTATTTTTGAAATTCGATTCCACAACATCTTTAGGTTTCTTTTCTTCCATTAATCACATTAATGAAGTCCCATCATTTAAAACACCTAAACATCACAGATAAATACGACGTACACTTATGCCATCCGCATTCGCCTCGATGTCCCCTCGTGCACCGTTAGGTTAGGTAACTAACGGCAGAGCAGGGCAGGGCTAGCGCGGGTGTAAAACATAAGTAACGCCTATATAATATATCATATATACTATATACAATATTTATCACAGAACATCACATGATCACATCACAGATATCACAGCAGAAGAAACATATGAAATATTGGATATACTAGGACGTCCCTGTTTTCAATACGAGCCAGTATAAAACACGGATTCCACAGTCGTGATGAATAGCCAAACCCACACCCCTAGACCCTTACAGAGCGGCAAGCAACCCTACCAATTCTAGAGTTAGGAGACCCGGACTCGACTCCTCGAGTTGGTCTCCCACTGGACTCCAGAACCCGGTTACTTGTGCCCTCCTCCTTGGGTCTATCCTAGTGCGGAAAAGTAAATAATATACAAAAGGTGACATCTTCCGCAACCTGGAAGTGCCCCAATAAAAGAATATTACATACAAGTTTTTACATGAATGAAAATGAAAAACACTCATCTCACATAAAAAAAAACCCCGGCTATTCAAACACGACGATCCAATATAACATATCCAGCAACACATAACATCACATGTCATCAACGTAAGTAAATATGTCCATCCCAATTGTCGTTGACATATAGCAACGAAACCGGCGATATCACATATTACACTTACGGTCGCAGAAAAGAAAGTGTAAAACTACAACAGTTGGAATCCGCAAACTTCATAGACATCGCATGCCTAATCAAATGAATTCCTTAGACATCGCATGCCTAACAATTATAAACCCCGCATTTTAGTCTCATTTATCGAAAACTCTTTTCAATATCTAGTCGGGCAATTCAACAAGATTCCCGGCATCCTGACCGAATACTCGTCGCAAACTTTAGTAGACGGCCGCACCCCCGATACCGTCGACAAAGTGCACTAAGGCGGAACACCGCTGCTGCAAGCACCCGAACGGATGCTTTCGGCGACGGAGTTCTCCTACAGTCACTTGGTCGGGGCTATGGGGCGTAGCTATCTATTAAGTTTACCGGCGAGTATCCGCGTACGCTACGCGATTGCGATAGACTTTTGATCGCATCAAAATTCCGTGGCAACCGATCAAGTGAGACTAAACTGCTATGTTTATAACGTTCATTCAGTTATCTCATAACTACTTGTGAATTCCAAATATTGTATCACATTCCAGATAAATAGAAAATGTTAAACTTTCCGATCGAACAGTCAAACACCCAAGTTTTTCCCGAAACAGCTCAACACATGAAATAAGTTTAAAAACATCCACTTCATGCCACAGTACCAACAGTCCAGCCGTAGAAGGGTCAAGCCAACGCCTCACATGTGGCACGCCGTACTGCCCCAAACCCTAAGGTTCAAAGGGCAGTTCAAGACGGTCACATAATCGAGTTAAGGTTTGTTGTCTTCTAGAGGGTCCATCGCGTTACTTGCACTACTTCGAACGTTCTTAAACTATGGAAAGATCCAACACTTGGAAATTTCCCAACAGGGGAAAAAGTGGGTATTTATATCCGGTCGAACATTTCAACATGTTCTAAATTTACCCGGAAAAGCAATAACGAAGTTAAAATTCCCGATCGAATCGAAGATTAAAAAATAAACCCCAGAATACTCAACACTTGAGTCAGATTAAAAATACCCATAAAATAGTAACCACAGAGACAAGAATTACTGTGTAAAAAAACCGTCCCTAATAAGCTTAACTTGCCGCGGAACCGCCGCCAGAGGTGGCTTATTGCCGCGGTTCCGCGGCCATCTTAAGGAATTGGGGGCTCGTTTTTCACCATAATTCTTATTTTTCCCTTCTTAATTTTTTAGGTATTTTTAATTCTGAAAAATCACAGATTTTAAAAAATGACCTAAGAGGGGTGTATTTTGTCGTATTTGGGTTCGATCGGGGTTTTAACTTTGTTAACGCATCGCCTAATGCTCTAGCTAGGCTCTGATACCACTGTAGGGTTCCTAGGCACACTCAAGGGGTTTCACAAGGTATCAACCATGCCAAATTCAAAAATTTAGGTGCCGAGAAACCCTAATGTAGATCGTTAACTAGAAATTAGGGGAAACTACAAGCTACTAAACTGCTTTAGTGCTAAGTGAAAGGGGCTACAACCTTTGTAGATCCGGTCCTCCACTACCTTAGCTCCGTGACGATGTCCCTTCGCTGCGATCATCGAATCCCGGACTCTAGTGTCGGTTTCATCGAAGAAATGATCGGGCTAGGTCGTCGACTTCGATACCGAAGATGATCTACGTCGAGGAAACTCAAGATCAAGCTCCAACTTCACCAAGTTATGAAACTTGTGAAGAAAACACCCTATACTACATGGCAAGTGGTAGAGGATGATGAAATAGGAAGTGGGTTCACTTTGGATTTGGATTTCTCACTCTTTTGATCATGGCACCATTGGAGGTAGCAAGGTTTCTTCTTCTTGAAGAAGAAGAAGAAGAAGAAAAAGAATATCATGAGAATAATAAAATCAATTGATCTTATCATAATGCAACCTTGGGTTAGTTTAACAAGTGTAGAGAATAAACTAGGGTTTAGGTTTAAAGGTTAGGTCAAGGCAAAAGACAAAATGGTAGATAATGCAAAGAAGCTTCATGAAGCTTAAGCAAAGAAACAAAATTAGCCACCATTTCATTTTGCCAAAAAAGAATTAAAGAAAATAAGTAAAGATAACAAAACCCTAACCATTAACCTAAACATGGTTTAGAGCAAACATACACCCAAGTTTGCATGTATCATCAAACATGATACAATCTAGTGCTCAAACATATATCATATATACAATGTGCACAATCAAGTGAGAAAATCCATCTTAAGTGAACAAATACTATTTAATGTAAAGTAATATATCAAATATATAATTATACATCAAATCATTAAATCAACACTTGATTTAATGATCCGGTCATATCGCATATAACCGACTAATATCAAGTGTATCAATGTATCGAATCAACACTTGATTCGGTAACCCGGCTATATCATATATAATCGTCCAATGATACAAATCGCGAGAATAGAATACAATATCACATACTGGTATTATTCTCGGTCCCACACATATCTCATATGCGCTCCTATTTCGTTTCGCTTGAGCAAGGAAACCTCTGTGTAGGACTCTAAAGACTCATCAATACGCCGACCGCAGATGATGATCATATCAAACACCCACAAGCCGCAAGCGGTCTGCTAAACGTAACGGCCACCCGGGTATTGAGCGATCAGAAGATCAACGAGCAAGCCCGCTCACACTCCTGTGAATCCGACCAGTAACACTTACCGTACAGTCCGGTCTCGTCGTCTGATATGTCGTATATCTCGCCTAGGGGTGGTAAACGTCAGACCCCAATAGCTCGATAAGTCATGTCGATATGAAGTCTATAACAGTTCGAGAAACTACTGGTAACACTTACCAGTAAATCTCAGCAACCCTGGCCAGGGATTTCTGGTTACAACCAATCGAACACAGTGCAACATCAACTCCCTATACTAGGAGAGACGAATCCCCTCCTATCGCTCATTGCCTCCATGTGATTCGGGGCTGTACCCAAAAACCACCGTTTTGCACGCCCTCTTGGACGTTGTAAGGTGGAAATCAAAGCACAGTGGGAATCACACAAGACTCTATGACGATCTCGGGTCTACAGACTAACCTGTACCAGTGTCACCAGAGAACTGCCATCTGACGTAAGGTATAATACCATCTGGGAGTTCTCGGCGAGTCCGTCTAGTGTACCCAGTCTCTACTGAGCACCCGTATATCATCTCTGATGTCAAACACCAATGGATATGGGATCATCCATCGCCCATCTGTATGGGTCGAGAAAGTATACGCTAGTCTACTCTGGTATATCGATGCCCCGTCTCGATACACCCACGACTAGGGACCTTGAAGGATGTACTTATGGACTACCATGTCCCCACCAGTATGATCCGCATCATAGTCTACGTAGTCAAGTACACATCTTAAGGGCTTTACCAACATGTAACAGAGAGACAATCAGTGTACACGTTAAGATAAAGAGCAACCAGATAGCATACTATCATGTCGAGCAAGAAAGCCATCCCTATATATGTCCAAGCATCCACTACAATATACATCCTATGTATAGTAATGGCCTCTAGGGCATACATATAACTAACAGTCCTCAATCCAGCTTTTGAAAACGAAGCAATTTTCGATTGGATGGCCCAACATTCGATGGTAGGGGCAGTAGTTGGGATTGTTGACGTCACCGGGCTGCAGTGGGTGCTTCGGATCCGGCAGGGTGATGAGCCTGTTGCGCACCGCTAGTTCGAACAGTCTCTTCGTTTTATTCCGGGGAAACGAGTAAGGACGTCTCAACTTTTCTCGAAGAATCGCAGTTTGTTGCCTTGGCGAGCAGTTGGTATCGGATCACTCGGCTGCTATTAAGCGTTGGCGACGAAGGTCGCTTTCCCTTTGCATTTTCATTTCGAAGCTCCATTTTCGAGGAGGGCGGTCTATGGCCCATCTGGTCCATTTGGGCCAGCTTATCGATCAAGGCCTGGAAGGTGGTCGGCTTGAAGATCATAAACTGAGATATGGTCGCCTGCGGAACGAGGGTCCCTACGAACATGCCCACGGCAGGAGCTTCTTCTATGCGTTGTTCGCATCTCGACCATAAACTCTGCCACCGGATTGCATACTGCACCCATGTCTCTCTCGGCTTCACTCTGGCGTTGATCAACGCCGTGATCGCGGTACGTTCGCTGGCGCTTGCGAACTTTTGTATAAACAGTAGCTTCATTTCTGCAAATGTCTTGACAAAGTCATTCGGGAGCTCGGAGTACCATTCGAATGCTGTCTCCGATAAGCTGCCAACAAACTGGCAAAGCAGCAGTTTATCGTCACCCCCAGTATTACCGCACAAGGCTCTGAAATTGAGCAACGTGCTGGTGTAGATTACCCGTCCCCTTATACACGTGGAATTTAGGGATCGTATATCCCGACGGGTACTTTATTTGATTGTACCAACCCGGATAGGGTTGTCCAGTTTTGAAAATTTGGCCAGCCGCTTCACTCGCCTGATGAGCTTATATCTGTTGAGCTATATAGTCATCAAGCGTAGCTTTCGAAATTGTCTCCTCCCTGGCTGCTGATAAAGCTGGAGGAAGGTTTGATGTCTCTCCTCTGTCGTCTTCAATGATTACTGGAGGATCTTCGGCTGGAGGGTCCGGCTGGATCATCATCCCCCCCATATCTTAGAACAAGAACTTCATTTGTTTTATATTGGCCGCTTGTTCCGCAGCTTCTTTATCTTTCTTTTCGAGCATCCTTTGTAGGAACTTGGCGTCGGTTTCTTGCTCCTGGCGTTGATCCGACGATACTTCCGAGCTTTCCTTCTGCCCAGTGAGTGTGGCCATCTTTGTCAGCATTTCCTGGAGCTTTTGTTGCTGCTCCTGAGTTTTCGTCACAGACCGTGTGAGTGGTCGATGACCCGTAGAAGTACGGCTTTCCTCCATTCTGGAAGCCATGTAGATGGTGTGCACTACCCTGCCCCCAGACTTAGGGTGTTTGGATTCAGCGTCTTTGAGATTTGCCGTGGACACGGGGATCTTCTCCGGCCTTCTCCTTTTATGAACGGTCGAAGCTGAGGGGGTTGTTGCAGCCGATACTTTCCGTGGTACGACGGTGGTGAGATGGTCTTCCTCTTGCCGAACCTTCATTTTTTTCAGTCGGCGTGAGTAGTCTTTGTCAATTTCAGAATCTTGGACTCTTCGCCAGACCCTGTGGATTTTGGAGGACGGACGCTGAGGGGGTTGTTTCGGCTTTGCTTGAGTAACATTTTCAGCGGGTGGAGGAGACTTTTTCAACACGGCGGTTGGAGAGTTCTTGTGCACCCTCCTGAGCGGCTCAAAGTTATTCCTAGTTGGAACAGCAGCATCAATTTCCACCATTAGAGCTGGTGGAGTCAGTCTAGAGGGAGAGCTGCCCCCAGTTTTTCTCACTCGGCGCCAGTGGCGACATCAAGCATGTCTTGCAGATGGGACTAGCTCAGTTACGGGGGAGATTTCATCATGCCCCCTGTTCTGGTGAAGGGCTGCTGGGGTCAACCTGTCGAAGTCCAGCGTCCGCTAAGAGGGAACGGTGAATCTTTCGAAGACAGATTTTTTGGCAGGGGAAGCATTTTTAACGACCCCGTCTGCAGCAGGAGTTAGAATGGCCAGTCTTGCGAAGACCGATCCCTTAGCAGGAGAAGCCCCTTTGATGACTTCGTTTATCGGAGCTGGAATGGCTATCCGCCTCGGGATAACTCCTTCGGGTATTGCAGGCTTCTTCACGGGTCCACTTGAGTTTTGGCCTAGTCTGTTAAAGACCGAGGCATTGGACTTAGATGACCCGTTGAGAGGGGCCGTGGTAGTAGTAAGCCGATCAAAGATCGACTTCTTTAGAGCCTCCTGTGATGGCATTGGAGCGTTGAAGCTCATTGGTGGGAGCATAGGCCCGAAGAACAATCCAATGGTGGCTTGTGCCACCTGGTCCACCGGCATTGCGAAGATAGAGGACGCTTGGGGCCCATAAGTCATTCCTCCCGACGGGGCAGAGTGGGAGTTGTTGTTGCAGTTGGAAGCCATTGACGCCATCTACTCTTCTGCACGGAGCAAGACACCAAATCTTAGCACCTCGAATCCAAGGGCAACCATATTAAACCGCAATTTGTTCACGAACACGACACACGAAGTGTGGAGTGGAAAGAGGAAAAGGTCCCACCAGACGTGCCAGAATCTATTTACTGCCGAATTCTTCGTAGTCGAATTTGGGGGCAAATGCTATTTGGTTTTATCTGTCCACCTCTCCAAAGATACCAAGTGGATTTATGGCACCGTGTATCGGAGGTTTAGACAGATGCAGCCGTTGTAGCAGACTTCATCAGATTCCCCCTCGTTTGCGAGGGTTTTTTGATTGTAGGGACGCTCTTCCTTGCAGGCGCAAGCCCCTGCAGTTAATTACGCTACCGCATCACTGTAACCACTTTCTCCTTCTACAGATGTTCACTTCGTGTCGTGTGTGTTTGTTTTGTTTTTGGTTGCCCGTGGATTGTATACGGAGACTAATTTATGTTGTCGTCCGTAGGGCGTAGATTAGTCCAAATCCGTATTTTCTTAGATTTAGGTTTGGTTGATTTAAGGAACGTTAACCTAGTTTGAGATTAAGATCAACTTAAATGTTTGTTAAGGATACGTTAGTCCAATTTTAGACTAAGATCTACTCAACGGGATTTAGGATCATTTAGATCCAACGAAAGAGCATTTGGGCTCTATCGTCTTAGTGTAGGGACGTTACGGTCCATTGGGTTTAGGGACATCATAGTCCATGGAGTTTAAGGACATCATAGTCCACAGTTTAAAGACGTCATAGTCTGAAGAGTTTAGTTTAGGGACGTTGCGGTCCATGGGGTTTAAGGACATCATAGTCCATGAGTTTAAGGACCTCATAATCCACGGTTTAAAGACGTCATAGTCTATAGGGTTTTAGTTTGACAGTTTGGGGATGCGCCAAAAGTTATTGATTATTGGGACTCTCCATCTCTCTGAAGACGTTGAAGAATTATAACGACATATATTAGAGATGTGGAGAGATGTACTCTCGAACCAATGTCCCGACTGGAGGGGATGGGATGAACACCAGTTTAGATACCATCTGTTGGGAGCTCATTAGCTATCTTTGGGACTGAGATCGGTTTTGGAGACCCTGAGCATGAGGAGCTCAATTGATGGTCCTCGGGAAATTTGGTCTGAGTATGGTTAATATTGGCCTTTCATAATGTTCAACACTAGTATATGTTCAGCGCTCACGTGCTCCCACGTGAGGCACTTGAAGTAGTGTTAAACACTAGAGAATTTAAGACGATGTTTTTTTGGGTTTATTCCCTTGTTCTTTTCTGAGCGCTAAGCGCTATTGGGTCACGTGAGATCACGTGAGGCACCCAAAAAAATAGAAAATGCCTTTGATTTATTCCTTTTTTACTTTGTAAGTGCTAAGCACTACTTTGGGGTCATGTGGGATCACGTGAGCCAATCTCAGTTATCCTCTTTTGTTCATCAAAGGTGTTCACGTGGGAGCACGTGATCGGCTGTTATCATGTTGGGTGCCATTCCTTTTACGTGCATGAAGATCCTGAGTTTCGAGACTTTCCAGCCCACTATTTTGTAAGAATTAAATTCTTATGACTTAGTTTTTCTCTTAGGTTTGGGATCTGCATGGCAGAATCTCCCCGATGAGAATTGAATTCTCAACTTGTAGGGAGATCTGCTTCTGCAGATCTTCACTATAAGGAAGAACTAAGTTCTTATATGAAGAGTTAAACCCTTGTTTTATCAGAGGAATTAAATTCCTATATACTTTTTGTGAGAATTAAATTCTCAACTTGTGGGGAGATCTGCTTTTGCAGATCTCAACCAGAGGAAAAACTAAGTTCTTTTTAGAAGAGTTAAACTCTTATGGAGGTAAAAAAGAGATGAGATATTCTCTGTGTTTTGTTCCTTCTCTTACCTCGGGTTTTCTTTCTGTTTTCTCTCTTTAACTTGAAGTTTATGGGGGGCGTTCTCTCTTTTCTTTTTCTCTTTTTGGCTTCTATTTATAGGAGAAAAAAACAATCAATTTATTCGGAAAATCTCTTATTAAGTGATTTTGATTGATTTTATAATTAACCAAAATGATCTTTTAGTTCAATCGGTGAATTTTATTCACCGTTGGATTTTTAATCCAAAGACTCCTGTTTTACAGAAGATATTTCTCACAAGATTAGGAAAATATTTCTCTATACAGAATCTTCTTCTGTTGGTGATTTTTAATCACCATTGGATTTTTAATCCAACGGCGCTCTGCTTTGCAGAGCGCAATCTTTCTTGTTTAGAAAGATCTAAGAAAATGTTTTCCAAATAGGGCTTTGACCCCTTTTATTTTAGAATTTAATTCTATCGGTTCAGAAGGTATAGGAGCTCATCACGTGTAGCACATGACCCCACAAAGTTAAGCCCATTAAAGAGCTTCATGTGCTATCACGTGAATTTTTCTGGCCAATTGTTTGTTTTTAAAAGGCGCTTATATACTTTGTATATAGAGGACACGTGTCTGCACGTGAGGCTCAGTTTCAGCCTTGTTTTGTCAAGCGCAGTGCCTATCACGTGTAGGCACATGATGCTCCATTTGGGGACTTTTCCCATTTCTTTTTATATTTATTATTCAGTTTTCATGAGGGAACAGTGGGGTGCACAAACTACCGAGTTCTTGAAGTGCCGAGTGGCCTACTCATTTTACTGAGGGAGGCTGCTTCACTTCGTGAATTTGGCGGGTAGTTTGCTGCACACGTAGGGGTCTAGGATAGGTTTTTGGTTATTCATCACGACCGTGGAATCCGTCTTTCGTTACAGGCTTAAACGAAACGCGGAATTCCTAGTATATCTAATGTATTCATCTGTGATCTGGAATGCCTATTATTGCGTGAGACGTATTGATATATTATATATGTTATATAATAGACGTTGCTTATGTTTTGCACCCGCGCTAGTCCAGCCCCCGCTCTGGCATTAGTTAAGTAACCTAACGGTGTTAGACGGAGCCCAGTGGCTAATGCGGATGGTATAAGCGTACGTGGTATTTTCGTTTCTTTCTGCAATGGTAGGTTTAAATGATGGGACTGCATTAATTGATTAATGCAAAGCAAACAAACCAAAACTTAATCGTTGGAACAGTTTCAAAAACCACTCGGTTTTTTCAAAAAGCAACTTTTAAATGCGGAGCTTAAACCACTTCTTTAAAAAGCTATCATGGTTCCTTCGACTAAATCAAGTTCATTACGTTCACGGTTTCGCCAAAACTATCCGTATCCCTCCGTCATTTCAGATGGATATTCAGTAGTATTCAAGCTGTGTATTTTGACCTTCGCCAAGGCATAGTGATTGGTAGCTGCTGGATATTCATCTGTAACATAGATAGAAACGTTGGTTTGGGAAAGTCGTACTACTATTTTGTCCTTCGCCAAGAATATGTACGGATGGGTTCAAATTAACTTGTACAATAACGGGTAGAACTTGACTTGCGACTTATGATATGTTGACCTTCGTCAAGGTCATAAGAACTTGGGGCAAAAATCCACATCGGGAGTTTCTAAAGAAACTGAAACTTGCTAGTGTTGCATACTATTTGGAGTGTAATAATTTTGGTAGGATTCCTTCAAAATTATCACACAATAATATTTTGATCCCGATCCTACTGTAAGTATCCGCTACTTCTCGGGAGATTTTTTCACTAAAACAATCAATGCTATAAACCAAGCAGGTGTCTAAAACGGTGTTAGCAGGGCTACGCCTTTAAGAGGTTATGTAATTAAGAAACTTCACAAAAACGTTGAAAAACCTCACTCGAAATACCAACACCAGCCTGGCCGAAAGGTTAAGCAAGTATTATAAGAGTGAGATTGATCCTGACTAATTCTTCTTTTATGGTTTGAGGAAGGATTCGAGATACAGTGGGAGTCATCCTGTTCAGATAAACTAATAACCAATCTAAATTTGCAAGAGCATCATGCTAAGTGTTCTCTCTCTCTCCTAATTGCAGCGATCAGGTGACCAAACTTAGGTTACAGCTAGATAATAAATTGACTGAGCCAGACTATATTGATTGGCAAAGGTTTGTCTAGATGTCCATTACCTATGACAAGTCGGGCTGCCTCCTTACTACTAAATCCCCCGCCGTCCCAGGTCCAGATTCTACCGTCGCGCATATTGATATCCGTAAGACAAGGGAAAAAGACAGTGCGAATGCCAAGTGTCTCGTGTTGGCCTCAATAGATAGCGAACACCAGAGGCAGCACAAGAAGATGGACTTAGCTTCCATCTTCCTCCATAAAAAAGATTATATGGAGAGCAATCTCGTATCACAAGATATGAGACCTTGAAGGAATTGCTTCAAGCGAGGTTGGCTGTCGGGTCATCTGTAGGGGACCACGTCCTTACAACAATCAGCTATATTGAAAAGCTCACGGACCTAGGGACCACATTGGAGAACGAGTTGTGTACTAACTTGATTATTCTACAGTCCCTCCCTTATACTTACGCCCTGAAGTAATCCAGAGAGACACCCGCTCTGTTTATTGGGGAATCTTCCTCTTCTAGATCCAAGACGAAAGCCAAGGGAAAGAAGAAGAAGTCCTTCACCAAGCCGATAGGCGGTGTCAGTAAGGTAGAAGGAAAGGGCAGGGCAAAAATTTTGGGGCTAACAGTAGAGAAGGAGGGATGTTCCTATTGCCACGGGAAAGGGCATTGGAAGAAGGAATACAGGTCTTGGAAAGCCAGAATCCAGGATCCGAAGCACGTTGTGGTTTCGTCTTCGGGTGTGTTTTTGATTGAAAACTGTATGTCAATTAACTCTACTTCCTGAGTATTAGATACCGGATCAGGATCTCATATCTATAATTTATTATAGGCTTTGAGAAACCGTAGAGTTATCAGGGCAGGTGATATGACTCTCAAGGTTGCTAACGGAATGAGCGTGGACGCTGTATCCGTAAGGGAATATCACCTAAGATTGACAAGTGGGCAGATGTTGATTTTACGTAACTGTTTGGGTGTACCTAGTCTAGCTTGTAATATCATATCTGTATCTTTACTTTCTAAAGAAGGATATGATTTTACATTTGTAAGTGATGTGTTTCACATCCACCTTAATCATGGTTTTATTGGGTCAGGTACACTAGAGGACAGTATATACGTGTTAAATCAAGCTCAGGTTTTCAACGTCCAGAACGCACTTAAAAGAAAGTCTCCAGAATTAAATAAGGCTTTATTGTGGCATTATAGACTGGGTCACATCAATGAAACACGATTGACACAGTTACATAGAGAGGGATATTTGGATCCGTTCGAATATCAGACTTATGCAACCTGTCAATCTTGTCTCATAGGAAAGATGACAAAAACTCCGTTCACTGGACACGGAGTAAGAGCGAGCGAGCTCTTGGGACTCATACACAGCAGCGTGTGTGGTCCAATGTCTACACATGCACGAAGTGGTTATTCCTATTTCATTACTTTTACTAATGATTTCTCTAGGTATGGACATGTCTTCTTGATGAAACATAAATCCGAGACCATTGAGAAATTCTGGGAATATAAGAATGAAGTGGAAAAACAAACAGGCAAAAGTATCAAGACACTTAGATCTGATCGAGGTGGTGAATACTTAAGTGCCAAGATCCTGCGTTACTTAAAAGAGAATGGAATTCTCTATCAGCTTACTCCTCTATACACATCACAACACAGCAGTTTATCAGAAAGGCGGAACAGAACCCTATTGGATATGGTACATTCCATGATGAGTAAAGCTGGGTTACCGTGATCCTTCTAGGGTTATGCACTAGAATCAGCTGCATTACTTTCGAACAAGGTTCCTACCAAGACTGTGCCTACCACACCATATCAGATGTGGAGTGGGAAGAAACCCTGTCTTCAGTATCTGAAGATAAGGGGATGTCCGGCTTTTGTTAAAAAGCAGCATGCGGACAAACTCGAGACACACTCAGTACTGTGTAAGTTTGTGGGATACCTAAAGAATTCCAGGGGTATCTTTTCTATTACGCAGAGGAACAAAAGGTCTTTGTTTCTCATCATGCCCTCTTTTTGGAAAATCAATTTTTGGAAAAAGAAACTAGTGGGAACACAATAGAACGGGAAGAAATTCCAGAAGCACAAGCTATTACTAAAAGCATGATAGAACCAGAAGTTTCAAAAGAACAGGACATCCCCGTGCCACTCGGCAGGACTAGTAGGCTGTCTCATCCGCCCGAGAGATACTACGGTTTTCTTATAGACGGGGATAGAAAAGATTGCATCATTGACAATGATGAGCCAACTAGGTTCCAGCAAGCCATTCAGAGCGGTGACTCGGTAAAATGGCTGCATGCAAGGTGGACCGAGATGGAGTCCATGTATACCAAAAAAGTATGGATTTTGGACATTGCTCTAGAAGTGGTAAAACCCGTAGGCTGCAAATGGATCTTCAGAAAGAAGATGGGTGTAGATGGACAAGTTGAAACCTATAAGGCTAGACTTGTTGCAAAAGATTTTCGTCAAAGACCTGGTTTGGACTATGATGAAATATTTTCTCCAGTGGCTATACTCAAATCTATTCGGATCCTTCTTTCCATTGCTGCCTTCCACAATTATGAGATTTGGCAGATGGACGTAAAGACGGCTTTTCTAAATGGAAATTTGAAAGAGTGCGTCTATATGGATCAGCCAGAGGGTTTCATTCAGAGTGGGAGAAGCGAAAAAGTGTGCAAGTTGCTTAAAGCTATTTATGGACTAAAGCAGGTATCGCAGAGTTGGAACATCTGGTTTGATGAGACGATCAAAGAATTCGACTTTATCAAAAATCCAGATGAATCATGCATCTATAGTAAGATTGTAGCGAGAATTGTGGTATTCCTCGTCTTTTACGTGGATGACATTCTGCTGATAGGAAATGATATTCCTATGCTACAATCAGTCAAAGGATTCTTGTCACAGAGGTTCTCCATGAAAGACCTGGGTGATGACTCCTATATTCTGGGGATCCAGATCTATCGTGATAGATCTTAGAGGATGTTAGGACTTTAGTAGTCTAGGTATATCGACACCATACTAATGAGATTTAATACGAAAGATTCAAAGCACGGTAGTCTACCGGCTTGTCACGGAATCACTCTCTCCAAAGAGATGTCTCCCAAGGCTGATTTGGAAAGGGCTTGCATGTCGATTATACCCTACACTTCTGCGGTAGGCTCTATAATGTATGCGATGTTGTGTACCAGACCAGATGTTGCTTATGCACTTAGCGTAGTAAACCGGTATCAATCAAACACAGGGGAGAACCACTGGATAGCGGTAAAGAACATTCTCAAGTACATGAGAAGGACTAAGGAGATGTTCTTGGTGTATGGCGGAAAAGACTTCCAGATCGATGCCTTTTCTGACTCCAGCTTCCAGAGTGACAAGGATGACTCCAAGTTCATGTCGGGTTATGTCTTTACCCTCATTGGAGGGGCGGTATATTGGAAGAGCTCTAAGCAGGACACCGTTGCTGACTCGACGATAGAAGCGGAGTATATCGCTGCTTGTGACGCCGCGAAAGAATCAGTCTGGATGAGGAAGTTCCTAACAGAACTTCAGGTGGTTCCGTCCACTGTAGATTCAATACCTCTGTATTGTGACAACAACGACACTATAGCTTTAGCAAAGGAACCCAGGTCCCATCAGAAGTCCAGACATATCTTAAGGCAGTACCACCTGATCAGGAAGATCGTTGATCGCCGGGAGATCGAGGTGAGGAGAGTAGATACGGAGAACAACACTGCAGATCTACTCACAAAGGCCATCCCTCAGACACGGTTCAAGAGGCTATTCGAGATGATAAGCCTGTGATATGCCAATACATGGACTTAGTGCAAGTGGGAGATTGTTAGTGATATATGCCCTAGAGGCCATTATTGTATCATACTGGTTTGTATATTACTTATTGGAAGCTTAAGATATACACAGATATACTAATAGTCTTTCTCAAAATGGTAGTATGCTACCTGGTTTGTTTCTATCTCAATATATGCATGTGTTTCTTTTAGCATATCGCTTATAGATATTGGTAGAGCCCTTAGGATTTTTGCTTGATTACCAGCATTGTGATGGCAGTCCCACTAGTAGGGGCTAGGTAGTCTATAAGCACATCCTTATACAGGTCCCTAGTTGTAGGATTATCGAAACGGGGTATCGATACTACAGAATAAACTAGTGTATACGCTTCTCATCCTAGCAGGGGAGATGGTCTGTCCCACAGCTATTAGTACGTCGTACTGGAGATAGTATGCAGGTGCTCATTGGGTTATGAGTATACTGGACAGTATTCGTAGGGAGCTACTGGTGGGTATTATACCTATCGTCGGGTAGCAGTTCCCAGGTGATATGAGTACAACTTAGTCCGTCGACTTGACACTGCTACTTCGCCTCGAGTGTGTTCCCGCTGTTCTTAGATTACTACCCTACCACGGCACAAAGGAGTCATGCAAACAGGTAGTAGTTGGGTGCAGTCCCGAAACACTTGGAAGCAGTGGCGGTTAGATAGGATTCATCTCTTCCGGTATTAGGGGTTGATATAGCGCTGTGTTCGGAAAGACATTACACAAAGTCCCTGGCCAGGGCAAGCGAGATTTACTGGTAGGTACTCCAGTAGTTTCTCAAGGTGTTTTAGGCTACACTCCGACACGACTTATTGCGCTATTAGGGGTCTGACGGTTACCACCCCCTAGGCCCGATATACAATACTCTTAGACGAACAGACCGGACTGTACGAAGATTGTCACAGATAGGCTCAGTAGGAGTTCGGATGAGTTTGCTCATCGGCCTTCTTATCGACAGATATCTGGGTAGCCGTTACGTGCAGGTAGTACCGCTGACGACTTGTGGTTAAACCCACTGCCAGCGTAGTGTCGAGTCTTTAGAGTCCCACACAGAGGGTTTCCCTGCATCGGGCAAAAGATGTAGAGGCCGTATGGTTTTACGGCAGGGCTTCAATCACATACGTGCACTTGTGCACGTATGATGTTCGGACGGATAATACTAGCGAGCTTTAGTTTAAGCCGGATTCAAGTATTATATTGTTAGATTGTTTTCTTCTCTTTGTATTCATATTTTTCGGAATACGGATACGGGTATGTATATACGGATGAGGGGCATTCTTGTAATTTACTCAAGATTGCTTCTAGAAGAAGACACCTTATTTTGTATTTAATCTTTTAATTAAAAGATAAATGAGGTGGATGAAATGAGGTGGAGGATTTCATTAAATGAGGCATGGCTCTCAGGTGACTCATAGGGTGACTCATGAGGGTGGCTCACTATGTGATATTTTGAAACATGCTAGATATTTTGTGGTTGCATTATTGGTATGCATTATTCATCACAAATGAGAGCCATCTCATTCTAATGTTCAAGCTTCACTCTTTTTTCCTCAAGCTCCCCTTCTTCTTCCTCATACCCTTCATGTCTCATATGTTGAGAAACCTAGGGTATTTAGAGACAAAGTAATCCATCTACACTCTCTACATCATCTAGGACATCTAGTTTAGCAAATTAGATGCCTTAGTTACCTCGGATTTGAGGTTGAAGCTCGGACTATAGACTCTTGGGTGGATCGTCTTTGACTTGAGAGGACCAACGAAGATGCCCGATCCGTGTACGATCCGAGGAGCCTATGATCAAGAGGAGGACATCAAGAAGACCCGAAGGACATGATACTGTAAGGTATAACATTCTTTCCGAATATCTAATCTCATGCAGGTTTGCTTGTTAGGGTTTAGTATCGATCGTGGAGTTCAAGTCGGTGTTGCGAAGCCCGTAAAAATCGTTTTTTGCGTATTCCGCCTCTCCGCGAACCCGCGGGGTGCACGACATCGCCTTACAAAACTGTACAAGCAATCGCACAAGAGGCTATCCAACACGATAATCCGGCTAAACGATATATATATATATATATATATATATATATATATATATATATATATATCCACAGAAACAAGTAACACAACTAAGTGTGCAACCCCGTCGAATCGAACGTATTGCAATTAGACGACGTTTAACAACACTTATACACATATACGAAAACCATGACCATAGAATTCATCACAGGCGAAGCGTACACTCAAAATTCCAAACGACAAAAATTGAGTGCAATTCAACATCTAAACACCAAACTTTTTGCCAAAACAAAGAGTCCGAACGACCCAACCAAGGCTCTTGGGAAGCCCCCGGGTATCCCCGATCCACCTCGCGGGTTCTCGGTCCAAACCAAGAGCCCATGGGGATCGGAACATGCAAAACAATTCGGTTTTGGACAGCCACTACTAACAGAAATCAGCCAAGAAAAACATCGACTAATTTTCGAAAAATGACTTTGAAAACGGTTCCCCGAGACTCTATGGGTCACCCTCGATCCCCTACGGAGTCCCCGTTCCGAAACGAGAGCTCCGGGGATTGAGAACAAGCATCAAATCTCAGTTTTAAAAACGAATAGTTGTTGTTTCGACCAAAAAATAGATGGCTGAATTTAGCGGCATGAAACATGGTTTGGCGATGAATTCCAATGTCATGAGAGCTAGTTTAAGTGTATGGTTGGCTCTGATACCAATGTAAGTCCCTAATGCCTTCGCCGTGGAGGCCGCGGCCATTGCGGGAGCGAAAAACAAAAATTACGAGAGGGCAACTAGAAACGATAACTTAGTGATCGATCCAAACATGAAAACTAGCAAGCAAGCAAACAAGGGTTAGGGAATACTAATTTTGACGCGTGTTTACCCAATCGTGGAAGACCCCTCCAAGCTCCTTGTATGCCGTCCGGATCGAGCTTGAATGGCGGACACCCTTACCAAAGATGATCCACCCGAGAGAACTGATCCAAGCTCCGGCTTCACCTAGTGAAGCGACCGACGCTCCAAACTCGTTATGAATAGAGAGTGGCGATATAGGAATTTTCCACTATCTTTTTCTCTCTATTTTGAAGCTCAAGAGAGCATCTAAGATGAAGGAGAAGGAGATGAAGAAGTTATAGCCATGACAAGAAAAATGACTAAGTGTTGTGTGTAGAAAAAGAATCAAAGTAGAAGAATAATGACTACTAATTTTTCAATCATACTAGAATAATAAAACTAAATGATTTTATGAACATAAAATCAAAGACATACCTCTCTACCATACTTCTTTACACCCCATCCTCCACCTCATTTTTTATTTTCGTTATAAAGAAAAATCAACAAATGAAATGTCTATTTTCTAGAAAAAAACTCCGTACAAATACGGAATACGACCCGGTATACATATCAAAATAAATATACGTGTATCCGTACCTGATTTAATAATCCGGTTTAATCCTAAGCCACTAGTATTATCAACTGTCCGATTAAAGGCCGTGTAGCTTGTATGCGTATTTAATTGGACCCCTTGTATGTACCAACATACATCATATAAATCAAATCGCTTGAACCGGGAAAACCCTCTGTATGAGACTCTGAAGACTTGACAATACGCTGGCAGTGATTTACTGGATAAATCCAAAAACTGTTAGTTATATGTATGCCCTAGAGGCCATTACTATACATAGGATGTATATTGTAGTGGATGCTTGGACGTATATAGGGAGGACTTTCTTGCTCGATATGATAGTATGCTATCTGGTTACTCTTTACCTTAACGTGTACACTGATTGTCTCTCTGTTACATGTTGGTAAAGCCTTTAGGATGTGTACTTGACTACCTGGACTATGATGCGGATCATACTAGTGGGGACATGGTAGTCCATAAGTACATCCTTCAAGGTCCCTAGTCGTGGGTGTATCGAGACGGGGCATCGATATACCAGAGTAGACTAGCGTATACCTTCTCGACCCATACAGATGGGCGATGGATGATCCCATATCCATTGGTGTTTGACATCAGAGATGATATACAGGTGCTCAGTGGAGACTGGGTACACTGGGCGGACTCGCCGAGAACTCCCAGATGGTATTATACCTTACGTCAGATGGCAGTTCTCTGGTGACACTGGTACAGATTAGTCTGTTGACCCGAGATCGTCATAGAGTCTTGTGTGGTTCCCACTGTGCTTTGATTTCCACCTTACCACGTCCAAGAGGGCGTGCAAAACGGTGGTTTTTGGGTACAGTCCCGAATCACATGGAGGCAATGAGCGATAGGAGGGGATTCGTCTCTCCCGGTATAGGGAGTTGATGTTGCGCTGTGTTCGATTGGCTATAACCGGAAATCCCTGGCCATGGTTGCTGAGATTTACTGGTAAGTGTTACCAGTAGTTTCTCGAACAGTTATAGACCTCATATCGACATGACTTATCGAGCTGTTGGGGTCTGACGTTTACCACCCTTAGGCGAGATATGCGACATATCAGACGACGAGACCGGACTGTACGGTAAGTGTTACTGGTTGGATTCACAGGAGTATGAGCGGGCTTGCTCGTCGATCTTCTGATCGCTCAATACCCGGGTGGTCGTTACGTTTAGCAGACCGCTTGCGGCTTGTGGGTGTTTGATATGATCATCACCTGCTGCCGGCGTATTGACGAGTCTTTAGAGTCCTACACAGAGGTTTCCTGGCTCAAGCAAAACGAAATAGGAGCGCATATGAGATATGTGCGGGACCGAGAATAATGCGTGTATGTGATACCGTATTCTATTCTCGCGATGAATGTATCGATTGGTTGTATATGATATAACCTAGTTATCGAATCTTGATTCGATAAGCCGATACATTGGATATTATTCGGTTATATGCGATATGACCGGATCGTTAAATCAAGTGTTGATTTAATGATTTAATGTATAATTATATATTTGATATATTACTTTGCATTAACTAGTATTGGTTCACTTTAAATGGATTTTCTCACTTTAATGTGCACTTTGTATATGTGATATATTTTCTGTGCACTTGATTGTATCATGTTCGATGATACATGATTGCTAGGGTTTGTGTAAAGAATTAAACCTTGGTTAAGTAAATGGTTAGGGTTTTTATTTATTTATTCATTCATTTATCTATTTAATTTGGATTAAAAAGAAATGGGAAAAGAAAACAAAATAGTTGCTTTCAAACTTGAAGCTTGTTGAAGCTTCATGAAGCTTTGACTAAACTGACCATTTTGTCTTCATGCTTAACCCTAACCATTCATCTAACCTTAGTCAATTCTCTACACCTAACCATGGTTGATATTATGATAAGTATTCTTTTTCTTTTCTATTTTTCAATTGACTTATGATATTCTATCATCTTCTTCTTCTTCTTCTTCAAGAAGAAAAAGCTTGCAACCATCAATGGTGATTTGATGAAAAGAGTGAGAAATCCAATTCTAAAGTGAACCCACTTCCTATTTCTTCATCCTCTACCTCTTGCCAAGTAGTATAGGGTGTTTTCTTCACAAGTTTCATGACTTGGTGAAGTGGGAGCTTGATCTAGTGTTGCCTCGACGTAGATCATCTTCGGCATCGAAGTCGACGACCTAGCCCGCCCATTTCTCCGATGAAGCCGACGCTAGAGTCCGGGATCAGATATGGACAGCGAGGGGACTTCATCACGGAGCCATGGAGGTGGAGGACCGGATCTACAAAGGTTGTATTTCCGTTCACTTAGTTAAGTTGTTAACTAGTTGCATGTTTCGCCTAAAATTCTAGTTAACGATCCGTATTAGGGTTTCTCGGCACTAGTAAAATTTGAAATTGGCATGGTTGATACCTTGTGAGACCTCATTAGTGTGCCTAGGAACCCTACAGTGGTATCAGAGCCTAGCTAGAGCCTTAGGCGATGCGTAGACGGAGTTAGAAGTCCGATCGAACCGAAACCCTAACACAAATATGCTCTCTGGACTTTTTCCAAAAACTGGGTTTTTTCCAGATTAAAAATATGCAGAAAAATCAGCAGGAGTTTCTAAGAGTTGCTGTAAAATTCGATCTCCCAATTCCTTTAAACCGCCGCGGTTCCGCGGCACGAGCATGGCTCGTGCGGCGGTTCCGCGGCCGTACGGCCTCATTATACAAAGAATTTTACACAGTAATTCTTAATTTGCAGTTCTGGTTTTCCTAGGAATTTTTAATATTTATTCGAGAGTTGAATTTTCTGGGTTGTATTAGGGACTCGGCGTTTCGATCGGATCGTCTAATTTTGTCTGTGTGCTTTTCCGGATAATTTTAGAATATGTTAAAAAGTTCGACCGGATATAAATACCCACTTTTTCCCCTGCCGGGAAATTTCCAATTGTTGGATTTTTCCGTAGTTTAATGACGTTCTAAGTAGTGCAAGTAATGCGATGGTCCTTCTAGAAGACAACAAACCTTAACTCGATTATGTGACCGTCTTAAACTGCCCTTTGAACCTTAGGGTTTGGGGCAGTACGGCGTGCCACATGTGAGGCATTGGCTTGACCCTTCTACGGCTGGACCGTTGGTACTGAGGCATGAACTGAATCTTTTTAGACTTATTTCATGTGTTGAGCTGTATCGGGAAAACTTGGGTGTTCGATTGTTCGATCGGAAAGTTTAACATTTTTTATTTATCCGAAATGTGATACAATATTTGGAATTCACAAGTAGTTATGAGATAACTGAATGAATGTTATAAACATACCAGTCTAGTCTCACTTGATCGGTTGCCACGGAATTTTGATGTGATCAAAAGTCCGTCGCAATCACGTAGCGTACGCGAATACTCGTCGGGTAAACTTAATAGACAGCTACACCCCATAGCCCCGACCAAGTGACTATAGGATAACCCCGTCGCCGAAAGCATCCGTTTGGGTGCTCGCGGCAGCGGTGTTCCGCCTTGGTGCACTTCGTCGACGGCGTCGGGGGTGCGGCCGCCTACTAAAGTTTGCGACGAGCATTCGATCAGCATGTCGGGAATCCTGTTGAATTGCCCAACTTGATATTGAAAAGTGTTTTCGATTTTGAGACTAAAATGCGGGGTTTATAATTGTTAGGCATGTGATGTCTAAGGTATTCATTTGATTAGGCATGCGATGTCTATGCAGATTGCGGATTCCAACTGTTGTAGTTTTACACTTTCTTTTCTGTGACCGTAAGTGTAATATGTGATATCGCTGGTTTCGTTGCTATATGTCAACGACAATTGGGATGCGCATATTTACTTACGTTGATGACATGTGATGTTATGTGTTGCTGGATATGTTATATTGGATCGACTTGTTTGAATAGCCGGGGGGTTTTTATGTGAGATGAGTGTTTTTCATTTTCATTCATGTAAAAACTTGTATGTAATATTCTTTTATTGGGGCACTTCCAGGTTGCGGAAGATATCACCCTTTGTATATTATTTACTTTTCCGCACTAGGATAGACCCAAGGAGGGGAGCACAAGTAACCGGGTTCTGGAGTCCAGTGGGAGACCAACTCGAGGAGTCGAGTCCGGGTCTCCTAACTCTAGAATTGGTAGGGTTGCTTGCCTCTCTCGTAGGGGTCTAGGGGTGTGGGTTTGGCTATTCATCGCGACCGTGGAATCCGTGTTTTATACTGGCTCGTATTGAAAACACGGACGTCCTAGTATATCCAATATTTCATATGTTTCTTCTGCTGCGATATCTGTGATGTGATCATGTGATATGTTCTGTGATGGATACTGTATATAGTATATATGATATATTATATAGACGTTACTTATGTTTTACACCCGCGCTAGCCCTGCCCCGCTCTGCCGTTAGTTACCTAACCTAACGGTGCACGAGGGGCATCGAGGCGAATGCGGATGGCATAAGTGTACGTCGTATTTATCTGTGATGTTTAGGTAATTTAAATGATGGGACTTCATTAATATGATTAATGAAATAAAAGAAACCTAAGATGTTGTAGAATCGAATTTCAAAAATAAAACAGGTAGCTACAGTTCTTGCTTTGCACAGCGGTATATATGATATATCCTGCACCATATTCGATGAGGAAAGGATCGAGAACCCTTCACAGGGAGTGACTCCTTTAGCAATAACTGGAAGATGCTACATACTCGGTTTGTCTTTTGATTGCTTTTAAGAGTTTTTGCTTTGCACAGTGATATATATGATATATCCCGCACCTCATTCGACGAGGAAAGGACCGACGATCCCTTCACCGGAAGTGACTCCTTTTGCAAAACTAGAAAAGCCTCAAAAGCACTCCATTTTTAAAATCATTTGATTCTACAACGATATCAAGTTCATTACGCAATAGGTTTTCAGAAAAACCTGTCGTAGCCCTCCGTCATTTCAGATAAGTACTAGTTAGTATTCGTGCTACGTTTGTTGACTATGTTAAGGCGTAGTGTGCGGTAGCTAATTAGTGCTTATCTGCATAAGCATATGATGCGATTGGATTAGGGTAGTCGTGCGACTTTGTTGACTATGTTAAAAGTCGTGCGGGTGGGTTTAATTCAATCGGGAAATGACGGGTTGAACTTGACTAGCACTTATGATTTGTTGACTATGTTAAGGTCATATAGCTGCTAGGGGCAAAATATTATCGGGAATTTCAAGTGTTGAAATTTGCAATGAGATTGCATACCTTCTATGAGATAGTTGGATCCCGATACCCGCTGCGAGTAATTGTTACTCCTGGGAGAGTTTTACACATTACAATTAGCCGATCAAGTAGGTGTCTAGAAAGGTGTTAACGAGGTTACGCCTCTGGGAAAACGAGGTTTACATTAATTAGGTTCGTGCGAAAGCACGGGGGACCTCCCTCAAAGTACCGACACTGGCCTGGCTGAAAGATTGGCGAACTTGTAGCGTGTAATTAATCCCGGCTAGTCTTTCCTTTTAGGATTTGAAGGAAGATTTGATAAAAACAGTGGGAGCCATCCTGATTAGATAAAAATAATAACCAATCTATTCTTGCAAGAGCGCACGCAGAGTGTTTTCTTCTCTCTCTCTCCAGGTAGCGACCATATCACGCCTTAATCAAGATAATAATATGGATGTATTGAACGAACCCACTTGTCATACTGAGCTGGGGAACGTTGATCCCGCTCCAACTTATAATTGTTATAAGACAGAGCAGGAAATAGAGGAATACCTGAATTCCTATACCGCCCAAACGAAGAAAGTGCATATGGTGTATCTCCTTCGGGTGTGTTCATTACAAAGAACTGTTTCTCTGTATCCTCTACGTCCTGGGTATTTGATACCGGATCAGGATCCCACATATGTAATCTGTTACATAGGGCTACAGAAAGGTAGAGAACTGAGATCGGGTGATAAGTTTCATGAGACAGAAAATGGTGCAAGTGTTGCAGCCAAGTCTGTTGGTCACTGTCACCCTGTATCCCAAATACATTGATTCTGAACGAATGTTATTAGATACCGAACCTGATATACAAAATCATATCAGTCTCTTTATTAGTAAAGAAATGATAAAATTTTGTATTGTTGGATAATGTTTTGAACATTTCGTATATCAAAAGTTGATCGGTTCAGGCACGTTATCTAAAAGCATTGGTGTTCTAAATCAGACTACAGTTCTTAGTATACAGAACATACTCAAGAGGAAGAGTTCAGAAATGAACGGATCTTTCTTGAGGTATTGTAGACTAGGTCATATCAATGCGATCCGACTGGCTGAAGTTACATTTTAGATGCATATTTAAATCAGTTTGAATTTACATCTTATGAAACTTGCCAGTCGTGTCACAGAGATAAGATGACCATAGCTCTGTTTATTGGAAACAGAGAAAGAGTTGGTGAACTCTTGGGATGATACATGTTGATATATAAAGGTCCCCTGTCTACAGATGCCAAGACCGGTTCCTTGTACTTCATTACATTCTCTGATAATCTCTTTAGATTCAGACATATGTTCTTGTTGAAACACAAGTCCGAACCTTTTGAGATATTCACAGAATATAAGTTAGAAGTAGAGAACCAAAACGGGTATAAGTATTATATCCTTTGATGCGATCAGGGAGGAGAATACTTGAGCATAGAATTCCTGGACTATTCTAAAGGAGAATGAGATTCTCTCTCAGCATTACTCCTCCGTATACACCATAGCACGATGGTATATCGGGGCGGAGCAATCACACCCTATGTGATAAGGGGTGCTCTATGATGAGTACTACTGAGTTACCTGTTTTCTTTTGGGAGTTATGCACTTGAGAAGCTGCATACCTATTGAATAGGGTTCAAATCAAATCATCTGCCTACCATTTCATATGTGATATGATAAGGGAAGAGCCCATCTCTTAAGTTAGTTAAGATTTGGGGATGTCCAGCCTATGACTGAAAAGCAAAATCCGGACAAGCTCGAAGCAAGGTCAGTTATGTAGAACTAGAAATGTTCCAGCTATACAAACTGCAGCTGATGATTTGAAAGAACCAAAGGATTCAATAGTTACCAACGAACCTCAGCCTCTCCGCCGATCTAGTAAGGTTCCTCACCCGCCTGAAAGATATTTCGGTTACTCTATGACAGTGGGAGCGAGGATTGCATCATGAGATGATGACCCAACTAATTTCGAGCTGGCCATCAGGAGTGGGACTCTGTAAGAATGGCTGGATGCTTAGCGATCTGAGATGGAATCCATGTACACCAACAAAGTATGGACTTTGGTTGCTATATCTGAAGGGTTAAATCCCCATCAGGAGCAAGTATATCTTGAGAAGATTACTTGGTGTAGATGGAAAAGTTGAGACTTTCAAAGCTAGACTTGTTAAAGCTTTTCGTCATCGACCAGGCGTGGATAATGATGAAACCTTTTCAAGTGGCTATGCTTAAGTCCATCCAAATCCTACTTGCCACGGCTACATACCATGACTACGATATCTGGTAGTTGAGTGTCATGACTGCTTTTCTAAATGATGTTTTGGAAGAGAGCGTCTATAAGTACACAGCCAGAGGGCCTCGTAGACAGTGGGAGCAGCGGAAACGTGTGCAAGATGTTTTATATGATAAAACAGGCATCGCGGAGTTGGAACATCTGTTTTGATGAGTTAGTCAAAGAGTTTGACATCATCAAAATGGTAGATGAACCTTGTATATACAAAAAGGTAGTAGAGAGTATAGTGACGATCCTCGTAGAGTACGTGGATGACATGCTCTTGATAGGGAAGGAGTTTCCTATGCTACGCTCGGTCAATCTCCGCTTATCACCAGAATTCTCCAGAAAGGATCAAAGTGATACCTCCTAAATCCTGGGTTTTGGATCTATGAGATAGATCTAATTGGATGTTAGGATTCTCACTAGTTGTAGTGAGATGGTATCAACCGATCCTGGGGAGAATCACTGGAAGGGTTCCAGGGTGATAAGGACGACTGAAAGTCAGTCGCAGGCATTGTCTTTACCCTTAGTAAAGGGACGGTATGTTGGAAGAGTTCCAAGCTAGATACCGTGGCATACTAGACGATAAAGGCTCGATACATCGCTACTTAAGATGCTACCAAAGAGGCTGTTTGGGTGTATATTAGTTCATAAGATGAACTTCGTTCCTACCATTGTGAGACAATGGAGTTGTGGCTTATGCCCGGGAACCCCGGTCCCATCAGTGACCCAGACATATTCTAAGGCAGTATCACTTGATCGTGGAGATGGTTGATCTCCAGGCTGATCGAGGTTAGGAGAACAGACTCAGAGGACAACACGGTGGATCCACTCACAAAGGCCTTTTCCCAGAGAGAGACTTTTATGGGATGGTTGAGTATGAGATACTACAACCACTGCTATCAGATGGCCCTAGTGCAAGTGGGAGATTGTTAGTTATATGTATGCCCTAGAGGCCATTACTATACATAGGATGTATATTGTAGTGGATGCTTGGACGTATATAGGGAGGACTTTCTTGCTCGACATGATAGTATGCTATCTGGTTACTCTTTACCTTAACGTGTACACTGATTGTCTCTCTGTTACATGTTGGTAAAGCCCTTAGGATGTGTACTTGACTACCTGGACTATGATGCGGATCATACTAGTGGGGACATGGTAGTCCATAAGTACATCCTTCAAGGTCCCTAGTCGTGGGTGTATCGAGACGGGGCATCGATATACCAGAGTAGACTAGCGTATACCTTCTCGACCCATACAGATGGGCGATGGATGATCCCATATCCATTGGTGTTTGACATCAGAGATGATATACGGGTGCTCAGTGGAGACTGGGTACACTGGACGGACTCGCCGAGAACTCCCAGATGGTATTATACCTTACGTCAGATGGCAGTTCTCTGGTGACACTGGTACAGATTAGTCTGTTAACCCGAGATCGTCATAGAGTCTTGTGTGGTTCCTACTGTGCTTTGATTTCCACCTTACCACGTCCAAGAGGGCGTGCAAAACGGTGGTTTTTGGGTACAGTCCCGAATCACATGGAGGCAATGAGCGATAGGAGGGGATTCGTCTCTCCCGGTATAGGGAGTTGATGTTGCGCTGTGTTCGATTGGCTATAACCGGAAATCCCTTGCCAGGGTTGCTGAGATTTACTGGTAAGTGTTACCAGTAGTTTCTCGAACAGTTATAGACCTCATATCGACACGACTTATCGAGCTGTTGGGGTCTGACGTTTACCACCCCTAGGCGAGATTTGCGACATATCAGACGACGAGACCGGACTGTACGGTAAGTGTTACTGGTTGGATTCACAGGAGTATGAGCGGGCTTGCTCGTCGATCTTCTGATCGCTCAATACCCGGGTGGCCGTTACGTTTAGCAGACCGCTTGCGGCTTGTGGGTGTTTGATATGATCATCACCTGCTGCCGGCGTATTGACGAGTCTTTAGAGTCCTACACAGAGGTTTCCTGGCTCAAGCAAAACGAAATAGGAGCGCTGAGATATGTGCGGGACCGAGAATAATGCGTGTATGTGATACCGTATTCTATTCTCGCGATGAATGTATCGATTGGTTGTATGCGATATAACCTAGTTATCGAATCAAGGATTGATTCGATAAGCCGATACATTGGATATTAGTCGGTTATATGCGATATGACCGGATCGTTAAATCAAGTGTTGATTTAATGATTTAATGTATAATTATATATTTGATATATTACTTTGCATTAACTAGTATTGGTTCACTTTAAATGGATTTTCTCACTTTAATGTGCACATTGTATATGTGATATATTTTTTGTGCACTTGATTGTATCATGTTCGATGATACATGATTGCTAGGGTTTGTGTAAAGAATTAAACCTTGGTTAAGTAAATGGTTAGGGTTTTTATTTATTTATTCATTCATTTATCTTTTTAATTTGGATTAAAAAGAAATGGGAAAAGAAAACAAAATGGTTGCTTTCAAACTTGAAGCTTGTTGAAGCTTCATGAAGCTTTGACTAAAGTGACCATTTTGTCTTCATGCTTAACCCTAACCATTCATCTAACCTTAGTCAATTCTCTACACCTAACCATGGTTGATATTATGATAAATATTCTTTTTCTTTTCTATTTTTCAATTGACTTATGATATTCTATCATCTTCTTCTTCTTCTTCTTCTTCAAGAAGAAAAAGCTTGCAACCATCAATGGTGATTTGATGAAAAGAGTGAGAAATCCAATTCTAAAGTGAACCCACTTCCTATTTCTTCATCCTCTACCTCTTGCCAAGTAGTATAGGGTGTTTTCTTCACAAGTTTCATGACTTGGTGAAGTGGGAGCTTGTTCTAGTGTTGCCTCGACGTAGATCATCTTCGGCATCGAAGTCGACGACCTAGCCCGTCCATTTCTCCGATGAAGCCGACGCTAGAGTCCGGGATCAGATATGGACAGCGAGGGGACTTCATCACGGAGCCATGGAGGTGGAGGACCGGATCTACAAAGGTTGTATTTCCGTTCACTTAGTTAAGTTGTTAACTAGTTGCATGTTTCGCCTAAAATTCTAGTTAACGATCCGTATTAGGGTTTCTCGGCACTAGTAAAATTTGAAATTGGCATGGTTGATGCCTTGTGAGACCTCATTAGTGTGCCTAGGAACCCTACAAAAACCACAAGCACGTCAGCGGCACTAGCTGTATGTAACGGCTATCCAGGTATATGCCGAAAGGAAGGTCGACAATCAAGTCCGTCCATACCCTACTGAGCCTGAATGTGACAATCTCCGTACAATCCCATTTCTTCGTCTAAAAGTATCGCATATCGAGTCTAGGGGTGGATAACGTCAGACCCCTAATAACCAGATAAGTCGTGTCGGAGTCAGGCTCATCACTAACCGAGAAACGACTAAACTCATATCAGTAAATCTCATCTACCGTGGCCACGGATTTAAAGTGATAGCCAATTGAACACAGTGCGACATCGACTCTTAATACCAGGAGAGACGAATCCCCGACAATCGCTCCATGCTTCTATGTGGCTCAGGACTGTACCCAACTAAAATTTGTTTGCATGACTTCTTTGAGCCGTGGTAGGGTAGTAATCAAAGTATAGTAGAAACTCACACGAAACTGTAACAACTCCATTTTTAGTGTACATAAATTTGCTTTAAATTTAAAGTATAGTTGGAGTATTTAATGTTGCTGTTACCACTTTAAGTATCTATTTCACTCCATAATTACAAGAAGGAGCTTGTAGCTCATTGGTAATACCTTGCATTGCTGAACTAAGCCACCAGAGTTCAAATCCCATGCCCCATACTTTTTTTAATATTTATTTGTTTTAAATTTTTTAGAAGCCCAACAGTCCACACGAGATAACTCCCAAACTTTCCACTGAACCTGAAAAACTGAGTATACCAGAGCCTTACTCAGGCGACCCCCCACCTACCGAGCCCCCGACTCGGCCTGACTCAGCCGAGTCGACCGGCGGACCGGCCGACTCGGGCCGGCGCCGCCGGCCGGACTCGGCCGGTCGGCCGAGTCGTCAACTACAATATTGTGGCTCTTCACATGCCTTACCCCTCTGCATACTTTAAATCTGTAGACCACTTCCAGAGAGCTCATTATACCCTATTTACTCCAATTTATAATGATTTTTAATACATTTTACAATTTTTTAAATTAAAACTCTACATATGCCCTAACCCTAGCCTAACCCTATAAATACACCCGTACCCTCTACCCTCTCACCCCAAAACTCTGAGCCAACTCTCTAAAATTTCCAAGAAACTTGTGTACTTTGAAAACGAGCACAAAGCGAAGCTACGGCGAAATTCCCGACGAACTTATGGCGATCGTTTTAGGAGCTCTCGGCGACGAAGCGACGCACCGGCGATTCCTCTCCTTCCATCTCACTCTCGTTATTGTCCAAAATCCGTAAGTCCCTAAATTCTACCTCTCTTTTCTTTTCTAAAATACGGATTTACGAACCCGACGGAATCGGAACAAATCCGATTTCCGATTCGGTTTTCTTATATAACTTCACTTCTCGTTAATACAGTTATGCTTAAACTCCCTCATGTTGACTATTAAACACTAATCAACCAAGTTGATCAAGTTTCATTTCATAAAATGATGGCTATTTCACTTTATCGTATTTTCATTTAAATACCACATTGTTTCAATTATACATTTAACTTTATTAAACTTGCTATACCTTTAACTAGACCACGAGGTAATGGCTTACCTCCTCACACACTCATATGCAACATAACACGATGCCCTCGAGAATTTAGAATATGGGAAAACAAATATTTTCATTTAAAAACCCTTTACTTAATAAAACCATTTCTAAAATATTTAGTATTGATACATCTTTGCAAATAAATAACCTTTGAGCTAATAATAAAAATATCTAGACTCAGCCAATTAAGGACTGTCGCACTCATTAGGACAGAGGAAGCTTGTGGGCATTCAGTCGTTTATCTAAACCTGATTTTGTGGTGCCTAGGCTAGACAAGTGAGAAAGGTAACTTTAAAAGGCCCGTCTCACGGTGATTCGTGAGCGGATCCCTCCTTTCTTCACTTTTACTTACCTGGCCACAATTGGCGGTGAAGAGACGATTTGAGGGATATCTCACAACTTATCGCTTTGGACCAGTTAGGAGCAGTCTAGTTGACGTAAGAGACCCTACAACATAGAATACGGGAAATCGACATCTTTACAGATAAATACCATTTACTTAATAAAACCGTTTTCTAAACGATTTAGTATTTATACAAATTTTTGCAAAGCGCCGCTAAAACCCATTTTGGGGAACTCGTTCGGGATGGTGCGGATTATCGCACATTCTCGGACTTAGTAGTGTGAGATTCAGACCTCCGCAAAGAGCATTTGGTCTCGAAAGATTTAAAATACGACATCTTAAGAAAATGAGATTTTTAGAATATAAAATATATATTAAAATTATTTTTGTATAAATATATGTATATTTATCATTAAAATACCTATTTTGATATGATATAAATATTCCACCTTTTTCTAAAAATCACAAGAATCAATTTTATACTAAAATACCATGAATTCCATACAAAACCAATATTACAAATAAATATCACTTATTATGAAAATAGGATATTTTCACTAGAAATATCACAATATAAAATCTGCATTTATTACAACTCTAAAGACGATTAATAAATATTTGGGGTGTATTTTGAAAATTATACAAGAGTATTTTTACATAAAACCCCCTCAAGTTCTATAATTTACCCTAAGGACCCTAGTAAATATAGGTTTAAACTGGACCAATCTCTTGAGCCTCAGGAAGCCGGAGAAGAGGGTGCTTGCCTATCTAAGGTAGACAACTTAACAACGGTGTTATCAATAAGGTAATCGTTTTTGAAAAAGACACAAATCATGCCGCTCATGTGCAGCGGTTACCGATAACATCAAAACAATCAGGACTTCAATTTACTTCTCTAATTGTCTGACTCAGATTGAGTCTCATTATAATCTGATTTGAATATGATTCAAGTACAATCTACAATTTACAATCTACAATCTACAATCTACACTCTTCAATATTACAATTCAACATGAATCCATTCATCCAATTATCAATCTATACAACTTGACCGAACCGAACCATGGATATACATTCCATTTACATGGTTCTCCAGTTATTCCATTTACATGATTATACAGTTACATCCGTTTACTGATATCATGGTTTTGGTCAGTCATCCAACTATACAATCTATACAATACAATACAACAATACAATCAAAACACTTCGGGATTTAATGGGTAGATTGGTACAGAAGGTGTTAAAAGTGGCACGAGACGGTAAGATTAAAACACCTAACCTATATTTCGTTGCTGTTGTACCGTGGCTTAACGGTTCCTTATACATTCTGTTTGTCCTGGTCTCTAGCATATAGGGACCCCTCTCGTATACACTGGCATCCTTCTGTACCAAGCTACAAACAACAGCGTTAACACAACATTATAACAATATAATACAATTTTAAAAGATACCTTCTTATTCTGTCTATTCTATTTCTCCCTTATCTTTGGGACTTACCGAGCGACCTGTTCGCTGACGATATTCTCTTTCTTTCTTCTTTGAATAACGTCAGGTGATCTGGACACTTCAGAGATCGAGCCCACTGCTGAAGACTTGGACCAGTTCAGTAAAGACCCCGAGCTTTAGTCATTGTACACTTTCCATTTCAGTACTTTTTCATTTCTGTTATGCCATTTTTTAGGCATCACTTTATTCCATGTATTTACTTTTTCATGCATTGTACAAAAGAATGTTAATAAATAAAGTTGATATTCAGTTCATATCTTTTGTCTCTTGTGTATTTATTTTATATTGCTTAGATACACTTAGCGTATTTACTTCACAGTAAATACGTAGCGGACCAGTCGCGTCCCCTTCGCCGTATACTAGGAAGCGGGGCGTGACAGGTTTTGTTGGTGGCCCATGCAGGTCAGAGCTGTATGAAACTCTATCATACAGTTATGTTCTGCGTGAACAACCTAAGCAATATAATACAAGAACTAGCAACTAAAACATTCTTTACAATTCATGTTTCTTGAATCTTATCATTTCATGTACTTTGAATCTATCATAACCCAAATTTTTCTTCAAGGTTATGGATTCCCCGAACAACACCAGCACCAATGTCAACAACACACCTCCACCACTACCACTCACACCTGCCGTCCCTGCTTTGATCAACGAGCAGACGGTTCTACTTGAGGCAATCTGAAGCCTCCTAGAGGGACAGCAGCAGCAGACTGCTCTCTTAATGAACCGTCCCGAGGTAGAAGCACCTGAGGTGAACCAATTCAGGGCTTTGCACCCCAAATAATTCTCAGGAAAGGAGAGCCCACTGGAAGCTGAGGAATGGGCTCAGAGTATCGAGGATGATCTGGCAGCGGCACAAGTGCCAGAATTAGCTTGGGTTCGTATGGCAAAATTACAGCTCACGGACAATCACGAAACTGGTGGAAGGCGGAAGAATGCCGTCTTGAACAACCCATCAAATGGAAGACTTTCCGCGACAAGTTCGACGCTAAGTACTTCCCTGAGACTGCCAGGTTCGACATGGAACAGCAATTCATCCATCTGCAACAAGGTTCGATGTAGACCAAGTCAGTAGATGAGTATGACGCTAAGTTCACCATGCTCAGTCGGTTAGATATGTCTTAATAATTCAAATTTTTATATATCACATATTACACAGCTAACACAATATTTTTAATAGATTTGCGGCACACCTGATACCGACGGATGAGATCAGAGCCCGTCGATTTCAACAAGGTTTGGATTCGGAGATCCAGGCTACACTGGCCACAGGAGATTTTCCGACTCATGAATCGGCTCAGAAAGCTGCCCGCCGTTATAAGGCAGTGGTAAAGGCGAGGGGAAGACTTCAATCTGCTAGATTTAAGCGCCCTGCCAACTAGATAGCAGGAGGAGCCTCGTCCAATCCACCATTTGTGCCAAGGCGACCCGGAGTACCGAACTATCGTCCCAGCCCAGCCTTTTGTACCTACTGCAAGAGAACTGGACATATGATTAAAGACTGCCGGCGAGCCAACCGTCTTTGCTTAGTCTTCGGCTCAGCTGTCACGCCCCGCTTCCCAGAGTACGCAAGATTTGGGCACGTGACATAGCCAACCATGCTACCTGTGGGTAGGAAGTATCCATCCACAGTCACATTACGGTTGTAAGGATATCAAGAACAAGATAATAAGCTAAACTAATACATGTCCAAATCCATAATAACAAGAATCAATAAACAATAAGTGCGGAAGCTAATGATCCAATACAATGAATAAACAGTATGTCCCATAATGCGGGCTCACATCTGGAAATGAAATGACATAAATAAACTAAACTCTAAAGAACTCACAGTTCAGCCTGCTGGCTGAAGTACTCCTGCTCGGTCGACGACAAAGGTACGGAATCTGGGCCATGCAAAACCCAGACGTCAGCGCGTCATGATATCAAGTATACAGCATAAACATGGTAATAAACAATGCAAGCATGAACATGAATAAAGCAGTAATAAGAAGTAATAAGCAGGGTAATGTGCAATGGTGACTAAACTGTCCTATCAGGTTTTCTACTCTACAGTCTTTGAAACCAATTGATGAATCGTCGATGTAACTCAATAGTATCCCGTGCGTGCCCGGGACCACGGTCATGATTCTCGGGGCTGAATCCGAGACGTGCCGCTAAGCAGTAAAAGGTAGTAGGATAGATGAGTGATGTCAGCATCAACACTCCGGAGCTGGCCAAGCCCGTAAGACTGATCAGAACAATATGTCGAACTGTTGAGTTACAAGTCGGTTTCACCTTTGATTTCCCCATACCCCCAAGCTATGTATGTCAGGTCAGGTATTCAGTAGTCACGGACTAATGCCAACACAAGTCAAGTAAAGGTAGGTCTGTCTGGGTCGACAGCAGGAATGGTTAGGTTTGTCGGCATTAGGTCTGAGATCAGGTAACAGGTCAGGTTACTTTCAACAGGTAGAGTCGATATGTACAGGGTGTCATGTCCGGTGTATCAGTACATGTGTCAGGTGTATCAAGATCGGTCAATATGTAATGCAATCAGGTATATGATGATAACAGGTATGGTAACAAATAATGAACAGTAGCAGGAAACAGTAAATAACAAATATTATTCTATGTGAACACAGTGATGTTTGTATTTTCATATTAATCTGGTTCACGCACCTTTAAGGTGCAAAAGCCACAAGGTAAAGCAGTATTCACAATATAAATTTAGGAACTACATGAAATTATACTAAGCATAATAATTGTCTCAAGAATAGTTTAACAGTTCAAGCAGATCAGATTCAGTTGTTTTATTTAGTTAAAGCATGGAGTGATGTGGGTTACCTAATTACGAGAAACGGTTGCAACGATTCCATTATGAGGATAAAAGCAATATTACGATATCAAATGTCGTCATTAAGTTACAGTATTAAATAGTGGAATTAAATTGCGTGGCGAGACTAGATCTCGCACGCTAGCATGTTTAAGCAAGTATTCAGATACTTGCCTCGACGGTCTGCAAATTGGAACACGGATGCGATGTCGGTAGAAACCGCGATATGGGAGCACGGGCCACGGATCGGGTCCCAACAGAGATCAACGGGATCACACGGACCAGGGGACCTCGCTGGAGCGTCGGGTTCGTCAAACGGCACGGTCGGGTTCCGGCAATACCCAAATAGCAAAGTTAGCAACAAAGATACGATATACGCCAAAACGACCAGCGGGGGTTGTACCAAAAGGAAAGAGAAGGAACTTACAGGGAGACACCAGGGGGTGACCACGGCGGGTTCGACGGCACCGGAACGCCGGCGAGGCCGCGACGGTGGCTGCTGCAGCAAGGGGAAGGGCTTCGGGCGTGCAGGGTAGTGTGCTGCGGCGAGTTGGAGAGGAGTGTGGGCGGCTCTGGTGGTCGTGGGAGAGAGGGAGGTGGTCGGAGGTGGCGCCGACGAGGTCGCCGGCACGTTTCTCCGGCGAACAGGGAAGGTGCAGGCGTTGGGTGAGGGGTCGGCTGCAGGTCGGTGGTCTGGCGAGGGTAGAGGGAAGGCGACGACGAAGATGCGACGAAGAGGAGGAGAGGGAGTCGCGGCGTCGTCGGTGGCTGGAGGCGACGTCGACGACGAGGACCTGCAGGTTGGAGGCGAGGCCGGGCTGCGCGCAGGTGCGGGGAAGAGCGGGAGAGCGAGAGGAGGAGGGTGCTGTGAGGTCGACGGGATGGTGGCGGCGACGGCGAAGTCGCGGGGAGGTCGGCGGTGAGATCTCGATGCTAGGGTTAGGGTTTGGTGTGGGTTCGTCGCGATGGGAGAGGAGTTGGGGAAGGCGGCTGCACGTATGGGTAAATATATAGAGGGGAGAGAGAGAGAGAGAGATTAGAGAGAGAAAGGAGATTGGAGAGAGAAGGAAAGAGATTGAGTGAAGAGAGAGAGAGAGATGAGGAAAAGGAGCGGGGCCCACGCGAAGGGAAACTCGTGCTGCGATTGGCTGAGGCCAAGTGGAGAAAATATTTGATTAAGGATTTAGGGGATAACTGTTAGGAATAAAAATTCGTAGATACACTTATTTTAGTTTTATATTAAATTGAAACGGGCCCTTTTTGGCGCGAAATGAAACATTTTCAAATCGCGCCCGGATTGCGCCCAAATGTTCCAAATTCAAATTATAGGATTTTAAGCGGGTTCCAAATTTTGAAAAGAGGTGTTTAGTGATTAAAATGCATGCCCCCAAGTCGGACACTTGTACGCGCGCGTAGTCGCCCAAACCTGCCCGTTTTAGCCTAACGGAACGGAATCTCGACACGCGGACGCTACCACGCGACTAGTGGCGACGAGTAGGCTAACAAGGACATCTTAAATTTCATTTTCGGAGTTAAAATTTGTTATGTGCCAAAATGACTTAACCGGGTAAAATTTAGCAATAAACACCAGAAAAATCAGGAAAATTGGAAAGAGCAATAAATAACCCTCAAGTAGTAATATACATAGTATTATTGGGCTCGGGTGTTACATCATACCCAACTACAAAAGAATTTCGTCCTCGAAATTCCAAGAATACAAGATAACTAACTACTGGAAAAGATGAGGGAATTTCTGCCGGATCTCGTCTTCTCGCTCCCAAGTAGATTCTCCATGCGATCGGTTACCCCAAGAAACTAGCACAAGAGGGATAACCTTGTTCTTAAGAACCTTTTCTCTTCGATCCTTGATCTCGACTGGTCGCCCCTCAAAGTCAGGTCCTCCCGAACGGTCAACTCCGAGTGATCCAAAACATGGGTCTCATCACGAACATACCTCCGTAGTTGAGAAACATGAAATACATCATGAACCCCTGCTAATGACAATGGTAACGCCAACCGGTACGATACCTCTCCAACACGCCCCAATATCTCGAAGGGTCCAACGAATCGGGGACTAAGCTTTCCCCGACTTCCAAAGCGAATCACCCCTCTAGTCGGTGATATCTTCAGGAATACCAAATAGCCCACGGCGAACTCTAGAGGTCTTCTTGACGTGTCGGCCCAACTCTTCTGTCTGTCTTGAGCTGCCTTCATATGCTTTCTGATCGTATTCACCTTCTCGACTGTCTGCACCACCAAATCTGGTCCTAGTAACCTTCGTTCACCAACATCATCCCAACAAACCGGTGAACGGCACTTACGACCATACAGTGCTTCAAACGGAGCCATCTGAATTGTCGCTTGGAAGCTATTGTTGTACGAAAACTCCACCAGGTGTAGACGATCCTCCCAAGAACCTTTGAAGTCTAACATGCAAGCCCTCAACATATCTTCAAGAGTCTGGATCGTTCTCTCTGATTGTCCATCAGTCTGGGGATGATAAGCTGTGCTGAACTTCTATCGAGTCCCCAACTTTCTTGTAAACTCCTCCAAAAGTGTGACAAGAACCGAGTGTCCCGGTCGGACACGATGCTTACCGGTACTCCATGCAATCTGACAATCTCCTGCATGTACCGCTCTGCCAAAGTCTCTGTCGATTGACCAACCCGAAACGGAATAAAGTGAGCTGCCTTGGTCAACCGATCGACAATCACCCATACAGCATTGTTACCCTTTGGACTCCGCGGTAAAGCCGTCACGAAATCCATGGTTATATGTTCCCACTTCCATTGAGGAATCGGAAGTGGTTGCAACAAACCAGCAACTCTTTGGTGTTCAGCCTTGACTTGCTGACACACCAAGCATTTAGCCACGAAGCGAGCAATTTCCCGTTTCATACCTTCCCACCAGAAATGCTGTCGAATATCTCGGTACATCTTTGTCCCTCCTGGATGTACAGAGTAAGCTGAACTGTGTGCCTCCTTCATAAGCTCTTCACGCACATCTCCTTTTGTCACACACACACGGCTACCATATCTCAACGAACCATCTTCATGAATCAGTAAATCGGTTCGTAGTCCAGCTCCAACCTGCTCTCGAAACTTTTGCAGTCTAGGATCCTGCGATTGCGCCACTTTAATCTTCTCCACTAAGGACGATTGTACTTGCAACTGCATCAACTGTCCTGTAGCACGCGGTAGCACAACCTCCAAGTCAAATCTCCGAAACTCTTCGATGATCTCTCTCTGTGCAGTCAATAACTGAATTGCTGGTAACCGACTTAGCGCATCTGGCACGACGTTAACTTTTCCCGGATGGTATTTAAGATCAAGGTCGTAGTCGGCCATCAGCTCCAACCATCTGCGTTGCCTCATGTTCAACTCCTTCTGAGTGAACACATATTTCAAACTCTTGTGATCCGTAAAGACTTCAACTCTCTCACCCAAAAGGTAGTGTCTCCAAATCTTCAGGGCGAAGATTACGGCTGCAAGCTCTAAGTCATGAGTCGGATAGTTCTGCTCATGAGTCTTCAGCTGTCTCGATGCGTAAGCGACGACTTTCCCATTCTGCATCAAAACACATCTCAATCCTTTTTCCAGATGCGTCGCTGTGAAACACCAGTCCTCCTGAATCATCCGGTACGGTTAGGATAGGGGCGGTTATCAACTTCTGCTTCAACGTCTCGAAGGCCAATGCACATCCATCTGTCCAAACAAACGGTACCTCCTTACGCGTAAGCTTGGTTAACGGCTCAGCTAAACGAGCGAATTTCTCCACAAATCTTCTGTAGTAACCGGCGAGTCCAAGAAAACTTCTTATCTCTGCAACATTCTTTGGAACAGGCCAATCTCGAACTGCTGCAATCTTCTCGGGATCAACGGCGATTCCATCGCCCGACACGACATGCCCCAGAAACTTCACTTCTTCCAACCAGAATTCGCACTTACTCGTCCTCGCGAATAGTTTCTCTTGTCTCAGCGTCGGCAGTGCGATCCTTCTTCTTCACTAAAAGAACTGGAGCTTTCCAAGGTGAGTTGCTGCTTCGAATCATCCCTTCTCGAGTAATTCACTCACTTGTTTCTTAACTCCCTCCATTTCTACTGGTGCCATTGGATAAGCTTTAGACACTGGCGCTGCACGAGGACTAAGGTCAAACGTGAACTCCACGTCTCGCTTCGGCGGTAAGCCCGAAACATCTTCAAACACATCCATAAAGTCGCGAACAACTGCCGGCTCTTCATTACTATTCACTTCCATAGTCGCAAGAACACTGTTTGTCGGCCTAGCCCTAAACTCGACTGGCCCGACAGAACTGCTTCCTTACCGCAACTGCTGTCTGCATCGTTGGCCGCGAAAGGTCCAGCGAGACTACTGAGTCTCGTCCACTCCGCTGCATGCACGTCCACGGTTGCTCCATTCTGCCTTAGTCCGATAAATTTCTTCCCTTTCCTCCGCGCAGTCTGCGGGAAGAACTTCTCCAGGGGGGTTCTTAGAAAAACTTCGCCCAACTGATCGGCTTGGGCAAGCGGGTCTCCTCCACAAGCCGTCACTCTCGAGCGTAATCCACTAACTGAATGCGCACCACATCAACTCCTTTGTCCTCTGGAATCTGTGTCGCAATCAGCAAATTCTCCGTGTCGCTAGCCACGGCTCGGCTGGCAACGGCTCCTCCAGAAAAGTGAAAGTAGACGGATCCAAAAGTCTGAAATCTGCTACGGTCCTTACTCGGTCAACTGGTCTAGTTCCAACATCGTTTACAGACTGCTGAACGATCTGCAAACCTTCCTGAAACAAGTCCGCTTGCTGCTGGATCAGCTCGGTCTGTTTCTTTGATTTCCAGCATTTCTCTTATCACTCCAAGCATGGCGGCTTCGTTCACACGCCTCTGGTACGTCTTCAACTTCTTACCTGTCATAATCCTGAACTCAAAACACCCAACATTAGCATGATGATAGATTCTGAATGTGGATCAAGGCTAGAACTCCAAGATACTTAAATAGAGTACCGCATTGTAGCTATGCCGCGGTATCATAGCCGCAATTACTTAACTCCACCCAAGTCGCCTAAGTCCTAGAGATAACAAGAAATTGGGTTTTCGAATTGACAATGCAAAGTAAGTTTGCATGTCGACATGATCTGGAAGAATGATTCAAGGACGGTAAAACGGTCAAGGTGGCAGGACATGTTTCCTAATCACGGGTATCATGATTCGCGTATCGGGTGCAATACCCAACTACAAAGAATCAACCCAATTAACCTATTGCTCTGATACCATAAAACCATGTCACGCCCCGCTTCCCAGAGTACGCAAGATTTGGGCACGTGACATAGCCAACCATGCTACCTGTGGGTAGGAAGTATCCATCCACAGTCACATTACGGTTGTAAGGATATCAAGAACAAGATAATAAGCTAAACTAATACATGTCCAAATCCATAATAACAAGAATCAATAAACAATAAGTGCGGAAGCTAATGATCCAATACAATGAATAAACAGTATGTCCCATAATGCGGGCTCACATCTGGAAATGAAATGATATAAATAAACTAAACTCTAAAGAACTCACAGTTCAGCCTGCTGGCTGAAGTACTCCTGCTCGGTCGACGACAAAGGTACGGAATCTGGGCCATGCAAAACCCAGACGTCAGCGCGTCATGATATCAAGTATACAGCATAAACATGGTAATAAACAATGCAAGCATGAACATGAATAAAGCAGTAATAAGAAGTAATAAGCAGGGTAATGTGCAATGGTGACTAAACTGTCCTATCAGGTTTTCTACTCTACAGTCTTTGAAACCAATTGATGAATCGTCGATGTAACTCAATAGTATCCCGTGCGTGCCCGAGACCACGGTCATGATTCTCGGGGCTGAATCCGAGACGTGCCGCTAAGCAGTAAAAGGTAGTAGGATAGATGAGTGATGTCAGCATCAACACTCCGGAGCTGGCCAAGCCCGTAAGACTGATCAGAACAATATGTCGAACTGTTGAGTTACAAGTCGGTTTCACCTTTGATTTCCCCATACCCCCAAGCTATGTATGTCAGGTCAGGTATTCAGTAGTCACGGACTAATGCCAACACAAGTCAAGTAAAGGTAGGTCTGTCTGGGTCGACAGCAGGAATGGTTAGGTTTGTCGGCATTAGGTCTGAGATCAGGTAACAGGTCAGGTTACTTTCAACAGGTAGAGTCGATATGTACAGGGTGTCATGTCCGGTGTATCAGTACATGTGTCAGGTGTATCAAGATCGGTCAATATGTAATGCAATCAGGTATATGATGATAACAGGTATGGTAACAAATAATGAACAGTAGCAGGAAACAGTAAATAACAAATATTATTCTATGTGAACACAGTGATGTTTGTATTTTCATATTAATCTGGTTCACGCACCTTTAAGGTGCAAAAGCCACAAGGTAAAGCAGTATTCACAATATAAATTTAGGAACTACATGAAATTATACTAAGCATAATAATTGTCTCAAGAATAGTTTAACAGTTCAAGCAGATCAGATTCAGTTGTTTTATTTAGTTAAAGCATGGAGTGATGTGGGTTACCTAATTACGAGAAACGGTTGCAACGATTCCATTATGAGGATAAAAGCAATATTACGATATCAAATGTCGTCATTAAGTTACAGTATTAAATAGTGGAATTAAATTGCGTGGCGAGACTAGATCTCGCACGCTAGCATGTTTAAGCAAGTATTCAGATACTTGCCTCGACGGTCTGCAAATTGGAACACGGATGCGATGTCGGTAGAAACCGCGATATGGGAGCACGGGCCACGGATCGGGTCCCAACAGAGATCAACGGGATCACACGGACCAGGGGACCTCGCTGGAGCGTCGGGTTCGTCAAACGGCACGGTCGGGTTCCGGCAATACCCAAATAGCAAAGTTAGCAACAAAGATACGATATACGCCAAAACGACCAGCGGGGGTTGTACCAAAAGGAAAGAGAAGGAACTTACAGGGAGACACCAGGGGGTGACCACGGCGGGTTCGACGGCACCGGAACGCCGGCGAGGCCGCGACGGTGGCTGCTGCAGCAAGGGGAAGGGCTTCGGGCGTGCAGGGTAGTGTGCTGCGGCGAGTTGGAGAGGAGTGTGGGCGGCTCTGGTGGTCGTGGGAGAGAGGGAGGTGGTCGGAGGTGGCGCCGACGAGGTCGCCGGCACGTTTCTCCGGCGAACAGGGAAGGTGCAGGCGTTGGGTGAGGGGTCGGCTGCAGGTCGGTGGTCTGGCGAGGGTAGAGGGAAGGCGACGACGAAGATGCGACGAAGAGGAGGAGAGGGAGTCGCGGCGTCGTCGGTGGCTGGAGGCGACGTCAACGACGAGGACCTGCAGGTTGGAGGCGAGGCCGGGCTGCGCGCAGGTGCGGGGAAGAGCGGGAGAGCGAGAGGAGGAGGGTGCTGTGAGGTCGACGGGATGGTGGCGGCGACGGCGAAGTCGCGGGGAGGTCGGCGGTGAGATCTCGATGCTAGGGTTAGGGTTTGGTGTGGGTTCGTCGCGATGGGAGAGGAGTTGGGGAAGGCGGCTGCACGTATGGGTAAATATATAGAGGAGTTGGGGAGAGAGAGAGATTAGAGAGAGAAAGGAGATTGGAGAGAGAAGGAAAGAGATTGAGTGAAGAGAGAGAGAGAGATGAGGAAAAGGAGCGGGGCCCACGCGAAGGGAAACTCGTGCTGCGATTGGCTGAGGCCAAGTGGAGAAAATATTTGATTAAGGATTTAGGGGATAACTGTTAGGAATAAAAATTCGTAGATACACTTATTTTAGTTTTATATTAAATTGAAACGGGCCCTTTTTGGCGCGAAATGAAACATTTCCAAATCGCGCCCGGATTGCGCCCAAATGTTCCAAATTCAAATTATAGGATTTTAAGCGGGTTCCAAATTTTGAAAAGAGGTGTTTAGTGATTAAAATGCATGCCCCCAAGTCGGACACTTGTACGCGCGCGTAGTCGCCCAAACCTGCCCGTTTTAGCCAAACGGAACGGAATCTCGACACGCGGACGCTACCACGCGACTAGTGGCGACGAGTAGGCTAACAAGGACATCTTAAATTTCATTTTCGGAGTTAAAATTTGTTATGTGCCAAAATGACTTAACCGGGTAAAATTTAGCAATAAACACCAGAAAAATCAGGAAAATTGGAAAGAGCAATAAATAACCCTCAACTAGTAATATACATAGTATTATTGGGCTCGGGTGTTACATCAGCTACTCATGATATTGGGTCTTGTCCCCAAAAACAAAACCCAGTTGCTGCACCCAGGCCCGCAATTACCTATCCGCAGCAACCAGCCCTTCAGGCACCTGCTCCAAGACTTGCACTACCTGCACCACCCAGAGGACCATAAGCTGCACCACCTCCTCGTCAGTTCTATCAAGCTTAAAGGAACGTTCAGAGGAATGCTCGTCAGGCCAGGAAGAATGTACCAAGGCACCAGGCTTTCACGATGACAGTGGAAGAAACTGAGGCCACTGGCCAAGTTATCACTGGTAACCCTTTCTTTCTCAAAATTTCTTTCAGTCTTGATATTTATCCTACATACTTTTCCTATACCTAAAACAAATCCCACATACCTTAGGTACAATCTTAGTATCCTCAATACCTACACTAGCACTGTTTGATACTGGAGCATCTCACTGCTTTATGTCGCAACGGTTTGTCCGAACCCATGCGATTCCAGTCTCACCGCTTGTATCCAGCTGGAATGTCAGTTCCGAAAATGGCGTTCTAAAAGCAACAATGGGATACAGCTTGTGTCCGGTAGTCGTCTGCAGCAGAGAATTTTATGCTAACTTCAAAGTGCTGGACATACCGAACTTCGATGAGGTTCTAGGTATGGATTGGCTTGGAACTTTTTATGCTACCATCGACTGTCGTCAAAGGAGGGTAGTATTCGAGATTTCAGACCATCCGGTCTTCTATTTCAAAAGCGGAGACCGTACCCTGGAGCCAAGTGCCTACAAAGCGAAGCCAAGGGAAGCAGTAGTTGCAGCAGCTCAAGCGGAGGAAGAATCAATGCCAGATGTAGTTCGAGAGTTCGACGACGTGTTTCCTGACGATATATCGGGTTTGCCTCCCAATCGAGCTCTTGAATTCAGCATTGATTTAGTACCAGGAGCACAACCGGTGATCAAAGCACCTTATCGATTAAGTCCGGAAGGTTTGAAGGAAGTCCGAACACAGTTGGACGAATTACTGGCAAAAGGATGGATTCGTCCCAGCACTTCAAGTTGGGGATCACCTGTACTGCTTGTGAAGAAGAAGGAAGGTTCATACAGAATGTGCATCGATTACAGAACCTTGAACGAAGTCACTATAAAGAACAAGTATCCACTTCCACGTATCAACGATTTATTCGATCAGCTAGGTGGATCTTGTGTTTTCTCTAAATTGGATCTTCATTCAACTTATCATCAAGTGAAGGTCAAGGAAGCTGATATTCACAAAACAGCTTTCAGAACTCGCTATGGACATTACGAATTTCTAGTGATGCCATTTGGAGTGACCAACGCACCAGTAATATTCATGAACCTAATGAATCAAGTTTTCCGGCAGTACTTAGACAGGTTTTCCGGCAGTACTTAGCAAGTTGGTTTTCTTGGACATATCGTATCAGGAGAAAGAATCTCTGTGGATCCAGCGAAAGTTTCAGCAGTTAGCGAATGGCCTACACCAAAGTCAGTGAAGGACATTCGGAGTTTCTTGGGCTTAGCTGGATATTACAGAAGGTTCATTGAAGACTTTTCAAAGATAGCAACACCCCTGACCAAGCTCACACGTAAAGATGAAGATTTTGTGTCGTCAGAAGCATGCGAACAAGCTTTCGTAGAACTCAAGTCAAGGTTGACATCAGCATCTATTCTCGTCATACCGGATCAATCTGGAGGATTCGAAGTGCATTGCGATGCATCCGTTAAGGGATTAGGATGTGTTCTACATCAGCACGGTAAAGTTGTGGCTTATGCTTCAAGACAGCTGAAGATTCATGAGCGCAATTATCCGACGCATGATCTGGAGTTGGCAGCCGTCATCTTTGCTCTCAAGATTTAGCGCCATTATCTACTTGGTGAACGAGTGAACATATACACAGATCATAAGAGCCTGAAATATGTGTTTACTCAGAAGGAGTTGAATATGCGGCAGAGAAGATGGTTAGAACCCATGGCGGACTTTGACATCAACTTGCAATATCATCCAGGGAAGATGAATGTAGTACCTGATGCTCTTAGTCGCTAACCTTTATCGATGAGTCTCACCGCTCAGTGGAAGCTTCAACAAAACTTGCATCAGATGGAGATTGAAGTAGTCATGCCAGGTAATGCTTCAAGTTTGATGAATTTACAAGTTCAATCAACCATTGTCAATCAAATCAAAGCGGCTCAAGCAAGTGATGCTAAGTTGCAAAAGATCAGAGAACAAGTGGAGAATGGACTCTGAAGCGATTTCATCATCCATGAAGACGGATCTTTGAGATACGGCAGCAGATTGTGTGTACCAAAAGGTCCTGTTCGGGAAGAGTTAATGAAAGAAGCTCACAGCTCTCCCTAATCAGTACACCCTGGAGGTACCAAAATGTACAAAGATCTACGTCAGAATTATTGGTGGCATGGAATGAAGCGCGAAGTAGCCAGAAGCGTCGCAAAATGCTTAGTGTGTCAGCAAGTAAAGGCTAAACATCACAGGACAGCTGGATTACTTCAACCGTTACTAATCCCAGAATAGAAGTGGCGACACATCACTATAGATTTTGTGACTGCTCTTCCTCGCAGCACAATGGGCAACGATGTTGTATGGGTCATTGTGGATCGACTCACAAAGTCGGCTCACTTCATCCCATTTCGAGTTGGACAATCAACTGAGACACTAGCAAAGAAGTACATTGATGAAATTGTGAGACTTCATGGAGTACCGGTCTGCATTGTCTCCGATCGTGACACCAGGTTCCGATCGCAATTTTGGCAGAGTCTGCAAGCAAGCTTGGGAACAAGTCTGAACTGCAGCACGGCTTATCATCCATAAACCGATGGTCAGTCTGAGCGAACTATTCAGATCTTTGAGGATATGCTCAGAGCATGTATGTTAGACTTCAAAGGATCGTGGGAATATCACCTACGTGTCACGACCCGAAAGTACGGAACGTGACCGGCACTTAGATTACGAAACGTCTAGAGGCGCAACGTAACCTAAGTAAGCCGAAGCCCAGAAATCTAAACCATGAAAAAGAAGAAGAAGCAGTAAAAGAAAACATGAAGGAGCAAGTTTAAAACATCAGCAAATTTTCTCAAAAATTTCGGCAGAGCCTCCTCTATAAAAACTGGCCCCCAAACGGGTACAACAGTATAATATACATAAACAATAAAAAGCATCCCCAAACGGGAGCTAGCATCAACGCCAACAGGCGGAAACAACCACAACAAGCACAATAATATACAACGCCAAAAGGCGAGGCTCAAAACTCAAAAGAAAACAAAACCACCAGATCAGAATAATAGATGCGCGACTCTAAGGTCGAAATAAAAGACTGGTCCAATAAACTTATCAATTAATACAAGTATGGTTGATGGAGATTACTAGATACAACGAATGAATAAAATACAATGGTGGTTCAGATACAAGTGAACCAACCTACCGTGCAAATCACCCTGAAATAAAAGATGTGCCAGCAAGCTGCACGGGAAACCTGTACATCGAACCTGTAATAAAATTTGGCACAACGGGGGTGAGTTGCCAACTCGTGAGTAGAAGACATCTACAAAAAGAAATCGAATGCACGACGCTAACCTAGGTCATAATAATACACTACTAAGTCTCAATCCTCTAGTAATAGCAGGGTAATACTACGTGTAAGTGCAGATACTCCGTGCTCGTGTCAGTGCCTCATATAGTACTATGTTATATGAATGGATATGCATGCACCATGAATGTAAAATAAGCAATCCTGAAATCCAGGTATATCTGTATAAGAAATCTTTGGCTGTTATCATAGTAAAATGTGTATAAGAATATGAAATCTCAACAATGAAATACATGGAAATGCGTGTCAAGCATCGACACAAACATGTAAATCTCAAGTCTCATAGTCTCAATACCTCGGGCCCCGTCAGTCCGGATCGGCCCATATCATCAAATCTCACGACAACGGTCGGTATCCTCCGGATATCCGCCGCGCCAGACATCACCGGTAGGTAGCCTTCCCCTGCCAGGCTCATCGTCTACAACTCGATCTTCTTGCCCCGGGGTACCATACCGGGCCCACCATGTACCCGAGACGGTTCATCCACTCCTCGAATCGGGTCTCGAAATCCATCAGAAAACATGAAATCTCATGGTGGACGACACATACATCACGAGAAAACCGCATCTTATTTTGAAAAGAGAAGAGGAGAGAGAGAGAAGTTTCTATATATTTTTGCGGTTTTCCCCAAAAATCCAGAAATCTCATAGAAATCCAAATCTCAAAATCATGAGTAAGTATATGATAAGTGTCGGCATATGCCCATAATACTGCGCGATAACATGAAAATATGAATGCATGAATGTCTAAGTAATAACTATCATGTCTTATACTAACATAAGAGAGAAATCACAATATTTTATCGGTTTAGTGGTTAACTGATTCTATCAATAAAAGATAATATGATCTAAAGTGTACGTGACATAGCAATTACCGATGATGATGTGTGTGAGCCGGCAAATAAGTGTGCGTGGAATATGCGCATCATCGGTAATGGTGCTGGTGTCCTAACAGGTAAGGTTTATACTGATTATAGCAACATATGTAAGAACATGCACCATGATGATTACAGTATGAATGTAATACAGGTGTGCATTATCCACTCCTCCGCACTATACGAGTACAACTACCACTATGTGAGTCGAACCTAAACTAGTGTCCATCTAATATCCTAAGGAACTAACCTAAGAAACTAGTCAATAAGAAACAAGCATCTACCTAAGGTCTGAACCAATATCTCTAATAGTCGGCGATCCCGCCTCAATAGCGTCACATACGTAGTACGGCTTCCTCGAATCAAGAGTGCGGATCAATCATCATATCTAAGCCTCGTACGGTAAAATCCATCGTACGGCATCCCAATATCGGGGTACGGGTCAAGTATCTCCTAGGTGTCTCATTATTCGTAATGTGTCATCATCAACACATCTCATGATCAAGGTGCTAAACTATAATCGCATACATAAATCATATATCATTGCCATCATGGAATAATCATTAGTTTATCCTCAGAAATATCATGTCACATGTATCATATTGTGATTAAGTCATACCGATATCTTATCGTCATCAAGTCACAAGCTACAGCCCAGGTACTATTTTAGCGTCCCATGTACCTCAATATCACCACCACCCTTCATAATTTATATATTCATGTTCATTATCTCATTCTCTAATGATCCGCTAACACTTTAATACGACTGTATAGTCAAGAATCACGGCATCAAGCCCAGTTATACTGTTTCATCATACCTCAGATATCATATCACATCAATGAATCCCATATACGTGTTGTATATATATATACACCTATACCTAGTTTTATATATATATACACATATACGTATACTCCATGTCGAGTTTCAGTGTGTGCGTGTGTGTTTCTACCTGAAACCTAAGAACTTTTCCAAGGTACTCATCCCCTGATAAGGTTTTCCTAAATCAGTCTAGTTCAGCCTAGGGTTATTACTAGGGTCCTACGTGTTAAGTATCTAGGGTCACATCTGGTTTCCTACTGACAATAAATACTATTCCTATTCTACGTTGCGGGGGTGCTAAACGCCATCCACCCGACTTCCCCCCGTAGATATGCATCTACTCACCTGGTCCATATCTGCCGACGGTGGTGTCGCTATCCTCCTCTTCATCGCCCGCAGTCCACTTGAAGGGTACCTAAACGCAAACATATAAATAGCATCGTAAACCGAATCACATACAAAAGTCAAACGATACAAGGAACAAGCATAGGTTAAAACCTATGTCCCGTCCACGCAAAAGAACCAAATATCGCTCGATATCGGCGTACAAACTCCGATGGATCGAGATAAACATCAACAGATAACTAGTAGTTTTAAAACACATTACTTAAATTGTAAAACATGATCAAATTCATCGAAACACTAAAATCGATCAAATCGTCCGTTTTCGAAAAACCCGAAAATGCCAATTTACCGTTTTTCATCAAAACTTAACATTTAAATGAAACCAAAGGTCATAAAACTCATTAAATAGCATAACTAGACTATACAAACTATTACTATATTTTTATTACACATATTTGTAGTAATTTGAAATTTCTAGTTTGCACCCTTTAACAATTTTCAACATTTTCCAAGCAAAATACCACAATTCCACCTCAAAACATGATTTTGCATAAATTAATGACTTAAACCACAATTTATGATGATAATGATATAATGAAACCATAATTATATTTTTAATCTCATTTATATAGGAATTTTTAAAATCTAGTTTACAAAATTAGCAATTTTTTTATCACAATTTATCAATTATCCATTGAAACTAGCAATCAAACTAAGTTTTTCTTTCCATTAACATGCTAACATTTCCACTAAAACTATAATCCAATGATAACAACCCAAATTAGAACTTTATATTAACCACAAACACATTTTGCAAAAACCTAGTTAACTAAATTCCTAATTTAAAACAATTTTAAATGAAAATTTTACAATTCAACAACCATACAATATTTTCCAATTCTAAAAGTGTTAAACTAACTATTATAACCCTAAATAATTAACAAAAATCATAACTTGAATTTACAAACCCTAACTTGAATTTTTTTTAAAAAACATAGAATTAATTCATTAAATCTAATTAAGCTTAAATGAACATCTAAAACAATAAATCAAAAGAAAGAAATTATACCTCCCAAAATATGAAATCCAAACAAGAAATGAGCCTCCAATATGCATGCCTTCCATCTCCAAATTTCATATAAAAATGAGCAAGGAATAAAGAGTATGAAATAAATAGGATTTTGTGGAATTTTAATAGAATTTTTTGATGTATTTTTAATGAATTTTGAATAAAAATGAGGTGGGAAAAGGGGGGGCTGCCATGGGGGGTTTGTGGACGGCCCTAGAGAGGTGAGGGAGAGAAAGAAGAGAGTGGAAAAAGTGTGTAGAAGTTTCAAGAGAAAGAACAACACTTAAGTCTTTTCATGATTTATTTAATTATTTATTTATTTATTTACTATAACAACTCAAGAAAGCTCTAGAAAATAGGAAAAATTTGCAAATAAATTTTGCATGATACACACTAATTTCTAATATGCCATGGTTCATTTTTACAAATTAAAACCATTTAAATTTGTAATTTACACTAATTTAGTGTAAAAATAAAGCTTATGTTAATATTTAAAATAATTAATTTAGGAAAAATATTTTATTAAACTAAAAATTTATAAGTGGCTAAATAAACACCATTTACTAGTAATTTCATAATTAAAATAGATATTTTTAAAAATTATAATGAAAACAATCACGGTTTGGTTTTACGAAAAATACATTTTACTTTACCGAAAATCCTAAAATTCACTTAAACACTTTTATTCATTTAATTATTTATTTAATCATTTTTAACACGTTACAATCTTTCCCCCTTTTAGAAATTCGGTCCCCGAATTTAAATTAAAACTCCCCCTCCAAATACTAAAACGTTTAGCAAAACATTCAAATCGTCGGGGCTCCGAAATCATCAATACATAACAAAAATCAACTCCATCAAGCATAACACAATCATCAGAGTTATGGTGAAGATAAAATATCAAAACCCAATATGAAAACCATTATAATATACATCAATCTATAACTTATATATAGTGTGCATCATAGTGAAGCCGTCCAAATATCTGGATAAGAAAATATACAAAAACCCCTTTTGAAAATTGCCGTGTGATGCACGTGTCACGGCATAAGTAGCGGACATTTAATTTAAAAAAAATAGCTATATATATATATATATATATCTTTTATTTAACATACACGTTCCGCCTGGTTACTAAATCAAATGATTATGAAACATACTGCTCAAACTGAAATTAATCCCAATCACATCAATAAAATATCATGTGCGTCCGGTGCGCACTGAAATCGAAACCAATTACAGATACCATGAATACCCACAAAACAAAACTAAGTGCAACAGGTGTGCACCAAAAACATCTGTCAAGTGCAACGGGCGTGCACGACACAATATCAGGTGCATCTAATCTGCACAAAACCCCGATTTAGTGCATCTGGTGTGCACAAAATCGCATCAAGTGCGCCAAGTATGCGCAAGAATCCTAATCAGGTGCACATGGTGCACAAAAACATACATCGAATACCAAAATCGAAATCACAGCACAAAAATGCATGAAAACTAGGTCGAAACATATGTCAAAATCATGTGTAACCCCTATGCACGAAATCAAATCAAAAATCTCAAAATATATAAAACCAAATCAAGTGTATTGGGTGTATACTAAACAACATCAATACAACTGATATATGAAACACAAATAGAATGAAATGAAGGTACACCCATGAAATACCAATCGTAGAACAAAATCCTCAAAATACAAAAATCCAATCAATGAAAATATGAATTTCAAATCACTAAATCACAATTGTAAACACTATCGTCAATGTGCGCCTCTTTCCTCTGATGTCGACTGCTTCGAACTCGTTCTTTCATAGGTGTGCTGACTGCGCTACCAACGGCAATACTCATGTCTAGAGTCTCCCACATAGTCGATCCCTTCACTTGATATCCGGACTACATTAAACTTTTCGATCGATCCATCAAAATCCCATAATTCCCCGAGAGCTCAACACTCAAGTACAGTTTAAAAATATCCGGTACATACCCCAGCATCGATGATCCAGCCGTAGAAGGGCAAACCCAAGCCTCACTAATGGCACCGCGGAACTGCCGTAAACCCTAAGGTTCAAGGGCGTTCTCGTGGTCATTATGTCGAGTTAGGGTTTCATTCTTCTAGAGGGTCTATCGAAATACCTGCATGTTCTTCCGAATACTTTAAACTTGGGAAAATGGTTTTCTGATAATCGTTCGAACCCGTTAACTTCATCCGGACGGCATGTGAATACCCTTCGTCCGCACGCTAAACAATGCTTCAATCCTCAAGAATAACCAATACTCTAATGGTTATCGCATTCGAGCCACAGCTCCCTCTGCCCGCGCGCCCGTGGTAACAGAACCACTCTCCGACATCGACGAAGATAGATCAAAGGAACGAATGAAATACGGTGCAAACAAATGTACATCCTAAGGCTCCTTAAGCAGAGTAGCGTATCGTAAGTATGCCGCGGACCATACCCACGGTACGTTACTCTACCTAAATCGCCTACTCCATCAACCAAGGGTCACCTAGACTTATACAGGGTTAAACCTAGCGCTCTGATACCAACTTTGTCACGACCCGAAAGTACGGAAGGTGACCGGCACTTAGATTACGAAACGTCTAGAGGCGCAACGTAACCTAAGTAAGCCGAAGCCCAGAAATCTAAACCATGAAAAAGAAGAAGAAGCAGTAAAAGAAAACATGAAGGAGCAAGTTTAAAACATCAGCAAATTTTCTCAAAAATTTCGGCAGAGCCTCCTCTATAAAAACTGGCCCCCAAACAGGTACAACAGTATAATATACATAAACAATAAAAAGCATCCCCAAACGGGAGCTAGCATCAACGCCAACAGGCGGAAACAACCACAACAAGCAAAATAATATACAACGCCAAAAGGCGAGGCTCAAAACTCAAAAGAAAACAAAACCACCAGATCAGAATAATACATGCGCGACTCTAAGGTCGAAATAAAAGACTGGTCCAATAAACTTATCAATTAATACAAGTATGGTTGATGGAGATTACTAGATACAACGAATGAATAAAATACAATGGTGGTTCAGATACAAGTGAACCAACCTACCGTGCAAATCACCCTGAAATAAAAGATGTGCCAGCAAGCTGCCCGGGAAACCTGTACATCGAACCTGTAATAAAATTTGGCACAACGGGGGTGAGTTGCCAACTCGTGAGTAGAAAACATCTACAAAAAGAAATCGAATGCACGACGCTAACCTAGGTCATAATAATACACTACTAAGTCTCAATCCTCTAGTAATAGCAGGGTAATACTACGTGTAAGTGCAGATACTCCGTGCTCGTGTCAGTGCCTCATATAGTACTATGTTATATGAATGGATATGCATGCACCATGAATGTAAAATAAGCAATCCTGAAATCCAGGTATATCTGTATAAGAAATCTCTGGCTGTTATCATAGTAAAATGTGTATAAGAATATGAAATCTCAACAATGAAATACATGGAAATGCGTGTCAAGCATCGACACAAACATGTAAATCTCAAGTCTCATAGTCTCAATACCTCGGGCCCCGTCAGTCCGGATCGGCCCATATCATCAAATCTCACGACAACGGTCGGTATCCTCCGGATATCCGCCGCGCCAGACATCACCGGTAGGTAGCCTTCCCCTGCCAGGCTCATCGTCTACAACTCGATCTTCTTGCCCCGGGGTACCATACCGGGCCCACCATGTACCCGAGACGGTTCATCCACTCCTCGAATCGGGTCTCGAAATCCATCAGAAAACATGAAATCTCATGGTGGACGACACATACATCACGAGAAAACCGCATCTTATTTTGAAAAGAGAAGAGGAGAGAGAGAGAAGTTTCTATATATTTTTGCGGTTTTCCCCAAAAATCCAGAAATCTCATAGAAATCCAAATCTCAAAATCATGAGTAAGTATATGATAAGTGTCGGCATATGCCCATAATACTGCGCGATAACATGAAAATATGAATGCATGAATGTCTAAGTAATAACTATCATGTCTTATACTAACATAAGAGAGAAATCACAATATTTTATCGGTTTAGTGGTTAACTGATTCTATCAATAAAAGATAATATGATCTAAAGTGTACGTGACATAGCAATTACCGATGATGATGTGTGTGAGCCGGCAAATAAGTGTGCGTGGAATATGCGCATCATCGGTAATGGTGCTGGTGTCCTAACAGGTAAGGTTTATACTGATTATAGCAACATATGTAAGAACATGCACCATGATGATTACAGTATGAATGTAATACAGGTGTGCATTATCCACTCCTCCGCGCTATACGAGTACAACTACCACTATGTGAGTCGAACCTAAACTAGTGTCCATCTAATATCCTAAGGAACTAACCTAAGAAACTAGTCAATAAGAAACAAGCATCTACCTAAGGTCTGAACCAATATCTCTAATAGTCGGCGATCCCGCCTCAATAGCGTCACATACGTAGTACGGCTTCCTCGAATCAAGAGTGCGGATCAATTATCATATCTAAGCCTCGTACGGTAAAATCCATCGTACGGCATCCCAATATCGGGGTACGGGTCAAGTATCTCCTAGGTGTCTCATTATTCGTAATGTGTCATCATCAACACATCTCATGATCAAGGTGCTAAACTATAATCGCATACATAAATCATATATCATTGCCATCATGGAATAATCATTAGTTTATCCTCAGAAATATCATGTCACATGTATCATATTGTGATTAAGTCATACCGATATCTTATCGTCATCAAGTCACAAGCTACAGCCCAGGTACTATTTTAGCGTCCCATGTACCTCAATATCACCACCACCCTTCATAATTTATATATTCATGTTCATTATCTCATTCTCTAATGATCCGCTAACACTTTAATACGACTGTATAGTCAAGAATCACGGCATCAAGCCCAGTTATACTGTTTCATCATACCTCAGATATCATATCACATCAATGAATCCCATATACGTGTTGTATATATATATACACCTATACCTAGTTTTATATATATATACACATATACGTATACTCCATGTCGAGTTTCAGTGTGTGCGTGTGTGTTTCTACCTGAAACCTAAGAACTTTTCCAAGGTACTCATCCCCTGATAAGGTTTTCCTAAATCAGTCTAGTTCAGCCTAGGGTTATTACTAGGGTCCTACGTGTTAAGTATCTAGGGTCACATCTGGTTTCCTACTGACAATAAATACTATTCCTATTCTACGTTGCGGGGGTGCTAAACGCCATCCACCCGACTTCCCCCCGTAGATATGCATCTACTCACCTGGTCCATATCTGCCGACGGTGGTGTCGCTATCCTCCTCTTCATCGCCCGCAGTCCACTTGAAGGGTACCTAAACGCAAACATATAAATAGCATCGTAAACCGAATCACATACAAAAGTCAAACGATACAAGGAACAAGCATAGGTTAAAACCTATGTCCCGTCCACGCAAAAGAACCAAATATCGCTCGATATCGGCGTACAAACTCCGATGGATCGAGATAAACATCAACAGATAACTAGTAGTTTTAAAACACATTACTTAAATTGTAAAACATGATCAAATTCATCGAAACACTAAAATCGATCAAATCGTCCGTTTTCGAAAAACCCGAAAATGCCAATTTACCGTTTTTCATCAAAACTTAACATTTAAATGAAACCAAAGGTCATAAAACTCATTAAATAGCATAACTAGACTATACAAACTATTACTATATTTTTATTACACATATTTGTAGTAATTTGAAATTTCTAGTTTGCACCCTTTAACAATTTTCAACATTTTCCAAGCAAAATACCACAATTCCACCTCAAAACATGATTTTGCATAAATTAATGACTTAAACCACAATTTATGATGATAATGATATAATGAAACCATAATTATATTTTTAATCTCATTTATATAGGAATTTTTAAAATCTAGTTTACAAAATTAGCAATTTTTTTATCACAATTTATCAATTATCCATTGAAACTAGCAATCAAACTAAGTTTTTCTTTCCATTAACATGCTAACATTTCCACTAAAACTATAATCCAATGATAACAACCCAAATTAGAACTTTATATTAACCACAAACACATTTTGCAAAAACCTAGTTAACTAAATTCCTAATTTAAAACAATTTTAAATGAAAATTTTACAATTCAACAACCATGCAATATTTTCCAATTCTAAAATTGTTAAACTAACTATTATAACCCTAAATAATTAAAAAAAATCATAACTTGAATTTACAAACCCTAACTTGAATTTTAAAAAAAAAACATAGAATTAATTCATTAAATCTAATTAAGCTTAAATGAACATCTAAAACAATAAATCAAAAGAAAGAAATTATACCTCCCAAAATATGAAATCCAAACAAGAAATGAGCCTCCAAAATGCATGCCTTCCATCTCCAAATATCATATAAAAATGAGCAAGGAATAAAGAGTATGAAATAAATAGGATTTTGTGGAATTTTAATGGAATTTTTTGATGTATTTTTAATGAATTTTGAATAAAAATGAGGTGGGAAAAGGGGGGGCTGCCATGGCGGGTTTGTGGCCGGCCCTAGAGAGGTGAGGGAGAGAAAGAAGAGAGTGGAAAAAGTGTGTAGAAGTTTCAAGAGAAAGAACAACACTTAAGTCTTTTCATGGTTTATTTAATTATTTATTTATTTATTTACTATAGCAACTCAAGAAAGCTCTAGAAAATAGGAAAAATTTGCAAATAAATTTTGCATGATACACACTAATTTCTAATATGCCATGGTTCATTTTTACAAATTAAAACCATTTAAATTTGTAATTTACACTAATTTAGTGTAAAAATAAAGCTTATGTTAATATTTAAAATAATTAATTTAGGAAAAATATTTTATTAAACTAAAAATTTATAAGTGGCTAAATAAACACCATTTACTAGTAATTTCATAATTAAAATAGATATTTTTAAAAATTATAATGAAAACAATCACGGTTTGGTTTTACGAAAAATAGATTTTACTTTACCGAAAATCCTAAAATTCACTTAAACACTTTTATTCATTTAATTATTTATTTAATCATTTTTAACACGTTACTCTACGCCTTATGGAGTTCTCGTACAACAACAGCTACCAAGCAAGCATAGGAATGGCACCTTTTGCAGCACTGTATGGAAGGAAGTGTCGATCGCCATTAAGTTAGGACGACATTGGAGATAGGGAACTTCTTGGACTAGAGATGATAGTAGCGACTATTGATGTGGTTCGTACTATCAGGAAAAGGATGCGCATATCTTAAGATCGACAAAAGCACTGGGCTGATGCAAAGAAACGTCACTTGGAATTCCAGCCAGGAGATCATGTGTTCTTAAAGATATCTCCGAACCGCAGAGTGATCCATTTTGGAAGACGGGGTAAGCTAAGACCAAGATACATTGGACCGTTCGACATACTCAAACGAGTCGGTGAAGTGGCATACCGCTTAGCGCTTCCACCCTCATTGGAAGAAGTGCATAATGTGTTCCACATATCCCAACTCAGAAGGTATGTGGGTGACCCCAGCCATGTTCTTGATCATTCCGAGCTCACTATACAGCCCGACTTGTCTTGTGAGCAACAACCTGTGGAGATCCTGGACAGGAAAGTGAAGACACTCCGGAACAAGGAAGTTAACTTGGTCCGGGTGAAGTGGAGGAAAGACACTCCAGGAGAGTCCACTTAGGAAAGGGAAGATGAAATGCGTGTAAGATATCCTCACCTCTTTCTAAACTAGTCCTCAAATAAAAGTTGTAAATTTCGAGGACGAAATTTTTGTAAGGAGGGTAGACTGTAACAACTCTATTTTTACTGTACATAAATTTTCTTTAAATTTAAAGTATACTTGGAGTATTTAATGTTGCTGTTACCACTTTAAGTATCTATTTCACTCCATAATTATAAGAAAGAGCTTGTAGCTCATTGGTAATAGACCACTTCCAGAGAGCTCATTATACCCTATTTACTCCAATTTTTAATGATTTTTAATACATTTTACAATTTTTTAAATTAAAACCCTACATCTACCCTAACCCTAGCCTAACCCTATAAATACACCCGTACCCTCTACCCTCTCACCCCAAAACTCTGAGCCAACTCTCTAAAATTTTCAAAAAACTTGTGTACTTTGAAAACGAGCACGAAGCGAAGTTACGGCGAAATTCCCGGCGAACTTCCAGCGATCGTTCTAGGAGCTCTCGGTGACGAAGCGACGCACCGGCAATTCCTCTCCTTCCATCTCACTCTGGTTATTGTCCAAAACCCGTAAGTCCCTGTAATGACCCCAAAATCTTTATGCATTTGTATTATCCCTCTTCAATAATATACCGTATTTATTTGTACTTGGTATTTTCCTTTTTCTATTAAATTTATTATTATTTTATTCCTCAATCTATTATGTATTTTTCTGTGTACAATTTATTTTCTTATATTTAAGTTTTTAACTTCTCATTCTTATTTTTCTTTCATAAATATTTAACCCAAATCCATCATTCTTATTCTCTACAGCCCATCTGGAAAGCCCACTTTCTTTTTAAGCAACAGCATATATTTAATTCTAATTAAATATATGCATGAACAACCTTGTAGCTCATTGGTTAAGTCCTTGCATTGTTATTCCATAAGTCGCATATTCAAATCCTCATTCTTGCAATTATTTTTATCATTTTTTTTATTCTTCTCATAACCTACAAATGAGACCTTTCATTTCTCTTTTAATTCTCATGTTAAATGCATAAATCCACCATTACACCATCTTTATTTGTCCTCCTCTATCTTTTCCTTCCTCACATTTTTATCTCTCACTTCTCCCTCTTCACCTAGAGTCCAAGAAGAAGAACATGAAGAAGTCCTCAAGAAGGTCTCGCTAGTAACACGAGCCTATCGACGGATAGACAAGCCCGGTAACCATACCGGCTTGTGTATGTAAGTCCCTTCTCTCTTTCATTCCCTCCTTCTCTTTCTTTTTCTCTTTATATTTCTCTTGTTTTATATTGCCATTAAAAAAAACTTCTCTTGACATATCATAGTTCCTAAATAATTAATTAAATGGATACATATATAAATAATGAAAACACAAACATACACACATATATAGTTTGTAAAGTCTTTTTCATTACTCTCAATTCACATGCTAAAATTTCATAGTGACCAATTATGATTGCATGTTTGTTGTTTTATTTTAAATCACTTTATTTAAAGTTTGTAAAAAAAAAATGAAGTTACGAATAAATACCATGGTTTTCTCATTTCTCACATATGACATATCAATACCTTTAGTTTTAAAATAATTTTTATAAATTAATTTTTAATTCTGAAAATTTCAGGAAATTTTCATATAATAGAATATATTATTTTATACACACTGTAAAATTTTTAGATCGAACCGCATAACGGTTTAGGAATTACATCGTTTTTATTCACTGATCGTAAAACAGAAAACTGCAGTTATCGGTCAATTTTTAGGACACATAACTTGGTATACCGGTATCCAAATTGAGCAAAATAAGGTGTTTTTGATAACTACATCGAATGATCTATATTTTATTAGTTTTATAGTTTTACTGAAAACCCATCTAAGATAAAGAAATCTGCGTTACAATATTAAGTGACGGATCTGGACAGAATCTGTTCCGATTCGCACACTGTTTTTAAATTGGACATAACTCGAACACCCGATGTCCGTTTGTGACAAAATTTATATGTGTAGATGTAAAATTGATAGAAATATAATTTTATGTATACTTGATTACTTAGAAATGCATGAAACACCCCGATATAGGTTTTGCAATACAATATATAGTTGCTGTCCAGAAATCTGAATTTCTGTTTTAAACGCTGATATTAAAATGATCATAACTAGAGCTTAAGAAATACAAATCGTATGAATCTTGGTGTTTTAGATAAGTACTTCAAAATACCTACAATTTTCTAATAATCTTTGTAACCTGAAACCTGATGAATATTAACTCAAACCGTGTTTTAAAAATATGTGACGGTGCTGAACAGATTCTGATCTGTTTTGCGCAATGATACGAAAACATATATATATATCTCAAACCGGTAGTTGTATTTAGGTGAAACTGGAACTCACGCATGCAAAACACTTAGAGACATATTTCTGTTTATGTTCCGCATTCGTTCGACTTGATTAATTATTCGTACATAATATTTCTTTACAGCATTGTTTTTGGTAGTTACTTGTATAATATACTTGACTCATTTCATGCTATTCGAACATGTATACATATTTATCTTGATCATTAAATTGTTGTATGTACATAAAGACGATAATTAAATATTTGAGTTGTATTTTGAAAACTATACAAAATTATTTTTACATAAAACACCCTCAAGTTATATAAATTACAATAAGGACCCTAGTAAACACAGGTTTAAGCGGGACCAATCTCTTGAGCCTCAGAGAGCCGGAGAAGTGGGTTCTTGCCTATCTAAGGTAGACAATCAACAAATGTGTTATCAAAACGGCAATCGTTTTTGAAAAAGACACAAATCCTGTCGTCCATGTGCAGCGGTTACCGATAACATCAAAACAATCAGGAATTCAATTTATTTTTCTAACTATCTGACTCGGGTTTGAGTCTGATTATAATCCGACTTGAATATGATTCAAGTACCATATAAATATACAATATTACAATTCAACATGAACACACGAATCCATGAATCCAGTTATCAATCTATTCAACTTGACTGAACCAAACCATGGATATACTTTCCATATACATGAATCCAGTTTACATCCATTACATCCGTTACTGATATCATGGTTTCGGTCAGACATCCAACTATACAACTTATACAATACAATATAACAATACAATCAAAACACTACGGGGTTTAAGGGGTAGATTGGTACGGAAGGTGTTAAAAGTGGCATGAGACAGTAAGATTAAGACACCTAACATGAATTCTGTTGCTGTTGTACCGTGGCATAACGGTTCCTTGTACTTTCAGTTTGCCCTGGTCTCTAGCATATAGAGACCCCTCTCGTATACACTGGTATCCTTCTGTACCAAGCTACAAACAACAGCGTTAACACAATATTCCATAATATTCTACAACATAATACTTTAGAAAATACTCTTATGCTGTCTTTCTAATTCTTCCTTATTTTTGGGACTTACCGAGCGACCTGTTCGCTGACGACATTCTATTTCTTTCTTCTTTGAATGTCGTCAGGTGATCTGGACACAGCAGAGATCGAGCCCACCAGTGAAGACTTGGATCAGTTCCTCGAAGACCCCGAGCTCTAGACATTGTACATTTCCATTCAGTACCTTTAATTTCCTGTTATGTCATTATTTAGGCATCGTATTTACTTCAGTTGTATTTCATTTTCATGCATTGTACAAAAGGATGTTAATAAATAAAGTTGTTATTTTTATATCTCTTGTCTCTTGTGATTATTTTCATATTGCTTAAATACGCTTAGCGTATTTACTTCACAGTAAATACGTAGCGGACCAGTCGCGTCCCCTTCGCCGTATACCGGGAAGCGGGGCGTGACAGTCCCGAAATTCTACCTCTCTTTTCTTTTCTAAAATACGGATTTACGAACCCGACAGAATCGGAACAAATCTGATTTTCGATTCGGTTTTCTTATAAAGCTTCACTTCTCGTTAATACAATTATGCTTAAACTCTCTCATGTTGACTATTAAACACTAATCAACCAAATTGATCAAGTTTCATTTCATAAAATAATGGCTATTTCACTTTATCGTATTTTTCATTTAAATACCATATTGTTTCAATTATACATTTAACTTCATTAAACTTGCTATACCTTTAAGTAGACCATGAGGTAATGACCTACCTCCTCACACACTCATATGCAACATAACACGATACCCTCGAGAATTTAGAATACGGGAAAACAAACATTTTCATTTAAAAACCTTTTACTTAATAAAACCATTTCTAAAACATTTAGTATTGATACATTTTTGCAAATAAATAACCTTTAAGCTAATAATAAAAATATCTAGACTCAGCCAATTAAGGACTGTCGCACTCATTAGGACAGAGGAAGGTTGTGGGCATTCAGTCGTTTATCTAAACCTGACTTTGTGGTGCTTAGGCTAGACAAGTGAGAAAGATAATTTTAAAAGGCCCGTCTCACGGTGATTCGTGAGCGGATCCCTCCTTTCTTCACTTTTACTTACCTGGCCACAATTGGCGGTGAAGAGGCGATTTGAGAGATATCTCACAACTTGTCGCTTTGGACCAATTAGGAGCAGTCTAGTTGAATTAGGAGACCCTAGAATATAGAATACGGGAAATCGACATCTTTACAAATAAATATCATTTACTTAATAAAACTGTTTTCTAAAGGATTTAGTATTTATACAAATTTTTATAAAGCGCCGCTACAACCCATTTTGGGGAACCTGTTCGAGATGGTGCGGATTATCGCACATCTCCAGACTTAGTAGTGCGAGATTCAGACCTCCGCAAGGAGCATTCGGTCTCGAAAGATTTAAAATACGATATCCTAAGAAAATGAGATTTTTAGAATATAAAATATATATTAAAATTATTTTTGTATAAATATATGTGTATTTATCATTAAAATACCTATTTTTATGATATAAATATTCCACCTTTTTCAAAAAATCGCAAGAATCAATTTTACACTAAAATACCATGAATTCCATACAAAACCAATATTACAAATAAATACCACTTATTATGAAAATAGGATATTTTCACTAGAAATATCACAATATAAAATCTGCATTCATTACAACTCTAAAGACGATTAATAAATACTTGGGATGTATTTTGAAAATTATACAAGAGTATTTTTATATAAAACCCCCTCAAGTTTTATAATTTACCCTAAGGACCCTAATAAATATAGGTTTAAGTGGGACCAATCTCTTGAGCCTCAGGGAGCCGGAGAAGTGGATGCTTGCCTATCTAAGGTAGACAACTTAACAACGGTGTTATCAATACGGTAACCGTCTTTGAAAAAGACACAAATTCTGCCGCCCATGTGCAGCAGTTACCGATAACATCAAAACAATCAGGACTTCAATTTACTTCTCTAATTGTCTGACTCAGATTGAGTCTCATTATAATCTGACTTGAATATGATTCAAGTACAATCTACAATCTACACTCTTCAATATTACAATTCAATATGAATTCATGAATCCAATTATCAATCTATACACTTGACTGAACCGAACCATGGATATACATTCCATTTATATGGTTCTCCAGTTATTCCATTTACATGATTATACAGTTACATCCGTTTACTGATATCATGGTTTTGGTCAGTCATCCAACTATACAATCTATACAATACAATACAACAATACAATCAAAACACTACGGGGTTTAAGGGGTAGATTGGTACGGAAGGTGTTAAAAGTGGCACGAGACGGTAAGATTAGACACCTAACCTATATTCTGTTGCTGTTGTACCGTGGCTTAACGGTGCCTTGTACATTCCGTTTGCCCTGGTCTCTAGCATATAAGGACCCCTCTCGTATACACCGGTATCCTTCTGTACCAAGTTACAAACAACAGTGTTAACACAACATTACAACAATATAATACAACTTTAAAAGATACATTCTCATTCTGTCTATTCTATTTCTCCCTTATTTTTGGGACTTACCGATCGACCTGTTCACTGACGACATTCTCTTTTTTCTTCTTTAAATGTCGTCAGGTGATCTGGACACTTCAGAGATCGAGCCCACTGCTGAAGACTTGGACCAGTTCAGTAAAGACTCCGAGCTCTAGTCATTGTACACTTTCCATTTCAGTACTTTTTCATTTCTGTTATGCCATTGTTAGGCATCGCTTTATTCTATGTATTTACTTTTTCATGCATTGTACAAAAGAATGTTAATAAATAAAGTTGTTGTTCGGTTCATATCTTTTGTCTCTTGTGTATTTACTTTATATTGCTTAGATACGCTTAGCGTATTTACTTCACAGTAAGTACGTAGCGGACCAGTCGCGTCCCCTTCGCCGTATACTGGGAAGCAGGGCGTGACAGAGACAAATGACGATCTAAGGTCAAAAGAATAACCTGTGCTCATGCCACTACAGAACTTCCATCTAACGATAGATATAATACCATCTAGAAGTTTTCGGCGAGTTCGTCCAGTGTACTCACCTCAGTGAGCACATGTATACTATCTTAGGTGACACAACACCAATGGCTTGTGAGACCGGCCACCTCCCCTCATCGGAATCTCGAAACATATACACTAGTCTATTCCGGAATATCGATACTCAGTCTCGATACTCCCACGACTAGGGACATTTAAGGATGTGCTTATGGACTACCCAGCTCTCACGTATATGATCACCGTCATAATGCTGGTAGTCAAGTAAGAATCATACGGGCTTCATCATTATGTATTAGCGATATGCAATAACAAGTAAAAAGTGTACACATCAATGATAAAGACAAATCATATAGTATACTATCATCTCGAGTAAAATTGTTCTACCTGTATAGGTCCTTCAATTCTTATAATTGCGTGCCTACAATTACAATAATTGCCTTGAGGGCACTCTATCCAATAACACTATAGCGATATCAGGTCAAAAGATTATCCTGTACTCGAGTCACCAAAGAACCGCTATCTGACAATAGGTATAATACCATCTAAGAGTTCTCGGTGATTCCGTCTAGTGATACTCATTCTCCAATGAGCACCTATATACAATTCTCGCCGTCAAACACCAATAGTTGTGGGACCAGCTATCGCCCTCCAACCGGGTCAGAAAACGTATACACTAGTCTAAAATGGAGTACCGATATTTAGTCTCGATACTCCTACGACTAGGGACATTTAAGGATGTGCTTATGGACTATCCAGGCCCTATTATAATGATCCCTATCATAATCCTGGTATTTCAGCAAAGATACTATGCGCTTTATCATTATGTATTAGCAATACGTAATAATAAATAAAACATATACACATGAATGATAAAGACAAATCAGATAGCATATTATCTTCTCAAGCAAGACTGTTCTATTCATATGAGTCCCCTATAATTACAATAATTGCTTTGAGGACACTTATATCCAAAAATCTCCCACTTGCACTTGAGGATAATTATTGCTGTTGTTTCCCCAATCAGAGAAAAGCTCTGTTGAAATTCAAAATTCATATTTTGAAACAACGCTTCAAATCTCGGGCGCAACGCGCCACATGTCAGGCGCTGATACGTCAGCACAGCGCCCAAGAAGGCGCGCCCAATCAGAGCAAAGCTCTATTTTAAGCAAAATTAAAGGAAGCAACGCTTCAGTTGCGCAAGCGCTGCGATGCGCGACACGTGTCAGCGCAGATGCGCTAGCGCAGTTGTGCTGCGCTTTGCGCTGCGCGACACGTGTCAGCGCAGATGCGCTAGCGCAGTTGCGCTGCGCTTGACACGTGTCACGCGCTGGGGCATTTGCACCAAACAGAATTAAGATTTTAAAGAAATCTTTCTGTTCTTGTTAAAATAAGAAGATTTTCTTCTGTAAAACAGAAGCCCTTGGATCAAAGATCCAACGGTGGGGAAAATTCCCCAAATCACTCAGAGAAAGATCTCTTTAACAAATTTAACTAATTTATGGGCACTATAAAAAGGACCCTAGACTTCAATTCAAAGGGATCAATATTCTTTGAGAAATTAAACAGAGAGAACTCTGAAGAAATCTCAAGAGGAAAGAAGGTAAAAACCTTTAAAAGAGAAGAATTTCTTCTAATAGATCATTGATCTAAGAACAAGATCAATGATCTTCAATAAAAATAAAATAAAAACAGTGCTTTGCACTTTTTATGAACCTTTGGTTCTCTGAGATAAGAAAAACAAGAGAAACTTGTTTCTTTGATCTAAATTAGATCAAGAAAGCAAACAGTGCTTTGCACTTCTGTTATGAACCTTTGGTTCTTGAATCTAAAAGATTCTCAAATTTAGAGTGCCTTGCACTTGCAAACTGCGCTGTTGCGCTCTTGGGAGAACGCCACGTGTCAGCATCTGAACCATTTGCGCTATACGCTTTTGAAATAGAGTTTTGCTCTCTGAAATTGGCGCAACTCACCAGAGTGCGCCACGTGTCAGCAGCGCAAGCGCAGCGCACTGCGCTTGCATGACACGTGTCGTCACCACAAGCGCTTGCGCTCTTTGATTGGCGCAAACCGCCTGAAATGCAATGCATTTCTTTTTCTAAAGGGCCAAGCCCAAGTCAAAAAGACCTAACATGCCAAATTAAATTGCAAAGCAATAAAGGGCAGAGCCCAAATAAAATTGATGCTGCGCATCATTTATAAATGGGTAGAGCCCAAAACAAATTGATGCTCTGCATCCTTCATTAGTAGAGCCCAAATAAAAATAAAAGGAAATGCAATGCAAAAGCAGATAAAATGCTGAACATCTTCAATTGGACTTAGCCCAATCATGGCCGTAAGTCCTCAAATTAAATTGACTGAGCACGGCTGCTCCCTAAATCAATTTACATCCGGTTCGAGGGTACATCTCCGAACTCCTCTGACAGTTCTCGTTGTAATCCTTCAACGTCGTCAGAGAGGTGACGGGTCCCAACGACCACACATGAATATGGACTGCGGGGTCCTTAAACTCGTGGACCGAAACGTCCTTAAACTAATATTGGACCGAAACGTCCTTAAACTAATATCGGACCGAAACGTCCTCAAACTAATATTCATTCCAAAATGGGAACGATGGACCGAAATGTCCTTAAACTAACGATGGACCGAGACGTCCTTAAACTAATGATGGACCACCACGTCCCTAAACTGGCAATGGACCGAAACGTCCTTAAACTAATATCGGACCGAAACGTCCTTAAACTAATAATGGACCGCCACGTCCCTAAACTGGAACATGGATCATCACGTCCCTAAACCGGAGCGATAGAGCCTCCAAATGCTCTTTTTTCGGATCTAAACGATCCCGTTTAAGTTGATCTTGGCCCCAAATACGGCTAACGTATCCTTAAACATTTAAATGGACTATAAAACTCCAAATCAACTTTGGTTCAAGGGTACATCTCCGAACTCCTCTAACACATGTCGTTGTAATCCTTCAACGTCGTCAGAGAGGTGACAGGTCCCGACGGCCATATATTAAATGGACCACTACGTCCTTAAAATGGAAATGGATCTAGACGATCCCGTTAAGTTGATCTTAGTCTCAAATCAGACTAACGTATCCTTAACGAACGTTTAAGTTGATCTTAGTCTCAAATGCGGCTAACGTATCCTTAAACTAAAAACACCAAACCCAAATCTAAGTAAATACGGATTTGGACTACTCCACGTCCTACAGGCGACGGCATTACTCAGTCTCCGTATACAATCCACGGGCAACCACAAACAAAACAAACACCCACGACACGAAGTGAAATTCTGGAGAAGAAGAAAGTTGTTACCGCGATGCGGTAGCGTAATTAACTGCAGGGGCTTGCGCCTGCAGGGAAGAACGTCCCCACAATCAAAAACCCCTCAAGCGAGGGGGAATCTGACGAAGTCTGCTACATCGGCCGCTTCCGTCTAAACCTCCGATACACGGTGCCATAAATCAACTTGGCATCTTCGGAGAGGTAAACGGATAAAACCATATAGCATCTGCCCCGAATCTCAGGCCTAGACGTCCTCACGTCGTCGTCGCCGTCTTTCGGAGGGGAACAGATTCTGGCACGCCCGGTGGGACCTTTTCCTCTTTCCACTCCACACTTCGTGTGTCAACTTCGCGAACGAATCGCGGTTTGTTAATGGTTGCCTTTGGATTTCAAGTTTACTAAGATTTGGTCTCTCGCTTGGTGCAGAAGAGGAATCAAGCATCGATGGCCTCAACTTGTTTGAAGTGCTCCAACTATAACTGCAGCTCGCGTCCGGCCTCAACTGGGGGCATAACCTACGGGCCCCAAGCGGCCTCTCTGTTCACCATGCCCGTAGAGCAGATTACTCAAGCCACCACGGGGCTGTTTTTCGGAACTATGCTTCCGTCAACAAGCTTCAGTATCCCTGTGCCCGTACAAGAAGTTCCTAAGAAGTCGGTCTTCGATCGACTTTCAGTTACTGCGGCCCCTCTCAACGGGTTGCCCAACACCGGTGCCTCGGTCTTCTCCAGGTTGGACCAAAACTCTGGCGGACCCGCAATGAAGCGTGCAGTCTCAGAAAAGGTTATTCTAAAAGGAGTACCCAAACCTGCTCTTGAAGTCGTCAAGGCGGCTTCTCCTGCTAAAAGATCGGCCTTTACAAGATTGACTGTCCCAACTCCCACTCCTACTCTTGCTGCTCAAAAGACATCAGTCTTCAATAGGCTGACACCGGCAACCGCCCCACACCCGAACAGGGGGCAAGAAGAAGCTGTTTCTGTCTCTGAGCCAATACCGATGACTCGTTGCGCCCGACGACGCCACTGGCACCGGGTAAGGAAGACTGGGGGCAACTCCCCTTCTGGGATAACTCCACCGGCTCCAACGGCGGAAGTCAATGCTGCTGTTCCAACCGGGAACAGCTTTGAGCTGCTGAATAGGGTACGCAAGAACTCACCAACTGCGGTGCTCAGAAAATCTCCTCCACCGGTAGAGACTACCGTGGAAACAGAAAAGCCGGAGCAGCCTCCTCAATCGCTGTCCTCCAGGATCTACAAGACATGGCGACGAGTCCGAGAATCTGTCATTGATCCTAACTTCTCTCGCGAGCACAAGAAGTCGAAGGATCGGCAGGAGGAAAATCCCCTGGTCAAGCAACGAAAGGCGATGACCGCTTGGGTGCCCAAAGCAACGGCCCCCTCAACTTCTACGGCCCATAAAAGAAGAAGACCGGAGAAAGTGCCCGTGCCGGCGACAAATATCAGAGATGGTGAACCCAAACACCCCAAGTCAGGGGGCATTGTAGTCCATACCGTCTATATGGCGTCTGGTAAGGAGGACAGTCGCATATCTACGGGTCATCGACCGCTTACGCGATCAGTGACCAAGGCTCAAGAGAAACAGCAAAAGCTCCAGGAGATGATGACCGTGATGGCCGCACACACTGGGCCAAAAGAAACCCCAGAAACGTCCTCGGATGAACGTCAGGAACAAGAAACTGACGCTGAATTCCTTCGTCGCGTACTGGAGAAGAAGGATAAAGAAGTTGCAGAACAGGCAGCCAGCATAAGGAAAATGGCCCTCCTGTTCCAGGATATGGTGGGTATGATGATTCAACAAGATCCACCTGCTGAAGATCCCCCGATCATCCTTGAAGACGATAGGGGAGAAACGTCGAATCCTCCTCCAGCTCTCTCAACGGCCAAGGAGGAGGCAATCTCCAAAGCCGACCTGGACGAATATATAGCTCAGCAGATCCGGGTTCATCAAGCGACTGAAGCAGCGAGTCAGGTCGTAAAAACAAGGCGGCCGTATCCGGGCTGGTATGACCAGATCAAATACCTGCCAGGTTATACGATACCAAAATTCCATGTGTATAAGGGGACTGGCAATCCTTACCAGCATGTCGCCCAGTTCAGGGCGCTTTGCGGCAACACCGGCGGTGATGACAAGCTGTTGCTTCGCCAGTTTGTTGGAAGTTTATCAGATACGGCGTTCGAGTGGTACTCTGAGCTCCCGAACGACTCTATCAAAACCTTCGCGGAGATGGAGCTGTTATTTACTCAGCGTTTTGCAAGCGCCAGTGAACGCACCCCGATGACGGCACTGATTAATGCCAGGGTAAATCCAGGCGAGACATAGGTCCAATATGCTATACGGTGGCGAAATTTATGGTCGAAGTGCGAGCAGCGCATTGAAGAAGCTCCCGCAGTGGGTATGTTTGTGGGAACCCTTGATCCGCAAGCAACCATCTCGCAATTTATGATGTTTTTCAAGCCGACTACCTTCCAGGCCTTGATTGACAAACTAGCGCAAATGGATCAGATGGGCCATAAACCCCCTCTTCCAAAGCCGGACTCCCGAAATGACAAGGGGAAGGGAAAAGTGATCGTTGTCGCTAATGCTCAACAACAACCGAGCGACTCGAAGCCGGTTGTTCGTCAAAATAATACGCGTCCATACGTGGCCCTTGAGGAGAGGCTAGGACGTTCTTACTCCTTTTCCCGAGATAAGACGAGAAGGTTATTCGAGCTGGCGTTGCGTAACCGACTCATAAACCTGCCAGATCCAAAACGTCCGTCGCAACCAAGTGATGTCAATGAGCCCAACTACTGTCCTTATCATCGAGTACTGGGCCATCCGATCGAAGATTGCTACGTTTTCAAAAATTGGCTTGAAAACCAGTACCGACAGGGCAAATTCGTGTTATCTGAAAAATGGAAGGTGAATCCCCCGCAGCCCCACACATCTAAGGGGACGAATACGCCGGGGGCAACATGCTCCGTCGTTGAAGAAGCTCCTTGGGAGGTTGTATTATCAACCAAGACAAAGAGGATGCTAAACGATCTTCAGACATGCTCAGCGATTAGGTGGAATAACCCGTTGGAACCGCAGGTCATTGAAGGGATGTTGAAGCCTCGTCCAACTCAAAAGATCGATGGAGGTGGCCCAAGCATTCATAACCAGCCATCGAAATCTTCAAAGAAGAAGAAAAAGAAGTTAAAGAAGCCCGTGAAGCCTGGCGACAAGCGTACGGACTTGCAAAAACAAATTAACGCGCTGGAGGAATACAACCAGAAGGCACGGACTCCCATTACATTCCAAGAATTCCTCAATCACGTCTTTCAAGAGGAAGATGAGGGAGAAAGTTCATCTAATGATTCTGAAGAATGCGTGGCAAGCTGTCATGTGATTTCCCACTCATTCATGGACGATGAGGAGACCCCTTGTACTGAAACGCCGGGGGCAGATCCTGAACCAAAAATTCTGGGGCCATCGGATGAAGTAATTGACGCATTCCTCAATGAAGCTCTCTTAAAAAGTAAAGCTGATCAGGAACGCGAGGCGGTCATATTTGAAAGGGCCAAGCGCCAGCGACTTGATGAAAGAGCTGAGACAATCCCACTGGAGCAAAATGCCTCCAACATCGACATAAGTCAATTCAAGATGAGGAAAAGGTTTGCTAAGGCCATATCAATGGGCATGAATCTACCATCCTCCGAAGGATGGTGGCAAGGATATGTTGGCAAGAAGAGGATAGGTGGACTTGATGAAAGATTTCGCACCCCACTGAAGAGTGCAAAGCTTTCGATAAATGGTGGCAAGGATATGTTGCTCGCCGACAACATTTTAAGCGGGAGAAACGTAAAACTCGTCTGGAGCGGAAGGATATGACCGAAGGGTTTAACAGAATTACTGGTGATTGTCGCATGGTTAACGCCGGGGGATCACACGTGCCTACATTCGGGAGCGATTCCGATGAGGAGCTGGAGCTTGCCCCTCTCTTTAAAGAGTCCATCTCGGGAAAAGAAGAAGAGCCGAGAATTTGTGAAAATATTCGGCTACGTAATCGTACGCTTCCCGAAAAGAATCTCGGACCCTCAAATAAAAAAGATAAGGGAAAAGAGAAGGTCCCTAAGGATATCGTCTTAGATGACCAAGTTGTGGAAGAGCTAAGTGCCAAGGACCCGCCGAAGAGAAATAAGGTGGATTACAACGTCTTAGCGCATCTGAGGAAACTACCCTCGCAGCTCGGCATTCTTGACGCCCTTTTGTTATCAAAGGAGGCGAGAGATTCGTTAATCAAAGCACTACAGGATCCGGAGCAATTCCGAGCTTTCCTGGCTGAGGAAAAGATGAAAGATGAATTGGAGGAAGTTCACACGGCAGATGTCACTTTTGGCGATGAAGACCTTCTCCTTGGGACGTGTGAACACAATCGCCCCCTCTACGTCTCGGGATACTGCCATGATATAAAGATAGGAAAAATCCTGATCGATAACGGGTCGTCTGTTAACCTACTCAATGTGCGGGTGTTAAAGGAAATCTGCATGAGCGTCCAGCACCTCGCTCGAGACAAGATCACCATCTCCGGGTTCGACTCCCAATCATCAAAGACTCTTGGATCTGTGATACTGACGCTACGTTTCGGGCTGCTCGTCACGGACATTAAATTCCACGTCATAGATGCCAGGACATGCTACAACGCTCTGCTCGGCCGACCATGGTTACACGAGTACAACATCATCCCTTCTACACAGCATCAGTGTATGAAATATTTTAGGGATGGACTCGAGTATACCGTAACGGGAGAACTGAATCCGTTTTCCGTGAATGAAGTTCGCAAATATGAAGATGCCAAGTACTTCTTGCCGAATTTTGAAGACACAAAAAGGTGTCACAAGCCGGAGAATAAAACTAACGCTACCATCCCTGTCTTCGGCAGTGATACCGAGGAGGAAGAGGAGATAGTTTATTCGGGTCCGCCCCAATACACCAAGCCGGGACCATCCGCTCCTACGTTGATCTTTGGTGGTGACTCGGAGGATGAGGTCCATGCTGTATTCTCTGCTCGACCTTCAATACGAGCCTCCGCTGACAAAGAGCAAGGTCTACAAGTCGCTATGGTGCCGCTTAAACATTATAAAGAACTGGATGCGCTCGGTACCGACAGTGTAGAGGAGCTGCAGACGTTCTATATCCCTCCCAGGCGAGAAGGCAATTCTATTCTACCGCTCTGAAGAAAACAAAGTGGAGAAAGGAATCTGGCATGGGGCAGATCCTACGTTGGACAGGCTTCAACCCATCCGTCTACCCAGATATTATACAGAAGGCTTGAAGAGACTATTGAAGCGCCAAGGGATACCCTTCAAACAGACCGTTAGGAAGGCCAAATTCTATGACAGGGTCTGGAACATCCCCGGAACTCAGCACAAGCTGCCTAGTGGGAGGATGGAGACAATCCGGCTCGGATACATTCACTCCAAGAAACGAGAGCTGCTCCACGACTGTTACGTCGTGCATGACTTCAATGAAGAAGCAGATGCTCAACGGGAGGACGCTAATCCTGAACCAGTAAAAGTTCCTGATATAAAAGTGCCCAGTCCATCGTTTGAAGAACAAATGGACAGGCTTATAAGGGAAGCTGGTCAAAAAGTCCGAGATGATCACAACCGCGAAATGGCCATCTATGAGAAAGCCAAAACGCAACGTCTCCTTCAACAGACCGTGAAAGATGAAAGTACCGGCCTCTGTCAACCTGTTATGAAAAAGGCTCGACGTAGAGGCAGAAACAAGTCGAAATGCCAAAAAGACGCTCAACAGCAACAAAGCGGGACTAAGAAGCCGCGCAAACGGGAGTCGAGCGTTATTGATCCATCCCTCATGAAGAAAATGGGTCGAGCGTACTCGTTTCCTCGGGACAAGACGAAGAAGATACTTGATCTTGCTCTAAAACATCAAATACTTACACTGCCGGAGTCCAAAAACCCCAAACAAGCTGGCAAAGTCTCTAACCCAAACTATTTCTCTTACCATCGAGTAATGGGGCATCCTCTTGAAGATTGCTTCACCTTCAAGAATTGGGTTGAAGATCAGTATCAGCTTGGCAAATTCGCTCTGTCTGACAACTGGAGGGTAGCGCCGCCACAGAAGCACGAACCCAAAGCCGCAAGAACAGAACCAACTCCACATTGGGATTGGAAGCGGATTCGCACTTGTCACATGATAACAATATTAAAAGAAGGGCCCGAGAACATGGACAACCTTCCCTGGTGCTTCGAAAACAGCAATGATGAGGTGATCTCAGAATTTCCGCCAGCTCCGAAAGAGCTGGAGGATGGAATACATACCACTGCAGATAACCTCAAGAAAATTGAGTTGGGGACGACAAGTGACCTACGGCCGACGTTCGTCAGTGAGCTGTTGTCTGAAGAAAGGATGGCTGCGTTAAAAGACGTCCTTGTACAGCACAAAGATTGTTTCGCATGGAACTATTCCGAGATGCCAGGACTAGATCAAGAAATCGCTGTGCACAAATTGGCGATCTCCCCGGACGTCAAGCCGGTCAAATAGGCACCAAGAAGAATGCGGCTCGAGCTTGAGATGAGCATCAACGCCGAGGTCAAGAAACTGATCGACTCTGGCTTTATCCAGGAGGTTCAATATCCTGAATGGATCGCCAACATCGTCCCGATGATGAAGAAAAATGGAACGGTGCGCATATGCGTTGACTTTCGGGATCTCAACAAAGCCTGCCCAAAGGATGATTTCCCGGTGCCAGTCACCGAACTAATGATAGACAATACGTCCACTCATGAGGTTTTCTCCTTCATGGACGGCTCATCATGGTATAATCAGATAAAGATGCATCCCGAAGACCAGAAGCACACTGCCTTTAGGACTCCTTTGGGTATATTCTGCTACAAGGTGATGCCCTTCGGTCTGAAGAACGCCGGTGCCACTTACCAGAGGGCCCTGACGAAGATCTTCGATGACCTCATACACGAAATCGTCGAATGCTATATCGACGATCTCGTGGTTAAAAGCAAATCATACGAAGAACACTTGAGCATTTGAAGACCGTGTTTCAACGCCTTCGACAATACAACTTGAAGATGAACCCTCTCAAGTGTGCATTCGGGGTTTTCTCGGGCAAATTCCTGGGATTCATCGTCCGACACCGAGGTATCGAGATAGATCCGTCCAAGATCAAGGCGATTATGGAAATGCCTCCGCCAAGGACTCTTAAGCAGCTGCGGTCTCTCCAAAGGAAGCTCGCGTATATACGGCGATTTATAGCCAACCTTTTAGGAAAGTGTCGTCCTTACAGTCACCTGATGAAGAAGGGAACCCCGTTCGTCTGGGATCAAAAATGCAAGGGCGCGCTGGACAAGATTAAACAGTACCTGCAGAACCCGCCAGTGTTGGCTGCTCCGGTTAAGGGAAAGCCTCTCATTCTTTACACAACCGCCCTCGAAGGTTCTTTAGGCGCATTATGGGCGCAAGAGAATGATCAAGGGAAAGAGAGAGCTCTTTATTACTTATGTCGAGTTCTACTGGGGGCAGAAAGCAGCTACTCCCCCATTGAAAAACACTGCCTGGCGTTGATCTTCGCGATAACCAAGCTTAGGCACTATGCGTTGGCGCATGAGGTCCGTCTCATTTCAAAGGTGGACCCCCTCAAATATTTGATGTCGAAGGCCATATTGACAGGTCGACTCGCTAAATGGGCCCTGCTCTTGATGGAGTTTTCGATAACTTATCAACCTCTCAAGGCAGTGAAAGGCCAGGCCATCGCCGACTTTCTCGTTGAGCATCCGATACCCGCTGATTCTTCTTTGAATTGCGATCTTCCAGACGAACATGCGTTTGATGCGATCGACGGTAGTGATACCCGATGGGAGCTTTATTTTGACGGAGCATCTTCCGTAAAGAAGCGCAAACAAAGTACCCCTATAATCAAATCGGGGGTAGGCCTTATTTTCGTAACTCCACAAGGAGGGATTATGCGCTTCGCCTTCTTCTTAACAGAGCCGAGGACGAATAACGAAGCCGAATACGAAACCTTGATTGCAGGTATCGAGATCGCCATCAACATGGGAATTGAAAACCTCCTCATATACGGAGATTCTCAACTGGTCGTTAGTCAAGTAAACGACGACTACCAAACGTGCAAACCGGAGTTGGTGAAGTACGGTGAAAAGGTGAAACAACTGTTGACCCAAATTCCCTCCTATACTTTGGAAAGCATACCGTACGCGGAAAACAGCAAAGCAGACGCGTTGGCCAAACTTGCTAAAGAACTGGCTGACGAGAACCTCGATGACGTTAGAATCGTGGTACAAAGCCGTCGGGTGCTTGCCCCAGCAGAAATATCTCCGGAATCATCCGAAGAGAAGGGAGTGACTGAGCAGAAGATTCTGCAAATAAAAGACCGGGTAAAGGCCGAGGATTGGAGGGATGTCTTCATAGACTACTTTAAGTCCCACCGAATGCCTGAAGAAGCGTCCATAAGACATCAGCTCATAAAACGAGCTCTGTCTTTCGCCTTCGTCAATGATACTCTATACAAGAGGTCATTTGATTCCCTGTGGTTGAGATGTCTGAGACCTGACTGTAGGGTGTTTTTCGTCACCCCATTGAGATGGGAATACGCACGCGCTTGTCAGGCGCATTACAGATTCCCCCTGCCTAGGGTAGGCCGGGGTTTATTGATTGTGGGGATCCAAATCTCCGGCAGCCACGGACTAAGCTGCCGTTAATTACCCCTCGCATTTGGAGCGAAGGAACCTCCGATTGACAGGTTAAACTGGTCATGCGAACTCAATGTGCATTGTTGTGTTTTGGAAGGGTTTTGGATAAATTGGGGGCCCCGCAGAGTTTTTACGGGGGTCCTGCTACCCGGATAGCGGGCTGGGGGTCAAGGGGGCTAGCAGCCCCCTTGCGGGGTGCGGGGCAGCGCCCCGTTAGAAATTTTTTCTAACGGGCGAGGCAAGCGTCTTAAAGACGTGTGCGCAGCACGTAGGCGCGTAGTGCCCGGGGTCACGTGCGCACACGTGACCGTTGGGCGCCTCAGCGCCCCGGGGTCACGTGGGCACACGTGACCTTTTGGGCGCCTCAGCGCCCGGGGTCACGTGGGCGCACGTGACCGTTGGGCGCCTCAGCGCCCCGGGGTCACGTGGCGTACACGTGACCGTTGGGCGCCTCAGCGCCTGTTCATATCAGATTTTTGCATTTTTATACCGGCCAATTTTTATCACATTGCTTATCGGTAGATACTCTTGAGCCGTGTTTGCTAGTCAATTGCAGGATACAGGTTCTCGGTTCTAAAACGGTGAAATTCATGGAAAACACGACAAAATCCGGGTTCCTGCCAACCACTGAGAAAACACGGTCTCCGCTCTTCATCCGTATGTTGCCAGATACCAGTTTAAGAAGACAAAATGTCAAATCAATGTCGTTTTCATGCACAAGGCTCAATGGCAGCACAAGATCCAAGAAATCTACGCGGAGCTCGAGGAAATCATGACAAAAAGTCCACTTCAAAACACCTTTCCCTCAACAGAAATTCTGGAAGAAATGTGGAAGTATTTTCAGAAAACACATATGCCAAACCACAGACAACATCAGACCAGGGGGGCCCACAAAATTCGAGGAGCCAACTCCTCCATTAGGCCGCAGAACCGCGGCCTAAGCATGCTTAGGCCGCGGATCCGCGGCCGTATGGTGGCGGCAGACAAAACTTTTCCAGGGGTGTTTTGGTCTTTTTATTTGTATTCTGGTGGTTGCCCTAGGTTTCATTTTTTAGCCTATAAATAGCCCAGAACTTTGTGAAGGAAGGGGTCCATAATCTTGTATTTTATTTTCTAGGTTTAGTTGTGTTTCTTCTTCCTCTTCTCATCCCTTCTTCCTTAAAACTTGTAGTGAGCTTTGTGAGTGAAGAATGATGAATAAAGAAGACTCTTTTGCTATTATATCTTGTCTTGTTCTTTTATAATTGCTTGTAATTTTAATTTGTTAACTTAGTTGTTGTTATTTCTTGTTCTTTCTTTCTCTTCTCTTTTCCTTTATCATTAAAACAACCATGATGCTTACGCTTGATCCTTACCAAGGTGAGGTCGCAAATAGCTAGTTGTTATCTTCTAATCTCCTTCTTTCTATCTTCCTCTTTTGTTTTGTTTTATTTTTCCGTATCATGATGTGTGAGTAGTTTCATACTTGTTAGGGTAGGATAAGGGAAGTTTGAGAGAAGGAAATCTCTCTCACTCTTTCCTTGCCCAACAGCTTAATTCGACTCCCGTTAATTGAACCACAATCCGCTCCTTACGGCACCCTATCCTACATGATAGCGGTGATTCCGTAGTGAGACCGGTTGTGGTTGAATTAACCGGAGGTTATGGCTAAGAGCCAAGAACGGACGGACAAGCACCAAAAGGAAGAACTTATGCGTTGGAAAGCCTAGCTTATACTCGCAAGTTCCTTCCTAGTCGTGCTAATCCCCGTTGTTGCTGATTACCGTAACACCGATATTAAGAGGGGCAACGAAAGATGTGGGAGACTCCTAACTCAAACTAACCTAATCCTAACCCTAACAAGCTCTCTTTATATATCATTTTACCACTTAATTAATCACAACAAAATCTGAACCTTCGGACTTAACTCGTTAAAACACATAGAAAAAGATTCCCATCTCCCTGCGGACGACCCGTACTCAACCGGCTAGCTACGAGCGAAACCGTCTTGATTGCGGTATTTAACTAAAACTTGAACACGCAGAATCCCTAACAATCAAATGGCGCCGTTGCCGGGGAGACGGTAGTTTATTTCCTTGTGTAATTTCGGGTTAACTTGTGAATATAAATATAACCAAAACAAAAATATATATATATACATTGTAAAAAATTCATTTTGTTATTTTTGATTAGTTTTTGTGCAAGTGTGAAGGAAAATACAAAGTTCGAGTTCAGTGCACAAGACGTGGAATATACGAAGTCAAGTTCAGTGCCAAAGACGTGGGAAGATAGACCCATATTTTCGTGGCTACACCGCGACGGATCAGAACTACGCCAACGGTCTACTGTAAAAATCTGGAGCTGTTCCAGTGAGCAAATCAAGATTCAAAACATCCAGACAAGCAGAAGACTCCCAGACCAGCACACAGGAAAAAATTGGAAACCCAACCTCTCTGTTCCGCCGCGGAACCGCGGCCTAAGCAGGTGTTTGGCCGCGGAACCGCGGCCATTTGGGGCCTTCAGGGTTTCAAATTTTTTGTGAGTTTTTCTGACTTCTCTCCCACTCCTCTGGACTCCAATAAACTGTGTTTTCTGCAGATTTCTTTGCGCAAACTCTCTTCCCCTTCCAATAAACTGTTCTTGTGCAGGATTCTTTGCGCCGCGCTAAAAATAAAAATTGTTTGCAGTTGATTTGTTACCGCTTTGCATTCTTTAATACGGACTTAAGGGGCTTGAAACCAATTCAGATTGGGTGGGGATTTCATCACCCTTCCCAGGACCCCAAAAATCACAAAAGCATATGCATTGTCCATTGTAATTAAAAAAATACTAGACTTCAGCCCTAAGGACTTCGCGCTCATTAGGAGAAGTTAAACCGTGTTTAGAACCTCGCTTAACGGTATATTGTTTACGGGGTGTCTAGGAAAGTGTTAACGGCGCAACCGCCAAAAGAGAAAGGGTTATTTAATTAAGGAACTTCGCGAAAGCGTTGGAAAACCTCCCCTTATCTCTGCACTTACCTGGCCTCGTGATCAGTGTATTTTTAAGCCCGTTTCTCGACACAGTTTTGCTTCGACAATCAAGTTCTGGAGCAGTTCTAGCAGACCTAGGTGACCCTAGATCTAGGTGTGATTGTGCATATCTTGTTTATGATTGCTTAAAGCCGTAAGTCCGTACATATTTCTGTAAAGCTCTTTCTATAAAAAAAAAAAATCAAAAACTTTTATAAAAACTTGCCCTTTGTCGCCAAATCCATTTTTCACCCACCACCCTTCGTTTCTCCATTGACGTTTTCTTACCCTCACCTTCTCCGCTTTGACTATACTAAACTCGTTTAGTGTATGTCCGCTTGGACTCGGGACACTAGCGCCCGTCTAGTCCGCGTTACGTTAGTCGCTACCGACTACGCGATCGACTCAGACGTCGATACTCCGTCCACTCCTCTTTCACCCCTTCCTTTGCCGGCCAACTCCGACGTTGACCGGAATTCTGTTCATACATCTTCACCTTCACCAACCTCTTCTTCCGCGATGTCAGGATTTAATCCGAACATCTCTTTGACTACCCCTGGATTGGCTCCACCTCCTACGGAGACCAATATTCCACCACCACCGCCTGTTATAGCGCCGCAGCGAATCGCGCTCCAGGACCGTTTCTATCCCACCCGTTCTGCACTTCTCACCTGCCTTTCTCTTCCACCGGCTAATGGGGATAATTTTGAAATTAAGCCCCACTTCATCAACATGCTTCCACGATTTCATGGGCTTGAATCTGAAAATGCCTATATCTTCATCAACAAATTTCAAAACGTCTGTGCCATGATGAAAACCACCCAACTGTCGGACGATGCTATACGTCTACGGGTCATTCCGTTCACTTTATGCAATCTTGCTGAAAAATGGCTGTATAGCACCGCTTCCCATTCCATAACCAGTTGGGACGAGTTTGTTAAAGCGTTTCTCAAAAAGTTCTATCCGAATCATAAAACCGCAAGGATTCGCAATGAAATCAACCAATTCTCTCAGCTTCCTTCTGAACCCTTCTGGAAGTGCTTTGACCGGTACAAAGACCTTCTTGTTCAGTGTCCTCACCACGGTATAGAGAAATGGCAACTCTGCCAAACCTTATACGAGGGCCTAAACCCAGCAACGAAGCAGTTGTTGGAAACCATCTGTCAGGGCCACTTCCTATCGAAATCTGACGAGGAAGTGTGGCAGTTCTTTGACGACCTTGCGGAGCAAACGCTACAATGGGAGAGCACCAGACCGACTTCTTCTTCTTCTACCTCCACTTCTACCGGTCAGTCTAGGGTAGGAATTCACCAACTTGACGTCTCTATTGCGATGAAAGCTGAGATGGCTGCAATAACGAGAAAGCTTGAAGCGATAGAGAGCAAATTATCTTCTCCTGCTCCTACCCATGTTCTTCCCCTTCGTACCATTTGCGCTTGTTGTTCCGATCCTTCTCACTTAACCGAAGAGTGTCCTTACAATCCACCATCGCAAGGACAGGATCAGGTTAATGCTGCATTTCAGCAAAGACCGAGGAATGATCCATACTCTTCTACCTACAATCCCGGTTGGAGGAACCACCCCAATTTCGCCTGGAATCAGAATCAGAATCAATTCCAAGGCAACAATTTCCAAAGGGCCCCTCCGCCGCAACAACAAGCGCAACAACAAACTCAGTTTCAGCAGCCCTTCCAACCCCAACCTTTCCAAAATCAGACGAACAACTTTGCACCCAACAATTCTTTTCCACCAAACAACTTTGTTCCGTCAAACAACGATAAGGTTTCCTCGCTCGAACGAAGCCTGGAGGCGTTCGTTAAACAATCGACTCAATCCACCGCAAACATCCAGTCTTCCATTCAATCCTTAGTGCAACACACTGCCGCACATGGGCAAAGCATCAAGACCATCGAGGCCCAGATTGTACAGCTGAATGCGGCCTTAAGCGAGCGAGAAAAGGGGAAGCTCCCGTCCCAACCACTCCCAAATCCCGGTCACCCACAGAATGTACATGTTGCTCTTGAACAACAGAACCATAATGTGAGTGCCGTGACCACACTGAGATCAGGAAGGATGCTGCAAAACAACATTGGCAAACGGATCAACGATGACACCCCGGCCACTGCTTCTTCTTCTTCTTCTTCTTCTTCTTCTTCTTCGTCTTCTGAGCCTATTCTCCGTTCTTCACAAGGCTCTCCTTCCTCTTCTTCTGCTCTGAACGGACCCACTTCTCACTCCATGAAAACACCTGTTCTGGGATCCGTTCCAACTCCACAATCTCCTCCTCCAGCATTAGACTCAACCAATTTTCAAAATGTTCTATTTCCAAACCGGTTGAGGTCTAATAAACAAAATCCTCAAATGGAGAAGATTCTGGAGTTATTTAAGCAGGTTAACATTAACATTCCTCTTTTAGATGCTGTCCAACAAGTCCCGTCCTACGCGAAAATCTTAAAGGACTTGTGCACGAAAAAGAGGAAATCTCAGGTACCAAAGAAAGTTTTCTTGGCTAGTGCTGTGAGTGATGCTCTTACCCAATCTTTACCACAAAAACGGAAGGACCCTGGCTGTCCTACGATTTCAATTACCATTGGGGATAAGAACATCAACCGCGCACTATTAGATCTTGGTGCCAGTGTTAACCTGCTTCCGTATTCAGTATACGAGCAATTAGGCGTCGGAGAGTTGAAACCCACGCACCGCACTCTCCAAATGGCCGACCGATCGATCACCCATCCTAGGGGTGAGCTAGAGGATGTGTTAATAAAAGTCGGGGACTTCATATTCCCCGTTGACTTCATTGTATTAGACACACAGCCTGTAGCTAACCCCCGGAATCAAATTCCGGTGATACTCGGTCGCCCATTTCTCGCAACCTCAAATGCTGTGATCAATTGTCGCAATGGTTCGATGAACCTCTCTTTTGGAAACATGACGATTGAACTCAACATTTTTAGGTTGGGGAATCAGCCCGCCGAACCTAATGCTCATATACTGGACGTCTGCTCGATCCAGGAGATCACCCCAGAAGAGTGTGAATTCAAGGTGTTTCTGTTTGATCACGATAATCTTAACGCCACTAGTGCGTTCCTCTTCGAACCTGCTGCTGTTTCTGCGCCCGACAACGACTACGAGTGTTTCACGTTTTCAAACGATCTTAGCCGCGCACAACTCGAGTTTGAATCTTTCGAATTTCCGGATGAGTTACCTGAACCATCCAACTCGGTTGCCTACACTCGTTTTGAACCTTTGCTGGAGTCCTTTGAGTTCGAGACCTCTGCACCAATCCTGCCTTCCATCGTTTCACCTCCATCGCTCGAACTCAAGCCTTTGCCGTCTCACCTTAAGTATGCTTACTTAGGTGAAAACGAGACCCTCCCTGTCATCTCGGCTTCTCTAGCTCCCGAGCAAGAGAAAGCCCTTCTCGCGGTCTTGCACAGCAATAGGCAAGCTTTTGGCTGGTCCATGGCGGACATCAAGGGGATCAGTCCCCTGATCGTTGAGCATCACATTCATCTGATGGATGATGCCAAACCAGCACGGGATCCACAAAGACGTCTCAATCCAGTCATGAAAGAGGCTGTGAAGAAGGAGATCGTAAAATGTCTAGATAGTGGTATCATTTACCCTATCTCTGATAGCCAGTGGGTTAGCCCCATTCATGTTGTCCCTAAGAAGTCGGACATCACGGTCATAACCAACGAGGCGAACGAGTTAATCCCTACTCGCACCCAAACTGGGTGGCGAGTATGCATTGATTACAGAAAACTCAACGCCGCAACGCGGAAAGACCACTTTCCGCTACCTTTCATTGACCAGATGCTTGAACGATTGGCCGGACACGAGTACTACTGCTTTCTTGATGGCTACTCCGGCTATAATCAAATTCCCATCGCCGAAAAAGACCAGGACAAGACCACTTTCACTTGTCCTTTCGGCACGTTTGCATATCGTCGCGTGCCCTTTGGGTTATGCAATGCGTCCGCTACCTTCCAGCGGTGTATGATGGGAATTTTCTTAGACATGGTGGAAAAATTTCTGGAGATCTTCATGGATGATTTCTCCATCTTCGGCGATTCCTTCAACGAGTGTTTGCTGCATCTTGACGCTGTCCTTACCCGATGTAAGGACAAGAATCTCACTTTGAATTGGGAGAAATGCCACTTCATGGTACGCGAAGGTATTGTCTTAGGACATATCATCTCGCAAAATGGCATAGAGGTTGACAAAGCAAAGATTGAGGTCATTTCCAATCTACCTCCTCCCCGATGCGTCAGAGATATCCGAGCCTTCCTTGGCCATGCCGGTTTCTATAGACGGTTCATCAAGGACTTTAGCAAGATTGCTAGGCCCTTGACTCTTTTGCTGGCCAAGGACACGCCATTCGACTTCAACTCGAGCTGTATGACTGCATTTGAGTCATTGAAACGCTCACTCACTTCTGCTCCCGTTCTTTCTTCACCTGACTGGACGCACCCATTCGAGATTATGTGTGATGCATCCGACTTTGCCATTGGTGCTGTCCTTGGACAACACATCAACAAGATGCCGCACGTAATCTATTATGCGAGCCGAACCCTCAACGACGCCCAACTCAATTATACAACAACTGAGAAGGAATTCTTGGCTGTTGTATTTGCTTTAGAAAAGTTCAGGCCCTACCTCATCGGCTCTCCAGTCATTGTCTACACCGACCATTCTGCTCTGCGCCATCTTTTTGCGAAGAAAGATGCAAAATCTCGGTTAATCCGTTGGATCCTCTTGCTTCAAGAGTTTGACCTTGTCATTAAGGACAAACGAGGATGTGAAAACGTGGTTGCCGACCATCTCTCACGACTTCCTTCTTCGCCTTCGCTTCCAATTCCGATCAACGACGTTTTCCCGGATGAACAACTCTTGACAGTATCTTGCGAACCCTGGTTCGCAGATATTGTGAACTATTTGACCACGGGATTACTACCGACTGAATGGTCAAGTCAGGACAGACTTCGCTTCTTATCCCAAGTAAAACACTTTTACTGGGACGAACCCTATTTGTTCAAGTACTGTCCCGACCAGATTATTCGTCGGTGTGTCCCTGACGAGGAATTCAAGAGTGTGCTGTCATTTTGCCACGATCAAGCGTGTGGCGGGCATTTTGGCCCCAGAAAGACAGCTGAGAAGATCTTGCAATGTGGTTTCTACTGGCCACAACTCTTCAAAGACGCTCATGACTATTGCAAAACTTGCTCCCGGTGCCAACACATGGGCCGGATATCCCGGAGGAACGAGATGTCGCTCCAACCGATCTTGGTTGTGGAGATTTTCGATGTTTGGGGGATAGATTTCATGGGGCCATTTCCCAGCTCTTTTGGGAACTTGTACATCCTTCTCGCTGTTGATTACGTCTCTAAATGGGTCGAGGCTATGCCCAGCCGGACTAACGATAACAAGATTGTCGTTAGGTTCCTTAAAGAAAACATTTTCTCCCGGTTTGGGCACCCCCGAGCGATCATTAGCGACAATGGAAGTCATTTCTGCAACAAGACTTTCGAGGCCTTGATGCGGAAATACTCCATTAATCATAAGCTATCCACACCCTACCACCCCCAAACCTGCGGGCAGGCCGAAGTTTCAAATCAGCAAATCAAGCAGATACTGGAGAAGACGGTTTCCAAGAACCGTAAGGATTGGTCGCTGAAACTCACTGATGCCCTTTAGGCATTTTGAACCGCTTATAAGACCGACCTTGGCATGTCTCCCTATCGGCTTGTGTACGGAAAAGCCTGCCACCTACCTGTCGAAATAGAGCATCGCGCATTTTGGGCGATAATGGAGCTGAATCTGTCTCTCGAGGATGCGGGCAGCCATCGGAAGCTGCAGTTGAACGAACTGAGCGAGCTTAGGGATGAGGCTTACGATAACGCGGTTGTCGTTAAGAATCGAACGAAGGTGTTTCACGATAAACACCTTTTGCGAAAAACCTTCGTACCTGGTCAGCAGGTACTGCTTTACGACACCCGACTTCACTTCCATCCTGGAAAGCTCAGATCTCGCTGGAAAGGGCCGTATTTTGTGTGGAATGTGTATCCGCAGGGCGCTGTGGATTTGGAAAATCCAAAGGACGGTTCATTTTTCAAAGTAAACGGACACCGATGCAAACCGTACCTTAGCGCCGAACCAACAGAGGAGCTCTTGTTCTTACAGGAGCCGGTTTACCCTGCATAATCTTTCTCTGCCTACCTCCAAACTTCGGTTATCCAGCCAAGAACAGTGGACACTGTTCCAAATAAGTTTGGGGGTATGTTCAAACCATTTTGTATATATTTGTGTATATTCTTTTTCTTTTCTTTAAAAACAAAAACAAATAAAAAATTGTGTATCGCTAACCGACAATTTTGACCCTTCGAATGATCTCTTCATGCAATGACAGTGAGGACACTGTCCAGTTTAAGTTTGGGGGTACGCTCGGTACGCATTTCTTACCTCCGCATTCATATGGATATTTTGCATCTGCATATTAAAATCCATAAAATCCATAAAAATCTGAAAATTTTCTAAAAACATAAAAACTTTTCTGTCAAGTTAGCTAGTGGGAGGACTCTGATTCAACATTTCGACGGTTTCGTTTGATAAAATAAGAATAACTAAATCTTATGTTTAGATTTTGAAAACCTGAAAGATAACCGTCCTTTGAAGTTAACTATAGCTGATATACGTCTTTACATCACACTACACGTGTCGTGAGTTTTTGGAAATTAGATGACAAGTCTTTTTATGTCTAAAAAACTTTTAAACGGATAAATGATTTTCTGAGGATCAAATAGGTTTGTTCGGAAATAAGTAATATCAAGAATAGTTTATGAAGTGAGTGAATATGAAGGAATGTTATTGATGCCTTAATTGGAACTAAGTCTGAAAAATAACCCATCTGGAGCTTGATTGGAATGATTACACACCAAAACCCACTAAACACGTCTTTTATCCAAAATAATTGAACTACCGGCTATATCTCCGTTCGTATTAAATCATCATGATTTTCACGCCCAACTGTCTTTTGTTTGTGGACCTAGGTAACTTGAGTAATTAAGTCCGCTGGGGTGTTTCTACACCTAATGCCCTAAAACCAACTGGTTTGGGTGCATTGGCCCAAAACTCGCTAAGAAGCTTAGAAAGTCCAGATTAAAACAAAGTCAAGCAAGTGTTCTCTCCGAGTTAAAATTCCTAACGGTTCTTTGTGTGAGAATAATCTTGATAAAAGACAGGCTTTTATAAAAAAAAAATTAACGGAGATATGAGGGTTTTATTCTATGATAAAGACTATTGCACGTTCACAGAGGTGTGTATGAAATGAAAACAAGAAAAAGGTGGAGTGAAAAATACGACTTAGTTTCCTGTTAAGGAAGATAGAAATTCTGAAGTTGAAACCTTACTGGAAAACGAAACTTGAAAAATGCTTAACTCTTTATAAAACTTATGTGATCCTTTTAAAATCGTTATCTGGGCTTTATTGTGCGACATGATGACTTTAATCGATCCTTCTGGAACTTAACGACACTATTTGCACTGCACGTAAAGACATATAAAATCTGTAGTTAAATAAAAAGCGAGGTGTGAAAAATAAAGGTTCGATAGTCTAGACTTAGGATAATAGAATTGTTATTTTCTGAAACAAAACTTTAGGATTTGAATCTTAGTTATTTTACAAAACCAACTTGACCGGATTTTGTGGGTAGTATCCGCTGAAAACCCTCAGGAGACAACACTCCTCCTACTAGGGACACCTAGAGGTTTAACGGCTTGTTGCACATGCTCAGTGCAATCGCGTTCCCTGCGAAAGTGAGGTTAGGAAATTTTTTTGTGAATAAATTGGCTTTGCTCGGGACGAGCAAATGATAAGTTTGGGGGTATTTGTTCATATCAGATTTTTGCATTTTTATACCGGCCAATTTTTATCACATTGCTTATCGGTAGATACTCTTGAGCCGTGTTTGCTAGTCAATTGCAGGATACAGGTTCTCGGTTCTAAAACGGTGAAATTCATGGAAAACACGACAAAATCCGGGTTCCTGCCAACCACTGAGAAAACACGGTCTCCGCTCTTCATCCGTATGTTGCCAGATACTAGTTTAAGAAGACAAAATGTCAAATCAATGTCGTTTTCATGCACAAGGCTCAATGGCAGCACAAGATCCAAGAAATCTACGCGGAGCTCGAGAAAATCATGACAAAAAGTCCACTTCAAAACACCTTTCCCTCAACAGAAATTCTGGAAGAAATGTGGAAGTATTTTCAGAAAACACATATGCCAAACCACAGACAACATCAGACCAGGGGGGCCCACAAAAATCGAGGAGCCAACTCCTCCATTAGGCCGCGGAACCGCGGCCTAAGCATGCTTAGGCTGCGGATCCGCGGCCGTATGGTGGCGGCAGACAAAACTTTTCCAGGGGTGTTTTGGTCTTTTTATTTGTATTCTGGTGGTTGCCCTAGGTTTTCATTTTTTAGCCTATAAATAGCCCAGAAATTTGTGAAGGAAGGGGTCCATAATCTTGTATTTTATTTTCTAGGTTTAGTTGTGTTTCTTCTTCCTCTTCTCATCCCTTCTCCATTAAAACTTGTAGTGAGCTTTGTGAGTGAAGAATGATGAATAAAGAAGACTCTTTTGCTATTATATCTTGTCTTGTTCTTTTATAATTGCTTGTAATTTTAATTTGTTAACTTAGTTGTTGTTATTTCTTGTTCTTTCTTTCTCTTCTCTTTTCCTTTATCATTAAAACAACCATGATGCTTACGCTTGATCCATGCCAAGGTGAGGTCGCAAATAGCTAGTTGTTATCTTCTAATCTCCTTCTTTCTATCTTCCTCTTTTGTTTTGTTTTATTTTTCCGTATCATGATGTGTGAGTAGTTTCATACTTGTAAGGGTAGGATAAGGGAAGTTTTAGAGAAGGAAATCTCTCTCACTCTTTTCTTGCCCAACAGCTTAATTCGACTCCCGTTAATTGAACCACAATCCGCTCCTTACGGCACCCTATCCTACATGATAGCGGTGATTCCGTAGTGAGACCGGTTGTGGTTGAATTAACCGGAGGTTATGGCTAAGAGCCAAGAACGGACGGACAAGCACCAAAAGGAAGAACTTATGCGTTGGAAAGCCTAGCTTATACTCGCAAGTTCCTTCCTAGTCGTGCTAATCCCCGTTGTTGCCGATTACCGTAACACCGATATTAAGAGGGGCAACGAAAGATGTGGGAGACTCCTAACTCAAACTAACCTAATCCTAACCCTAACAAGCTCTCTTTACATATCATTTTACCACTTAATTAATCACAACAAAATCTGAACCTTCGGACTTAACTCGTTAAAACACATAGAAAAAGATTGCCATCTCCCTGCGGACGACCCGTACTCAACCGGCTAGCTACGAGCGAAACCGTCTTGATTGCGGTATTTAACTAAAACTTGAACACGCAGAATCCCTAACAATCAGCGCCCCGGGGTGACGTGGGCACACGTGACCTTTTGGGCGCCTCAGCACCCGGGGTCACGTGTGCGCACGTGACCGTTGGGCGCCTCAGCGCCCCGGGGTCACGTGGCGCACACGTGACCTTTGGACGCCTCAGCGCCCGGGGTCACATGGGCACACGTGACCTTTGGGAGCCTCAGCGCCCGGGGTCACGTGGGCGCACGTGACCGTTGGGCGCCTCAGCGCCCCGGGGTCACGTGGGCACACGTGACCACGGGAAAACACCCGCTGGAGGGGGGCCTAGCCCTTAGGTTGGGGGGTTGAACTCCCAAGGAATTTTTGGAGTTAAACTCCTGACAGAAAATTAATTTATGGAGTTAAACTCCAACAGATCTAGAAAGGAGTTAAACTCCTAGGAATCTTTGGCCCTTCTTCTGAGCCCTGGATCTGTCCAAAGTTAGATTCTTAGAGATGGGTCTCCTTCTTCTTTTTCTTTTGGCCGGATCTCGGAGACCAAAAGGTGTGAGATTTTAAAGATCTCTCTTTTTCGAGATCTGGTGGGAGATCTAAGTTCCCCTTCGTAGGTTTTGTGGTGGAAAACTATTTATTTTGAGAAAAGGAAGAGTTAAACTCTTGATTTAATTCAAAAGAATGAAGAAGGTTTTTAGAACCTTGAAGAAGGAGAAAGAGGCACAAGCCCTAGATTTTTTTTGAGGGGAATGAAAAAGTGTTGCTTTATTCATCATCATGTTGCCTTTTATAGGTTTACATATTTACATATAGCCCCTTGGGCCTTGCAAAATGGCATTTTGCCCATCCCATGGCTCATGTGCCATTTCTTTTAACACATAAGCCATGGGCTTACAAGAATTCGGCTTTATGCCCATTTTGTTTACATTCATGCATAAAAAATTACATAAAAATTATTTATGACATGATTTCGTTGTTGGCATGGGGAGGCTGGCCGCGGGCTCGACTTGGGCATGGGCCCGCTTGACCTGGGCTTGGGCCCACCTAGCTTGGAGGTTGACCTTGACTTTGACTCGGTCAACAGGGGTGTAAATTTTTATCCCAACAAATTGCCCCCCATCAATAAATGCACACAGCATATGTGGGTCGTGTGCATGAAATTGATGGATCTTCTTTCACGTGGAGGCTGTTAGTTATATGTATGCCCTAAAGGCCATTACTGTACATTGGATGTATGTTGTAGTGGATGCTGGGACATATATAGGGAGGACTTTCTTGCTCGACATGATAGTATGCTATCTGGTTGCTCTTTACCTTAACGTGTACACAGATTGTCTCTCTATTACATGTTGGTAAAGCCCTTAGGATGTGTACTTGACTACCTGGACTATGATGCGGATCATACTAGTAGGGACATGGTAGTCCATAAGTACATCCTTGAAAGTCCCTAGTCGTGGGTGTATCGAGATGGGGCATCGATATACCAGAGTAGACTAGCGTGTACCTTCTCGACCCATACAGATGGGCGATGGATGATCCCATATCCATTGGTGTTTGACATCAGAGATGATATACGGGTGCTCAGTAGAGACTGGGTACACTGGACGGACTCTCCGAGAACTCCCAGATGGTATTATACCTTACGTCAGATGGCAGTTCTCTGGTGACACTGGTACAGAGTAGTCTGTTGACCCGAGATCGTCATAGAGTCTTGTGTGGTTCCCACTGTGCTTTGATTTCCATCTTACCACGTCCAAGAGGGCGTGCAAAACGGTGGTTTTTGGGTACAGTCCCGAGTCACATGGAGGCAATGAGCGATAGGAGGGGATTCGTCTCTCCCGGTATAGGGGGTTGATGTTGCGCTGTGTTCGATTGGCTATAACAGGAAATCCCTGGCCAGGGTTGCTGAGATTTACTGGTAAGTGTTACCAGTAGTTTCTCGAATTGTTATAGACCTCATATCGACACGACTTATCGAGCTATTGGGGTCTGACGTTTACCACCCCTAGGCAAGATATGCGACATATCAGACGACGAGACCGGACTGTACGGTAGTGTTACTGGTTGGATTCACTGGAGTGTGAGCGGGCTTGCTCGTCGATCTTCTGATCGCTCAATACCCGGGTGGCCGTTACGTTTAGCAGACCGCTTGCGGCTTGTGGGTGTTTGATATGATCATCACCTGCTGCCGGCGTATTGACGAGTCTTTAGAGTCCTACACAGAGGTTTCCTGGCTCAAGCGAAACGAAATAGGAGCGCATATGAGATATGTGCAGGACCGAGAATGATTCGTGTATGTGATACCGTATTCTATTCTCGCGATGAATGTATCGATTGGTTATATGCGATATAACCTAGTTGTCGAATCAAGGATTGATTCGATAAGCCGATACAAAGGATACTAGTCGGTTATATGCGATATGACCGGATCGTTAAATCAATTGTTGATTTAATGATTTAATGTATAATTATATATTTGATATATTACTTTGCATTAACTAGTATTGGTTCACTTTAAATGGATTTTCTCACTTGGATGTACAAGTTGTATATGTGATATACTTTTTGTGCAAATGATTGTATCATGTTTGATGATACATGTTTACTTGGTTAAGTGTAAAGAATTAAACCATGGTTAAACATATAATTAGGGTTTTATTTTTCCATTACTTATTTATTCATTTATTTATTTGTTTATACATTTTGGAAAATAAATGGCATAAAGAGAAAAGAATGGTGGCTTTATTTATAGTTTAGTTGAAGCTTCATGAAACTTTGACCTAGTCCACCATTCTTGTCTCTTGCTTAACCCTAACCATCATATCTAACCATGGTCTATTCTCTACACTAAACTAAGGTTAGTATTATGATAAGTATTCATTTTCCTTTTCATTTTAAATAACTTATCATAATATTTCTATCTTCTTCTTCTTCTTCTTCAAGAAGAAAACCTAGACTTCATCAATGGTGATTGATGAAAAAGAGTGAGAAATCCAATTCTAAAGTCTACCCACTTCCTATTTCTTCATCCTCTACCTCTTGCCAAGTAGTAGAGTGTGTTTTCTTCACAAGCTTCATGACTTGGTGAAGTTGGAGCTTGATCTAGCGATGCCTCGACGTAGATCATCTTCGGCATCGTCGTCGATGACCTAGCCCGCTTTTACTCCGATGAAGCCGACGCTAGAGCCCAAGATCCGATTTGGACTGCGAGGAGACTTCATTGCGGAGCTATGGAGGTGGAGGACCGGATCTACAAAAGTTGTATTTCCGTACTCTTAGTAAAGTAGTTTACTAGTTGCATCTTTCGCCTAAATTTCTAGTTAACGATCCGTAGTCTAGGGTTTCTCGGCACCGTAAAATTTGAAATTGGCATAGTTGATGCCTTGTGAGACCTCTTGAGAGTGCCTAGGAACCCTACAGTGGTATCAGAGCCTAGCTAGAGCCTTAGGCGAAGTCTAGACGGAGTTTGAAACCCGAACGAACCGAAACCGTAACACAAAAAATGCTCTCTGGACTTTTTCCAAAAATTGGATTTTTTCCAGATTAAAAATGCTTAAAAAATTCAGCAGGGAATTCTAAGAATTACGGCGCAAAATTTATTTCATGATCCCTCTAATACGCGGCGGAACCGCGGCATAAGCCCAGCTTATGCGGCAGTTCCGCGGCAAAAGTTTGACGTCAGCCCTACCAATTTGCACAGTAATTCTTATTTAACAGTGCTGAGTTCTCTGGGTATTTTTAAATGTTATTCAAGAGTTGAATTTTCTGGGGTTGTTTTGGGGATTCGTTTATTCGATCGGATTGTCAAACTCTGTCTGTGTGTCTTTCCGGATAATTTTTGAATATGTTAAAAAGTTCGACCGGATAAAAATACCCAATCTTTCCCCTGCCGGAAAATTTCCAAGTGTTGGATTTTTCCGAGGTTTAAAGACGTTCTAAGTAGTGCAAGTAACGCGATGGTCCCTCTAGAAGACAACAAACCTTAACTCGATTATGTGACCGTCTTGAACTGCCCTTTGAACCTTCGGGTTTAGGGCAGTACGGCGTGCCACATGTGAGGCGTTGGCTTGACCCTTCTACGGCTGGACCGTTGGTACTGAGGCACGAACTGAATGTTTTTTGGACTTATTTCATGTGTTGATCTGTTTTGGGAAAACTTGGGTGTTCGACTGTTCGATCGGAAAGTTTAACATTTTCTATTTATCTGGAATGGGATACAATAATTGGAATTCACAATTAGTTATGAGATAACTGAATGAATGTTATAAACATAGCACTTTAGTCTCACTTGATCGGTTGCCACGGAATTTTGATGTGATCAAAAGTCCGTCGCAATCACGTAGCGTACGCGGATACTCGCCGGGTAAACTTAATAGACAGCCTCACTCCATAGCCCCGACCAAGTGACTGTAGGAGAACCCCGTCGCCGAAAGCATCCGTTCGGGTGCTCGCGGCAGCGGTGTTCCGCCTTGGTGCACTTCGTCGACGGTATCGGGGGTGCAGCCGTCTATTGAAGTTTGCGACGAGCATTCGATCAGGATGTCGGGAATCTTGTTGAATTGCCCGACTTGATATTGAAAAGTGTTTTCGATAATGAGACTAAAATGCGGGGTTTATAATTGTTAGGCATGCGATGTCTAAGTAATTCATTTGATTAGGCATGCGATGTCTAAAGAGGTTGCGGATTCCAACTGTTGTAGTTTTACACTTTCTTTTCTGTGACCGTAAGTGTAATATGTGATATCGCCGGTTTCGTTGCTATATGTCAACGACAATTGGGATGGACATATTTACTTATGTTCATGACGTGTGATGTTATGTGTTGCTGGATATGTTATATTGGATCGTCGTGTTTGAATAGCCGGGGGTTTTTATGTGAGATGAGTGTTTTTCATTTTCATTCATGTAAAAACTTGTATGTAATATTCTTTTATTGGGGCACTTCCAGGTTGCGGAAGATGTCACCGTTTGTATATTATTTACTTTTCCGCACTAGGATAGACCCAAGGAGGGGAGCACAAGTAACCGGGTTCTGGAGTCCAGTGGGAGACCAACTCGAGGAGTCGAGTCCGGGTCTCCTAACTCTAGAATTGGTAGGGTTGCTTGCCGCTCTCGTAGGGGTCTAGGGGTGTGGGTTTGGCTATTCATCGCGACCATGGAATCCGTGTTTTATACTGGCTCGTATTGAAAACACGGACGTCCTAGTATATCCAATATTTCATATGATTCTTCTGCTGCGATATCTGTGATGTGATCATGTGATGTTCTGTGATAGATACAGTATATAGTATATATGATATATTATATAGACGTTACTTATGTTTTACACCCGCGCTAGCCCTGCCCCGCTCTGCCGTTAGTTACCTAACCTAACGGTACACGAGGGGACATCGAGGCGAATGCGGATGGCATAAGTGTACGTCGTATTTATCTGTGATGTTTAGGTACTTAAATGATGGGACTTCATTAATGAGATTAATGAAATAAAAGAAACCTAAGATGTTGTGGAATCGAATTTCAAAATAAAACAGGTAGCTACAGTTCTTGCTTTGCACAGCGGTATATATGATATATCCTGCACCTTATTCGATAAGGAAAGGACCGAGATCCCTTCACCGGGAGTGACTCCTTTAGCAATAACTGGCATATGCTACACACTCGGTTTGTCTTTTGATTGCTTTTAAGAGTTTTTGCTTTGCACAGTGATATATATGATATATCCCGCACCTCATTCGACGAGGAAAGGACCGACGATCCCTTCACCGGGAGTGACTCCTTTAGCAAAACTGGAAAAGCCTCAAAAGCACTCCATTTTAAAATCATTTGATTCTACAACGATATCAAGTTCATTACGCAATAGGTTTTCAGAAAAACCTGTCGTAGCCCTCCGTCATTTCAGATATGTACTAGTTAGTATTTGTGCTGCGGTAGTTTGGCATTCGTCAAGGCGTAGTGTACGGTAGCTAACTAGTATTTATCTGCTTGAGCATATGATGCGATTGGATTAGGGTATTCGTACGGCGTTGTTTGGCATTCGTCAAGGGTCGTGCGGGTGGGTTTAATTCAATCAAGAAATGTACGGGTTGAACTTGACTAATGGACTATGGGTTGTTTGGCATTCGTCAAGGTCATAGAACACTAGGGGCAAAATATTATCGGGAATTTCAAGTGTTGAAATTTGCAATGAGATTGCATACCTTCTATGAGATAGTTGGATCCCGATACCCGCTGCGAGTAATTGTTACTCCTGGGAGAGTTTTACACATTACAATTAGCCGATCAAGTAGGTGTCTAGAAAGGTGTCAACGGGGTTACGCCTCTGGGAAAACGAGGTTTACATTAATTAGGTTCGTGCGAAAGCACGGGGGACCTCCCTCAAAGTACCGACACTGGCCTGGCTGAAAGATTGGCGAACTTGTAGTATGTAATTAATCCCGGCTAGTCTTTCCTTTTAGGGTTTGAAGGAAGATTTGATAAAACCAGTGGGAGCCATCCTGATTAGATAAAATAAAAACCAATCTATTCTTGCAAGAGCGCACGCTGAGTGTTTTCTTCTCTCTCTCTCCAGGTAGCGACCATATCACGCCTTAATCAAGATAATAATACGGAATATTGACCGAACCCGCTTGTTATACTGAGCTGGGGAACGTTGGTCCCGCTCCAACTTATAATTGTTATAAGACAGAGCAGGAAATTGGGGATTACCAGAATTCCCGTGCCGCCCAAACGAAGAAAGTGCATATGATGCATCTTCTTTGGGTGTGTTCGTTACACAGAACTGTTTCTCAGTATCCTCCGCATCCTGGGTATATGATACCGGATCAGGATCCCAGATATGTAACCTGTTACATAGGGCTATAAAAAGGTAGAAAAACTGAGAACGGGTGATAAGTTTCATGAGACAGAAAACGGGGTAAGTGTTGCAGCCAAGTCTGTTGGTCACTGTCACCTTGTATTACCAATACATTGATTCTGAACAAATGCTGTTAGATACCGAACCTGTTATACAAAATCATATCAGTCTCTTTAGTAGTAAAGAAATGATAAAATTTTGTATTGTTGGATAATGTTTTGAACATTTCCTATATCAAAAGTTGATCGGTTCAGGCACGTTATCTAAAAGCATTGATGTTCTAAATCAAACTACAGTTCTTAGTATACAGAACACACACAGGAGGATGAGTTCAGAAATGAACAAATCCTTCTTGAGGTATTGTAGACTAGGTCATATCAATGCGATCCGACTGGCTGAAGTTACATTTTAGATGCATATTTAAATCAGTTTGAATTTACATCTTGTGAAACTTGCCAGTCATGTCACAAGGATTAGATGACCATAGCCCTGTTTATTGGAAACAGAGAAAGAGTTAGTGAACTCTTGGGATGATACATGTTGATGTATGTAAGGTCCCCTGTCTACATATGCCAGGACTGGTTCTTTGTACTTCGTTACATTCTCTGATAATCTCTCAAGATTCAGACATATGTTCCTGTTGAAACACAAGTCCGAACCTTTTGAGATATTCACAGAATATGATTTGGAAGTAGAAAACCAAAACATGGGTATAAGTATTATGTCCTTTGATGTGATCAGGGAGGAGAATACTTGTGCACGAAATTCTTGGACTTTTCTAAAGGAGAATGAGATTCTCTCTCAGCATTACTCCTCCGTATACACCATAGCACGATGGTATATCGGGACGGAGCAATCACACCCTATGTGATAAGGTGTGCTCTATGATGAGTAATACTGAGTTACCTGTTTCCTTTTGTGAGTTATGCACTTGAGAAGCTGCATACCTATTGAATAGGGTTCAAATCAAATCAGTTGTCTACCACTTCATATTTGATATGATAAGGGAAGAGCCCATCTCTTAAGTTAGTTAAGATTTGGGGTTGTCCAGCCTATGTCTGAAAAGCAAAATCCGGACAAACTCGAGGCAAGGTCTGTAATGTACAACTGGAAATGTTCCAGCTATACAAACTGCAGCTGATGATTTGATAGAACCAAAGGATTCAGTAGATTCCAACAAACCTCAGCCTCTCCGCCGATCTAGTAAGGTTCCTCACCCACCTGAGAGATACTTCGGTTTCTCTATGACAGTGGGAGCGAGGATTGCATCATGAGATGATGACCCAACTAGTTTCGAGCAGGCCATCAGGAGTGGGACTCTGTAAGAATAGCTGGATGCTTAGCGATCTGAGATGGAATCCATGTACACCAACAAAGTATGGACTTTGGCTGCTATATCTGAAGGGTTAAATCCCCATCAGGAGCAAGTATATCTTGAGAAGATTACTTGGTGTAGATGGAAAAGTTGAGACTTTCAAAGCTAGACTTATTAAAGGTCTACATCATTGACCAGGTATGGATGATGATGAAACCTTTTCTAAGTAGCTATGCTTAAGTCCATCCATATCCTACTTGCCACGGCTACATACCATGACTACGATATCTGGTGGTTGGGTGTTATGACATCTTTTCTAAATGATGTTTTAGAAGAGGGCGTCCATAAGTACACAGCCAGAGGGCTTCGTAGACAGTGGGAGCAACTGAAACGTGTGCAAGATGTTTTATGTGATAAAGCAGGCATCGCGGAGTTGGAACATCTGTTTTGATGTAGTAGTCAAAGAGTTTGATATCATCAAAATGGTAGATGAACCTTGTATAAACAAAAAGGTAGTAGGGAGTATGGTGATGATCCTCGTAGAGTACGTGGATGACATACTCTTGATAAGAAAGGAGTTTCCTATGCTACGCTCGGTCAATCTCCGCTTATCACAATGATTCTCCATATAGGATCAAAATGATACCTCCTAAATCCTGGGTTTTAGATCTATGAGATAGATCTAATTGGATGTTAGGATTCTCACTAGTTGTAGTGAGATGGTATCAATCGATCCTGGGGAGAATCACTGGAAGGGTTCCAGGGTGATAAAGACGACTGAATGTCAGTCGCAGGCATTGTCTTTACCCTCAGTAAAGGGACGGTATGTTGGAAGAGTTCCAAGCTAGATACCGTGGCATACTAGACGATTAAGGCTGGATACATCGCTACTTAAGATGCTACCAAAGAGAATGTTTGGGTGTATATTGGTTCATGAGATGAACTATGTTCCTCCCATTGTGTGACAATGGAGTTGTGGCTTATGCCAAGGAACGCCGGTCCCATCAGTGATCCAGACATATTCTAAGGCGGTGTCACCTGATCATGGAGATGGTTGATCTCCAAGGAGATCGAGGTTAGGAGAGTAGACTCAGAGGACAACACAGCGGATCCACTCACAAAGGCCTGTTCCCAGAGAGAGATTTTTATGGGATGGTTGAGTATGAGATACTACAACCACTGCTACATATGGCCCTAGTGCAAGTGGGAGATTGTTAGTTATATGTATGCCCTAAAGGCCATTACTGTACATTGGATGTATATTGTAGTGGATGCTGGGACATATATAGGGAGGACTTTCTTGCTCGACATGATAGTATGCTATCTGGTTGCTCTTTACCTTAACGTATACACAGATTGTCTCTCTATTACATGTTGGTAAAGCCCTTAGGATGTGTACTTGACTACCTGGACTATGATGCGGATCATACTAGTAGGGACATGGTAGTCCATAAGTACATCCTTGAAAGTCCCTAGTCGTGGGTGTATCGAGATGGGGCATCGATATACCAGAGTAGACTAGCGTGTACCTTCTCGACCCATACAGATGGGCGATGGATGATCTCATATCCATTGGTGTTTGACATCAGAGATGATATACGGGTGCTCAGTAGAGACTGGGTACACTGGACGGACTCGCCGAGAACTCCCAGATGGTATTATACCTTACGTCAGATGGCAGTTCTCTGGTGACACTGGTACAGAGTAGTCTGTTGACCCGAGATCGTCATAGAGTCTTGTGTGGTTCCCACTGTGCTTTGATTTCCATCTTACCACGTCCAAGAGGGCGTGCAAAACGGTGGTTTTTGGGTACAGTCCCGAGTCACATGGAGGCAATGAGCGATAGGAGGGGATTCGTCTCTCCCGGTATAGGGGGTTGATGTTGCGCTGTGTTCGATTGGCTATAACAGGAAATCCCTGGCCAGGGTTGCTGAGATTTACTGGTAAGTGTTACCAGTAGTTTCTCGAATTGTTATAGACCTCATATCGACACGACTTATCGAGCTATTGGGGTCTGACGTTTACCACCCCTAGGCAAGATATGCGACATATCAGACGACGAGACCGGACTGTACGGTAGTGTTACTGGTTGGATTCACTGGAGTGTGAGCGGGCTTGCTCGTCGATCTTCTGATCGCTCAATACCCGGGTGGCCGTTACGTTTAGCAGACCGCTTGCGGCTTGTGGGTGTTTGATATGATCATCACCTGCTGCCGGCGTATTGACGAGTCTTTAGAGTCCTACACAGAGGTTTCCTGGCTCAAGCGAAACGAAATAGGAGCGCATATGAGATATGTGCGGGACCGAGAATGATTCGTGTATGTGATACCGTATTCTATTCTCGCGATGAATGTATCGATTGGTTATATGCGATATAACCTAGTTGTCGAATCAAGGATTGATTCGATAAGCCGATACAAAGGATACTAGTCGGTTATATGCGATATGACCGGATCGTTAAATCAATTGTTGATTTAATGATTTAATGTATAATTATATATTTGATATATTACTTTGCATTAACTAGTATTGGTTCACTTTAAATGGATTTTCTCACTTGGATGTACAAGTTGTATATGTGATATACTTTTTGTGCAAATGATTGTATCATGTTTGATGATACATGTTTACTTGGTTAAGTGTAAAGAATTAAACCATGGTTAAACATATAATTAGGGTTTTATTTTTCCATTACTTATTTATTCATTTATTTATTTGTTTATACATTTTGGAAAATAAATGGCATAAAGAGAAAAGAATGGTGGCTTTATTTATAGTTTAGTTGAAGCTTCATGAAACTTTGACCTAGTCCACCATTCTTGTCTCTTGCTTAACCCTAACCATCATATCTAACCATGGTCTATTCTCTACACTAAACTAAGGTTAGTATTATGATAAGTATTCATTTTCCTTTTCATTTTAAATAACTTATCATAATATTTCTATCTTCTTCTTCTTCTTCTTCAAGAAGAAAACTTAGACTTCATCAATGGTGATTGATGAAAAAGAGTGAGAAATCCAATTCTAAAGTCTACCCACTTCCTATTTCTTCATCCTCTACCTCTTGCTAAGTAGTAGAGTGTGTTTTCTTCACAAGCTTCATGACTTGGTGAAGTTGGAGCTTGATCTAGCGATGCCTCGACGTAGATCATCTTCGGCATCGTCGTCGATGACCTAGCCCGCTTTTACTCCGATGAAGCCGACGCTAGAGCCCAAGATCCGATTTGGACAGCGAGGAGACTTCATTCCGGAGCTATGGAGGTGGAGGACCGGATCTACAAAGGTTGTATTTCCGTACTCTTAGTAAAGTAGTTTACTAGTTGCATCTTTCGCCTAAATTTTTAGTTAACGATCCGTAGTCTAGGGTTTCTCGGCACCGTAAAATTTGAAATTGGCATGGTTGATGCCTTGTGAGACCTCTTGAGAGTGCCTAGGAACCCTACAGAGGCGACTTGCTTTGGTTCCCACTTTTTGGGATGCACTGCCCTTTTTACGACGTGGACGGTCGACGCTTGACGCATCTCCGGGACGGAGTGTCCGTGGTAGACGTTTCCCTAGCCCGGAGTGATTTCTTTGACGTGCCCCCGGCGCGGAGTGTCGTTGGTCGACGTTTCCCTGAGGCGGAGTGTCTATATTGGACGTTTCCCCGATGCAGAGTGTCTGTGTTCGACGTTTCCCCGATGCAGAGTGTCACTGGTTGACTTTTCCCCGGCACGGAGTGTCGCTGATCGACTTTTCCCCGGCGCTGAGTGTCGGGTTGACTTTTCCCCGGCACGGAGTGTCGCTGATCGACTTTTCCCCGACGCGAAGTGTCGGTGGTTGACTTTTCCCCGGCACGGAGTGTCGCTGATAGACTTTTTCCCGGCGCGGAGTGTCGGGTTGACATTTCCCCGGCACGGAGTGTCGCTGATCGACTTTTCACCGGCACGGAATGTCGGTGGTTGACTTTTCCCCGGCACGGAGTGTCGCTGATCGACTTTTCCCCGACGCGGAGTGTCGCGGGTTGACTTTTTCCCGGCACGGAGTGTCGCTGATCGACTTTTCCCCGGCGCGGAGTGTCGGGTTGACTTTTCCCCGGCACGGAGTGTCGCTGATCGACTTTTCCCCGGCGCGGAGTGTCGGTGGTTGACTTTTCCCCGGCACGGAGTGTCGCTGATGGACTTTTCCCCGGCGCGGAGTGTCGGGTTGACTTTTCCCCGGCACGGAGTGTCGCTGATGGACTTTTCCCCGGCGCGGAGTGTCACTGGTTGACGTGTCCCCGGCACGGAGTGTCGCTGATCGACTTTTCCCCGGCACGGAGTGTCGCTGATCAACTTTTCCCCGGCGCGGAGTGTCGGTGGTTGACTTTTCCCCGGCACGGAGTGTCGCTGATCGACTTTTCCCCAGCGCGGAGTGTCGGGTTGACTTTTCCCCGGCACGGAGTGTCGCTGATGGACTTTTCCCCGGCGCAGAGTGTCGGGTTGACTTTTCCCCGGCACGGAGTGTCGCTGATGGACTTTTCCCCGACGCGGAGTGTCGGTGGTTGACTTTTCCCCGGCACGGAGTGTCGCTGATCGACTTTTTCCCGGCGTGGAGTGTCGGTGGTTGACTTTTCCCCGGCACGGAGTGTCGCTGATCGACTTTTCCCCGGCGCGGAGTGTCGGGTTGACTTGATTCCGAGGCGGAGCATAATTCCGGCAGGGAAGGTAGATATCCTGAGGCGAAACATGATTTCGACACGGGGTAAATTCTGGGACGGAGCATGATTCCGCCATAGAGATTGGTTTGATTTGATTTGGGTTGACATCAGCATCATTACACTGGAATATGGTACCAGGAGCGAATCATCATCTGTCTTGAAAGGATTTGGGAATTGGTTTTCTGTCGGCATCTGCATTGCTGCACTGGAATAATGTCAGGAGCAACTCATCATGTGCCCCGGGAGGATTTGGGAATTGGTTTTGTTTTGGCATCTGCATTGCTGCACTGGAATAATGCCAGGAGCAACTCATCATGTGCCCCGGGAGAATTTGGGAATTGTTTTTGTTTTGGCATCTGCATTGCTGCACTGGAATAATGCCAGGAGCAACTCATCATTTGCCCCGGGAGGATTTGGGAATTGGTTCTTGTTTGGCATTTGCATTGCTGCACTGGAATAATACCAGGAGCTACTCATCATTTGCTCCGAGAGGATTTAGGAATTGGTTTTTGTTTGGCATCTGCATTGCTGCACTGGAATAATACCAGGAGCAACTCATCATTTGCCCCGGGAGGATTTGGAAATTGGTGGCTTAGGAGACAGGTTTAGATCCCTATCACCTAAGGCTTTTCAATTTTATGGGCCGTGAGGGTCCCATAAAAGCATTTTCTCCCTGCAAGTCGTAAGGATCCCGCAGGTGTATTTTCTCCCTAGGAGTCGTGAGGACTCCTAAGTGTGTGGCTCCTTTGTGAGTCGTAGGGATCTCACGCGGGAATTTTCTCCTCACAAAGTCGAGAGGACTTTGCGAGTACATTTCATCTATTTTTCACGAGTTTGCGTCCTTTCAGGTTTTCACAAACTCGCCGGCAGTCCTGCTGTTTTTACTCACAGAGCCCTTTTGGGTTTTCATCCGTGCCCATTTTGCTTGTGGACATACCTTCTTCTTTTTTTCTTCTTCTCTTTTTTTTTCTTTTTTTTTTTGATCTTCCCTGCCGGTGGGACTTTGAATGTGGTCTCGCCGGTAGGACTTGGGAGAGATTGGGATCGTTTTACGCCCGTGGATTGTATACGGTTTTGCAGGATGTATGATCCAGACCGTAGGGCCAAAAACATTTCGGGACTTTGTTGGCGTCTGCATCGCTGCACTGGAATATGGTACAAGGAGCGACTCATCATTCGCCGTTGGGGTATGGGAGTTGGAATTTGGTTGGCGTCTGCATCGCTACACTGGAATATGGTACCAGGAGCGACTCATCATTCGCCACTTGGGGACTGGGGAGCGATGGCTTAGGAGACAGGTTTAGATCTCTATCGCCTAAGGCTTTTCAATTTTATGGGCCGTGGGGGTCTCATAAAAGCATTTTCTCCCTGCGAGTCGTAAGGATCCCGCAGGTGTATTTTCTCCTTAGGAGTCATGAGGACTCCTAAGTGTGTTTTTCCTTTGTGACTCGTAAGGATCCCACAAAGGTTTGTTCTCCTCATGTATCGTGAGGACACATGAGTGGATTTCCCTCGTTCCCAGTTTAACGACTTAGAGGTCATCTGTTTCCAGTTTAACGACGTAGAGGTCATCTGTTTCCAGTTTAACGACTTAGAGGTCATCTGTTTCCAGTTTAAAGACTTAGTGGTCATCTGTTTCCAGTTTAAAGACTTGGTGGTCATCTGTTTCCAGTTTAACGACTTGGTGGTCATCTGTTTCCAGTTTAACGACGTAGAGGTCATCTGTTTCCAGTTTAACGACGTAGAGGTCATCTGTTTCCACTTTAACGACTTAGAGGTCTGCTGTTTCCAGTTTAAAGACTTAGAGGTCTTCTATTTCGAGTTTAAAGACTTAGAGGTCTACTGTTTCCAGTTTAACGACTTGGTGGTCATCTGTTTCCAGTTTAAAGACTTAGAGGTCTAATGTTTCCAGTTTAACGACTTAGAGGTCATCAGTTTCCAGTTTAAAGACTTAGAGGTCTAATGTTTCCAGTTTAACGACTTAGAGGTCATATGTTTCCAGTTTAACGACTTGGTGGTCATCTGTTTCCAGTTTAACGACTTGGAGGTCATCTGTTTCCAGTTTAAAGATTTAGGGGTCTACTGTTTCCAGTTTAACGACTTGGAGGTCATCTGTTTCCAGTTTAAAGACTTAGAGGTCTGTTGTCTCCAGTTTAACGACTTAGAGGTCGACTGTCTCCAGTTTAACGACTTAGAGGTCATCTGTTTCCAGTTTAACGACTTGGAGGTCATCTGTTTCCAGTTTAACGACTTGGTGGTCATCTGTTTCCAGTTTAAAGACTTAGGGGTCTATTGATGGCGAGCTTGGAATTTTGGGGTGGGGGCCGGCATCAGCGTTGCTAACACTGAAGCAGAGGTGCCAGGAGAAATTCATCATTTGCCTACTCTTGTTGGCGGAGCGATGGTTTAGGAGACGGGTTTAGGTCCCTATCGCCTAAGGCTTTTCAATTTTATGGGCCGTGAGGATCCCATAAAAGCATTTTCTCCCTGCGAGTCGTAAGGACCCCGCAGGTGTATTTTCTCCTTAGGAGTCGTGAGGACTCCTAAGTGTGTTTTTCCTTTATGAGTCGTAAGGATCCCACAAAGGTTTGTTCTCCTCATGTATCGTGAGGACACATGAGTGGGTCTTCTCAATGGAGCATAATTCTAAAGGCGGAGACCAGCCGCGTAACTGGTGATTACGGTGGGGCATGGGTATGATGAGAATTATTTGAGCCCGTGGATTGTATACGGTAGTCAAGTTGGGGACTAAACGTAGGGCTGGAAGAATTTTGGGAAATTGGATTTTGGTCGGCGTCTGCATCGCTGCACTGGAATATGGTACCAGGAGCGACTCATCATTCGCCGTTTTTTTTTTGTTTTGTTTTTGTTTTTGTTTTTTTTTGTTTTACCGCGATTGCTCTATCATTTCAGCTTTTCTTATCGCGAAGGTCGCGATTGCCCCATCATTTCGTCTTTTATTCGCGGTTGCCCCATCATTTTGGCTTTATTTTCATTTTCATTTTTACTCGCTGATTTTTATTGCGAGTTGCCCCATCATTTCGGCTTTTCTTTAATTTTCTTTTATTTACACATTTTTTTTTATTTACACATTTTTTTTACATTCCCAGTTTAACGACTTAGAGGTCGATTGTTTCCCAGTTTAACGACGTGGTGGTCCTTTGTTCCCAGTTTAATGACGTGGCGGTCGATTGTTCCCAGTTTAATGACGTGGTGGTCTTTTTGCTTATCCCAGCTCATTGAACTTTGATCTTGGCGGAGCTGTGTTGATGACCTAGCTCTGTGGCTTGCCGATACATCCGAGAATTGTGAGGTTTTTCCAAGCTTATATTGGTCCTCTGCCCAATCTTTGAAAATATAGCAGTCTTCGATGGTATGACCCACCACTCTATGATATGGGCAGTATATGGGATTGCCGGTCATGTTCATTTCCTGTGGCCTCTTTGGAACAGGCAGTTGCAGACCGCTGTTCAGGGCGTCCATGAATATTTTGCGGACTTCATCCCTCTTGAAGGAGTATACCTTCTTCTTTCCCTCCATTGGAGTAGGTGCCTTTACTGATGCTGGTCCTCGAGGCCGATCGGTCTTTGGTTCGCCCTTTTCAGATAATTGCAGATGTCTGGGAGGATTAGGTTCCCGAAAGACTTCGGTCTCCATTTGCATGAAATCGGCGGTCGTAGCTTGACTGTTTGCTAACGCGCCTTTAGACAGTTCTATCTCTCCCATCCTGTATTGCCTTTCGACCCAATCTTTGAAGACGAAGCAGTCCTCAATGGCATGACCTATCACCCTATGATAGGGGCAATATTTTGGGTCGTCGGTCATATTCTCTTCTTGCGGTCTCTTTGATTCTGGCAGTTGTAGACCGTTTCTTAGGGCGTCCCTGAATATCTTGTGGACATTTTCCCTCTTGAAGAAATATACCTTTTCCAGCTTCTCTTTCAGAGGTGATTCCCCCCCCCAGGGTATGTATCGGAGGGACTGGAGGCTGATTGCGGCCGTTTTTCGCGAAGGCGCTCCGCTTTTAGGTTGAAAGGGATATCAGTTGGCTGCCCCCGGGTATCAATCCCTGGCTCATGAGCCAAAATTTGATTCTGCTGTAATTGCAATCGGGCGACTTGGGTCGCGAGATCTGCCACGACGTTTGCCAGCTCGTCGACTTTGGAATAGACCTCGGCCATCTTCTCGTCCCTGTCCTGAAATTGCCTTTGAAGCCATTGGAATAATGCTTGTTCTGTAGTTCCGGCTATGACAACCGGGTAATATTTATTGCCTGAGCTCAATCCCGTAGGAACCATGGGCTCCTCTGGCTTATCGGCCTGAGCGGGCTCTTCATCATTTAGATCGAGCCGATGCTGGGTAGCGTCAACCATATCATCACTATGGCTGTGAAGAAGAGGAGGGTTCGTTTCTTCATGTCCGACCACGTAGACAGTGTGGATAACACATTCAGCCATTCTTTCACCACTGGCAGCTGGTTTCGCGGAGCGGTCCGGGCTTTGGAAATTCATAAATTTTAACATGGCCAGAGCCCTAACCCTTTTGTTGGCTCTATATCTGAGCCGCTTCTGCCTCAGCTTCTCTGCCTTAAGCGCTTGGCAGGCTTCTGCTCTTCGGGAAGCCGCCATGGGCCGAGTGATGGGGATGCTTGAGAAGACATCTGCCCGCGTGTCCGTCGAAGGTATCGCCTGGGCTTGCCCACGACGTCTGGCAACTTCTTTTGTTCCGATGGCTTTGCCCCCAGTTGGGGCCATGGAAAGCCGTCCAGACACCGATTTGCGTTTGGGTTGGGGCGCCCTTGAGACCACCACATTTGGCCTCTTGGCTTTCGAGGCCAGTTTGTCTGCCACCGGGGCTCGAGGAGCTGGGATGGCGCCAACTGGTATGAACACAATAGAGCCGAATGGTAGCAGCAGCTCCTCTCATTATCGCCCGAGACTGGCCGGAAGAACCGTCCTGGAGTCTATCTTCATCGTGTAGGAGACGGGAGTCGTGCTGAGAGCTGAGTTCCTCTTTGGAGACATTGTTGAAAGGTGATTGCTTGCCGATCCTGCATGAAAGAGCATTATTTTAGTATAAATACAGGTATGTATAATGATTGAGTTCGCATGAACGTTTAACCCGAAATATGGGAGGAGAGATAAGTCCCACCGGGCGTGCCAGAATCTGTAGGGTGTTTTTCGTCACCCCATTGAGATGGGAATACGCGTGCGCTTGTCAGGCGCATTACAGATTCCCCCTGCCTAGGGTAGGCCGGGGTTTATTGATTGTGGGGATCCGAATCTCCGGCAGCCGCGGACTAAGCTGCCGTTAATTACCCCTCGCATTTGGAGCGAAGGAACCTCCGATTGACGGGTTAAACTGGTCATGCGAACTCAATGTGCAGTGTTGTGTTTTGGAAGGGTTTTGGATAAATTGGAGGCCCCGCAGAGTTTTTACGGGGGTCCCGCTACCCGGATAGCGGGCTGGGGGTCAAGGGGGCTAGCAGCCCCCTTGCGGGGTGCGGGGCAGCGCCCCGTTAGAAATTTTTTCTAACGGGGGAGGCAAGCGTCTTAAAGACGTGTGCACAGCACGTAGGCGCATGGTGCCCGGGGTCACGTGCGCACACGTGACCGTTGGGCGCCTCAGCGCCCCGGGGTCACGTGGGACACGTGACCTTTTGGGCGCCTCAGCGCCCGGGGTCACGTGGGCGCACGTGACCGTTGGGCGCCTCAGCGCCCCCGGTTCACGTGGCGCACACGTGACCGTTGGGCGCCTCAGCGCCCCGGGGTCACGTGGGCACACGTGACCTTTTGGGCGCCTCAGCACCCGGGCAGCGCCCCGGGGTCACGTGGCGCACACGTGACCTTTGGACGCCTCAGCGCCCGGGGTCACATGGGCGCACGTGACCTTTGGGCGCCTCAGCGCCCGGGGTCACATGGGCGCACGTGACCGTTGGGCGCCTCAACGCCCGGGGTCACGTGGGCGCACGTGACCGTTGGGCGCCTCAACGCCCCGGGGTCACGTGGGCCCACGTGACCATGGGAAAACACCCGCTGGAAGGGGGGCCTAGCCCTTAGGTTGGGGAGTTGAACTCCCAAGGAATTTTTGGAGTTAAACTCCTGACAGAAAATTAATTTATGGAGTTAAACTCCAACAGATCTAGAAAGGAGTTAAACTCCTAGGAATCTTTGGCCCTTCTTCTGAGCCCTGGATCTGTCCAAAGTTAGATTCTTAGAGATGGGTCTCCTTCTTCTTTTTCTTTTGGCCGGATCTCGGAGACCAAGAGGTGTGAGATTTTAAAGATCTCTCTTTTTCGAGATCTGGTGGGAGATCTAAGTTCCCCTTCGTAGGTTTTATGGTGGAAAACTATTTATTTTGAGAAAAGAAAGAGTTAAACTCTTGATTTAATTCAAAAGAATGAAGAAGGTTTTTAGAACCTTGAAGAAGGAGAAAGAGGCACAAGCCCTAGATTTTTTTTGAGGGGAATGAAAAAGTGTTGCTTTATTCATCATCATGTTGTCTTTTATAGGTTTACATATTTACATATAGCCCCTTGGGCCTTGCAAAATGGCATTTTGCCCATCCCATGGCTCATGTGCCATTTCTTTTTACACATAAGCCATGGGCTTACAAGAATTCGGCTTTATGCCCATTTTGTTTACATTCATGCATAAAAAATTACATAAAAATTATTTATGACATGATTTCGTTGTTAGCATGGGGAGGCTGGCCGCGGGCTCGCTTGGGCAGGGGCCCGCTTGACCTGGGCTTGGGCCCACCTAGCTTGGGGGTTGACCTTGACTTTGACTCGGTCAACAGGGGTGTAAATTTTTACCCCAACACTGACGAAGCAAAAAGAGTCGTCCAGGAAGTTCATGACGGAATCTGCGGTTCTCATCAAGCAGGCCCAAAGATGAAGTTGAAGATCAAACGGATGGGCTACTACTGGCCCACGATGATTCAAGACTGCCTTGAGTATGCGAAGCAGTGCCACTCATGTCAAATTCATGGGGATTTCATCTATCAGCATCCAAATCCACTACACCCGACGGTGGCTAGCTGGCCGTTCGAAATGTGGGGAACTGACATAGTCGGCCCCATCGAACCAGCATCGTCCAAGGGACATCGTTTCATCCTGGCGACGACTGATTACTTCTCCAAATGGGCAGAAGCAGTACCGTTGAGGGAAGTAAAGACGGAAAATATCCTCCATTTCTTCAAGACGCACGTCATATATCGGTTTGGAACTCCGCGACGGATCATCTCCGATAACGGGCCAGCTTATAGAAGCCACAAGATCAGTCGCTTCGCACAGCAGCATAATATAGACTGGAGATATTCCTCGGTTTATAATCCACGAGCTAATGGTCTAGCCGAGGCCTTCAACAAGACCCTGACAAAGATCATGAAAAAGACGGTGTCCCGAAATAAGAAAGACTGGCACGAGAGACTGCAAGAGGCTCTTTGGGCGTATCGAACTACGTTCAAGACGGCCACGAACACAACGCCGTACGCGTTGGTATTCGGTACCGAAGCAGTACTCCCCCTCGAGATAGAGTTACCCTCTCTGCGAGTGGCAGTCCACTACGAGCTGACAGACGAAGAAAATGCTCACTTTCGGCTCGAGGAGCTTGATGCCTTTGAAGAAATATGGCTCATAGCGCAACAAAATCTGAAAGCTTATTAAGCAAAGATGACGCGCTCATATGAAAAATTGACCCGACCGAGGACATTTCGCCAAGGCGAACTCGTGCTAGTGGTCAAAAGGCCTATGATCCCCAATCGCGCCAAGAGGGGAAAGTTTGAGCCAAACTATGAAGGCCCGTACATCATAGATAAGGTCTACCAGGGTGGGGCCTATCTACTCATAGATATGCACGGTGAAAGGCCTTTCAGGCCAATAAACGGCCACTTCCTAAAAAGATACTACGCTTAATGAGTCAGTGCCTAGGTCAATGATAGATGACGACGACTATGTCCGCTCGCTACCTTCCTAAGCTCAAGCTTTATAAGCAGTAGCCAGCCTTCTCCAAGACGGACCGAAACGTCCTTAAACTAATAGCGGACCGAAACGTCCTTAAAACTAATACCGCGGTATCCGTAAGCTGATGAGAAAAAGAAAAGAAAAGAAAAATATAATAAATAAAAACGGTATGTCCATAAGCAAAAAGGGCACGGATGAAAACCCGAAAGGGCTCCGTGAGTAAAAACAGCAGGGCTACCGGCGAGTGTTCGTGAAAACCCGAAAGGGCGCGACCTCGTAAAAAGAAAAAGAAGAGAGAAGAAAATAAAAAGAATAAAAACAAAACGGCACGTCCATAAGCAAAATGGGCACGGATGAAAACCCGAAAGGGCTCCGTGAGTAAAAACAGCAGGACTACCGGCGAGTGTTTGTGAGAACCCGAAAGGGCGCAACCTCGTTAAAAGACACTTATAGGGTCCTCACGACCTTGTAAGGAGAAATCACCCACGTGAGATCCTTACGACTCACAAGGGAGCAACATACTTAGGGATCCCCACGATTCCTAAGGAGAAAATACACTTGCGAGATCCTCATGACTCGTAAGGAGAACTCTCTTATGGGACCCTCACGGCTCATAAGATTTGAAAGTCTTAAGTTACAGAGACCTAAACCTGTGCTTAAGCAACCCCCACAACTTCCGATATTGTCCTACAAGTGGCTCAATACTGGCCCTTGTATACAATCCACGGGCGCGAATAAACATTTCCCTAATCAAGTCTCATCCGAGACTGGGGATATGTTCGCATGACGAATAACCCTTATAAGTCCTCTCGACTTACAAAGAGAAAATCCTCTTATAGGATCCTTACGACTTACAGAGGAACAAACACTTAGGAATCCTCACGATTCTTAAGAAGAAAACACACCTACAAGATCCTCACGACTTGTAGGGAGAAATACGTTTGTGAGACCCTTACGGCTCATGAAGTCAAAAGCCTTAGTCGACAGGACATTAACCCTGTTCGCTAAGCCACCCTTGTTCGACATCGACAGAGGCAGATGATAATTCGCTCCTGGCAATATCCCAGTTGTAGCGGTGCTGATGCCGAAATCGGTGTTTAATTTCAGGTTTACGGCGAAAAGCCAGTAGGCCGCAGATGCATATGAAATAGCCGAAATGATGGGGCAACTTGCAATAAAAAGCAGCAAGTAAAAATGTATGCATGCAAAATAGCCGAAATGATGGGGCAAATCGCAATAAAAGCAGCGAGTAAAAACAAAATAAACAGCCGAAATGATTGGGCACCGCGAAAAATAGCCGAAATGATTGGGCGATCGCGACCTTCGCGATATAAAAGCTGAAATGATAGAGCATCGCGGAAATAAAACAAAAAAAAAAAAGAAATGATAAAACTTTGGCCCTACAGTTGAGATCACATCGATCCCTGTATACAATCCAAGGGCGCAAACAAAGAGGGAACCAGACTTTCCCAACAGGCTCCGCCAGAAAACGAAGCCAGACCCCAACGATTTATCCCAACTCCGAAGAAACCAGCGTCTTCGGCAAACCCCTCAACTCAGGGAGACAAACAATCCTTGACGAGAGCCTCCTGATGCGCGTCGACTCGCAGAGCAACCAGTATCTCCGTGGGAAATTCTCGACTCGTTTCAACACCAAGGAAACAAATAATCCTTAGCGCTAGGGAAACAAATAATCCCTGGCAAATACCTCAACTCAGGGAAACAAACAATCCTTGACGAGAGCCTCCTGATGCGTGTCGACTCGCAGAGCAACCAGTGCCTCCGTGGGAAATTCTCGACTCGTTTCAACACCAAGGAAACAAATAATCCTTGGCGCTAGGGAAACAAATAATCCCTGGCAAATACCTCAACTCAGGGAAACAAACAATCCTTGACAAGAGCCTCCTGATGCGCGTCGACTCGCAGAGCAACCAGTATCTCCGTGGGAAATTCTCGACTCGTTTCAACACCAAGGAAACAAATAATCCTTGGCGCTAGGGAAACAAATAATCCGTGGCAAATACCTCAACTCAGGGAAACAAACAATCCTTGACGAGAGCCTCCTGATCCGCGTCGACTCGCAGAGCAACCAGTGCCTCCGTGAGAAATTCTCGACTCGTTTCAACACCAAGGAGACAAATAATCCTTGGCGCTAAGGAAACAAATAATCCCTGGCAAATATCTCAACTCAGGGAAACAAACAATCCTTGACGAGAGCCTCCTGATTCGCGTCGGCTCGCAGAGAAACCAGTGTCTCCGCAGGAAATTCCCGATTCGTCTCAACTTACAAGATAAAGCCTCAGGCAGCAGGGACTAAAAAACTTGCTTCCTGAATAATGGGACCCTGCAAGTCGATCTAAAACGATCTCTTGCATACTATTCACGGGTCTCACTCTCCAAAGTCGAGTTTCGACAAAGAGGGAAACAACCGCTTACGTGTCCTCTCGACTCGTAAGAAGGAAAAATTCTCTTGTAGGATCCTTACGACTTACAAGAGAAAACACACTTAAGAATCCTCACGATTCCTAAGGAGAAAACCCACCTACGAGATCCTCTCGATCCGTAGGGAGAAAATTCTCTATGAGACCCTCACGGCTCATAGAGTTGAAAAGTCTTGGGCGGCAGATCTGAACCTGCTGTCTAAGCCATCGCTATTTCTTAAGAAAGTCAAGATGCGTGCTCTATTATCTGTTGACCATGTTTACTAAGGCGGCATGCTGATAATAAAAGAAAGAAAAGGCGGAGAAATGACACAAGACATTACAGAAAATGTGTATCGTTTATTCATAAAACTTGATTGGGTACAGGATACATTATGTTAAAGAATAAAAAATATATATACACAGTTTTTTTATCTACAAGTACAAACGATACAAAGAGGGATAGCTACTGAGGAGGAAGTGTCTTTAGTAAGTCCACGAGCTGCTCTCGCACTTCCTTTAGCGCCTCCTCCTGGGTGGCTGCCGCGGCCACTTCCGCTTCCACCTGGGCTCGCTGCTGCAAGAAGGATGAAAGTTGCTCCTCCGCCGCCTTCTGGGCTGCTTCTTGGCCGGATGCATCTCGCTTGACAACGTCAAGCTGTTGCCTCAATGATAACCCTTCGGAAAGACATTGCAGAAGGCCCTCAAAGACAACCTTCAGCCGTGCAGCATTGGCCTCCACCCGAGCATGCAGTTGGGCAGACTTGCTCGAACTCTCACCGCGCTCCTTACGCCTTGAAATGACTTCTTGTTTGAGATAGCGGAAGTAAGAAGCGCTCTGCTCAATCCACGCTGCTCTTTGATTGCTGGCGGCCAAGGTCTCGGGAGCGGGACGCAGCGACTCCAACTGATGCAGGCGGGCCTCGATCTCCCTGCAATGGTTAACCCAAGATGCGATGATACCCTCATCATGAAAGTTTACGAGTATCACCAGCATCGGGTTAACCGCCGTAGCGAAGTCTGCGGCATATGTAGGAGTTTCAACGTCGAGTTCCTCGACGTAGTCACTCAACATGCACAGACTATTCGCGGCGCCTTTCGAAGACGGACGTCTCAGATAAGGACCCGCCGGCATTGTAATGTGAGGCTCGAAGGGCGCTGAGACCGGAACGACAGCTGAAAAGAAACAGGATGTGATAAGATAACAGTACAAAAAATAAAAAGGGGAGAGTTATCGATGTGATAGTCGCCGTACCAGCTGAGACAGGTGGCAGGGCCGGTGGCGCAGCCGATCTTTTATCCCCTCCTTCAATCTGTAGCACTGCAGTCGAGATGAGAAAAAAGAGGTTAGAAGTAATTCCATCAATGAAAAAAGAAAGATATCAATGGAAATCATGCTCACCAGCGCCACCAGAGGAAGAAGCGAGTTCGGATGGGAAGGAGAAGTGTGGGAGCAACACTTGATATAGATGATCAAAGAGCACTCCTGAAAAAGACATAACAATACGACTTTAGTACACAAATTATACGTCTAAAAGATAAGATTAATAAGTTGCAAACCCATACCTTCCAACATCTTCTATGGTATGAGAGAGGGTTGAGAGGTGACCACCGCCAAGGCAGTCATTGAAGGCGCTCCCTCAAGCAGTGGGGCATCGGCGCTGGCTGCACCTGCGTTACGAAAAAGGTAAATTTGTCAGAAAGAATTGTAAGGTAAAGAAAGACAGCAACTTGGGATTTACCTGATGAGCTACAGGCTGAAACGGAGGCGGCTCCCTCCTCCATCGACATGAGGCTACCGCCTGTGGCCTCATCACCCGACTCGATAGGGACCGTTGTCGTGCTCGCAAGACCTGGAGACGGCGGAAGATCGTACACGGGGAGGGCAATGATTGGAGTGTTGCCGGACTCTTGGGAGAGAGTGGCTAACTCTTCCCCAAGAGTCGCACCCATATCACCTGCTACTTCTGCGGGCTCCGCGGTCTCCATCGGCTCATCCGCCGTCACCGCAAGGTCGCCGGCCTCAAGCGCCTCGTCCGCCACCACCCTGGGCTCGGTTGTAATGATCATTTCATCTGCCGCCACTTCAGGCTCGGCATCAATGACCTTCTCGGCTGCAGACCCCCCAACCTCCATCTCAGGCTCCGAAGCCTCAGCGACGTTGCCCACCGTCGGCTCAGGTTCGGCAAGCGCCGCCTCCTCTGTTTCCTTGGGTTCAACGGTCTCAGCCTCCCCCTCGGTCGGACTTGGCCCTGCAAGATAAAATATATAAGAACCGACAGCTTTATGAGTCTTATAACGAAATTCTGAAAGAAGTATTACCTGAGGTAGACTTGTCGTTAGCCTCTCTATTGGCGCGGATCGCCTGTCTATGAGCTGTAGACAGGGCGACCGGGGACTCTTCTGACGGAGTGTCGGCTCGAGGAACGGTGCTGGGGCCCGCTCCAATAGTCAAAGCAGCCCTGCGTGCCTTTGCTTCGCGCCTCGACCGCTTCCTCTCCTCCCGGGGCGTCACGATGGACCTCTTTGACGCTTCCTTTATCGAAGCATCGTCGTCCTCATTTAAAGATACCTCTAGAGCCTTTAAGGCATCTCTCATCGGCTCTTCAAGACGAACCTCCTGCGGTGGCCCAGAGGAAGCGGGAACATCGGCAGCTGGCAGAACATTTGCGTCGCTTGGCGGGAACGGCATTGAGGTTTCTGCAATAAAAAGGGAGAGATTAGATTGACCATAACACAAGGAGAATAAAAACTTGATGAATCGAAACTTACTAAGGCCTAAAGACGCTCTAAGGCGTTCCTCCTCTTGGAAGGTCTTGAGTGAAGCAGCAATGGCTTCCTCATCAGTGATGCCTGTTGGAAGAAAAGAAAGAAAAACGTTAGTCAAAGGCAATGAGGAGAATATGATACAATAAAGAAAATGCGACTAGTAGTTACCTGATTGCGCAAGCTCAGCTAGCCACGCGTCACGCTTTGCCAACCACGCTGAAGTTTCGAGAGTGGCTTCCAAGTCTGTATCATCCGGTGGCGGCATGACTAATCCCTCGTTAGTCCCATATTCGATCAGGCCCTCGGCATAGGGAGCATGGGGTTCCTGACCGAACACGACATCTGCAGCGAAGAGAGACTTCTTTTTCTTCTGCCCTCCGACCCTAGGCTCACGTGGGATTGACTTACGCTTAGCAGCCATCTTGGGACGGCGGGTCCCGATGTCCGCACCCACGCCAGACTCTGGCGAAACTACAACCACTGTCTCCACTGGAGCACAGGGCGCTGGGGGTGCATCCGCAATATCAGGGAAAGGCAATCCGCGTGGAGGACTCTGCGCACGCGAGGGTCCGGCTCTGACATCTTTTAAAGGGGGGATTACCCGGGTCCTTGGCACCAAAGGAGCGTTGCGATCGCTACCTGGAGGTGCACCCTTACGGTCGATCAGCAACCGCCTTTCCTCCTTTATGACCGCTCCCGTCGAATGACTGTACCATTCTGTATATACCCTGAGGAGTCGTGGGGCGCAAGCCGGCTCACTGATAAAGAAGTGGGAGCCCGTGTTTAGACGCATGAAATGATGTAGCGCTCTCTCCATCCTTTCTTCGGTCGCAGCAGGTTCCGATAAGAAAGCCTCCAGCGGTACCCCTTGATTATAGCTCAGCTGCTGGGCGAAGCGATGCGGGTTATATCTCATGAAGATCGCTGCCCCGTTCTGCCTAAACACCAAGAAGTCCGGTCTGATGGAATATAAGTGAAGGGTCTCCCGGGCCGTTAAAACCGAAGCTCCATCCTTGAAAGTGTCTTGCAATGACCGCACTGCAGTGGTAAACGCTTTTCCAATAGTCAACACCTTGTCAACGAAAGATACACCGGCTCCAACGGTGTGGGAGCGAAGGAGTAAACCCCTGGTATTTCGTGGCGATGGATTCACAATTGATGCGCCAATCAGCTGTATGATGCGAGGGAAGCTGCACCTTTCGTAGAACGAGGGCCTTTTATGCATGCCGAAAACACCCGATGTATGTAGCTCGAGCCACGACATAAAGTAGTGCATCGGGAAGACCACGTGCAATACCCCGGGCTCGTTAGCATCCGCTGCTCGGCTGAGGCCATGATATAGGTGTGCCAAGCCAGCGATCCCAATGGCCACCTTTACCCCGATAGCCCTCCGGTGGGCTGGGTAAAAGACAGAAGGCCGCATACGGTGAGAGTGCATTGGAATCGCAAACAAACTCAACCATAACCCGAGAAATCTTAAGAAAAAGGCCTCCTCGTCCATCTCAGGGGCTGTGACTTCTGCAAAAGACATGGTTGGGGAGTTAGGAAGAAAAAAATCCTTTCAGTCTATTTCCTTTTCCGGCAGGTTATCCACACCTAGACCGAAAGGGTCATCCAGGGTAGCGAACTTAGCAGCCTCTGATGAGAGGACGCTTGGACGAAGAAACCGAGCAATGGAATCCTCAAAGTTAACTCCTCGACTTGTATGTTCGATGAAAAGAGACTCATATATGTTCAACACTTTAATCAAGCTTGGGAACTGGTGTTGAACAGCATTCTCCGGCGTGAGCCCCCTTATCACCGGTTTAGCACCAAAGACGTACTCATCCGTCGGGAGCAACTCCTCATAATGTTCCCCCATGACCGGTAGACCGGATACCTCCGTAAACTCTTCCAAAGAGATTGACACTTCCCGATCCATGGCGAGGAAAGTGTGGGTAGGAATGTTCCACTGCTCCAGGAAGGCCTTGAACCACCAGGTGGGGAGCGTGGGATATTGGAACAGAGAGACGTACACTGCGATGTACAATCCTAACTTTATCAACTGCGACTTCTTCGTCGACAAGATATACCGAGCCCATGGTAGGTAGCCGATCGGGTGGCGGGGGATTAGACCTATATTATATGATTGCCCCCAAGGTCGTGCCTTGCCTTGACAGATACGGCGTCCCAGGATATCCAAAACCATGGGACGCTAGACCGGGATTGCATCTATAGCGGGATGAAGAAAGCCCTTCGCGGTCCAATCCACCATCTCCACGGCATACTGCACCGAGGGTGGGGTAGCATAGTGAATCGCCGTGATGGGTTCTGACGGCACTGCGCATGTGAAGCTCCGTCGAGCCATAATGATCTGATTATACCACGACCCCCAAAGGTGGAGACTCTTATATTCCGGGTCGTGGTCCTTAATCTTGGCTAGAACTTCACGGTCCAAGGGCGCTTCAGGAAAACCTTCCTCCGAGCGGACGAACGGGAACGAGGTATCAAGAGACATGATCGCTGCAAAGGAACAAGAAATAGCTGTTAGTGCTGTAATTTCAACGCTTGGCGTTTAAAAATCTTCAATTAAATGAATTTAAAAATTAATTAGATTAAAATTGATCACACTGCAGTACAGTGGGTAGGGGACCAAATGGGGACCCACAAAATCTGGATGAAAATGCCTCATTTAATAAGACAGCCTCATCATTGGGTGAGACTGTCAGTTAATGAAAAGATCCCCAAGAGAATATTATCATCAGTAGGGAATCCCTAGAGACAAGGAGAAAATCTCCTCTTTCAGAGTAAAGCTCTGTCACAGAATGACACTTGTCAAATTCTGGTCTCAAAGAAATAAAATTCCTTAAAGGAGCATAGCTCTGTGGTAATAATGGAAAAGGTCCATCAGAAAAAAATTTACACTTAAAAGAATTTAAAAAATTTGGAATCTTGAAAGATTCATGAAAAAATTATAAAAAGATTCTTCATTTTTCAAATCTAAAAGATCTACAGTTAATTCAAGAGCAAAGCTCTATTCATGGGTTAGAACCCATGAACAAGACCTCTGCAGATCTATAAGTTCTTGAGAGCAAAACTCTGTTTATGAAACCCCAATGGGGATCTCTTTAGATCAAAAGATCTGTGAGAGCAAAGCTCTTTGGTTGAGATTAAATTAAATTAATTTAAATTAATTTTTACCTAAAGTTTTTGACTTTAGAAATGAGCAAAGCTCTGAAGTTCTTGTGTGAGAGCAAAGCTCTGGAAAATCAAAATCTTGAAATGGTGAAGATTTTCTAAGGACCATAGGTCCTATTTATAAGGCGCTTGCGCCCCTTCAGCTCACCCCTTGATCCAACGGTCAAGAGTTTGCCACCGCTGCACTCACGTGCGCGCCACGTGAGCGCAACGGTGGAGGGGCATTTGTTTCCCCAATCAGAGCAAAGCTCTGTTGAAATTCAAAATTCAAATTTTGAAACAACACTTCAAATTTCGGGCGCAACGCGCCATATGTCAGGCTCTGATACGTCAGCACAGCGCCCAAGAAGGCGTGCCCAATCAGAGCAAAACTCTATTTTAAGCAAAATTAAAGGAAGCAACACTTCAGTTGCGCCAGCACTGCGCTGCGCGACACGTGTCAGCGCAGTTGCGCCGCGCTTTGCCCTGCGCGACACGTGTCAGCGCAGTTGCGCTGTGACACGTGTCACGCGCTGGGGCATTTGCGCCAAACAGAATTAAGATTTTAAAGAAATCTTTCTGTTCTTCTTAAAACAAGAAGATTTTCTTCTGTAAAACAGAAGCCCTTGAATCAAAGATCCAACGGTGGGGAAAATTCCCCAAATCACTCAGAGAAAGATATTTTTAACAAATTTAACTAATTTATGGGCACTATAAAAAGGACCCTAGACCTCAATTCAAAGGGATCAACATTCTTTGAGAAATTAAACAGAGAGAACTCTGAAGAAATCTCAAGAGGAAAAAAGGTAAAAACCTTTAAAAGAGAAGAATTTCTTCTAATAGATCATTGATCTAAGAACAATATCAATGATCTTCAATAAAAATAAAATAAAAACAATGCTTTGCACTTTTTATGAACCTTTGGTTCTCTGAGATAAAAAAAATAAGAGAAACTTGTTTTCTTTGATCTAAATTAGATCAAGAAAGCAAACAGTGCTTTGCACTTCTGTTATGAACCTTTGGTTCTTGAATCTAAAAGATTCTCAAATTTAGAGTGCCTTGCACTTGCAAATTGCGCTGTTGCGCTCTTGGGAGAGCGCCACGTGTCAGCATCTGAACCATTTGCGCTATGCGCTTTTGAAATAGAGTTTTGCTCTCTGAAATTGGCGCAACTCACCAGAGCGCGCCACGTGTCAGCAGCGCAAGCGCAGCGTACTAGCGCAGCGCACTGCGCTTGCATGACACGTGTCATCATCACAAGCGCTTGCGCTCTTTGATTGGCGCAAACCGCCTGAAATGCAATGCATTTCTTTTGCTAAAGGGCCAAACCCAAGCCAAAAAGACCTAACATGCCAAATTAAATTGCAAAGCAATAAAGGGCAGAGCTCAAGTAAAATTGATGCTGCGCATCATTTATAAATGAGCAGAGCCCAAAACAAATTGATGCTCTGCATCCTTCATGGGTAGAGCCCAAATAAAAATAAAAATAAATGCAATACAAAAACAGATAAAATTCTGAATATCTTCAATTGGACTTAGCCCAATCATGGCCGTAAGTCCTCAAATTAAATTGACTGAGTACGGCTGCTCCCTAAATCAATTTACATCCGGTTCGAGGGTACATCTCCGAACTCCTCTGACAGTTCTCGTTGTAATCCTTCAACGTCGTCAGAGAGGTGACGGGTCCCAACGACTACACATGAATATGGACTGCGGGGTCCTTAAACTCGTGGACCGAAACGTCCTTAAACTAATATTGGACCGAAACGTTCTTAAACTAATATCGGACCGAAACGTCCTCAAACTAATATTCATCCCAAAATGGGAACGATGGACCGAGACGTTCTTAAACTAATGATGGACCGAGACGTTCTTAAACTAATGATGGACCACCACGTTCCTAAACTGGCGATGGACCGAAACATCCTTAAACTAATATCGGACCGAAACGTCCTTAAACTAATAATGGACCGCCACGTTCCTAAACTGGAACATGGATCATCACGTCCCTAAACTGAAGCTATAGAGCCTCCAAATGCTCTTTTGCCGGATCTAAACGATCCCGTTTAAGTTGATCTTGGCCCCAAATACGGCTAACGTATCCTTAAACATTTAAATGGACTATAAAACTCCAAATCAACTTTGGTTCAAGAGTACATCTCCGAACTCCTCTAACACATGTCGTTGTAATCCTTCAACGTCGTCAGAGAGGTGACGGGTCCCGACGGCCATATATTAAATGGACCACTACGTTCTTAAACTGGAAATGGATCTAGACGATCCCGTTAAGTTGATCTTAGTCTCAAATCAGACTAACGTATCCTTAACGAACGTTTAAGTTGATCTTAGTCTCAAATGCGGCTAACGTATTCTTAAACTAAAAACACCAAATCCAAATCTAAGTAAATACGGATTTGGACTAATCCACGTCCTACGGGCGACGGTATTACTCAGTCTCCGTATACAATCCACGGGCAACAACAAACAAAACAAACACCCACGACACGAAGTGAAATTCTGGAGAAGGAGAAAGTTGTTACCGCGATGCGGTAGCGTAATTAACTGTAAGGGCTTGCGCCTGCAGGGAAGAACGTCCCCACAATCAAAAACCCCTCAAGCGAGGGGGAATCTGACGAAGTCTGCTACATCGGCCGCATCCGTCTAAACCTCCGATACACGGTGCCATAAATCAACTTGGTATCTTCGGAGAGCTAAACGGATAAAACCATATAGCGTCTGTCCCGAATCTCAGGCCTAGACGTCCTCACGTCGTCGCCGCCGTCTTTCGGAGGGGAACAGCTGTATCGCGTACCCAACTTAATTATTGCGGTATCGCATACTCAACTTCTCTAATAACAGTTTCGCAAACCGTATTTATGAAACAGACTCAGTTAAGTGATCTGCTGCAATGTCTCTAACTTCATCCCTCTTTATCTCAATTTCATGAAGATCAACAATCTCCCGAATTGAGCGATACATGTCTTGGAATTTTTCTGGATAGATGATGGAACCAAGTTCAGAAATGAATCTATTTATCCAAACAGTTTCTTAGGATTATCCTCTGCCGAGTCATAATCAACATCTAGTGCCATGTCTATCGCAATATCCCGTTTGGAACTCTTTTCAATATACCGCTCCTCTAAAGAGGATAAATTTATAACTCACACTTACTTATTCTCTCTTGGATAGATTATGTTAGGATTTCAGGCCAGATAAGGTTAGTATTTTTCTGAATTGTGTGTGATGACCATGAAAGTTGCTTTAATTCTATAGTAATAGAAAAGAAACGGGGATTTTTCTTTTCTTTCCCATTGGAGGTTCCATGAGTGCATTGAGGGGTCTAAAATTTATGTGGATGCTGTGTTATTTTAATCATTTTTTTTTATGAATTAATAAATTGTGATGTGTGTCAAATTGAGAGAAGAATACGAAGGGAGACCGATTGGGAGTTAAATATTACCGTGATCTGATGTGTTTGGTAGCTAAAGATGCGTTTGGTAGAGGGTAATCTAGATGATAATTATATATTACCATAAAATATTACTATATTTGTTTAGGTGTAAACGGTATTTCCGGAAATATAGGATTACCATGATAATCAAATGACCCCACATCATGCTAATCATATTCTCCCCAAAACATGTGTCTATCCTAAATTACCATGAAATATTTCCGCCTAACATGAAACATGACCATCCGTCGCCGGCCTCCATTGCCACCCGCAGGCGGGCTGGGCCCGCAGCCCATCATGGATCGTCCGCTGTCCGGCCCACCGCCGATCGGCTGTTCACCGCCGATCGACCGCCGGTCATCGTCGATTGTTCACTGGCCGGCCGTTATCAGTCACCGGTCATCGGCCGGTCTTTGCCGGCCGTTTGCCGGTCCGCCACCGATTAGCCATTTATCGCCGGTCTCGCTGCAGGTCAACGGTTGCACATACATATATTATCGGAAATGATTAAAGTATACCAAACATGTTAATGCAAAATTCCTTGGAATTAAATGATCGGCCATCCATTTTAAGGAATTCAAGGATTCCCAGTAATCTTCCATTTCACGTACCAAACGCAACCTTAAATCTTGCAACCTGCTATATAGGTAGAGCAGTATCACTACTGCAACGAGTGCGGTTATAGACTAATGGTAAATCTACTTTGCAGTCAAGCAAAAGGGCTACAGCTTCTTGTGTTTGGAAAAGGAAACTCCAGGACTGCTATATCATTGTTGTAAAATATATTGATGTTGAGCATTCTATCATTCAAATTCTGCTAAATCCGATGCATCAGTTTATAAATATTCTTCAAGACTTTCTATTTTCAAAAAATCTATTTTTTGGCCTTTGAAACGAGATGAGCACTTAATATCATCAATTTATCACTCTTTTTCTTTTATTCTCTTTTTGAGAGTGTAGGTAGGTTAAAGTGATCTCCTTAATTTTTTTTCTCCACCGATTTCTGGACCGTGGACCTCTTTGTCATAATTCCTATACTTTATCATTCTTCCTTCCTTTTAGGTGTATTAATTTATCATTCTTTATTTGATAAAACTAAAAAACATATGTAAATTAATCATTTTTGGTTCTTTAAATTCTTTTTGGTGAAGCCGGCAAAAGAATAATTACTATTATAACTCAAATCTAGAAAGTTCCATGTGACCTCTACTCCTTTATTTCAAGGACGAAAGACACAAAAAATGAAAAATTCTCCCGCCTATAAAGTGGTTCACGTCTTTGTAGGGTCGTCAATCAATCAATCTCTCTCTCTCACACACACACAAAGTACTCATTTCATTACTTATGAACTACACTACAAATATATGCATGTGTATAGTACGATAAAAACATATTGCCATTCATAAACACAACAAATATATAACAAGAAAAACAATTCTTGCAAGTGCCACTATAATCTAATGGTAAAGCCTCTTTGCAAGTAAGAGGTATATAGTTCAAATACCGCTTGCATCGATTACAACTGATTGTTCAAAATAACGGGGAAAATGTGTCGCTAGAATAGCTATTATTTATATTCAATTTATTAATCTTTACTGTTATTACTAGAAGTCGATGGTGTCATTAATCAAACAAATTAAAAATTAAAAAAGACAAAATTGCAGCAGCCAAAGTTGAAAATCGAAGATGTCGACAACATTAAGAAAATGAAAAGTTAACAATTCTCTTTCCCTTTCATTCATTACACCTTCTCTTTCATGCTCTCAACTTTCAAAAAGATATGCCTTACAAATTTATGCATAAGCTTTTTTTTCCTAACGATTAAAGAGCAGGGCAACACGCCCGACTCTCTATGTTAAAAACAAAGTTCAATACAAAGTATTTATATAAAATGCTACTCAAACAGACGAGGGATACAACTCAACCCAGGAGAAAGAAGAAGAAGAATAAAAAGAGAGAGGAAGGAAAATAGTTCCACCCACGAGAACAGGAGCGCAGCCCCAGTCCCCAACCTGAAAAAACAAAAACAACACCACCAGATTACCAAAGACAAGTAAAAACACAAAACCCGAAAAGAGAAAATATAGAAAATAAAATAAAAGAAGCAGGATCCAAGGGGGGCGAAAAAGTAGTGAGGATAACAGAGTAATCTAATTGTGGTCTCTTAGATTTTTGTATAGTGTTTGGCTTAAGAAAAAAATGACAGAATCCTTCCAGGGGCACGGTCGCGGGCGCGCAAAAAGAGAGAATAATGGAGGAAAGAGATCCTAGAAGGCTTTTTGCGTTACGTGGTGGCAAAAATTATGTCCTTCATCATTTTATTCAACTATCGGCACCCTCCAACTTGATATCATCATCTAATTTGTCGATACACCAAATTTCCAGTTCACCGTTGATTTAATGGGTGCAAAATTAACGGTTTACCGACAATAGAACTTTTTACATTGCTAAATCAATAGTGAAATGATGTTGTAATCATATAAAATTTGGTGTATCGACAAATTAAAGAATAAATACCAAGTTGGAAGGTGTCGATCATCGAATAAAATGGTGGAGGGCGTAATTTTTGCCGCCGGCAAACGCAAAAAACCTAATAGCCCCTCTTTTCTCCTGCTTGGTAAAGTGGTAAATTTCAAAACTTTTTTTTGTCCTCTAGCCGTACCCTATATTACATGGCTTTATGGGTGTGTCAGAGCTTGGAATTTTCAAGCTCGATTTTGTTTTTATTATGCGAAAAAATTGTAGGAAAGTCCCTCAAATTTTAGCATCGAAGCCTAAAATTACACGGAGGACCTTCATTTTCATAATTTTGTTAAGGTCGTAAAATTTCCATTTAATTTCATCATGTAAAATTTTTAACTTGCGACCATATTCATAAATTCGTGATTCGGGTATAATTCGGCAAGGTCGAAAATTCGGATTCGGAGAACTATTCGGAAAAAATCGGCAGGTATTCGGGAAAGATTCAGCAAGTGTTCGGAAAATGTTCGTGAAGGATTTCGAGCAAGAAATTAATATATCTGTCACGACCCGAAAGAGCACGTGACTGGCCCTTAAATCCTATGAAGTCTATAGGACTCCATCTGATCCAAGTAAGCCAAAAGCCCAGAAATCTAAAACCATTTAAGGAGTAAATAAAGGAAAAACTGGTTTTAAAAGGTAAGGAAAACATGTTTTGAAAATCAAGTTTTTAAATAATTAAGCCGAATATACATTTTTAAAAATGTGTAACCTTTCCTGAAAATTTCGGCAGAGTTTCCTTTGTGAAAACTGGCCCCGAACGGGGTACAACAAGAATAATATATATGAAATGATAAAAAACATCCCCAAGCGGGAGCTAGCTCTTCGTCAATCGACGGTCACAACCACGCAAGCAATATAATATACAACGCCAAAGGGCGAGAATCAAAACCCAAAAAGAAACTCAAAACAGCCAGAAAACCGTAATACTACAAGCGCGACTCTAAGGTCGAAATAAAACAACACTGTTTTCTAAGTCTGAAACAATATACAAGTTTTGGTTGATGGAATGTCTAGATACAATGAATAATACATGAACAATGGAGGTTCTGATACAAAAGAACCCACCTACCCAAGCAAGTCACCCATAAGGAAGCAGTGTGCCAGAAATGCCGCTATGGAATTTGTACGGCAAAACCTGCAAGAACTGTGGCACAACGGAGGTGAGTTGCTAACTCGTGAATAGAAAATATCTACAGGCAGAGATCGAATGCATGACCTATCCTAGATCAATACAATCAGATACAAATAAATCTCAATGTGAATAAGTCTGAAGCATGCAAAACTGGCAAGGTAATCTCTATGTATGAGTGTAGTGCCAAGTGCTCGTGCCAGTGCCTCAGGTAATAGCATATCATAAATGTGAGGTATGATCAATGTAATCAAATCTGCATGTACGTGGATCCCGTCCACTCGTCACCCAATGACAATAACCATCATGCATGCAAATATCATAAAGCATGTGCATGGAAATAATATGAGGATATAAATCATCTGTGTTCCTCGCGACACGTCAAAATTATGGAACCGGAGTATCCAGCATCGACACTCGAAAACATCATGAAAACTGTGCCCAGCATCGGCACGTAAATCCTCATATATCGGGCTCCGTCAGTCCGGATCGGCCCACGGGCTCTGTCTGTGGTATCGGCCCTCGGCCCCGGCAGTACGCCCATATCCATCTATCGACTCTGGTCAGTATCCTCCGGATAACCGCCAGGTCCAACCAATCACCGGTAGGTACTCGCCACCCTGCCAGGCTCATTGTCTACTCCACGAAAAAAATTCTTGCCCCGGGGAACCATACCGGATCCACCATGTACCCGCAATCGGCCTCATCCGCCTCCTCGAATCGGGTTTCACATGTCGCTCTCAGCACCGAGAAAACACATGGTGGACGCACTGAAATATCATATCAAGGGTAACCGGGTTTTAAAACAATTACATATTCTCTTTTTGAAACACCCACGGTTCCCAAAAACCAGAAATATCATGGAAACAACATATCTCAATGCGTATAATCAGAAAGCATGATGTATGCGACATGTAAAGAAATGTAAGCAACATACACTGAATGCAACAGTACTACAGTGTAGTGACATGGCAATTATCGATGATGAAGTGCGTGAGCCGGCAAACAAGTGTACGTGGAACATACGCATCATCGATAATGGTGCTGGTGTCCTAGCAGCATGACTGAAATATATCAACAATACAAGCGATGCAATGCAAATAGCATGAATATGCGGAATCGAATAATCAACGCAACAGTAAAGAACCTGCCTCAACAGATATATCATGCAACCTTGCCTTTTGAAATAAGACGAATCAGGGATTTTGGTAAAATAAGGGCTACGGTGTTTTAAGAAAAGATGCGTCTTTTGAAAATATCCGTATAAACCCTTTTGCTTATATTTAAAATATCCCCGATTCGTTAGTGAAATAGGTATGACTCGGGTCTAGTGTAACGCCTACTATGTGAACTACGAACCCAACAATCAAGTCAATCGGGAGGGGTATGGAAACCACCTAAATCTGAGTCGATATACATACATACATATATATATATATAGTCGGTGATCTCGCCTCAATAGTATCACGTACGATACAGTATATCATATAACATCCTCGAGTCATGAGTGCGGATCTAACCTCAATATAAAGCTCGTACGGTAAGTCGTCGTACGGCACCCCAATAGCTGGGTAGGGGTCAATATCATATTCATCTCATCACATATCCAGTATCACTACCATCATATCACATCTTAAAAACGAACTCTGTCATATCGCCGAACCTCACGGCCTCAATCAAATCTCATCGACTCATCTCAATGCCATGTATCATCCTCAATCCCGTATATGAACACATAGTCTCATACCCATGTGTAGATATACGCACCTCTATATGCGCACAGATAGATGAAAGAATGCATGCAAGTATATGTGTACGTGTATGTGTGGGTGCAACCACTACTCTAGGATTTCGCACTATACTAAACCAATACATGCTTATCACCAATAATACCAAAACAACACATAATAAATATATGTGTGTATACGTATTCGTATACATCACCACGGACTGCGGGGGTGATATACGCCATCCACCCGACTTCTTCCCGTAGATATAATCTACTCACCTTGCTTCTCATGTGTCGGTGCCGATGTCGCTATCTTCATCTTCTTCGCCTCAACATCACGTAGGGTACCTACAAGTATATCACAACGCTAAAGCACATGAAAATCACATCGGAAACCAAAATAGCACACGCTACTCGCATAGGTAAAAACCTATCGTCTCGCATGTAAACACGTTCAATATCAACTTGTCGTTGACGTCCAAACGCCACCCGACAGAATCGAATCACCAAATACCAAAATCCATGCTAAAACAAGTCGTAAATCATACGCCAACTCAAGAAAATCAACCCAGATTTTACCCTAGATGGAACCAGACAAAATTGCACATACCCAGGGTCAAGACTACTGGAAATAGGGCCATGCACCAAAATCGAGACGGTTTCCTCCTGCTCTGGCCGCAAATTGCGGCCAGAAGGAATTAATTGGCGGCGGGGTTTGGAGTTGGGGGCTAGGGTTTGGTGTGGTGGTTCCATGGTGTCTGCACATCTCACTGTCAACTCAGTTTTATTTTTGGGGTCTCAGGGTGATAGCAGATTCCTAATTACGATCACAGATTCACAGTTTTCCCCGATATCGATTCCGTAATTCCGTATTCTGTGTTCTAGCTTCAGGTTTGGTCTAACATAACATCACACCAGGGGTTCTAAGGTCACCACCATCCTCAATTTCATCTTTGATTTCAGTTTTATCCTAAACCCTAACTAGAAATCTCTAAAGTCCACAAACAACACATAATCGATATGAAACTAGAATAGATGCACAAGGAAATGAAATACTACTCTAATAGGTCCAGAATTTACCTCCTTTGGCAACTCAAGAAAATTCTTGAGTTGCTCAAAGTCCTCCAAATCCAACCTTGCTAGGTTCAATGTGTAGCTAGTGAGTTTGGGAGCAAGTTTTGTGAAATGGGAATGGGGTTTTGGGGTTGATTTCATTGTGGATCTAGGGTTTCATGAAGAGGGAGAGAGAGAGGGAGAGGGAGCAGCAGCAGCTCAGCTTGAAGAGGGGAGAGAAAATGAGAAAGGAAATGATGGGGGGGGTATGGGTCAAAAAAGGTTTGACCTAGACATTCTCTCTCATCATCATACTTACTCTTTCTTTTCTTTTCCTTTTCTTCTCACTCCAATAGCGAACCCAAATAAACAATCATGGCAATAGAAATGTAACATAAGTGTAACAAGTGTGGAAAATGATATGTGCACATTTTGCACAAAAATGCCAAAAAGCCGATTAGCGATTTTTAATCGCGATTAACACTAAATTAGCATATAACTAATCTTAAAAACTTTAAAATGGTATAATTCCATAAAAATACCCTATTTATGAATTTTCTATAATTTTCCAAAAAATTTCCCCATTTATTTGTATTTAATTATACCGGAATATTAAAATATTTATTAAAATAATATTAAATTATAAAAATTCCCAAAAATAATATTTTATTATTTTGAAATGTTACAATATCAGACGCTGGGTTTTGATTTTATGAATTATTCGTTGTTTTTGTGAATTATTCGCTGTTTTTTAGAATAATTCGCGAATTATTCGACGCGTTCGGTAATAACGATTAAATCGGAGATTTAATCGGCTGATCAAAAATTCGCGATTTATTCACGAATTCGCGGAAGCCGAATAATTCACGAATTATGTAACTATGCTTGCAACAAACCATCTTACTGCTGCTATATTAGAAAATCGTGTAATGTACTGTACATTTTGCTTTCAAATGTACAAATGGAAAATTCAGTTCCTCATGCTCTTTTTGGCATCTGGCGGATAATTATTGGAAGACCCTCATTTTCAAAATTTTGACATGTTGCAAACTTTCTTAACAAAACTCCAATAATACACTTTAATTTCGTCATGGAAAATTATATTTTATCTTCTTTATGGAAAATTTTTAGTCTGTGGCAACCATCTTACTGCAGCTATATTGGGAAATCGTCGCTTTATGCAGTATTCATTTTTCTTTCAAATATACAGATAGAAACTTCGGTTTTTCATGCTCTTTTTTCTATGCGGATAATTCTATGGAAAACCCTCATTTTCAAAATTTAGTCATGGTTGCAAAATACCGTCACGGTTGCAAAATTTCGTAAACAAAATCGAATAATACACTTTAACTTTCTCATGGAAATTTTTTAACTTGCAACAACCGTCTTACTACACCTCTATTGGAAGATCGTCGCTTAATGCACTGTTTATTTTGTTTTCCGCATATGGATGAAAACTTCGGTGCTCTGCACAAGCACAGGTTTTCTTTATAGTCATAGGTTAAAGCATGCAAAAAAAACTGAGAAAAACATGTCATGTCAACATGGGAACAAAATAGGATATCAGATTTCACACACAAACTGGAAAAACCAAACCCACTTGAAAATTTACCAAATTATAACCAAACAAACTTAAGATCACCAAACTCACCTTACACAACAACCATAAAACACAAGTTTCATCTTATGAAACAAATAATCAAAGATATAATATGTTAGCTTTTTCTAAATGTCCGATGCAGTTTTTATGTGAATGCAACCACAATATAATGAGAAACAAGAATAGAAAATATGTTGATGGTGTCATAAAATTTTGATTGAACAAACCCAACCTTTTTCCAGCTTTTTAAGTTGATGGTGTCAAGATATTCAATAAGACCCAATATCTTTTTCCAGCATTTTAAAGATGATGGTGTCAATAAGCTACATAAGCCCTTATATGACATATCTTTGTTATTTTGTATCCTATAAGTTTCTCAATTCTAATATTTGCCAATAATTGTATTTATTTAATTTAAATTTAGAAAATATCTTTAGAAATTTTCATATAATGTACAAGATAAAAAAATTTACATATCTTCGATGTGATGTATATACGATAACATCTTGTATAAACAAGCACTTATTTTTTCTAATTTTTTTTAGGAAAACTCTACACATGTACATCGTACGTGGAAAAACACTAGCATTATTGATAACGTCTGGCCGCTATCTTGTATGAGACAAGGCCATACATTTCCAATTACACTATTCCACTGTGGACGTTTTCCTTCGTGTCCAAGTCTTCACGTCACCAATTACCCACCGAAACATTAATCATTGTTTATGATTTTTAATTTGTTTCAAAGTTTCTTTTTCCATGTGCTTTCGATTCAATTTTCTAGTCGTTGTGCACAGTTCATTAAACCTATAATAGATTTATCTTCTTGATTCAAGTACCCCTATCTATTGATGAGCACAGCAGTATGGTAAAAACCCTAGTTTCTAAAAAAACCTACTTTCTCAGCGGCCATCATCTTTTTTGTGTTCGCTGGCCTTATGGCCGTCAATGAGGGACCTTCATCTGCTTCTCTGAAGCCCTCATATACCGCAACCCTTAATAGTACTCATCTTCCTCCAATCGATGTGCCTGAGAAGGAGATCGTTTTGACGGTCGATGGTGAACCCGTGATGTTTTTTCTCCTGATAAGATCGCTATATCTGTAGCTCCTTTCAACCCTTCTTTGGTGGCTAAATGCTTTTCTGGAAGACCATCAATTCTCGATACGAAACAGATATTAAAGCAACATTTTTTATCATTGAAGACTTCGTTATCGGTATTTTGGATTGTAGGCATCTTCTACTGAGATTCCATAAGCAAGAAGATTTTAAGAAGATCTAGCTAAAGAAACTCCATTATGTTAAAAGTTTTCTCTTTAGATTTTTCAAATGGACGCATTTCTTCTTTCCAGATCAAGAGCCTACCATTGTTCTAGTATGGTTAAATCTACTAGGTTTGCCTTCAAATTTTTTTCACATAGAAATGTTGTGTTCCATTGTTAAACCTATTGGAAAGCTTATTAAAGGGGATCTTCATACACTTCACTGCACTGATAAAGCTTGGGTTTGTGTTGAATCGGATCTTCAAAAACCTATTCCTTCAAAACTATGGATTGGTATTTCCCATTCTACGAAGTTTTCTCAAAAAATTATATTTGTAAAGGAATTTAAATATTGTAATATTTGTGCTAAACATGGGCATGTATCCAATATATGCAAGAAAAATCTACAAAATGAAGAGAAAAATTCATCTACTAATGCAGGAAAATCTGGATGTGATTTCAAGTTGAGACATGTTGAATAGTATAAGTTTGAGAACTTGAAAACCTACAGGCAACACTATTGTTTTGTCACCTGTAAGCAGTGAGGATAATACGTCTATCAATGCTGACAATCTTAAAGATTTTGTTGCATTGCCAAGTCTAAATAATGATGGGAATGAAAAAAGTAAGCAGGTTATTTAACAATTTTCTCTTATTTCTTATATATAATCCATTCTTTGATGCTTCTACTTCTGTTACCAACAACTAAGTTTCTGATGCTCATATATCTGATATCATCCATCAACCTTGTGATGCTCCTGACTGTAATGACAACAATCAAGTTGTCAACATTTTTAATCCTAGGATCAAATTATCTTTATCTAAGGAGGAAAAGATTAAATCTATAAATTTAGATTTTGGTTTTCAAATTTCAGCATTCGCATGGTCTAATTGCAGAACTAACATCGCTGATGTGTTGCCTTCCATTCCTCCGAATGATATCTCTAATGGATTGAATGATAAAATTCTACATCAATAATCATTGTCTCAAAACAGGAAGAATGATGTATGTTTGGCACCTAAGCCTGTTATCTCGGATAAATCAATTGTGCAAAATTCTAATTCGACTGAGTTGGACTCGGAAGGTGATCTCATGATCCTTCCTGGATTCAAACCACCTCGCGCTAAGAAGATAATCCCCAAGAAAAATTTGATTACCGCTACTTCTTTCGCTAACCATCTTTCGCTTTTGCATGGATCCACCTCCTCCTTCGGAAAATCTAAGCAAAAATTATATATGAAACGCTCTACTAAAACTCACGTTAATTCTTTTAATGATTATGATGATAATGATATCATGAATATTTCTACTTCTTGCGGCGTTCTTATTAAGGATGGAAATACCATTAATAGTATCCGTCTATTAGATAAGAACAAAAACAAGGAAGGATCTTAATTATCTTCAAAACCAGAATCTGCAATGCGATCAATGTAGTAGGAGTCAACGTTTTGAAAAAATTTGTAGCACAGTTTATTTTTTGTTTGTATTTTTATATGTTGTATCATGCATTTTTATTGTAAGGTGTAAGGCTTATATTTTTTGGTTACATTTGTGCGAAGGATAATGACAATGATCCTTCCACAAATAAAATCATAGGATATTAGTTCAAACAATTGTGTTTACCTCGATGAATCGTATGATTTGCCTTGTAAATTTTTTATTTTATTCTAATTTATTTTATTGAGTAGGACGTATAGCCTGTTTTTTTCCTCAAAAAAAAATAATATTAACTGTAAATTTATAATTCACAAGAGTTGCTCCTTAAGCCTCATGGTAGATTCATATAAATTTGGATGACATAATTTCAGAGCAATCAAATGTACATTCCAACCGGAAGCAATAGAAGTTGAATGTCCCTTAGAAATTATAATTAAGCTTGGGGGGATATTTTATATCTAGCACAAGATACCAGCTGATGTGTGACATAAATTATAATCTAGGACACTTAATCAAACAATTCTTCATGTGATGTATGACAAATTATAATATAGAACACTTTAATAAAACAATAGCTCATGTGATGTGTGACATAAATTGTAATTTAGGAAACTTGATCAAAACAATGTTCATCCATGTATCCACGGACAACCAGACCGGATTGGACGGGTTTTTGACAATTTTTATATCCGACCCGAAGATTAAAACCTAAACCCAAAACCGGTCCGAACCCGACGAGTTTACAATTCGCTAAACCTAAACCCGCAATTTTGGATTTCGGGTTTATGCGGGCAGATCGGTTTTTGCTGGTTTTTTGGGCTTTGCCCGGTTATAATTTGTAAAAAAAATTGAAACTGTAATACTTGAGATATGTAGTTATATATGCACAAATTTTATGTTTTGATAAAACTATATAAATTTTATATGCTAGATTTATTAACTGCACTTAAAAATTGTATTAATCATATATCTACAATAAATCACAATGGGTATTTTATAATATTTAGAATTAAATAATCATGTAACAGATCGAGTTGGAATGGATATAGGAAACGGGTTTAGTTCGGGTCGGGTCTAAGGTTTGGGCTATCGTGTTTAACATTAAACACATACCCAACCCGAAATTTCTTTATCTAATGTTCAACTCGTCCGATCAGATTCAGACGGATATAGGATGTCTAAAAAAACCAGGAAAAATCGGATCGGGTTCGGGTTAAACCCAATCCGATTTTCACCCCTATGCATGCCAATTGATGGCACATGTCCGAGCAAGTGCTAGTACAATTATATGCAGCCGCTTGATGAATTCCAATGACATTAAAAAAGTGAGTGAGGTGTGTAAATTATAAACTCGAATTAGGGCATTCAACCAATTGTCATTGTACAGAAGCCTGGCTCCTCACAAAGCCGAGCCCGTTAGGCGGAAAAGGACAAGGGTAAATTGTCAAAAAGCCCCCGGACCGTTTCAAACTTGTGTAAAAATTTCTGGGCTTTTTGCTCTTGTAAAAAAAACCTGCCCTGATCAAAATCGCATATATACCAGTTGCATGTAATATCGCAGTTGCATATAGTCTTTTCTCAACAATTTCGAAAATTACAAAAAAAAGCCTCCGGCTCACTTCAAACCTGTGTAAGAACCCTTGGGCTTTTTTGGTTGGTAACAACTCGTCGCTTTAGAGGAGGAGGGTTGGGCTTCTAGGCCTATGACAATTTTCTCCACATAACTGGTTAAAAATCCTTTTTTCCATCGCAAGTGGAGGATTTTGGACCTAAGACCTCCCGCCAAGTAGGGGAGTATCATTGCCCCTCAAATAAAGCTTTTTAGGCTCTTGTTAAAAAACCATGGGCCTATTAAAACCCTTTTATAGTGGTTGTCCGTAATATCCAAACAGCCAGAGGGAAAAAATGCCTAAATGAAATGTTGTCCGGATGTTTTTTCACAAAGATTTTAAATAGTAGGTCCTTCCTAACAATTTGAAAATATTAAGGGTTTTCAGACACCTTTCGAGCGAGCCGAAGGCTTTTGACAATTTGCCCAAAAAACAATCACATAGGTAACCGTCACATCTAGGGGTGTTCACCAGACAATTTAGACCCGTTACCCGTCCGAACCAGCTCGCTTTTGATAGGTAAAATGGCTGTACAAAACCCGCTTTCGACGGGTTCAAAACCCGAACCCGTCTGTATTTGAATAGAGCGGGTTTTAAATTTTTTTTAGCCCGTCCAGACCCGAATCCACACCGGCCCGCAACCAACGCGAATCCGCCCGCTTAATATACATTTGAACCGTTGATAAATTTAATTTACAGATTAAAACTTCTCATATTTAAAGTTTAATTATGTTATATCTTTTTGTCTTCTCTCTTCTCTCATCTTCTCATCTTTTTCCATCTTCTAAATATATAGTTCTCGGTTACGGATTTAGTGGAGAAAGCCACGGTCTCTACTTCTAAAAATCGAAATTACTATGGTTTCAAGAAAAAGAGAGGAGAGAAAACTAGGTTTTTACGGCTCATTGCTATATTTCATATAAATTAAACATCAAATTTAGTACGTTAGACCCGCTATTATCCGAAACTGTGTATAACCCATCCAAATTAATTAAACAGAAACCCAGACCCGGAAACCGCCGGGTTCGAGTTTATCTATCCATTTTGACGGACGTGCTTAAAATGGCTAGAAAACTCGTCCGCCCTGACGGGTTCGGGCTCGTTTATGTCCGAAAATCCACCCAAGCCAACCGTGCACAGCCGCACGCCAAGCAAGCAAGTAAACTACTCTTCGCGTTGCTTAGGCGAAGTGAGTTGGCTGTTTCTCCTGGTCACATCTTTAAGAAACAGTGGAACCAAATTGCACTTGTTAATTAGCAAATATATTTTCCAAAAGACAGATGGAGCATTTGCAGAAACAAAATGAATACTCTGGATCGTCCGAATCATAAAATTCATCACCACGGGCTACTTACTAATATATGTCTCCATCCATATCAAATGTTATTAAATCACATTCGAAGGCACGCTAAAAAACACTAACAAGCACCATCTTCGCCAGCCCCCTAGCCAAAAACAAAAAACGCAAACCAAAGGAAGCGCCAGCAATGAGAAAAGATAATAGCGAGTTTAGGCACCACTAGTTGCAGCTCGTTTTCTTAACCTCCCACGGGTCACACGTATCACCTCTTCCATTGGCGTCTCTTGGGGCGGCAGCAGGGGCGGAGGATTCGAGTTTTTGTTTGAAGCAGCAGTAGCATTGCCCACTTCATCAACCTGCATTGCCTCAGCCCCACCATAAGGGGAAGCAGAAGAAGATGATGAAGCGGTAGTCTCTGAAGAAGTAGGTAGGCTTGTAGACGCAGTAGTGACAGTGTTCGCTGATGATTGAGACTGAGAAGAAACAATAACGGGGGCCACTACTGCTTTTGTTTGTTCTTTAAGCTGGGCCTTTCCCTTTGTGGGGCTAGGCGGTGGCGGTTGCAATACCGGGGTTTGTCGAGTGGTTGTGGCAGGTACTGCTTGACGAGATTGCTGAGGTTGAGCTTGCTGAGGCTGGCGTTGCTGCGTTGATAATATCAACAGAAATTCAAGCAGTTAGATTCATCAAGTGTATAAAAGGTCGAGTTAGCTGAAAGCAATTGCTAAAGTAATTGCATGATATGGACAGCGAGCTAATTAAGTTTGCAAGTGTTGGAATATAGTCTATTGAAAGACAAGTATCGAAAGCTTAAACAAGGAATATTAATAGCGGTTGTAGTTCCTTGTGGATTCTTAATAAAATTCCTTGGGGTTTAAAAGAGAAATGGAGGCCCAATAGAACCTTAAACTGAGCTTCAAGCGGTATCACAAATATCCATATATCATATCATATATTCTGGTCAAAATCCTGAAGGAAGTGGCATGGATTGGGGAAGCTACAAACATAAATTGAAGTGCATAGGTGAATCATAGAAAAAGTACTCATCGTCTATGTAGATGGTCATAGACAAATCAACATCCCCCAGTATAACAACTTTAGAGTACCGACACAAAAGTCAAAACCGTAAGATTTGACCTTAAGTGATGCGGGCGGGTGCATTTTAACCCCAACATCTGTCATTCGCTGACGCCTAGTAATTAGTAAAGGTAAGATATTTATTATATTTCCTTTGTTCTGACTCTGCATTGTTTGGCTAAATCATTTATACAACAAGGACATACACAAAAAGATAAACCTAGGACATGCGCCTTTTTTCTACTTGACAAAGCGCTCTTGGAAAATTTGAAGCTTTTGGAATGAAAACAACGAAGACCTAACTATATAGTGCTTGTACTCGTGGCAGCATTGAAACAACTTCTGTCGTGGAGAGGGGGGCATGCTAGAAGAGGGTAGAAAAATAAGGTAATTGCATTTCATGCGCTTCCCACCAAAACTGCAAATCAAAATGGCCAATCTGTCTGGCTGCACCGGTTGTCCTGAATTTCCAAAGTGAGGAGAAAGTCCGTCTATGTGGCTCTCGAAGCGCGTAGGATGCAAAAAGGTCTCGATATGACCAGATGCTATCCTCTAATTTGAAAACCCTTGGCTGTGGACTAGAGAATCTATTGGCTATTTGGCATCCGTAGCAATCAGATGGCAGGTATCTCGGCATGGAGCATCTGAAGGGTTTTTCCATTGGTAATTGGCCCATCAAACGCCCCAACGATAACAGAGTGCATCAATAAGAAAGTTAGCTCTGCTACCTGTGGTGTGGGAACTTTACAATAAGTGTTGTCACATTATCCATGATGCACGATTGCTGCTCTACCAGTGTCGTGAAAAGCAGTCTGGGCAGCCGCAATGATGGGAGTGAAGCAAAACCTTCAATTTTCATTTAATCGGCCTAATTTCAAGCACTTAAGTGGCTTTGGCTCTTTTTAGGCGGTAAGCAGGTAGACCTGCTTTAGGTGGGCATTTAGGCAACCCACCCCGCTTAATCAGTAGATTTATTATAACAAACCAGTAGGATATGGTACATTTGTCTCCTTTTGACCAAAAACATCTCACACCCAGTTAAGTCCTAAATCAATCATTTTCCTCACTAAAACCACTCTCTCGATCCCAAAATACTTTTGATTACAAGAAAAATTTACTAAAACCGCCTATGCAGACAGACGCTGGGCAGTATCCATAGAGCATATAGTTTTTAAACCCTCATGCTCTACATATTCCTCAACTAAATGTAATGGAAGTGCTGTAACACAAATATCGTCCATAGATGTAGAAGGGCCTGCATATATCAGCGCGTTCCACCTCCAAAATTTGCAACAAATCTACACATGAGAATGCACTTGTAGTGTTCATAAAATAAACGATGTGGTAGCATCCTGACCAAATTATGTTGTCACTGCTAGGCTGGCAAAACAACAAAATTGTGATTTTAAAGATCGACCATACTGATGATTATTGAGTCTGTGCTATGAAGTGTATCAACAAGCAAAAGATAAAAGGTCTCTATGGGCTCAATGCAAAGTGCATCAACTGCAAGTGCATGAAATATTTGTATGTTCTTCTGGCATATGCATATTCCTGGAATATTTGTATGTTCCACATGCCACCCTTAGCAAGGGAATTTTGAATCAGTTTAGAGCTGTGCCTTCAGAAGTACAAGTATGATGCATCTGTTACCAATCTGCACTTATGCCCTGTTAATTATAATGTTTAATATTTGATGAGTGTTGTAATTTATATTTGAGAGAGTACACGGGCTTTCAACATAAATTAGGGTCCATCTAAATAGACTTAAGCCTCCTTAGTGGGGGCCCAATCATATCTTATACTCATGTACCTCTTTAAGTTTCTCCAATGTGAGACTATTAATCCCACATATCTCAACAATCTTCTATTTTTTTCCTTGTCTTTTTAATTTTTGGTGGACCGCACAGTAACTTGTAGAGCTAGTATACTACAGAGGCACTCAATATGCTTAGACTACTCTCTCAGAGGTTTTGTGTTTGATCGCATAGTAGTTGTACAGCTAGCCTTTCAGATGCACTCAATCCTATCGGTGCTCTGAGACTGCTCAGATGTACTGCTGACCTGCTATGATAACATGTTATTTGACATATTTTGAGAGCAAGATATCCCTAATAATATATTAGGGTTCTATATTTATAGGGTTTAAATTGGATTTATACATAAAAAAACAATATAGGTTCTTCTATATAAAAGTTCACACATATATAAGTTATATAAAATATCTATCTCCTAACATAAAAAATAGAGTGTTGAGATATGTGGGATTAATGGTCCCACATTTTTATGCAAATGGGTGTACACAATAAAGTACAAACCGATGGTTCGGTTGAGAGGTATAAAGCCGGATTGGTTGTTAAGGGATTCACACAAATTGAAGGAATTGACTACAAAGAAACATTTGCACCAGTAGCAAAAATGAACGCAATTCGAATTTTATTAGTACTTGCAGCAAAAGAAAATTGGGATTACATATGATGGATGTTAAAAATGCGTTCTTAAATGGTAATTTGCAAGAGGAGGCATATATGTCTGCTCCGCCTGGTTTTACTTCCAATGGAAAGGTATGCAAATTGAAAAAGGCCTTATATGGATTTAAACAGTCTTCTCGAGCATGGTTTGAAAATTTTACCAACGTGGTCAAGCAATATGGTTTTTCTTAAATCGGTTCAGACCATACACTTTTCTTCAAAAGAAAGGCATATTATTTACTGCATTACTTGTATATGTTGATGATATAGTATTGCAGGTAATGATTCAGTTGAAGCTCGAAAACTATAAGATTTCTTGGCTAAAGAATTTGAAGTCAAGGATTTAGGTAAAGTAAAATATTTTTTAGAAATTGAGGTGCTAGATCGAGAAAAGGAATTGTGATGTCACAACGAAAGTATGTACTTGATCTCTTGAACGAAACTGGAATGTTGTGATGCAAACCAGTCGATACTCATCTTGATCCAAATATGAAATTGTCAGCTCAAGAAAAATCTTCCCCTGCTGATTTATCTACTGATATTGGCTAAATATCAAAGGTTCATAGGAAAATGATTTATCCTTGTATGACTCGACCAGATATAGCATTTGCAGTTCATTTGGTCAGTAGATATATGCATATGCTCCAAAACCCCATCATATGCGAGCAGTGATGTGGATCCTGAGATATTTGAAAAGCTGTCCATGTAAAGGATTGTTGTTTGCTAATCATGAACATATGAACTTAGAAGGATATTCAGATGCAAAGGATTGGCAGGTTGTCTAGATGATAGAATATCTACTTCTGGCTATTGTGTTTTTCTTGGAGGAAACTTGGTAATTTCGAGGAGTAAGAAGCAAAATGTGGTATCTCGAACAAGTCCTGAAGCTGAATATAAATCTATGGCAGAACTGTTATCAGAATTGTTTGTGAGAATTCTTCTCACTGAAATGGGCATACAGATTGAGAAGCCTATGAAACTATATTGCGATAATAAAATAGCAAATAGTATCGCTTATGATCTAGTGCAACAGGAGAACACGAGGCATATCGAGATCAACAAATATTTAGTTGAGAGCATATTATCAAGAAAGAGCTATGTACTCCTTATATTCCTTCGATACATCAATTGGCAGATGTTTTCACAAAGGGTCTTTTAAGGCCACGGTTTCAAAATATATTGTCCAAGTTGAGCATGCATGATATAGATGCTCCACTTGAAGGGAGTGTTAGGAGATAGATATTTTATGTAATTTATAAATTTGTGTGGGCTTTTTGTTAGTAGACGCTCATGCTCGTGTTCCAAACTTACGGCCAAGACGGAATGCAAAACGAAAAATTTAAAACCAAGAGCACGAACTACTACGACTTAGAATCGATTCCAAACACTAAACTAGCAAGAACGAAAGAGTTTAACTACTCGGTTAGTATAAGCTACCTTTGTAGTCAAGTTCTTCGTCTTCTTTTCACTTCTTTAGCTCCTAGATCCACCAGGAACGAGCTTGGAAGTTGGTCTTCCTTATCGAAAATAATCCACCCGAAGTAACCCTAACATAGGCTCTAGCTTCACACTTAATAACAAAGTAAAGTAATTTATGAACAGGACTTGCTAAGAATTGATCACAAAGATGTATTGGTTAATCTCTAGATTTTTCTCTTTTCTTTTTCCTTTCTCAACTTTCAAAAACTCAAGAAAGGAGGAAGAAGAAGCAAAGATGAAGATGAATAATCAAGCATGGCATTTTTCTTTTTCTCTTTTTGTTCTTTGGAATTTGAGTGGAATTGTGACCCGCATGTGTGAGTCACAAGTCTACACAATTCCAAAGGTTACATGAGGAGAAAAGATGAGAAGAGAAAGACCTCAATTGCATACACACACACTAATACAAGTATATGCTACAAATACATACACCCTTATTCGTATCAAAATACATACACCCGTATTCGTATCAAATACGAACACCCGTATTCGTATAAAATTCAAGCACCCGTATTTATATCAAGACACAAATACCCGTATTTATACAAATACCCATATTCGTATAAATATTGTATTCGTGTTAAAATACAAATACCAAAAGAGAGATACTAATATATATATATATATATATATATATATATATATATAATACTAGCTCATATTTCATCCAAATATGATAATCTGGCTATCTTTCAAACTAGCTAGTATTAACAAAATGTCCGATTAAAAGTACGTGTACAAAAGCACGTGTTTAATCGAACCTAAGTACGTATCAAAATACGCATATTATATCGTTTTGCCTGAGCTGGAAAACGCTCTATATAGAACTCTAAAGACCCGATAATACGCTGACGGTGGGTTTAACCACAAGCACGTCAGCAGCACTAGTTGTACGTAACAGCTGCCCAGGTATTGAACGAAAAGAAAACCGACAAGAAAACTCGTTTGTATCCCTACTGAGCCTGAAAGTGACAATCTCCGTACAGTCCGGTCTCTTCGAGTGTCGCATACCGAATGTAGAAGTGGAAAACGTCAGACCTCTAATAACGCGATAGGTCGTGTCGGTATGAAGCCTATCACCCACAGAGAAACTACTGATCCAAATCAGTAAATCTCGTTCACCTTGGCCAAGGATTTCTAGTGATGGCCACCCGTGCACTGTGCGACATCTACCCCCAATACCGGAAGAGACGAATCCCTGACAATCCGCTCACTGACTCGGAACTGTACCCAACTAAAACTTGTTTGCACGACTCCTTTGAGCCGCGATGGAGTAGTAATCAAAACATAGTGAGAACTCACACGAGACAAATGACGATATCGGGTCGACACTAACATGTGCTCATGTCATCAGAGAATTGCTGCCTGACAATAGGTATAATACCATGTAGTATGTTCCCGACGAGTCTGTCCAGTCCAACTCATAACCCAATGAGCATAAGTATACAATTTTTAGTAACTAACTAACACCAATGGCTGTAAGACCGGCCATCGTCCCTCATCGGGGTCAAAAAAAAGTATACACTAGTCTATTCTGAAATATCGATGCCCAGTCTCGATATTCTCTCGACTAGGGACACTTAAGGATTTGCTTATAGACTGTCCGGCCTCACTTGTATAATCCACATCATAACCCTGGTAGTCAAGAAAGAATCATATGGGCTCTATCAACATGTAATAGTGATCCGTAATACCACATGATGCATGTACATGATGATAAAGTCAAACCAGATAGCATACTATTATCTCAAGACTGTTCTACCCGTATAGGTTATCCTTCAATCATCATAATCGTCTACATGTGATTACAATAATTGACTTGAGAGTATTATAGCCAACAATCTCTCACTTGCACTTAAGGCTAATTATTGCGGTGTCGCATACTCAGACCGTGTACTGCTGAACACCCAACTTCTCTACTAATTAGTTCGCAAATCATATTTGTGAAACATTTGCGTTCGAGAAATAGCCTCAGTAAATGGATCCGCTCTGATATTTCTATTTTTATCTCTCTATATCTCAACTTTGCGGAGAACGACTTTCTTCCAAAATGAGTGATTCTTGTCTTAGAACTTGTCTAGATATCTGATGGGACCTAATTCATAAATGAACTCCAAATCCAACAAACTTCTTAAATTGTATTTTCCACTGAATTTAATCAGTACCCTGCACCATGCCTACCTTAGTATCCACTTGCATCACTGTCCAACATACTGCCCTTCAGAAGAGGGTAAACTTTAATTCTGACAGTCACTCTGTCATCCAGGTCATCTTGCAAGCCTGAAATGATAACCGGCTACTGAAGGAGGCTTCCGTTACCATATACCAAGAATATTCTCTCATGTTCATAACTGCTTCCTAATATTTCTTCAGGATTGGATTAATATCTGTCTATTTGTAACATTTCAGAAAATAGAAAATATTATTTTGGAATTTAAATAATAAAATAATGAAATTCACGAATATTATGCGATAATAGATTTGAGTTTTCGTAAATTGGTATAATTATATACCTATATTTTTGGAAAATAATCAGAAATTTAAAATGAATTATCATTTATGAAAAACATTTATTTATTGGGTTTTTCAAGAATTAGTATATAATTATATTCATATAAGTTTAATGTTAAAATTTAATTAGCATTTTACTAATTGCTACACTAAACCATATTTAATTTTATTAAACACACTTGTGTGCATAACATGTTAACATTACATTTGTATTTGTACCATGGTTTTGCATTTGTTTTCGAAAGATAAGAAAAGAAAATAAGAAAAAGAAAAAGAAAAGAAAATCAGAAGGATAAGAAAACATAGAAGTATAGGCATGAGAGAAGAAGAGAGAGAAAGAGCCATAATCATAACAAATGGTTAGTTTTCTTCATCTTCTTCCTCACATTTTCTCCCTCCTCCACCACCCTCTACCACCATGCACCACCCTCAAAACCATATAAAACTTTCATAAAAAATATTCCTAAACTCATTACAAGCATCATGGCATGATCAAGTTTGGGTTTTGAGCTCTTTTGGCCATCTTAGAATTTTCTTGAGATGATTTCTTGAGGTAAAACTCACCTTTTATTAAATATTTAGATTTCTTAACATCACAAACTAGTTAAAGTTAGTTTAGAGCTTAAAATTTAAGTTTTTGTAAACTTGAGAATTCTAAAATGAGTAGTGGTGAGTAGAACTTGTAGTAGAAATGTAGTGGAGCGTTTAGAGTGTGATTACTAGCCTAGTAGTGATAGAATCCCTGATCTAGAGGAGTTTAGAAGTTTCTAAAATGGGTTTAGAATTTTCCGATATCGGTTTTTCTTTGAGACTTTAGGATCAAATGGACTCGGGTACTACTTAGGAACTTTGAAAATTAAATAGAGAATATAGATAGATGTATAGACCAATAGAAATCCATCCTAGAAGCCCGAGCCCCTGCCTCTTTATCTTGGCCGCCGTTTTATTCATTTTGACCGCAATTTGCGGATCAATTTTAGAATTAGACTTTGAAATTTGTTCTGTAACTCACTCATTAGATAAGTAAGACTACCCTATACGCTAAAAAGTCTCATATCACCTTAAGAAAAATCTAGAGTTGTTTTACTTGGTTTTTGGCAATGTTTTGCGATATGTGAAACTTGGTTTTTGGATATTTATGTTTTGACTCGGTCGTTTGACATTCGTACGTCAACGTCAGGAAGTATTTTGTTATTTTAGCACGCATTGACCATAAGTTCTAACCTATGTGATTTCAATTCGATTCAGGTCTTTTATGCGATTTTGGTTATGGATTTGATTGTAGGTACATTCGCGTGAACTTCCGAGACGATGAAGGAGGACAAGACATTCATCGGAATCGGCTAAAGCGAGGCGTAATTAGGTGAGTAGATGTATATCTGCAGGGGAAGTCGGGTGAATGGCGTATAACACCTCCGTAACCGTAGAACTGGGATACTATATATATATATATATATATATATATATATAGTACTTAGCCTATAGGTCTTGTTAGCATACCATATTAGTATATTTCTATACTTAGTAGATGTATCCCTAGTTCTATTTTCCTTGGCCGTTGAGCTATATATATATATATATATATATATATATATATATATATATATATATATATATAATGACACGAGTCGATATGATTGGATATGATGATACGAGACGATGTGATATGATATATGATGACATGAGATGATATATGATGATATGAGATGAGATGATATATGTAATTATAGATACATACTATTGATTTGATGATATCATACGATATATATTCCGTACGTGATATGATGAGGATGGATCGCCGATATTTATATTCGACTCGAAAAGAAATCTTTAATTTCATTAAGTGGATATTATGATATATTTAGAGCCATACCTATTTTCAAAACTAATGAATCGTTACGCACTTTTAAATGATAAGTTCAAGGGACGTTACGACTTTTCAAATGGTATCTTTTTCAAAAAACATTGTAACCTCATATTTTCTAAAACAATGATTCGTATTATTTTAAACTATAACTATATGGCTTATAGTTGTGTATCATTATATTGTTCGCGCTTACGATTTCTTTATTCTGTTTACACTCACGTTACGATTGCTTATTTCTACATACGCTCGCATTTCTTTTATTTACGATATATATACTACGTTTCATACTTTTATCTTTATATGATTTCGTTTGCTATGACACACGCACCATTACCGATGATGCACATGTTGCTCGTACACCTACTCGCATGCTCACACACACATCATCAGTAATTGTCATGCCACGTACATGAATAGAACTCGTTATGTTACCGTATCACCTTATAACTTGTTAGTAATTTGGTTACTGTTTAGTACCCAGTATCACATATTATTTCAGATATTGCACTTTCTTTACCTTGCTACACGACACACTCATATGAACACACTTGCTATGCATTACAGTATTGTTGTGCCTGTACATATTATTTCATTATTGTCATATTCTAATGAGATTTTGTTTTCATGAGATTTCTGGATTTGAGAAACCGTGGATATTATTTAAAAATTTATGATTGTTTTAAAAATGCGGTTTTCTCTTGATATGGTATTTCAACGTCGACCATGAGATTTCTCGGTTCTGAGCTATGATTATTATCCGAATCGAGGCAGGGGGAGAGACCGATTGCGGATACATGGTCGACCCGGATCGGTACCCCGGGGCAAGAAGATCGTATAGAAAGGTGTTGAGCCTGGCAGAGGAACACTACTTTCCGGTGACAGTATTGGACTCGGTGGATATCCGGAGAATACCGACCGGAATGATATAAGACAGATGGATATGAGGACCGATCTGATGAGACGATGCCTGAGATATGAATGCCGATCCGATGAGACGGCGTCTGAGATATGAAGATTTACGTGTCGATACTGGACACGGAATTTATGATGATTTCGAGTGTCGATACTGGACACTCAGGATTTCATGATGATTTCGAATGTCGTTGATGGACCCTCCTTAGATGATATGTATATATACATGATATGGATGACATGGTATCACATATTGACACAGGCACGATATTATATATATATACATATGTATACACGATTACCTTCGATACCACAAGGTATGATATTAGTATTATTATAATATGACCCAGGTAGATCGTTATATATTCGATTTCTACCTGATGACGTCTTCTACTCACAAGTTAGCAACTCATCGCCATTGTGCCGTAGTTTTCTTGCAGGACTGACCGCTCGGTTCAGTAGCGGCTTGCTGGCACATTGCTTCTTTTGGGTGATTTGCTTGGTAGGTGGGTTACACTACAGATCATAACTACCAGTGTATATTTTATTCTTTTTTAATCCAGTTAAAAGCTCAATCAACCAAACTATATATATTGTGGACTTAGAGACCAGTTGTATATTGTTTCAGACTTAGAGTCGTGGCTTGTATATATTTTTATATTGGAGTTGATGATGTTTGGTTTTCTTTACTCTTTTTTGTGATTGATCTTCGCATTGGGCGTCGTATACTTATTTATGTGGTTATGTTTCCGCCGATTGGCGAAGAGCTGGCTCCCGCTTAGAGATGTCAATATTGTTATTGTTTTTGTACTGGTTTTGATCAAAATTTACAAAAGAGGTGCTGCCCAAAATTCAAATGGCGAAAATGTTTTCAAACATTAGTATGCTTTCCACTTGTATTTTCAAACGAACCTTACTTGTACTTTGAAAAGGAGAACTTGATTTCATTTATACCCCATTTTCAAAACTTCATCTCCGCTATTTTCCTAAAAATGTTTAGATTACTAGTTTTCGGCTTACTTGGGTTACGGTAGGGTCCTATAGATTTCAAGTAATTCAAGTGCCGGTCATGTGCCATTTCCGGATGATGTCACTATTGCAACTAACGCAAAAACGATATCCGGTGTGGTACTTGATATCTCATGATTGACTCAATTACCTAAACAAGTGATATGTCAATCATGTAAATCTTCTCCTCATCAGTCCAGAAGACATCTCTTTAAAGAGGGTGACTCCATCACCTGCAGGTATACCACTACGTCAGGGGTCATCTATTCTAAAACACTTTAGAATAGTGTCGAAGTACCCGAATTGGGACGCTTCCCAAATCTAGATCTAAAACCATAGATCTAGTCATCAGAATATCTGATATTTTATCCAGATTCATTATGAAGAGATATTTATGACAACCACAGTTTAACTGATCATAGTATAGGAATAACACTTCCTATCAGGAGTATGTCATCCAAAATCCAGGACGGTACTCCCTACTCAACCTTCTTACCATGTCTGTTTGTCATTCTTGATGAAATCAAACACTATGACTATCACATCAAGAATAAATGACCCATCTCCGCTCTCCTTACTTTAGTCTATAAATAAACATAAGTATCTTGCCCACCACGCTTCCGCCACTCCCACTGACTACAACCACCCTTTGGCAAAGTCATATACGCGTGCACTTCTAAATTCAGTTTAGAATGACGTTATACTCATCCACATGCCAGATCTCATAGTCAAGGACATCGACAGTAGCAAGAAAAGGCCATCATCGAGATGATGCATACCTTCCTGTCACCGTCTATGAGGAAACCAAAGTACCTCTCGGGTGGCTGAGATAACTCACTAAATCTGCGAAGTGGATAATAGATTGTCGAATCCAATTAAATCCTCAAGTTCTACTAAATATTCAGTAGTCGTTTGTGGTTCTGGAATCAAATCCAGTTTTACCATACTCCCACTAATATTTTCTGAGAAGAATTCATTTTATTAAAAAGAAGGCAAGTCAAGAACAATATAACTATTTATCCTCCAAATGGTAATATGTTAACCCTCGTCAAAACTCGGGATAACCCACAAACTGCTATTACTAAAACGTGTCTTGAGTTTATCTGGATTCTGATTTTAAGCATAAGCCGAACAACTCCATATACCTTAATATCGTTAAAATATGAATCCATTTTATATCCAATATGGAAATAAAGGCATTAGTTTAATTGGAACAAGATTCAGAAATTATGCAGTTGTTTCCAGTGCATATTGACTAAATGAAAGAAGGCCATGCAGTATTACTTATCAAGGAGCGCACCCACGGATAAGTAACCTGAGAAAGAAGCAGGTTCTCAAATATATTAATTACGACGGAATATCTAGCATAAATATCTAAATCTTCGATCATCTCGAAAAATCCTGATACTTCCAATGTATGATTCTCTAATTTATTCTTATACCTATAACTTCTCAAAATTGGGACCTTGTATTTCAACGAAATGCGTCTAAAACCAGAGAAGTCATAAGTAAACGGAATGTAATACGAGTACCAACCCCTTGACATAATGGACATCGGACAACATACAATACTTTGTATAAATCTTTTGAGTTTAATAACTCAAACCCTGTGTGTCGTGGATTGAAACTGTATTATGCTCAAGAAGAATTACACCGTTATTGAATGCACCTTACCTAACATCAACTGATAAAGGTGAATGTTATAAATATAATTTCAAAAAGTTATATCTTACTTTATAAAATAAATGTACAGATGTATCAGTTTGAATTGGTGCATAACGGATATTCAAAACCAAATATTTGCCGTTAAGCAAAACCCAGGTGTTTTCCTCAAAATTTACCAATTACAAAAAATTCTGATATTGAGAATATAATCACCCAATTTCCAATATTCTACTTTCACTCAGCATCTGTAACCCCATACAATATGAGAATCAAGTCCGGTAAATACATACCTTAGAGTCAGAATCTAATTGAGAAAGCAGTTTTCAATTAACACCGCACAGTAAAACTGAAACATGAAAATGTTTCGAAAATTTGGCCAGGTATTCCTTGCAATGCCTCTTCCAATACCAGACTCATGATATTAGTTGCAATTTCCATTGCCCTCACTCTAATATCTTTATATGTATTTACTTCTTACCTTCTGCACACCATACTTAGGCTAATTGATTTTCTTCTTTCCCTACCTTTCGACACCAGTCTAAGGTTTGAAAGAAGACTATCCAATAAACGTAATAGGTATACTTTCCTAATACTAGGAGTCCTCGTAACCTGAGAGAAGAAAAAGAAAAAAGACAACCGAATTATCCTATTCAATTTTCTCAGAACCGGAATCCATTCTCGAACCGAAATAAATTTCTACGAGTTCGTATGTAACTATACGAGATGGTTTTATCCATTATATGTGGATCTTCGTAGTGATACGGAATGTTCTAGAGAAAGTAAAAGGTAAAGCAGGAGTGGTATAAATATATGAGATTTTGTCGTGAATCGTAACAAAACAAAACCAGGTTTGCAAAAAGGTTCGGTCAACTTGGTTTACGAGTTTTAGTTTAAGGTCAGTCATGGATCGCTACCAAAGAGAGAAATACTCAGCGTGCACTCTTACAAAATTAAATTGGTTAATCACTTTATCTAATCAGAATGGCTCCCACTATTTACTCGAATTCTTCTTCAAATCCTAAAAGGAGAACTAGTCGGGATCATTTACACCTTACAAGTTTGTCAACCGTTCAGCCAGGCCGGTATTGGTACTCCAAAGGAGGCTCCCCGTGCTTTCGCACGGAGCTAATTAAATTACCTCGTTTCCGCAGGGGCACAACCCTGTTAACACCTTTTAGACACCTAATGGGTTAACTAGTTGTGAAGTGAAAATCTCTCGAGAGTAATCCTACTGATTAGTAGGAATCAGGACCCAACTATCATCACGTGATAATCTTGATGGAAACCACTCAAAAAACCACACTCCAGAAGGTATGCACTCGCCTTGCAAGTTTCCCTTATATTTAAAACTCCCGATATGGTTTTTACCCATAGGACCCTAGTGATCTTGACTAAGCCAACAAATCAAAGGGTCCTAGTCAAGCTCAACCCGCCATTATATTGATTACATTAAACCCACCATACGAGCCCTTGACTGAACCAACAAGACCGTACGACTGTCCTAACCAATCGCATCACATGCCACAAATAAACACCGCTTAGCTACCATACACTACGTCTTGACTGAGCCAACAAACGCAGCACGAATACTAAGCACTACTCATCTGAAATGACGGAGGGTTACGGCTGGTTTTTGGCGAAAAACCTTTAACGTAATGAACTTGATATCATTGAAAGAATCTGGTGGTTTCGAAACGAATGGTTCCGAAACGAGTGGTTCGAGCTCAATTTTGAAACTATTTGGTTTTGTGAAAACCGAGTAGTTTTGAAAAGAACCAAGTGGTTTTGAAATTTGATTCCAACATCTATTAGGTTTCTTGCATTAATCCTATAATGTGATTCCATCAATTTATGTTTTTAAGCATCACAGAAACAACCAAATAAAATGTATGTATATGCTACTCGCATTTGCCATGGGATCCGGAGACTTCACAGTAAAGTTACTTAACTTATAGCAGTGTATGGGAAAGGCTGACGCAGGTGCAAAACATATTCAATATTTATATATATTATCACGGCAGGTAATAAACATCATAGGCATGCGATAATCAAAATGGAATACCGGATAAACTAGGAACCTCGTGTTTCGTTTGAGCCGCAAACGAAAACCAACGTTCTCCGGTCGTGTGGATAGCTCGAACATCATCTAAAATAAAAACCCCTACAAGCACGACAAGCTACCCGTCAATTCTAGAAGTGAGGCAACCATCACTCAATGACATGAGTGAACCACCCGGCACATCATGGAATCCAGTAACTTGAGCACACCACCGTGGGTCTATCCTAAACCCGTACAAGTGCGGCGAATAGCCTGCCAATTCTAAAGCGAAGCAGCTAGAACTTATCACCATGAGACAACCACCTAACACACTCTAGAACCCCGGCTACTCAAGCACTTCACCGTGGGTTATCCTAATATAAGGATGAATGAATATACAATGGTAACATCGACCTTAACCCGGTCGTGTTTCAATAAAACAATATACATTAAATGGTAACGACGGCCACAACCCAGCCGCTCGTCCCGAATAAACAAATATACAACCATTCTACGATGAGGAGCAATCCACGACTATCCGGCTAAACCATCACAAGATATACATCATCAAGCACAACACAAACAAGTATGTGCAACCCTGTCTAATCGACCTATAGCAATTAGACGACGTTTAAAACACATATACAAACACAAAGATATAAACGATGCAAAAGTTTCGATTTTAAAACTTTCCGTGTTGCCTGAATACAAAAATAACACAAAATGAAATCTAGACCAAAACAAACATAACCAAAATCCAAGTTTACATGAGAGTAAGCCCTTGGAAAAAATCAAAGACCAGAGGCAAAATTTTGGCCAACAATGTCTAGGAAAATGCATTTTAGGCGGTTTTGTTAGAGTGTTAGGTCCCTGTTTTTCTTTCCAAGTTACACTTGTTTAAAAAAATTAAGAGATCAAAAAAATCTCGGACAGAAACTTGGTTTTCGTGGTTTTGAAAAACGAAAATTTTTAGTTTTGAAACGTGAACACCGTCTAATACTAGTTTAAGTGTTTGGATGGCTTTGATATCACGTTAGTAGACATTCGTGCTCATGCCATAAATTTGCGGCCAAGACAGAATGCAAAACGAATTAAAACCAGGAGCACAAACTACTACGACCTAAAATCGATTCCAAATACTAAACTAGCAACAAAGAAAGTGTTCAACTACTCGGTTAGCATTAGCTACCTTTGTAGTTGTGTCCTTCGTCTTTCTTTCACTTCTTTAGCTCTTAGGTCCACCGGGAACGAGCTTATGTGTCGGTCTTCCAGGTCGAAAATAATCTACCCGAAAGAACCCCAATCTAAGCTCTAACATCACTCTAGATAACAAAGTGAAGCAACTTGTGAACAAGACTTGCTAGGAATTGATCACAAGAATGTAGTGGTTAATCTCTAGATTTTTGTCTCTTTTCTTTTTCCTTTCTCAACTTTCTAAAACTCAAAAGGGGGAAGAAGAAGCAAAGGGTGAAAATGAAGAACAATCAAGCATGGCATTTTCCTATTTCTTTTTCTCTTCTTAATCTTTTGAAATTTGGGTGGAATTGTGACTCACATGTGTGAGTCACAAGTCCACACAATTCCAAAGGTTACATGAAGAGAAAAGATGAGAAGAAAAGCCACCTCATTTGCACACATATACATATGTATGTGTGTATACACACTAATACAAGTATATACTACAAATGCATACACCCGTATTCATATCAAAATATATACACCCGTATTCGTATAAAATATCAATATTCGTATTTGTATTAATACCCGTATTTGTATTAAGATACAAATACCCGTATTTATATCAAGACACAAATACCCGTATTCGTATAAAGACCGTATTCATGTTAAAATACAAATACCAAAAGAGAGATATTAAAAGAGAGATATAATATTAGCTCACATTTCATCGAAAATGTAATAATCTGACTGTCTTTCAAACCGGCTAGTATTTATAAAATGTCCGATTAAAAGTACGTATGCAAAAACACGTGTTTAATCGAACCTAAGTACGTATCAAAATACGTACACTATATCGTTTCGCCTGAGCTGGGAAACCCTGTGTGGGACTCTAAAAACCCGACAATACGCTGGCAGTGGGTTTAACTATAAGCACGTCAGCGGCACTAATTGTACGTAACGGCTACTCAAGTATTGAACGAAAGGAAGGTCGATAAGCAAACTCGCATGTATCCCTACTGAACCTGAAAGTGACAATCTCTGCACAATCCGATCTCTTCGTTTGAGAGTGTCGCATATCGGGTCCAGAGGGTGGAAAACGTCAGACCCCTAATAACACGATAAGTGGTGTCGGTGTGAAGCCCGTCACCCATAGAGAAACTACTGATCCAAATCAGTAAATCTCGTCCACCTTGGCCAAGGATTTCCGGTGATGGCCACCCATACATTGCGCGACATCTACCCCCAATATCGAGAGAGACGAATCCCTGATAATCCACACTCCCTCCATGTGGTTCAGGACTGTACCCAACTAAAACATATTTGCACGACTCGTTTGAACCATGATAGGGTAGTAATCAAAGCACAGTAGGAACTCACACAAAACAAATGACGATCTCTGGTCGACAGACTAAGCTGTACTCATATCACCAGAGAAATGCTACCTGACAATAGGTATAATACCATCTAATATGTTCCTGGCGAGTCTGTCCAATGTAACTCATAACCCAATGAGCACCTGTATACAATCTTTGAAGACTAACTAACACCAATGGCTGTGAAACCGACCATCGTCTCTCGTCGGGGTCAAGAAACGTATACAGTAGTCTAATCTGGAATATCAATGCCCAGTCTCGATATTCCCACACAAGTAGGGACATTTAAGGATTTGCTTACAGACTACCCAGCCTCACTTGTATGATTGCCAACCCTGATAGTTAAGCAAGAATCGTATGGGCTCTATCAATATGTAATAGTGATCTATAATATCACATAATGCATGTACATAATGATAATGTCAAACCGGTTAGCATACTATTATCTCGATTAAGATTGTTCTACCCGTATAAGTTCTCCCTCAATCATTATAATCGTCTGTCTGCGATTATAATAATTGCCTTGAGGGCACTATAGCTAACACTTTTATATAAAAGAACCTATATTGAGCTTTTATGTATAAAACCAATATAAGCCCTATCAATATAGAACCTCAATATATTATAGGGGATATCTTGCTCTCAAAATTTATCAACTTACAAGCCCAATGCCTACATTTTAATCAAGAACACTGCAAACTATATCAAATTACATGCCCAATGCCTACTTTTTAATCAAGAACACTTGACTGTACAGAGGCACACATGTCTTGTGGTTTATTCTTTCAAGGATCATTCAATTTCCAAACCCTCTGCGCATGTCCTTACTGAAGAAATGATTAGGCTAAGTAATGCAGTAAGCAAAAAGAAGTATTTGAACTTTTGGGGAGAACAGACGACATGGGACTCTACAGCAAAGGGCAGATGTCAAGCTCAGAATTTGACCAGTCAGCGTTGCTTTCATCGACAACTCTAGTTTTTAGCCTGTCTGTTATTCATAGTATTTCAAAGTCTATAGGGCATTGAGAAGTCAGCAGATATAAATGAAGATCCTTAGTTTATAATACACCCATGCACTTTTAGTTTTTATAATTGACTTGCACAATCTGTGTCATTTCCTTCAAGATTTATTGCTTAAAACCAGGTTTCTCCAATCATGATATCTATGGATCACAACCATTTTACTGCTTTTGAGTATCCAATAATTTTTCTGGTTGATGCATTCTCTCAAAATCTGTTCAAATCATGTCTTGCATCCAAAGCACGAGCATCACGAGGAGTTACAATTGTGCAAAATCTGCGCCTAGACCTTGCTAAGAACAATGGTACAAACTACAAAGCTATCACCATGGGTAGTTGGATATTAATCGATGATTTAGCATTATTTGTTCCAGTTTCATCTCATTTCCTATTAGCATTCTATTTGGTTTTTCCATATTGTACGCACAAAATATAGATGTTCTATGGCTCTCATATTACAACATCCCTAATTACAACACATCCCTAATTACAACACATGCCAAGAGAATTGCCACGATTATAATAACCGTGAGGATGACGGTGATTATAATGACCACCACGATGACACTGATTATTATGTTCATGAGGATGGCATTAATTATTATGAATATAGGCATAGAGATAGCGGTCATTATGACCACGACAGCAATAAGTATGAGGATAATCACAACTATTGTGAGCATGACAAATGTGAATAACATGACGAAGGTGAATAAGTTATTAAACGCCAAGACCACAATTGGTATCACAAGATTCATAACACTCCGTAATCAGAGGAGTAAAGGCGTGAAACAATAAAGTAATGATCATATGTCATATTCACCGAGTCTTGGAACAAGTACTGGCCTGGTTAAACGCCATAAGGCTAAGTTAGGAGCTACAGAGACCTAACTTGAGCAGCCTCATATAGAGACCTTGAAGTAATTTTCGCACTTTCTAGAGTCCCATAATATTAGCAAATAACAACGGTATTAATCCAGATTGCATGAAGTGAAAGGTTCCTTAGCACCCTCACTACGTTTTCTAGGGCATCAAGCATGCAATTTTAAAAAACCTAGAGTGCTAAGCAACCCATAACCAAGGATCTAACTAGAGAATTAGGGTTTAACTAACATGTAAACTACTTTACACTAAGTGAATTTGGAATACAATCTTTGTAGATCGGTCCTTCACTCTAAAGCTCCGTATAGTAGTCCCATTTGCTCCAAGTAGTGGTGTCCCGGACTCTCCATTGACTCCACTAGGTGAAAGGAACTAGCTTGCTCAAGAATTTTCGAGGCCGAAAATGATCTACGTCGAAAAATCTCTAACTCAAACTATCTCTTCACTAATTGATGAACCAGTGAAGAAACAACCTATACTAAATGGTTAGTTTGATATAAATTGTTGAAGTAGGGATTTTACTCATTTTAGAATTTTTTTCTCTTTCTTTTTCTTTTCTCTCAAACCTAGAGGGCAATGGAGGAGATGAAGAAAATGAACTCAAGAATTATCTTGTGTGAACCATGGGTGAGAAAATATCATATATAACTCATGTAGAGACTAAACCATGGCTAAATATAATGGTTAGGTTAATAAATACCTAGAGTAAAACAAAATTAGTGAACTAAGTCAATGGTTTCCACAAGCTTCTCCAAACTTCAAGTCATGACTAATTTCCACCTAATTTTGATTTATCCCTTAATATTTAAACACCTAAATTATCTTAAGTTAGGTATGAGTCTTATACATCTATATCCAATGTATCATCTAGCATGACACAATATAAATACATTAACATATATCACATATATATTAAATATATAATGAGAAAAGTAATTCATAAGTGAGCTAATATTAGTTAATGCATATTAATATATCAAATATATAATTACACATTAAATTGTTAAATCAACACTTGATTTAATAACCCGGCTGTATCGCATACAACCGACTAATATCATTTATATGCATATTACATATACATATAACATATCATTGAATCAACACTTGATTCAACAATCCGATTATATCACATATAACCTATATCGCGAGATTGGAATACGGTATCATATACTCATATTAATCTCGGTCCCGCACATATCACATATGTGTCATACTTCATTTCGCATGAGCTAGGAAACCTCTGTGTAGGACTCTAATGACTCGTCAATACGCCGACAGTAAGTGATGATCATATCAGTCACCCACAAGCCATCAGCGGTACTAGCTGGACGTAATGGCTACCCGGATATTGAGCGATCAGAAGATCAACAAGCAAGCTTGTCCATACTCCTGTGAATCCAATAAGTAACACTACCGTACAGTCCGATATCTTCGTCCGATATATTGCATATCTAGTCTAGGGGTGGTAAACGTCAGACCGCAGTAACTTGATAAGTCATGCCGATATGAGGCTCATAATGGATCGAAAAACTACTGATAACACTTATCAGTAAATCTCTGTATCAGCCCTGGCCAGGGCTTCCTGTTATAACTAATCGAGCACAGCACAACATCAACCCCCAATACCTGGGAGAGACAAATCCCCTCCTATCGCTCATTGCCTCCACGTGACTCGGGACTGTACCCAAAAACCACCGTTCTGCACGCTCTCTTGAACGTGGTAAGGTGGAAATCAAAGCACAGTGGGAATCACACAAGACTCTATGACGATCTCGGGTCTACAAACTAATCTATACCAATATCACCAGAGAACTACTATCTGACGTTAGGTATAATACCATCTAGGAGTTCTCGGCGGGTCATGTTCAGTGTACCCAGTCTCCACTGAGCATCCGTATACCATCTTTGATATCAAACACCAATAGATGTGGGATCATCCATCGCCCATCAAATGGGTCAAGAAGCGTATACGATAGTCTACTCTGGAATATCGATGCCCTGTCTCGATACACCCTCGACTAGAAACACTTAAAGGATGAACTTATGGACTACCCTGACCCCACTAGTATGATCTCCATCATAGTTCTGGTAGTCAAGTACACATGCTAAGGGCTTTATCAACATGTGAGAGCAAGACAGTATCACAATACAAGTCTACATGTTAAGATAAAAAGCAACCAGATAGTATACTATCATGTCGAGCAAGAAAGTCCTCTCTATATATGTCCAAGCATCCATTATAATATACAATCATGTAAAACAATGGTATTTAGGGCATACATACAACTAACAATCTCCCACTTGCACTAAGGCCGGTTGTTGTAGTATCTCATACCCAATATCCCGAAATGTCTCTCAAATTGTATATGGGGAATAGCCTTCATGAGTGGATCCGCCGTGTTATTCTTCGTGTCAACTACCTGACCTCGATCTCCCGACGATCAACTATCTCCCGGATCAGGTGATACCGCCTCGGAATATGTCTGGATCGCTTATGGGACCTGGGTTACTTGGCCAAAGCCACTGCTCCATTGCTATCATAATACAAAGGTATTGGATGCTCGATGGATGGAACTACTCCAAGTTCAGTTATGAACTTTTTCATCCAAACAGCCTCTTTGGCAGCATCGCTGGCAGCGATGTATTCAGCCTCCATCGTCGAGTCTGCCACGGTTTCTTACTTAGAACTCTTCCAACAAACCGCCTCTCTATTGAGGGTGAAGACAAAACCTGAGACCGACTTAAAGTCGTCTTTATCACTCTGAAGCTCGAATCGGTAAAGGACTCCATCTGGAGTTCACCGTTACCATACACCAAGAATATTTCTTTAGTCCTTCTCAAGTACTTAAGAATGTTCTTCACAGCTGTCCAGTGATTCTCTCCGAGATCCGCTTGATACCTACTCACTACACCTAATGAGTATGCTACATCGGATCTGATACACAACATCGCGTACATGATAGAGCCTACTGCCGAAGCATAGGGCATCCCTTGCATGCGAGCCCTCTCCAAATCAGCCTTGGGAGACATCTCTTCAGAGAGAGTGATTCCTGAGATCGTTGGTAAATTCGCACGCTTGGAATCTTCCATACTAAATTTCTTTAGTATGGTGTCAATGTACCTGAATTGGGACAATCCCAACATCCGTTTAGATCTATCTTTATAAATCTTAATCCCCAAGATGTAGGAGGCATCACCTAGATCTTTCATTGAGAATCTTTGTGATAAGAAGAGCTTGACCGAGTGCAGCATAGGAATATCATTTCCTATCAAAAGTATGTCATCCACGTACAATACGGGGAAGACGACCTTACTCTCTGCCGTCTTCTTGTATACACAAGATTCATCTACATTTTTTACGAAGTCAAACTCTTTGACTGGCACATCAAAACAGATGTTCCAACTCTGCGATGCCTGGTTTAACCCATAGATTAATTTAAGCAGCTTGCATACCTTTTCGCTGCTCTCACTATCTACGAAGCCCTCTGGCTGAATCATATACACGCTCTCTTCTAAATCACCATTTAGAAAAGCGGTCTTAACGTCCATTTGCCAGATTTCATAGTCATGGTATGCAGCGATGGTAAGTAGAATCCGGATGGACTTAAGCATACCACTGAAGAAAAGGTTTCATCATAATCCACACCTGGTCATTGACGGAAACCTTTTGCTACAAGTCTAGATTTGAAAGTCTCAACTTTTTCATCTACACCAAGTTTTTTCTTGAAGATCCATTTGCTCCCGATGGTTTTACCCCTTCAGGAGTATCTTCCAAAGTCCATACTTTGTTGGTGTACATGAATTCCATCTCAGATCGCATTGCATCCAGCCATTTCACAGAGTCTCCACTCATGATGGCCTACTCGAAGCTAGTTGGATCATCATCTTCCATGATGCAATTCTCGCTCCCACCGTCAATGAGAAAACCGTAGTATCTTTCAGGTGGATGAGGAACCCTACTACATCGGCGGAGAGGCTGAGGTTCGTCGGGACTATCGAATTCTCTGGTTCCACTAAATCTTCAGTTGTAGTTTGTATAGCTGGAACTTCTTCCGGTTCTACCTCTTTGCCACTAATTTCTTTTTCAAGAAATTTCTTTTCTAAAAAGATGGTATATTGAGAAACAAACACCTTTTGTTCCTCAGCGTGATAAAAAATATATCCTTGTGAATTCTTTGGATATCCCACAAACTTGCAAAGAACTGATCGTGCCTCGAGTTTGTTCGGATTTCGTCTTTTGACATAGGCCGGACAACCTCATATCTTAACTCATTTAAGATGTGGTTTTTTCCATTCCATATCTCATAGGCACTGATTTAGATGGAACTTGATTCATAGGTATGCCACTGTCTCGAGCGCATAACCCCAAAAGAAAATAGGTAACACAGCGGTACTTATCATAGAGCGCACCATATCTAATAGGGTGCGATTCCTCCGCTCCGATACACCGTTGTGCTATGGTGTATACGGAGGAGTAAGCTGAGAGAGAATCTCATTCTCTTTTAGATAATCCAGGAACTCCGTGCTCAAGTATTCTCCTTCTCGATCAGATCGAAAGATTTTAATACTTTTACCCGTCTGGTTCTTACCTTCATGCTTATATTCTTTGAATTTCTCAAAAACTTCAGACTTGCATTTCAACAGGAACACATGTCCGTACCTTGAGAGATCGTCAGTGAATGTAATGAAATACGAGAAAACATTCCTGGCATGTGTAGAGATGGGACCGCATACATCACTATGTATCAGTCCCAAAAGTTCCGTAGCTCTTTCTCCGTATCCAGTAAACAGAGTTTTGGTCATCTTGCCTTTGAGACATGACTGGCAAGTTTCATAAGATGTAAATTCAAACGGGTTTAAATATCCATTCTTATGTAACATAGCTAGTCGTGTCGCATTAATATGACCTAGTCTACAATACCACAAAAAGGACTCGTTCATTTCTAAACTTTTCCTCTTATGTGTGTTCTGTATGTTAAGAACTGTGGTTTGATTTAGAACGTATATGCCATTACTTAACGTGCCTGATCCAATCAACTTTTGATTTAAAAAAATGTTCATAACATTATCCTGCTATACAAAATTATATCCTTCTTTACTTAATAAAGAAACCGATATAATATTGCATATCAGGGTCGATATGTAATAACATTCGTTCAGAATCAATGTATTACCATTTGGTAATACAATGTGATATTCACCAACTGCTTTGGCTGTAACATTTGCACCATTCTTTACTCTTACAGAATGATCACTCATTTCCAGTTCTCTACCTTTCTTTAGCCCATGTAACATATTACATATGTGGGATCCCAATCCGGTATCTAATACCCAGGACGTAAAGTGTACTGAGAAACAGTTCTCGGTAACTAACACATCCGAAAAAGAAGCATCAGCATGCTCATTACTCGTTTGGGTGGCGTGGGAATCCGGATATTCCCCTATTTCCTGCTCGGTCTTATAACAATTATAAAATAGAGCGGAACCAACGTTTCCCAGCTCAGTATAACAAGCGGGTTCGGTCAATACATCCATATTATTATCTTCATTAAGGCCTGACATGGTCGCTACCTGGAGAGGGAGAAGAAAAACACTTAGCGTATGCTCTTACAAGATTAGATTGGTTATTATCTTATCTAATCAGGATGGCTCTCGCCGTTTTTATCAAATCTTCCTTCAAATCCTAAAAGATAAGACTAGCCGGGATTAATTACACCTTACAAGTTCGCCAATTGTTCAACTAGGTCAGTGTCGGTACTTTGAGGGAGCTTCCCCGTGCTTTCGCACGGACCTAATTAAAATAAATCTCGTTTTCCCATGGGCGTAACCCCATTAACATCTTTCTAGACACCTACTTGATTGGCTAATTGTAATGTGCAAAACTCTCTCAGGAGTAACTCTTACTCGCGGTGGATATCGGGATCCAACTATCTCATAGAAAGTATGCAATCTCATTGCAAATTTCAACACTTGAAATTCCCGATAATATTTTATCCCTAGCAGCTTATGACCTTAACATAGTCAACAAATTATAAGTGCTAGTCAAGTTCAACCCGTCATTTCATGATTGAATTAAACCCACCCGTACGACCCTTAATATAGTCAACAAAGTCGTATGACTACCCTAATCCAATCGCATCACATGCTTTAGCAGGTAAGCACTAATCAGCCACCGCACACTACGTCTTAACATAGTCAACAAACGTAGCACGAATACTAAATAGTACTTATCTGAAATAACGGAGGGCTACGACAGGTTTTTAAGAAAACCTTTTGCGTAATGAACTTGATATCGTTGTATAATCGAGTGATTTTGAAAAGAGTGGTTTAAGCTCCGCTTTTAAAATCATGTGTTTTTAAAATAAACCGAGTGGGTTGTAGCATTTGTTAGCTTTTACTAAAGAGGTCATTCCCGGTGAAGGGATCCCGGCTCTTTTCTCATCAAATGAGGTGCTGGATATTTATCAAGAAACATCGCTATGCAAAGCAAAAACTAAAGCTACCCTTTTTGAAAATTTGGTTCACAACATCTTTAGGTTTCTTTCTTTTTCATTAATCTCATTAATGAAATCACATCATTTATACTTCATAAGCATCACAGATAAAGAAACGAAAAATACTTATATAAGGTACGTTTATGCCATCCGCATTCGCCACGGGGTCCCGTCATGTACCGTTAGGATAGATAACTAACGGCAGAGCGGGGACAGGACTAGCGCGGATGCAAAACATAAGCAACGTTTATTATATATCATATATATAATATAAAATATTCGTCTCATCATATAAAGTGATCACATCACAGAACATTGCAGCAAAAGTCAACATATGAAATATTGGATATATTAGGAGTTCCGCATTTTAAATTAAGCCAGTAAAAAACACAGATTCCACGGTCGTGATGAATAACCAAACCCACATCCCTAGACCCCTACGAGAGCGGCAAGCAACCCCACCAATTCTAAAGTTAGAGACCCGGACTCGACTCCTCGAGATGGTCTCCTACTGAACTCTAGAACCCGGTTACTTGTGCTTCCCGCCTTGGGTCTATCCTAATGCGGAAAAGTAAATAATACACAACAATCGTGACATTATCCTCAACCCGGAAATGCCCCAATAAAAGAATATTACATACAAGTTTTTACATGAATGAAAATGAAAAAATCTCATCTCACGCAAAAAAACCCGGCTATTCAAACACGACGATCCAATATAACATATCCCAGCATCACATAACATCACATGTCATCAACGTAAGTAAATATGTGTATCCCAATTGTCGTTGACATATAGCAACGAAACCGGCGGTACACCATATATTACACTTACGGTCTCAGAAAAGAAAATGAAAACTACAACAATTGGAATCCGCAACCACCTTAGACATCATAAATCCGTACATACTTCGGATTTCATGCCTAACCATATAAATTCCTTCGACATCATAAATCCGAGATATCTCATATTCCGAATTTCATGCCTAACCTTATAAACCCCGCATTTTAGTCTCAATATTGAAAACATTTTTCAATAACCAGTCGGGTAATTCAACAACATTCCCGACAACCTGATCGAATGCTCGTCGGAAACTTTAGTAGACGGTCGCACCCCCCGATACCGTCGACGAAGTGCACTTAGGCGGAACACCGCGGCCGCGAGCACCCGGGAGGATGCTTTTGGCAACGGAGTTCTCCTACAGTCACTTGGTCGGGGCTATGGGGCGTGGCTATCTAGTAATGTTACCCGGTGAATATCCGCGTACACTACGTGATTGCGACAGAGTTTTGATCCATATCAAAACCCCGTGGCAACCGATCAAATGAGACTAAATTACTAGATTTACAAAATTTAAACTAGTTTTCACAAAACTAATTATTGTGGATTCCAAATATTTTATCACATATCATTATTAAACCCGAAACGATGTTAAAATTATAAATACGAAACACTCTGAATTGTCACTACAGAAAGATAACATCACATGTAATTTTTAGCAAAAACAAACAATACCTGAAACACCAAACCCCAGAGACTGGAACACCAGAGAAAAACGACTCCCAAACACCACAACAGAACCGGTGATGCCAAGTTTTTTAGTACATTTCGCCGGTTGAAAACCAATGGTTTGGGCTCATTTTTATCTGGTGTTCATATTACATCTCACGTAACATTCTGCAATTGTTTAAAAATATTTCAGAGAACTTTTAAAAATCAACAGAAACTACAGATTTTGTTTCGAGGTTTCGGAGTTGTTTCGATTTCGTAATTCAACCACGTCGTCTAATTCTCTAACTGGGCTCTAATACCACTGAAAGGCATTTTAGCACACTCACTACGTTTTCTAGGGCATCAAGCATGCAATTTTAAAAAACCTAGAGTGCTAAGCAACCCATAACCAAGGATCTAACTAGAGGATTAGGGTTTAACTAACATGTAAACTACTTTACACTAAGTGAATTTGGAATACAACCTTTGTAGACCGGTCCTTCACTTCTAAAGATCCATGTAGTGTCCCTTTTGCTCCAAGTAGTGGTGTCCCGGACTCTCCATTGGCTCCACTAGGTAAAAGGAACGAGCTTGCTCAAGGATCTTCAAGGCCGAAGATGATCTACGTCGAAAAATCTCTAACTCAAGCTATCTCTTCATTAATTGATGAACTAGTGAAGAAACAATTTATACTAAATGGCTAGTTTGGTATAGATTGGTGAAGTAGGGATTTTGCTCACTTTAGAATTATTATTTCTCTCTTTCTTTTTCTTTTCTCTCAAAACTAGAGAGCAATGGAAGAGACGAAGAAAATGAACTCAAGAATTATCTTGTGTGAACCATGGATGAGAAAATATCATATATAACTCATATAGAGACTAAACTATGGCTAAAGATAATGGTTAGGTTAATAAATATCTAGAATAAAACAAAATTAATGGACTAAGTCAATGGTTTCCACAAGCTTCTCCAAGTTTCAAGCCATGACTAATTTTCACCTAATTTTGATTTATCCCTTAATATTTAAACACCTAAATTATCTTAAGTTAAGTATGAGTCTCATACACCTATGTCCAATGTATCATCTAGCATGATACAATATAAATACATTAACATATATCACATATATATTAAATATATAATGAGAAAAGTAATTCTTAAGTGAGCTAATATTAGTTAATGTATATTAATATATCAAATATATAATTACACATTAAATTGTTAAATCAACACTTGATTTAATAACCCGGCTGTATCGCATACAACCGACTAATATCATTTATATGCATATCACATATACATATAACATATCATTGAATCAACACTTGAATCAACAATCTAATTATATCACATATAACCTATATCGCGAGATTGGAATACGGTATCACATACTAGTATTAATCTCGGTCCCGCACATATCACATATATGCCCTACTTCGTTTCGCATTAGCTAGGAAACCTCTATGTAGGACTCTAATGACTCGTCAATACGCCGGCAGTAAGTGATGATCATATCAGTCACCCACAAGCCGTCAGCGGTACTAGCTTGATGTAACGGCTACCCCAGTATTGAGTGATCAGAAGATTAACAAGCAAGCTTGTCCATACTCCTGTGAATCCAATAAGTAACACTACCGTACAGTCCGGTCTTTTCGTTTGATGTCGCATATCTAGTCTAAGGGTAGTAAACGTCAGACCCCAGTAACTTGATAAGTCATGCCGATATGAGACTCATAACGGGTCGAGAAACTACTGATAACACTTACCAGTAAATCTCTGTATCAGCCCTGACCAGGGACTTCCTGTTATAGCCAATCGAGCACAGCGCAATATCAACCCCCAATACCTGGGAGAGACGAATCCCCTCATATCGCTCATTGCCTCCATGTGACTCGGGACTATACCCAAAAACCACTGTTTTGCATGCTCTCTTGAACGTAGTAAGGTGGAAATCAAAGCACGGTGGGAAGCACGCAAGACTCTATGACAATCTCGGGTCTACAGACTAACCTGTACCAGTGTCCCCAGAAAACTGCTATCTGACGTTAGGTATAATACCATCTAGGAGTTCTCGGCGAGTCTTGTTCAGTGTACCCAGTCTCCACTGAGCACTCGTATACCATCTTTGATGTCAAACACCAATTGATGTGGGATCATCTATCGCCCATCAAATGGGTCAAGAAGCGTATACGCTAGTTTACTTTGGAATTGTTAGTGTATATGCCCTAGGAGCCATTATTGTATCATACTAGATTGTATATTAATTAATGGAAGCTTGGGATATTCACAGTTGTATATACAGTCTTGCTAAAAATGGTAGTATGCTACTTGGTTTGTGTCTACTTTAATATATGCGTATGTTTCTTGTAACGTAACACTTATACATATTAGTAGAGCCCATAGGTTCTTTGCTTGATTACCAGCGTTGTGATGGCAGTCACACTAGTGAGGGCTGGGTAGTCTATAAGCAACATCCTATACAGGTCCCTAATCGTAGGATTATCGAGACAGGGCATCGATACTCCAGAGTAGACTAGTGTGTACGCTTCTCATCCCAGTTGGGGAGATGGTCTGTCCCATAGCCATCAGTACGACGTACTGGAGATAGTATACAGGTGCTCGTTAGGTTACGGGTACACCGGACAGGACTCGCAGGGGAACTGATTAGTTGGTATTATACCCGTCGTCAGTTAACAGTTCCCAGATGACATGAGTACAGCATAGTCCGCAGACTTGACACTGCTACTTCACCTCGAGTGTGTCCCACTGTTCTTAGATTGCTACCCTACCATGGCTCAAAGGAGTCGTGCAAACAGGTAGCAGTTTGGTGCAGTCCCGAGCACTTGGAGGCAGTAGTGGTTAGACAGAATTCGTCTCTCCCGGTATTGGGAGATGATATCGCGCTATATTAGAGAGCCATTACGCAAAGTCCCTGACCAGGGCAAGCGAGATATACTGGTAGGTTCCAGTAGCTTCTCAGGGTGTAATGGGCTTCGCTCCGACACGACTTATACAGCTATTAGGGGACTGACGCTTGCCGCCCCCTAGGCTAGATATGCGATAGTCTTAGACGAACAGACCGGACTGTACGGAGATTGTCACATCAGGCTCAGTAGGGGTTCGGATGGTTTTCCTCATCGGCCTTCTTATCGACATCTACTTGGGGACCGTTACGTACAGCTAGTGCCGCTTGCGGTCTGTGGTTAAACCCACTGCCAGCGTAGTGTCGAGTCTTTAGAGTCCCACACAGAGAGTTTCCCTGCTCCAGGCGAAACGATATAGAGGTCGTATAGTTTTACGACAAGGGTTCGGACACATACGTGTGTTTACGCACGTACGACTTTTCGGACAGTTTTTACTAGCCGGCTTTGGTTTAAGCCAGATTCTAGTATCGGGTTATTGGATTTATACAGTCTAAAGTTTTTCCGTGTTTTCACGGATTGGAGGGGCGTTCTCGTAATTTGTCGGGAAGCTTCTAGAAGAGTGGTGACTTGGGGGGGTAAGGTGGCATTGCATTAAATGAAATTTGTGACTCATTTGTGTGATTCACTATGTTATTAATGCATCATTTATTGCTTAATGACTCACATAGTGAATCACTCATATTGAATTAATGAAGCATGGTGAATAATCATTTATATTCATTTATTTGATAATTCATTATGTTTCATATATTCAAGTGAGAAGTTTTTTCATTCTCATTCTAATCTTCACCTTCTCTCTCCTCAAGCTCACTCTCTCTTCAAACCCTAACCCTAACCTCTCATGTGTTGAGATCAAGGGTTAGCTAGACTAATACATCCATAACCTCACTCTATATCCCCTAGATAGCTTAGATTAGCACTTTAAGCAACCTAGTTATCTCAAATTTGAGATTAAGCTTGGCGTAGGAGCTTTCGGGTGGATCGTCTTTGATTCGAGGAGACCGTTGAGGTGCCGATTGTAGGGTGTTTTTCGTCACCCCATTGAGATGGGAATACGCGTGCGCTTGTCAGGCGTATACTACAGATTCCCCCTGCCTAGGGTAGGCGGGGGGTTTAATGATTGTGGGGATCCGAATCTCCGGCAGCCGCGGACTAAGCTGCCGTTAATTACCCCTTGCCTTTGGGGCGGGGGAACCTCCGATTAACGGGTTAAACTGATCATGCGAACCCAATGTGCAGTGTACGTGTGTTTTGTTTTGAAAGGGGGGTTTTGGATATATCGGGAGCCACGCAGAGTTTTTACGGGAGTCCCGCTACCCGGATAGCGGGCTGGGGGTCAAGGGGGCTAGCAGCCCCCTTGCGGGGTTCGGGGCAGCGCCCCGGCCCGAAAATTTTTTGGAGGGGGAGAATGTTGCGGAGTATGTGTATGTGTACATTTGTATACAAATGTATATATATATACATATATATATAAATAAAGGGGAAAAGGCATCCAAAGGATGCGTGGGGCAGCACCTTGGGCGCTGTGCGCGTAGGTGCTGTGCGCTCAGGCGCAAGCGCGCCACGTGTCGGCACGCGGGCGCTTTGCGCCCTTGCGCAAGCGCGCGCTCGCCACGTGTCGGCGAACGGGCGCTTTGCGCTCTTGCGCAAGCGCGGGCGCGCGCCACGTGTCGGCACGCGGACGCTTTGCGCACTTACGCAAGCGCGCAGGTGCGCAAGCGAGCGCGCCACGTGTCGGCACGCGGGCGCTTTGCGCACTTGCGCTGCGCGCAGCTACGCAAGCGCGCGCGCCACGTGTCGTCACACGGGCGCTTTGCGCACTTGCGCTGCGCGCTGGAGAGGACAAGAGGCTTTTAGCCTGAACAAAGATTTCTCAAAGAGAAATCAGAGAGGAGTCGAGCTCCTGAATGTGTTCTGGGTTTAATGGAAGTGGTTCTTCTTCTTCCTCCTGTTGTTGGCTGGATCTTGATGATCAAGAGATGCGAGATCTAAAAATCTCTCCTTTCTGAGATCTAATGGGAGATCTGAGTTCCCCTTTGTGGGTTTTGTGGTGGAAAACTACTTAGTTTTTGAAAAGAAAGAGTAAAACTCTTGATTTAATTCAAGAGAAATGAGAAGGTTTAGAACCTTGGAGAAGGAGCAGGAGGCACAAATGACCCTAGATTTTGGGGGAATGAAAAGTTGTTATTTTTTATTCATCATGTTGCCTTTTATAGGCTTACATATTTACATATAGCCCCTTGGGCTTTACAAAAATGGCATTTTAGCCATCACATGGCTCATGTGCCATTTCATTTTTGCACATAAGCCACGGGCTTACAAAATATTGGCTTTATGCCCATTTTACATACATTCATGTATAAAAAATTACATAAAAATTATTTATTACATGATTTTGTTGTTGGCATGGGGAGGCTGGCCGCGGGCTTGACTTGGGCATGGGACCACTTGACCTGGGCTTGGGCCCACTTAGCTTGGGGGTTGACCTTGACTTTGACTCGGTCAACCAGGGTGTAAATTTTTACCCCAACACCGATGTTCCAAGGAGCCTACGAGGAGTAGAGGACAGCGATGAAGACCCGAAGGACATGTAACGTGAGGTATAAGTTCGAATCCGAGTAGTTAAACCACTAGTAGATAGTTAGCAATGATTTAGATAACGATTCATGCGCTCAAGTCCGTGTTACGAAGCTTTGATAATCATTTTTCATATATTCCGCCTCCCCTCAAGTTCGTGGGGTGCGTGACATGGAGTTACAGTGGTATCAGAGCCAACCAAACCATTACTAGCTTGTTAGCAACTAATTAGAAGTTCGATCGACGGAAAACACGAAAACGAAACCCCGGGATCCCTAAGTTTCTGTTAATTTTAAACATGTCTTAAAAATTATTTGATATGCATTAAAATTCACAGCAGAGTAATATAAGAATACTGGGAAAATACGAGCCCTTAACTCGGCAAGACGGCCGCGGATCGGCGGCAAAAAGGTTCTTTTGGCCGCGGATCCGCCGCCGAGTTGACTCGGATTTGCTCTGTTATTCATATTTATTGGTGTTTTGGTTTCCTGTATGCTCTGTTTCTACCCAGGTTGCTTCAGTGCAGGTTTGCTTTTGGGGTAGACACGGAATATGGTATTCGATCGATGTTCTAAGATATTTGCTAATTGGGTTTTTAACTGTAATGTTTAATGTGTTCGTAAACCTCCCCTAACTGCTAGTATGTCGGTTGGCAGGGGGTTGCACATTTCTGAAATGTTTACTGTTTGTGTATATGAACTGTATTGGACTGTTGTGATGATTAGCCGGGAGTTTGAGATGTATTTAATATTCATTCAATGTAAATGTAATTTGATGTAATATTCTTTTGCGGGGCACATCCAGGTTGCGGTTGTAGCCACCGTTGTATTATTTCGTTTTACTGTTTTTTGCTCCTAGGATAGACCCAAGGTGGGGTACACAAACTACCGGGTACGTCGAAGTGTTTAGTGGCCTACTCACGTTGTTAAGGGAGACCGCTTCACTTCGGGTACTTGGCGGGTAGTTTGCCGTACCCGTAGGGGTCTAGGGTAGAGTAATGGCTATTCATCACAACTGTGTAATCCGTCTTTTATTGCAGGCTCAAAGCAAATGCGGATTGCTAGTAAATCCAATAAAGTTTATCTGTGATCTGAAATGCTTATTATTGCGTCTGACGAATGTACAATATCTATATATGATAGCTATTAGACGTCACTTATGTTTTACACCCGCGCTAGCCCAGCCCCCGCTCTGTCGTTAGTTAAGTAACCTAACGGGTGATGACGGGACCCAGTGGCGAATGCGGATGGCATAAGAGGACGTGGTATTTTCGTTGTTTTCTGCAATGATGGGATAAATGATGGGACGCATTATTATAATGCAAAAAAAATAAACCAAAGTTAAATCGTTGGAACAAATTTAAAAGAAACCACTCGGTTATTTTAAAAGAGCAGAATTTTTAAATTGTGAAGTTTTAACCACTCCTTTTAAAAAGCTATCAGGTTCCTTCGATTATATCAAGCTCACTACGTTCACGGTTTCGTCAAAACCAGTCGTAGCTCTCCGTCATTTCTTATGGATGGTCAGTAGTATTCAAGCTATGTATTTTGACCAACGCCAAGGCATGGTGTTTGGTAGCTGCTGGGTATTCATTTGTTACATAGATAGATGAGTTAGTTTGAGACAGTCGTATTATCATTTTGGCCAACGTCAAGGATATGTACGGATAGGTTCAAATTAACCTGGATAATGACGGGTAGAACTTGACATGTGACTTATGACATTTTGACCAACGCCAAGGTCATAAGAGCATGGGGCAAAAATATATATCGGGAGTTTTTAAAGAAACTGAAATTTGCTTGAGTTGCATACTATTTTTGGAGTTTGATGAATGTTGGTAGGATTCCTTCAACATTATCATACGATGATATTTTGGATCCCGATCCTACTGTGAGTATATACTACTTATCAGGAGATTCGTCACTTAACGATCAATGCTATAAACCAAGTAGGTGCCTAGAAAGGTGTCAGCGGGGTTAAGCCCCCAGAGAAAAGAGGTTATTTAATTAAGGAACTTCGCGAAAGCGTTGGAAAACCTCCCTCGAAGTATCGACACTGGCCTGGCTGAACGGTTAAGCAAGTATTGTACGGTGAGAATAGTCCTGGCTAATTCTTCTTTTATGGTTTGAGGAAGGATTCGAGAAACAGTGGGAGTCATCCTGTTTAGATAAACTTAAAACCAATCTAAACTTGTAACAGCATCATGCTAAAATATTTTCTTCTCTCTCTTTTAATTGCAGCGACCTTGTGACCACACATAGGTTACATCTAGATAACAAATTGACTGAATCTGACTTATATGACTGGCAAAGGTCTGTCCAGATGTCCATTGCCTATGACAAGCTGGACCACCCTATTACTACTCAAGATCCCGCCGTCCCAGGTCCAGTTTCCACCGTCACGGATATGGATATCCGCCAGACAAGGGAAAAGGATATAGCGAAAGCCAAATGCCTCGTGTTTGCTTCAGTTGATAGTGTATACCAGAAGCAGCACGAGAAGATGGACTCAGTTTCTATCTTTCTCCATAACAAAGATTTATATGCAGAGCAGTCTCATAAAGCAAGATATGAGACCTCGACCGAATTAATTCAAGCGAGGTTGGCTGTCGGGTCATCTGTAGGGGACAACGTCCTTACAATGACTAGCTATATTGATGAGCTCCAGGACCTGAAGACCACGCCAGGAAACAGGTCAGATACTGACTTGATTCTACAGTCTCTACCTTCTACTCTGAAGGAAACCAGGGAAGTAGAAGGAAAGAGAAGGGCAAAAGTTTCGGGACTGAATGTAGTAAAAGAGGGTAGTTCCTATTTTTATGGGATTAGGCATAGGCAGAATGATTGCAGGGCTTTGGAAGCCAGTAGCCAAGATACAAAGCATGTTGTGGCTTCAGCCTCAAGTGTGTTTGTTATTGAGAACTGTTTGTCAATCAACTCTACTTCCTGGGTATTAGATACCGGAGCAGGATCCCATATCTGTAATTCATTACATGCTTTGAGAAACCATAAAGTTATAAAGGTAGGTGATTGGTCTCTCAAAGTTGCAAACGGAATGACAGTGAATGCTGAATCCGTGGGAGAATATCGCCTAGGTTTGACAAGTGGGCATATATCGATTTTACGTAACTGTTTATATATACCTAGTATGACTTGTAATATCATATCAGTGTCCTCACTTTCGAGAGAGGGATATGATTTTACATTCGTAAGCGATGTAGTTAACATCCACCTAAATCAAGTTCTGATTGGGTCAGGTATATTAGATAACGGCATATACGTATTAAGTCAAGCTCAGGTTTTCAATGTCCAGAATACACTTAAAAGAAAGTCTCCGGAATTAAATCAGGCTTTCTTATGGCATTGTAGACTTGGTCACATCAATGAGAGAAGGTTGACTAAGTTACATAGAGAAGGATATTTGAATCCGTTCGAATATCAATCTTATGCTACTTGTGAATCTTGTCTCATGGGAAAGATGACAAAGACTCCGTTTTCTGAACACGGAGTAAGAGCAAGCGAGCTCTTAGGACTCGTACACAGTGACGTATGCGGTCCAATGTCTACACATGCGCGAGGTGGTTATTCCTACTTCATTACTTTTACGGATAATTTCTCTAGGTACGGATATGTCTTCTTAATGAAGCACAAATCCGAGGCCTTTGAGAAATTCTAAGAATACAATAATGAAGTGGAAAAACAAACAGGCAAGAGTATAAAGATACTGAGATCTGATCGAGGTGGTGAATACTTAAGTGCTGAGTTCCTGAGTTACTTAAAAAAGAATGGGATTCTCTCTCAGCTTACTTCTTCATGCACACCACAACACAACGGTGTATCGGAAAGGAGGAATCGAACTCTATTAGATATGGTTCGTTCCATGATGAGTAACGCTGAGTTACCGCAATCATTCTGGGGATATGCACTAGAATCAGCTGCATATCTTTTGAACCTAGTTCCTACCAAGACTGTGCCTACCACACCATATCAGATGTGGAGTGGGAAGAAACCCTATCTTCAGTATCTAAAGATTTGGGGATGTCCGGCTTTTGTTAAAAAGCAGCATGCGGACAAGCTCGAGGCATGATCAGTACATTATAAGTTTGTGGGATATCCAAAGAACTCCAAGGGGTATCTATTCTATTACGCAGAGGAACAAAAAGTTTTTGTTTCTCGTCATGCCCACTTTCTGGAACATCAGTTTTTAGAAAAAGGAACAAGTGAGAGCATAGTAGAACTGGAAGAAATTCCAGAACCACAAGCTATTACTAAAAGCTTGGAAGAACCAGAAGGTTCAGGAGAACGGGACATCCCGACGCCACTCCGTAGGAGTAGTGGGCAATCTCATCCGTCCGAGAGATACTACGGTTTTCTCATAGACGGTGATAGAGATGATTGCACTATTGACTATGATGAGCCTACTAGCTTTCAGCAAGCCATTCAGAGCGGTGACTCAGTAAAATGGCTGGATGCAATGCGAACCGAAATGGAGTCCATGTACACTAACAAAGTATGGACTTTGGACATTGCTCCAGATGGGGTAAAACCCGTAGGATGCAAATGGATCTTCAAAAAGAAGATTGGTGTAGATAGACAGGTTGAAACCTATAAGGCTAGACTTGTTGCAAAGGGTTTCCGTCAAAGACCTGGTTTGGACTATGACGAAACATTTTCTCCAGTGGCTATGCTTAAATCTATTCGGGTCCTTCTTGCTATTGCTGCCTTTCACGACTATGAAATCTGGCAGATGGATGTAAAGACGGCCTTTCTAAATGGTAATTTGGAAGAGAGCGTCTATATGGATCAGCCAGAGGGATTCATTCAGAATGGGAGCAGCGGTAAAGTATGCAAGCTGCTTAAGTCCATTTATGGACTAAAGCAGACATCGCGGAGTTGGAACATCTGTTTTGATGATGCTGTCAAAGAATTTGACTTTATCAAAAATCCAGATGAACCATGCATATACAGTAAGATTGTAGGGAGAGCTGTAGTATTCCTCGTCTTGTACGTGGATGACATTCTCCTAATAGGAAATGATATTCCTATGTTACAATCAGTCAAAAGATTCTTGTCACATAAATTCTCCATGAAATACCTGGATGATGCCACCTACATTCTGGGGATCCGGATCTATCGTGATAGATCAAAGAGGATGTTGGGACTTTCACAGTCCAGGTACATAGACACCATAGTGAAGAGATTCAGTATGGATGATTCTAAGCGCGGTAACCTACCGGCTTGTCATGGAATCACCCTCTCCAAAGAGATGTCTCCCAAGACTGATTTGGAAAGGGATCGCATGTCGATTATACCCTACGCTTCTGCGGTAGGCTCTATAATGTATGCGATGTTATGTACCAGACCAGATGTAGCATACGCATTGAGCGTTGTAAGCCGGTATCAGGCAAACCCAGGGAAGAAGCACTGGATAGCAGTAAAGAACATTCTCAAGTACCTGAGGAGGACTAAGGAGATGTTCTTGGTATATGGCGGAAAAGACCTCCAAATGGAGGCCTTTGCCGACTCAGGCTTCCAGAGTGACAAAGATGACTCCAAATCCATGTCGGGTTATGTCTTTACCCTCAATAGAGGGACGGTCTGTTGGAAGAGTTCCAAGCAGGAGACCGTTGCTGACTTAACGATGGAAGCGGAGTACATAGCTGCTTGCGATGCCACAAAAGAAGCTGTCTGGATGAAGAAGTTCCTCACAGAACTTCAGGTGGTTCCTTCCAGTGTTGGTCCAATACCTCTGTATTTTGACAACAACGGCGCTATAGCTTTAGCGAAGGAACCCAGGCCCCATCAGAAGTCCAGACACATCTTAAGGCGGTATCACCTGATCAGGGAGAGCGTAGATCGCCGGGATATCGAGGTGAAAAGAGTAGAGACAGAGAATAACATTGCTGATCCATTCACAAAGGCCCTTCCTCAGACGCAGTTCGAGAGGCTATTCGAGATGATAGGTCTACGATATGCCAGCTCATAGCCCTAGTGCAAGTAGGAGATTGTTAGTGTATATGCCCTAGGGGCCATTATTGTATCATACTAGATTGTATATTACTTAATGGAAGCTTGGGATATTCACAGTTGTATATACAGTCTTGCTAAAAATGGTAGTATGCTACTTGGTTTGTGTCTACTTTAATATGTGTATATGTTTCTTGTAACGTAACACTTATACATATTAGTAGAGCCCATAGGTTCTTTGCTTGATTACCAGCATTGTGATGGCAGTCACACTAGTGGGGGCTGGGTAGTCTATAAACATCCTATACAGATTCCTAGTCGTAGGATTATCGAGACAGGGCATCGACACTCCAGAGTAGACTAGTGTGTACGCTTCTCATCCCAGTTGGGGAGAGGGTCTGTCCCATAGCCATCAGTACGACGTACTGGAGATAGTAAACAGGTGCTCGTTAGGTTACGGGTACACCGGACAGGACTCGCAGGGGAACTGATTAGTTGGTATTATACCCATCGTCAGTTAACAGTTCTCAGATGACATGAGTACAGTATAGTCCGCAGACTTGACACTGCTACTTCGCCTCGAATGTGTCCCACTGTTCTTAGATTGCTACCCTACCATGGCTCAAAGGAGTCGTGCAAACAGGTAGCAGTTGGGTGCAGTCCCGAGCATTTAGAGGCAGTAGTGGTTAAACAAGATTTGTCTCTCCCGGTATTGGGAGATGATATCGCGCTATGTCAGAGAGCCATTACGCAAAGTCCCTGGCCAGGGCAAGCGAGATATACTGGTAGGTTCCAGTAGCTTCTCAGGGTGTAATGGGCTTCGCTCCGACACAACTTATACAGCTATTAGGGGACTGACGCTTGCCGCCCCCTAGGCTAGATATGCGATAGTCTTAGACGAACAGACCGGACTGTACGGAGATTGTCATATCAGGCTCAGTAGGGGTTCGGATGGTTTTCCTTATCGGCCTTCTTATCGACATCTACCTGGGAACCGTTACGTACAGCTAGTGCCGCTTGCGGTCTGTGGTTAAACCCACTGCCAGCGTAGTGTCGAGTTTTTAGAGTCCCACACAGAGAGTTTGCCTACTCCAGACGAAACGATATAGAGGTCGTATAGTTTTACGACAAGGGTTCGGACACATACGTGTGTTTACGCACGTACGACTTTTCGGACAGTTTTTACTAGCCAGCTTTGGTTTAAGCCAGATTCTAGTATCGGGTTATTGGATTTATACAGTCTAAAGTTTTTCCGTGTTTTCACGGATTGGATGGGCGTTCTCGTAATTTGTCGGGAAGTTTCTAGAAGAGTGGTGACTTGGGAGGTAAGGTGGCATTGCATTAAATGAAATTTGTGACTCATTTGTGTGATCCACTATGTCATTAATGCATCATTTATTGCTTAATGACTCATATAGTGAATCGCTCATATTGAATTAATGAAGAATGGTGAATAATCATTTATATTCATTTATTTGATAATTCATTATGTTTCATATATTCAAGTGAGAAGTTTTTTCATTCTCATTCTAATCTTCACCTTCTCTCTCCTCAAGCTCACTCTCTTTTCAATCCCTAACCCCAACCTCTCATGTGTTGAGATCAAGAATTAGCTAGACTAATACATCCATAACCTCACTCTATATCCCTTAGGTAGCTTAGATTAGCACTTTAAGCAACCTAGTTATCTCAAGTTGGAGATTAAGCTTGGCATAGGAGCTTTCGGATGGATCGTCTTTGATTCGAGGAGGCCATTGAGGTGCCGATGTTCCAAGGAGCCTACGAGGAGTGGAGGACAGCGATGAAGACCCGAAGGACATGTAACGTGAGGTATAACTTCGAATCCGAGTAGTTAAACATCTAGTAGATAATTAGCAATGGTTTAGATAACGATTCATGCGCTCAAGTCCGTGTTACGAAGCTTTGATGATCGTTTTTCATATATTCCACCTCCCCGCAAGTTCGTAGGGTGCGTGACATGGACTTACAGGAATATCGATACCCGTCTCGATACACTCTCGAATAGGAACAATTAAAGGATGAACTTATGGACTACCCTGGCCCCACTAGTATGATCTTCATCATAATCCTGGTAGTCAAGTATACATCCTAAGGGCTTTATCAACATGTGAGAGTAAGACAGTATCACAATACAAATCTACATATTAAGATAAAAGGCAACCAGATAGTATACTATCATGTCAAGCAAGAAAGTCCTCTCTATATATGTCCAAGCATCCATTATAATATACAATCATGTACAACAATGACCTCTAGGGCATACATACAACTAACATGAAGACTTTCGATAGGTTGTCATGGCAATCATGCATCGGACACTCCAACACTTGCACACCATGTATAGGACAGATAAACTATAATATGTCATATGTGCATTGTATGTGTGCTATGCATGTCCTATATGTCTTGAGCTTGTCTTTAGTTTGTTATCAATATGATGTGTCTATTTGGTTGTTAAACTTTCTAATTGTTCTTGTTTCTTTATGACACACATGCATCCAATATGTATCACAATCTTCGTCTTCTATCTAGACGCTCCACGCAATGAAGGATAATCAAAGTTAAGAGACTTTGGTGAAGATATGTTTGATATCTTCGATGGTGCCAGTGATTTGGAGCTTGTTAATCCTTCTTTGAATGGACCGTAGGTGTATTCAGTGTAATTGGGTGACAAAGGTGAGTAGATGAGAACATTGTATTTATCTTTTGCTATCATTTTGGAGTCTACCTTGTTATTTAGTTATTTTGTTTGTTTTAAGAAGGATTTGTTAATCGCTTTATATGGTTAAATCTTATCGTTATGATGTGTCTATTTAGAAGTTATACTTGTTAATTTTTCATGATTTACGTTGTTATGGTTTGATATTTTATTTCTTTCATAAAATAATATGTATGTATGTATGTCGTGTCCCCATATCCTATATTATGAAATTTTGCCATATCACCATGCATAGTGTCCATAACCCCAAATTTGTGTTCATGCAGCCGTGCTATTAATTGTTCACGCAACCCTGCTATTAATATGCCTATAAAAATCATTAGAGTTCCTTTCCATGATCCATCTGTTTTTAAAAAATATAATTTAGATTACATCATGGTATATGATTACTCGTTATCAGTAGGGACAATCATCCTACTGAGTACATTATTCAGTAATCAATCTATGTTTGATCTACCAAATCGTAGAATAGCATAACACAGACAAATATATATATACTTTTAAAATGCCAAGCCAAGGGACTGAGGAAGTTCTTGCCAGATTTTCTTTTGCTTCAATTTTTGTTCTTTTCATTTGATGGCATCTAACATATAGTTGTCTGAATTCCAACTAAAAAAATTTAACCGTGCAAAAGAAGTAAGATGGAAAGTCTTGCAAAGATTTATGACCTGAAGAGCTAAAAGGAACCCACGTTACCTAGAAGAATATGAACCAAGGTTTAAGATCTCGGAATCGACATTGATATCGAACGATTACTCTTGAGATCAGAATCGGCAAGCTCAGCCGTCTCGTATCGGGAATTAATGCTTTGTAAAATCGACCCCATGTGTCCAATTAACCATAATAACCCAATGGCCTATATAATTCGCCAATTTGACCATTAAAGAACCTATTAGCCAATCAATAAACCCACTAACCAACGAAAACCGCACTAATCAAGTGGTAAACCTACTATAACTCGGTATCGGACGATATCGGTCTCAGAACTCAGACTGTCATTTTTGAGATTGGAATCGGTCATCTTGGATCGGGATCAGCCAGGATTTCAAAACATGATCAGAACATTGACCTAAGAGAAACTTAAATTGGGTCAATCATGCACCACCAATTGTTAATAATCCGCAAATTTCATGTGATTGCTAGGAACATTTGTATGCATGCAAACTAAATGTTCCAATACATCTCTAATTCATGCTAGAATCAAAATTCTCTCTCTACCATAAATTCTACCAAAGTATTTATAAAAACCTCCAATTACTGAGCACACAGAATAAGAAAGAAAAATAAGGCACATTTTTCACAAGGTAGATTACTATTGATGCGTCAAATAAAGAGAAACCAAGAAAGCTATCTTATCTTGACCAATGGTTACCTGAGCAGGGCGAGGTCTTGATGACTGCGAAGGTGATTGAGAAGCAACATATTGCAAGATTTCAAAAAATCTAGTCTGACCATAGCTCACGATTCTCTGCGAATAAAGGACAACCATGTCCCCAGCCCTTGTTCTCAACTCGATCAAGTTACGATCAATCTCAGTCTCATGCTTCGCAACATATGGTCGAAAGAAGGTTTCGTAGACATACGCAGTTCCCTATCATTGTGCATTTTTTAGGTATAAACAAACAATATATGCAACCGATAACATAGATTAAAATTACCAGAGAACAAATAACATACCCGTGTCTTAGGATACCAGAGATATACCAAAAATGCTACCTTTGCTTCACTGTACATTGGCAGCCTTCACACCAAAAGAATTAGAAAAAAATTATGACATTTTCAGATTTCGGTTGCAAGTTTTCCTTTCATACGCGGGTTTGAATTAAAATTACCATGAAATAAAAGATTCTCCTACTCTCTCGAATACTGTCAGCGCAGCCACTAAAATCCTAACAAAATTGAATAATTATAAGTGACATTCTTCTGATCTAAAACAAATAAAACCTCAATTTACACGGTAGAAAACCTACCAATACTGACACCAAAACCGTAATTGATCGATCTCTGGTCTGTTCAATTCCACAGTTTTGAAGCATTCATAAGCTGGATAAGCATAGCCAAGAATCAATCTGTACATATCAAAGCAATAAAAAACAACTTCTTCAATTTCCATTTATTAAGCCATGTTTGAAAATGGAGTAATGCAGCATTCACCAGAGTTTCATAAAGTTATCTAAACCTGACTCCAAATTCCTAACTATGTCATGTTTGGCATGAATTTTGAAATTAATAAAACTCCGGTTATCTAAGCTCCAAAGCTGAGATAACCAAAGTTTTTTAAACTCTGAAATTTGTGAAGAAAACACCCATCTTGGAGTTTAGATAACTTCAAAACAACTTTTTGGAGCTTAGATAACTGCAAAGACATACACCCATCAGAGTTAAAGTTTTAAGTGGATGTAGAGGTGATGCAAACCCCTACCTCCGTTAAACTCCGGCTATTATAACTTCATACCCAAAAAGGGCCTTAATCATTACAGTTAAAATAAGTAATCGACAATTGAAATAACTAATTAAGGATTCAAACTGCTTACGCTAGAGCTCTGGTCAGAAAAGATCCAATCATTTTGAATCCAATAGCATGTACTAACAAGCCGATCCTCTCCGATCTTCACTTCACAATCACAACTGCAAAAAAAATCAAACATTCATATTTAAATGCAGCCTAAAGAAATCCCCAATGAAATCCACACATCATTTTCCCACATTGCGATGCATAACCAACAAAACCACAAAAGAAACCCTAAAGAAATTGATTTTTTCAATTGAAAAAAAACCTACCATTTCAAGATAGTAGTAATGATTATTAGGCTTAAACCCTAATTAAAATAAAGGAGAAGATAAGATTGATGCCTTTACTGAGATTATCGGAGAGAGAGAGAATTTTGAGGATCCTGTGAAGAACAAATAGACCGGAGAAGGTGGACGGTGGCTTGAACCGGTGTCGGCCGATCTGGTTTTTGGAGATCGGCGACGACGAGAGAGGGCGGGCTTGTCCCACTCGTCTCTCTTCTCTTTTGAATTCTCTTTCTCTCTCTAGGATTTTTGTTGATTTTGTTAGGGGCTGTTTGGTTGCAGGATTATGGAATTTGGAGTCAAAAATAGTACGGTTGAAATTTCTGGATTTGGTAATTTGTTGTTTGGTTGGTTTTGAAATCCTAGTATTAGATTTGTAGATCCTTGTAATCTTTGTTTGGTTGGTGAAAAAAAATGGGATTTGGATTTGAAGATTTTAGAGAGAGATAGAGAGAGAGTATTGTTAAATAAATAAAGTGCATGGGCCCCATCTAACAGTACAATGAATAGTGTCAAATCCTTGAAAATCCTTGAAAAATTTTAGGATTCCATAATCCTTGTTTTGTGGTGGGCCCCCCATAAAAAACAAAGGAATCCTAGAAATCCTAATCTTGCAACCAAACACAAAATTATGGAATCCTAAGATTCCACAATCCAAAATCCAAATCCAAACTCATAATCCTGCAACCAAACAGGCCCTTAGGGGCTGTTTGGTTGCAGGATTATGGAATTTGGATTCCAAAAATAGTACGGTTGAAATTTCTGGATTTGGTAATTTGTAGGTTGGTTGGTTTTGGATTTCTGGTATTGGATTTGTAGATCCTTGTAATCTTTGTTTGGTTGTTGGAAAAAAAATGGGATTTGGATTTGAGGATTTTAGAGAGAGATAGAGAGAGAGAGGATTGTTAAATAAATAAAGTGCATGGGCCCCATCTAAAAGTACAATGAATAGTGCCAAATCCTTGAGAATCTTTGAAAATTTTTAGGATTCATGAATCCTTCTTTTGTGGTGGGCCCCCCATATAAAATAAAGGAATCCAGGAAATCCTAATTTTGCAACCAAACACAAAATTGTGGAATCCTAGTCCAAAATCCAAATCCAAACCCATAATCCTGCAACCAAACAGGCCCTTAGGTGCTCTTTGGTTGCAGGTGAAATTTAGATTCCAAATGGTACAATTGTAAAAATCTAGATTTTGGATTTGAGGATACCAGAGATTTAGATACAAAGGGGATTCTTTAATAATATAAAGTATATGGATCCCATATAAACAGTGCCAAATCCATACTAATTAATAGATTTTTTGAATTCTAGAATCCAAAAAAAATGGGCCCCAAATATAAAATAAGCAAATCCAAAAACACAAAATCCATTTCTAATCATACATCCAAAACAGCCCATAGCCCATACTAATAGCTTCTTTTCAATTTATGCCCCTTATAAATAGGATATTTACACGCACTTTGAATCCTAATAGTCAATAAGTTGGCTAAATTGCTATTGCATCTCCTTAAATCATGTAAAAGAAATTTAACTTGTTATAAGCTTAACACACGCACACAGCACCCACAAGAACACAACAGACATCCAGAAAACCCACGAATTTTCCCTAAAGGCTTCTGATGGAGGTGGTGATCTCCCTCAGATGTTGTCCTCCGTCGATCTGGTAGCGAGCGGTTTTGAGCGGTTGAGATTTGTTTTGGGGGTTGTCGAGCGTGTGGATCTCAATAAGCGTTGGATGTTGCTGAGGCTGAGCTACCTGCAAGAGAAGTCCCGGGGTGGGAAACCACCGTAGGACCTTCCGACGATCAAGTTAGTACCGGAGAATTAGAGCAGCGTAGCGGCTTATCGGAATGAGTTGGAGTTACCTGAGTCGTCTGAAAGAGGGGTTTATATAATGGTCGCATGGAGCGAGCCGGCGCGAGATCCTTACCTTCAGTTACACCCCTGCGTTATCCCCGCATTAATAGCGGGATATGCCTATTAATGGGGGGACACACCAGCATGGGATGCGGAACGTGGGGCGGCAAATATCTCGCCTTGGCGAGATACGCGAAGCCGTTGCCGTGGCGCTTGGGCTCTACGCTCTTAATTGATCGGGGAAGCCGGGAAAGCTCGGCCTATCGGGAGACTCGGAGACGAGCCGGGAGGCCGAGGAAGCTCGACCTGTCAGATGGCTCGGAGACGAGCTGGGAGGCCAAGGAAGCTCAGGCCTTGCAATAGCTTGGAGACGAACAGGGAGGCCGAGGAAGATCGGTTGTAGTATTGCTCGAAGGTGAGTCGATGGTTGTTTGCTAGGTGAATATGGAAGGTACTCAGGGAGGTCTCCGAAAGGTCGGATGCATCCTCGGAGACGAAGCCCCGAGGAACGTCCCCAATGCATCTTATTTATTCCACCTCCGTAGCCCCCGGGACAAGTCATCCGCCACGTGTCGTAATCTGAAGAATTCCTGCTTGTGAGCATCATCATTAGCCCATCACTCTCGTTCCGGCCTATTTATGGGTCGGGTCGAGAGTGGCCTACTAGGTTTTCTCTGCTCAGCTTGGTGCCAAAAATCATAGTGTAGATTGTCCGGGGACGACATGGCGTAGGGAAGTTGTGTCGTTCCAATCTTCGAGTCTACGTGGTGTCTCATCGCGCGCCTAAGTTTTCGCGCGTATCCCCGATGACGTCAGCGGATCGGTGAAATGATTGCGCTTTAAAGAGGGGGCGTCGTTTCACTCGATCCTCAGTTGGGCTACGGGCTACGTGTCAGACGTCGGTTGGCGGGCGCGGCAGGCAGTCTCTGACTCCTGCAACGAAAAGATGTCCCCAATGGTTGACCGCCACATGGGGCCTCGACGGACGCTAAGCATGGCGCTTCATTTTGGCGGGAATCGATCTGGGCCGTAAGATGCTCTCTTTGGGGTGTATAAATAGGAGGGGACCATCCTAGGGCCAACACTTTACCTTTATTCTCTTTTGTTATTTGAAGATTGCTCGGCGCACCTCTGCTTAGATCGGATTTTCCGTTGAATTTTCCTCGGCGAGTCCCTTTCTTTGAATTAGGTTAGATGTCTTACTCCGAGGTGTCTGTAGATATAGTAGGGGTAGAGTCAGGCGATGAGGCTCCGGTTGCTGGGGCCGAGTCCAGTGAGTCTTCCTCCTCCTCGGCTTCAGATAGCCGAGAGGGTTCTTCTTCTACTGAGTCTTCTGTGTCGGGTATGCCCCTCAGGGCTAGGGTCGTCCGTGTCACTCGCCGTCGGGCGGCGACAAGGGTTCCTAAGGTGCGCATCGGGAACACTCGTGATGCGCCCACCATCCTGAATCTCATGGTCGAGCTTTTCGACATCTGGACTCGATTCCATATTCCCTCTAACTACTCACTCCGTCTGGCCAGAAAGGGTGAGCAGGCAGACCAAGTGCGGGGCAAGGAGATCGCCCTGTATCTGGAAGCATTCCGGGCAGGAATGCGTTTGCCCTTCTCACCATAGGTTTGTGTGGTGCTTCATTGCTTCCATCTTGCCCCGGGCCAGCTAGCGCCGAACTCGTGGAGGATCCTCCTCGGGTTTCTGGTCCGGTTAAAATTTGATCAGATCCCCTTCAGTTTGACCCTCCTCTTGTCTTTTCTTTGTTATAAAAATCACCCCGGTACCAATATGGAAGAGCCGAGCTGAGTGTATTTTTCGTTTAAAAAACGTAAGGGTGTGACGGCCGGTCGGGGGTAGTGGTCGTCCCTTCTTTCATCCATGAATGGAAGGAGAAGTACGTTTTCGTCGGGCCACCGGAGGGCGAGAATTGGCCTGTGCCTACACGGTGGCACAGGGCCGACTGCCCGAAGGCGAAACAGTCGACCTCCCTCGAGGCGAAGGTGGTGTCCCAGTGGGAACCGATCCAGCGGGCTGATGTCCTGCTTTCCGAGCAGGTACTGGGCTGGGTTAGGCTCAGTCCTGCGCATTTTTTGGGTAAGTTAAGGTTTTTGACGATCTGCTTAAACTTTGCTAAATTTTCCTTGCCGTTTCAACTTCGCTGATCTTTTCTCCTGTGTGTTCTTTTTTGCAGAGCCCATGGACCAATCAAAAATCATGGTTGCCTAGGCCGCCAAGGCCCAAGGAAGAAAGACCGGTGGCGCAAGCTCGTCCCGACCCGGACCAAGCGCAGCTCTGAGGCAAACTCCTTTGGCCAAACCTTCCGCAGCACCCCCAGTCCCGGAGGAGAGCCGCGGGGGGAGGGTCAGAAGCACGTGCGGGACCCGGCATCCCGGACGAGGGAGGAAGAGTCTCCTCCACTGAGGAAGCCTCCCTCAAGAGACAGAAGCGGATGGTCTCTCGGCCACTCTCTACCGGGATCCAAGTGCAGGAGGGCGACTTTTGTATTGAGGTGCCCTCGGGGCTATCTGTGGCCGACAGCTTGCTAGCGGACATGGAGAAATCAGCCGGGGCCAAGATTCCCCGGGGTACCATGAAGGCCCAAGTGGCCGCCATAGCGCAGGAGGTGGTTCAGGTCGGTATCTAACCCCTTTTTTTAATTCTTGAAGTTTTATTTCCTCGGTTTTAGCTTTTAACACGTTTGTTGTTTTCCTTAGGTCCTCCAGCACTGCGCTCTCCTCATCGCCATGGAGTCCGAGGAGGTAGCCCCGGCAATGAAGAAGGCGGGCGAATCCGCCTCGCGGGAGGAAGAGCTTCGCCTTCAATTGCAGCAAGCCGAGAAGAAGGCGGCCTTCCTTGACTCGAGATTGGTCGCCGAGGGGCTGTCATGCCCCGCTTCCCAGTGTACGGCGAAGGGGACGCGACGAGGCCCGCTACGTATATACTCAGTAGTACATACGCTGAGCGTATCTAAGCAATATAAAATAAATACACAAGAGACAAGGGATAATAAAACAACAACTTTTATTTATTAGCATTCTTTTATACAATGCATGAAAAGAAAATGCAACTGAAATAAAAGATGCCTAAACAGTGGCATAACAGGAAATGAAAAGTACTGAATGGAAAAGTGTACAATGAAACTAAAGTGTTGGATATTCGGCAAACTGCTCTAAGTCTTCTGCAGATGGCTCGATCTCCGCCGGGTCCAAACCACCTGACGACATTCAAAGAAGAAAGAAATAGAATGTCGTCAGCGAACAGGTCGCTCGATAAGTCCCAAAGATAAGGGAGAAATAGACAGAGAGTAAGAGAGAGAGAGAGAGAATAGTTTTTAATGTTGTATTATAATATTGTAATGTTATATTAACGCTGTTGTTTGTAGCCTGGTACAGAAAATGCCAGTGTATACGAGGGGAGTTCCACTTACACCGGGGACCTTGGTAACCTGTAGTACAAGGCTCCGTCGATAATACCACAAAACAACGGCATGGATGTAATTACTTCTTAAGTGACCACCTCGTGCCACCTTTAACATATTCCGTACCAGTCTACCCCTTAAACCCTGCAGTGTTTTGATTGTATTGTTTGTCTTGTAATTTGTATTGATTGTATAATTGATTGACTGACCGAAACCATGATATCAGTAAACGGATGTAACCGTAGAATCATATAAATGGAATAACTGAGAATCATGTAAAAGGAATATATATATATCCATGGTTCGGTTCAGTCAAGTTGTATGAATTGATAATTGAATTCATGGATTCATGTGTTCATATTGAATTGGAATATTGTAGATTGTAGATTGACCTAAATCATATTCAAGTCAGATTAATCAGACTCAAACCCGAATCAAACAATCAGGAATGTAAATCGAAGTCTTATAGTTGCTAGGGTCCTTACGGTAATTTATAAAACCTGAGGGGGTTTTATATAAAAAAACTTTTATATACTTTTCAAAATACACCTCAAGTATTCATTACTCGTCTTTAGAGTTGTAATGAAGGTGGATTTTATATTGTGACATTTCTAGTGAAAATATCCTAGTTTTATAAATAAAGGTATTTATCTATAATATTGATTTATTTGAATTTCATGGTATTTTAGCGTAAAATTTATTCTTGTGATTTTTAGAAAAAGGTGAAATATTTATATCATAATAAAATAGATATTTAAATGATAAAAATACATATATTTATACAAAGATAAATTTAATAAATATTTTATATTCCAAAAATCTCATTTTCTTAAGATGTCGTATTTTAAACCTTTCGAGACCGAATGCTCATTGCGGAGGTCTGAATCTCGCACTACTAAGCCCGAGGATGTGCGATAATCCGCACCATCCCGAACGGGTTCCCCAAAAATGGGTTATAGCGGCGCTTTGCAAAGATTGTAAAATATTAAATCCTTTAGAAAAAGGTTTTATAAAGTAAAAGGTATTTATTTGTAAAAATGTCAATTTTCCGTATTTTAGATTCTAAGGTTTCCTAAGTCAACTATCTTATTTCTAAATGGTCTAAACGATAAGTTGTTAGATACCTCAAATCGTCTCTTCACCGCTAATTGTGGCCAGGTAAGTACAAGTGAGGAAAGGAGGGATCCGCTTACGAATCACCGTGAGTCGGGCCTTTTAAAGTTACCTTTCTCACTTGCCTAACCCAGACACCACAAAGTCAGGTTTAGATAAACGACCGATGTCCACAACTTATCGTATTTTTCTAATAAGAGATATTTATTTAAAAGTGTATCAAAACTAAAACTTTTAGAAATGGTTTTATTAAGAGTATGGTATTTAAATGAAAGTATTGTTTTATCGTATTCTAAGTTTTTGATGATAATATTGTTTTAGGTTGTATATGCATATGTGTGGAGGTAGGTCATTACCTCGTGCTCTACTTTAAATGTATAGCAAGGTTAAGGGGTTAAATGTGAAATCGAAACGTTGTGGTATTTAAGTGAAAAAAACGATAAATTGAAAAGGCTATCATTTCATGTGATGAAATTTGTACAAATTATTTGTTACATGTTTAATAATCAACAATAAGATGTTTAAGCATGATTGAATTGGTGAGAAGTGAAATTTTATAGAAAACCGAATCGGAAATTGGATTTGTTCCGATTCCGTCGGGTTTTGCAATTTCGTATTTTAGAGAATAAGAAAGAAAGATAAAATGGGACTTACGGGTTTCGATTAAGCAAGGGAGTGAGGGGGGACTAAAGGGGTTGTCGAGGCGTTGCTTCGCCGCCGGTTGTTCCTCAAAACGTCACCGGAATTTCCGCCGGAATTTCGCCGCGAACTTGTTTTCAAAGTACACAACTCTTGAAAAATTTTTGAGAGAGTGAGCTTAGGGTTTTGGGATGAGGGGCAGAGGGTAAGGGGTGGATTTATAGGGTAGGTTAGGGGTAGGGTAGGTGAAGGGTTTTTAATAAAAAAATGTAAAAATATAGAAAATTCATTAAAAATTGGAGTAATCAGGTGTTAATGGGCATTCTGGAACCGATCTGGGAATTTAAAGTGTACAGGGGGTTAGGAAGGCGAAGAGCCCCAACTTTCATGTTGGGGACTCGGCCGTCCGGCCAAGTCCGGCCGGCGGCGCCGGCCCGAGTCGGCCGGTCCGCCGGCCGACTCGGCCGAGTCGGGGTGCCGGAGGGTGGGGGGTCTCGTGGGGTAAGCACTGGTATATTTAGATTTTAAAGTTCAGTTTAAGTTTTGGGAGTTATGGTGTGTGGACTGTTGGGCTTCCAAAGGATTTAAAACAAAATAATATTAAAAATAATGTAGGGCATGACATTTGAACTTTGGTGGCTTGGTTCAGCAGTGAAAGGTATTACCAATGAGTTACAAGCTCCTTCTTGTAATTAAATTGCTAATTAATTACTTAAGTCATGTGCTCAGGCAATAAATACCCCTTTATGAATTTTTGAAAAAAAATATTTTGAAAAATTTGTATCGGAAATTTGGGGTTGTTACAGGGGTTGACGGTCTCCAAGCTGAAGGAGTAAACGAATCCAACCGGGCTATCCAAACCAAGATGGAGGAGATGTCACGTCTCGCTTCCCAGTTTACGGGTAAGGAGACGCGACGATCCCCGCAATGTATTTACTCTGAAGTAAACACGCTAAGCGTAACTAAGCAATATAATAAAGTACATAAGAAAATGACAAGAGATGTAAATGAACAACAACTTTTATTTATCGAACATTTCTTTACAATACAACTGAAAATGTAAATACAAGAATGGAAAGCAATGCCTAAATAATGGCATGTACCGAAAATAAAAGTATGTACAAGTAAAGCCTAATGGTCGTACTGCTCAGTGGTATGCTCCAAGTGCTCCTGGCTGGTCAAGAACTCCTCAGCGTCAGATCCTCCTAATAACATTCTAAAGAAAGAAGAGAAATAGGAATGTCATCAGCGAACAATCGCTCGGTAAGTCCCAAAAAGAGATAGAAATAAAATATACAGAAAGAATATAACTGCATACTGTTTGATTGTTATGTTAACGCAGTCGTTTGTAGCTTGGTACAGAATATGCCAATGTATACGAGAGGAGTCCAACTTACACCGTGGACTTTGGTAACCCGTAGTACAAAGCTCCGTCGATAAAACCACGGAACAACGGCAATGGATGTATAGATACGTCTTTTAATGACCATCTCATGCCACCTTTAACACATTCCGTACTAGTCTGCCCGTTTAAAACCCCGTAATGTATTTTGTATTGATTTGTATTGTTTTATTTAATAGATTATGACTTGCCGAAACCATGATATCAGTAATTCATGTAAATGGAAGGGATATAGACGGATAGTCATGTAAATAGAGTATATCTGGTTCAGTCAAGTCATGTTCATGTTGATATAGATTGAATTATGGTATAAATGGATTCATGTTGAAATGGAGTTATACTTGAATCATATTCAAGGATAGATTGATTGATTCAGATTAGATTGAGACTCTGTCTGAGTCAGACACCTTAAAACGAATTGAAGTCCTGAATTAGTTTTTGATGTTATCGGTAACTGCTGCACATGGACGGCAGAATTTGTGTCTTTTTCCAAGACAATTACCGTATTGATAATACCGTTTTTAGATTGTCTATCTTACATAGGCAAGCACCCATATTCTCCGGCTCTCTGAGACTCAAAAGAACTGGTCCCGCTTAAACCTATATTACTAGGGTCCTTATTGTAAATTAATATAACTTGAGGAGGTTTTATGAAAAATAGTTTTGATATATTTTCAAAATAAACCTCAAGTATTTATTTATCGTCTTTAGGGTTTTCATACATGTAGTTTTTATAAAATAAAATAAAATATTCTAGTGGATATAAACCTAACTTAAATAGTATATGGTATTATAGTGTAATTTGACTTATATTGAAATGTGATGCTATTTTCATGATGTTTTGTGATTCTTTTCTTTTGATTAGAAAACATGGAATATATTATATATTTAAAATAGATATTTTGATAAAATTTATATATATATAATTATAAAAATAGAATTTTTTTATTAAATAGAAATCAAGTTTTTCTTAAAAATTGTAATAAGAATTCCATCGAGATCGGATACTCCGTGAGAAGGTCTGCATCTCGCTCTACTAGGCCTGAGAATGTGCGATAACCCGCACCATCCCAATCGGGTTTCCCAAAATGGGTTGTAGAGGCTTATTTGTAAGGAATTATTTAACACACTTTTAAAGAAAACTGTTGGGGTAAAAATTTACACCCCAGTTGACCAAGTCAAAATCAAAGTTCAACCCCAAGTCAGATGGGCCCAAGCCCAGGTCAAGTGGGCCAATGCCCAGAACGAGCCCGAACATAAAGCGGCCGACCTCCCCCCATGCCAAAATAAAAATTTTGTAATAAATAATTTTGTTGTATTTCTTATATTTTATTTTATGAATAAATATAAGAAAATGGGCATAAAGCCAAATTTTTGTAAAGCCCATGGCTTATGTGCAAAAAGAAATAGTACATGAGGTATGGGGTGGGCAAAATGCCATTTTTGTAAAGCCCAAAGGGCTATATGTAAAGTGTATAGCCTATAAAGGCAAAGATAATGAAAATATCTCACAATTTTTTCTCTCTCCCAAACAGCATCAAGATCTGTGATCTTCTCCTTCCTCAAGGTTCTAAAACCTTTTTCTTTCTTTTGAATTAAATCAAGAGTTTTACTCTTCCTTTTCTAAAACTAAATAGTTTTTCACCACAAAACCCACAATGGGGAGCTTGGATCTTCCATCAGATCTTAAAAAGGAGAGATTTTTAAAATCCCATCCCTCATGTTATCCAAGAGCCAGCCGACCAAGGGAGGAAGAAGGAGACCTATCTCCAAAGACCCCACTTTGGCGAAGATTCAGGGCTCAAGGGGTGAAGCCTCTTCATCAGCTTCAAAATATCCTAGGAGTTTAACTCCTCACACACACACATACATACACACATACAAAATAATAAGTATTTCTTCCTAGGAGTACAACTCGCAGTGCAGGGATCAACTCCCTTTTGCTGCCCGACGCCCGAGCGCCAAAAGCGCTAGCGCCCAAGCGCTCAAAAGCACTAGCGCCCAAAGCGCTAGCGCTCGAGCGTCCACGTGTTTGGCACTTGAGGCGCTAGCGCCCAAAGCGCTAGCGCCCTGGAGCCCAAAGCGCTAGCGTCCACGTGCTTGGCACATGAGGCGCTAGCGCCCGAGCACCCACATGCCTGGCACGTGAGGCGCTAGCGCTCAAAGCGCTACACCCACGGAAATAGCGCCCGCGCTCGAGCGCCCGCGTACCGTGCACGTGAGGCGCTGGCGCTTTCTCCCACGCATCCTTTGGATGCTGTCACGCCCCGCTTCCCAGAGTGCGCTAAGATAGGCACGTGACAGAGCCAACCATGCTACCTGTGGATAGGAAAAATCCTTCCACAGTCACATTACGGCTGTAGAGATATCAAGAACAGGAAAGTAAATAAACTATCTAGTACATGTCCATGAGCCAGAATAAACGAGTCAAGAAATATGCCCTTTTCCCTTACACACACACACACACACACTCTCTCTACAACACTGTCCCCCGTTAGAAAAAATTTCTAACGGGGCGCTGCCCCGCACCCCGTAAGGGGGCTGCTAGACCCTTTGACCCCAGCCCGCTATCCGGGTAGCGGGACCCCCGTAAAAACTCTGCGGGGCCCCCGATATATCCAAAACCCCCTTTCAAAACACAACACACATACACTGCATATTAAGTTCGCATGACCTGTTTGACCCGTTAATTGGAGGTTCTCTCGCTCCAAAGGCGAGGGATAATTAACGGCAGCTTAGTCCGCGGCTGCCGGAGATTTGGAATCCCGCAATCAATAAACTCCAGCCTACCCTAGGCAGGGGAAATCTGTGATGCGCCTGACAAGCACGCGTGCATTCCCATCTCAATGGGGTGACGAAAAACACCCTACAGATTCTGGCACACCCGGTGGGACCAATCTCTCCTCCCATATTTCGGGTTAAACGTTCATGCGAACTCAATCAATATACATGTCTATATTTATACTAAAATCATGCTCTTTCATGCAGGTTTTCAAGCAATCAACTTTCAACGACAATGTCTCCCAAGACGAATTCAGCTTCCAACGCGACCCCGATCTCGTACATGGTCAAGATCAATACTCATGTGGTTCTCCCCACATGCCTCAGTCGACAGTGGGAGGAATTGCCTCGCCAGTTTGGTTCCGTCATCATCTACCCTGCCGGAAGCGCTTATCTGACAGAAATCCCGGCAAAACAGGTGGCCAAGCCGGTCTTAAGGGGCAAGAGGCCGAATGTTGTGATCGCTAAGGCACCACAACCGAAACTTAAAACGGTGTCTGAATGACTCTCTGGTGCTCCAGCTGGGGGAAAAACTTCCGGTACAAAGGGCAACATCAAACGTTGCGGACGAGCTCAAGCAATGACTCCAACAAATGCACAATCAGGCGTATCTCCAAAGCCCTTCATCGCCCGGTCTACGGCGGCTTCCCGAAGAGCCGTAACCAGCCAAGTGCTCAAAACAGAAAGGCTGAGACAGAAGCGGCTCAGGTATTGAGCCAACAAGAGGGCCGGGACTCCGGTCAAGTGGAATCTTGTGAGATTCCAAGAACAGAGTCATCCTGCGACGACGGCTGAGTTGACCGTAAAAGTTAGCAATTCTTTCGAACTTCTGAAGTAGGTTCAAAAAAATGTCATGACCACCAGAATCAAGAAGACAACGGTCCGTATGTTGCTGCAAAGAGACGTGTCCCGGCCCCAACAGAAAAAGTATGACACCGTCTCTTCAAGAGTCTATCAGGCGCTCTGTGCCGCGCGAAAACAGCAGGGCAAAACCAAAAAGGAAGCGTCAGCACCATTCAAGAATCCAGCCAGATGTTCATATTATAATTTTGCATTATTATATTCCCCATTCTTATACATTTTACAAATAAACATGTGCTTTTGACCCATGTCTGCTACATAGTTGTAGGTTACAGGTTCTCGGAATAAAAACAGTGAAATTGATGAAAAGACGATACAAAAGTGAGACTACGATTGATAAATGATGGAATCTTGATCGTGCCTATATTTTGAGGGACAATGAAGATCAATGAATAAGTTTACAAAGCACAAAGGCAGCGCAAGGTTCAAGACTTCGACACGAAGCAACGGTAAAAGTCCACTACATTATTCACTGTGGAGATCTGGAAGAGAACTAGAAGACATTCTGAAGAACCAACTGAAGAAACAAGAAGACAAATTCAACCAGAAGAGGACCAGAAAATTTCATCCCAAGATGCCCCTACATGGCCGCGGAACCGCGGCCAAACCTGGCTCTTGGCCGCGGTTCCGCGGCCGTGCTAAGCCCGTATTGGTGGAAAAATGTGTGGTGGCTGGCGGTGCGTTGACTAGGTTTTTCTTAGACGGTAAAATTGTAAATGCAGACATGAATCGATTGTAACCCTAGGGTTTATATGATCTATAAATAGAATCCCTAAACCTCTCTTTGAGATATGCCTCTTTTCATTGAAAAAAATTCAGAAATCTTTTGTAAAGTTTAGAGAGCATCAATAAAGTAAGTAGGTTCTTTTATTTTTGCCCTAGTTCTTAATTTTTATTTCTACCCCAGTTTAAATTTATTCTCTGCCCTAATTTAAATTAGATTAGAACTTTTTATTAATCTGCCATAGTTTAGATAGTTAATCTCTTAAATTGAAAACTCATAAAAATCATGTCTTTTATCGATCCCCTAATGAGCGAGTAGATCCTCGCTTGTTAGGGTTAGGAATAGGGAAGGTTTGAGAAATGCAAATCTTTCACCCCTTTCTTATCCATCACATATTAATTATTACGACTCCATGCATACATACACATACCGCTCCCTACAGCACCCTACCTACGAGGTAACGGTGATACCGTAGTATAAAAGACCGGATGTGCATGTTTTCCATGGAGGTTAGGGTAAGGATTAAGAAAGGACGGACAAGGACCTAGAGGAAGAAATATCGTTTCTTCCCAATCGTCCTAATCCCCTTTATTAATAATTACCATAACACCTAAAGAGATCTAATTTAGGGCATTGAAAGCGGTGGGAAATCTTTAATTTTCCAAACTTAACCTAAATCTAACCTTAGCAAGATTCTAAATCCTAGTCTAAATCAACTTAGCTTTTAGTAATAGACATCCCACATCGTTTGGAATTAACTCGTTAGAACAATTAGGAAATACACAACATCCCTGTGGACCGACCCGTATTCACCGGCTAGCTACCAAGCGACGCCGTTCTTGATTGCGGTAAAAAAATATTTTTGATCACAAAAAGTTAGCACAAATCACCAGGCCAGCTGCCTTCAGTCGACTGCCCGTTACCGAAACAGGAGGGTCAAGACAGTGATCCGTGAAATCAGCCGCCGATAATAAAAAAGACGGCTGGATATGTTATCCATATGGTCTATATGGCGGGTGGGCGCCCCAGCGACAACCTTCGCAGCAAAAGCAAGGACGGGGCCACCATATCCCAAGCCCAATCTGGCTTGAATGTGGTTGTCGCTTCCTAAGAACAGCCGCCTCCGCTGGATGATGAAAACCCTCTCGATGAGGATGATAGGCAGAAAGACCCCTCAGTCCATGCAGAGTCAAGCTCGAACAGCGAGGAAGAGCCGATTTTCCATCCCAAGACCGTGAAGTAAGAGTTGCTTCAAGAGCTTCGAAAACAGCTCAGGAGCAAAGATAAAGAGATGGCCAAGCTCTATTCGAAAATTGACGACCTCACAAACGTTGTGATGCAGTTTACGGCTCAAATTGCTCAAGCGCCTCCCAATCAAGCACAAGTCACTACTCATGAGCTAGATGATGACAATCCGAAGCGGCCGATACCTGTACCTTTGGGTCCAAGATTAGTCGAGCCGCACGAAAGCCGGCCACATTCTGCTTCTGGGGACGCCTTGGCCCCAGATAACACTATCCCGCTAACACAAGACTGGATAATGGATTTGGTCACCAGCAAGGTTAAAACATTGGTGGCCGAAGCTGAAGCTCAGAATGAAATTGGCAGTAGTGGGCGGCCATATCCCGCACAGTACGATCTGATCGAGTTCCCGAGCGGCTACGTCATTCCTAAGTTCTGAAGATTTGACGGGACGGGAAATGCAAATCAGCACGTCGCCCACTTTAAAGCATCGTGCGGAAATACACGGGGCAATGATGTGCTCCTTCTTCGTCAGTTTGTCAACAGCCTGACCGGTGTCACTTTCGACTGGTACGCGAGTATACCGGACGGGTCCGTTATTACCTTTGCCCAAATGGAGTCTCTGTTTCGGCAAAAGTTCATGAGTGTTAGTGATAAAATCTCTATTGCTGACCTTGTGAGGACCAAGCCGGGGAAGAATGAAAGCAACACCGACTTTATCGCCCGATGGCGTAATCTCACAGTCAAGTGTGAACCGCCGCTGGAGCAGGACCAGTCTGTCAACCTTCTCATTGGGAACCTCAGCAATTGGATGGTCCCATTCTTGTGTACAGCAGGCCTCAAGATGTTTCAAGAGCTAACCAAGAAAGTACAAATGCTGGAACGCTCGAAGCAAGAGTCTACCCCGGACTCTCAGAGAGACAAGACTTGGAAAAGCAAGTGGGACGACAACCGTAGAAGTGGGAGTTCCAGCAGTACCAATGTTTTCAATGCGTCCGACAATGAAGACAAGCGAAGGGCAAGCGATTCAAAAACCAACCGGTCTCGAAAGCCATTGCTGGGAGGAGATGGGCCTTCCCTAGAGGAGAAAAAGAACAAGGTTTACTCTTTCAAAAGGGACAAGGTTGCAAGATATTTAAAGATGCCTTAAACAACGGTCTACAATTGCTGGAGTCGAAAAGATCTTAAGAAGCAAAAATGACCGACAATCCCTTGTATTGCCCATACCACCGAGCAGTGAGCCATGCGATCGAGGATTGCTATATCTTCAAAGACTGGGTCGAGCAGCAGTACAAGGCTGGAGAGATCGAGATGTCCAAAAGTGTGTTGGTGAACAATTAAGTTGCAACCACCAACTTTATACAGACAGAAGCTGAAGCCTTCTGGGAGCAGACAGCTGAACCCGCTGTCCTGAGAAATGAAACGGACTCACCGCGGCCTCCATGGAGTACGCACATATCTAATAAGATGAAGAAGATGATAAAGCTACTTCGGAAAGAGCCCAGGACAGAATGGGAAGGGCAGAAGAAGCCTACCATTCCAGCTGCCAACGCGGCTCCATCAGGCTCAAAATCCAAAAAGCTCAAGAAGAAGAAAAGTGCAGCTCGGCGCAAAAAAGAGTCTGCAGGGAAATCGACCATTCAAAAATATATCAATTCTCTTGAAGACTATGAACAGAAGGAAAGAACTCTGATTCAATTGAGAGAGTTCCTCCCTATAGAAGCGTCTGAAATTCTGGAGGAGTTAGAGGAAAACTCTAATGAAGAGATCCCTATAGTGACCTGCTACGCTATCCATCTTGGCAGGGACTCTGAGGAGGAGCTCTGTTTTCCCGAAGAGGACGAGGAGCTCGTCACAAGGGCCAACCAAATCCAGCTCAGAAGCGGCAGGGCTCTGTCGCCAAATCAGGCCAACGCCCCAAAAGGAAAGGAAAAACAGGTGGCTAATGAGGAAGATGGCAGAGAACCGGCTAATGAAAACTCAAGTCCTTCCTCGGTGGACTATAATGTCTTGGCTCATCTCCGGAAGCTTCCGTCTCTCCTGAGCATCTACGATGCCTTGGTTCTATCTAAAGAGCTTAGAGATTTTATCATTCACGCTCTACAAAACCCCGAGCGATATCAGGCTCTCTTTTCAGAAATTAATATGAAAGAAGCCCAATACGCTCTGCATGCCGCCGCAGTCACGTTTAAAGATGAAGACTTACTACTGGGAACGGCTGAGCATAATCGGCCGCTTTACGTGACCGGGTACAGCGATGGAGATCGGATTAATCATATATTGATTGATCCGGGATCCTCAGTGAACATCATGAACTTGCGGACTCTGAAGAGTTTGTCAATGGACGTCCGACACCTGTCAAGGGAAAAGATTGTCATTCAAGGCTTCAATCAAAACTGCCAGCAAGTTCTGAGGTCTATAGCTTTGCCAATCAAATTTGGGGATCTGCAAACTGAAGCTAAGATATACGTGATCGACGCTGACACGTCGACGACCGTGGCTCCACGATTACAGCATCATTCCGTCAACTCTCCATTAATGCATGAAGTATACTAAAAATGGCGAAGAAAGACGCATTGACGGAGACATCCAGCCGTTCGGTGTGCATGAAGTCCGATATGAAGATTCTCGATACTTCATGAACCACCAAAATGCTAAACCACAACTTACTGAGGACAGAGCGGCCCTAAGACTCAAAAGCAAATCTGAGCCGGCTGTCACTTTCAAAAGCAAAAACGCCCAAGTGCGCCCGCGTTTCGGTAGCGACACTAATGAGTCCGACGCAGGAAGTTCGTCCTTCCGTAAAACTTGCCCTCGTTTCGGTAGCGATACGGACGAATCCAATACTGAAAGCCCATCTAGCAGCAAAGTTCGCCCTCACCTTGGCAGCGACACTAAAGGGTCGGAGGAAGAGGACTGTTCCCTCGTAAAATACAAGGAAAAAACCCCAATGGGGCATTACGTGCCCGCACATGATCTGGGGTCACGTGCCCGCACGTGATCTGGGGTCACGTGCCGACACGTGATGGCCTCCTGAGGACTCTGAAATAATAAGAATTGAATCCTAATCAAATAGGGTCACGTGTCCACACATAATGGGCCTTTAAACCCACTGAAAGGAATTAAAAGGTATAATAAAACAGCAAGAAAAAACCCCAATGGGGCATCACGTGCCAACACGTAATGGGTTCCTAAACTCTCTGAACTAATAGAATTAAATTCTAATTAAATGGTTAATCAGTGGGGTCACGTGCCAACACGTGACAGGCTCTTAAACCTGCTGAACTAATAGAATTAAATTCTAATTAAGGGAAATCAAAAACCCTAATATTTCCAAACAAAAAGATTGCACTCTGTAAAGGGAGCACCGTTGGATTAAAAATCCAATGTTGATTAAAAATCACTAACTTATAGAAAGATTCTATACAAGGAAATATTTTCCTAAAATCTGCCGGGAACAACAAATAAAATATCCTTTGGATTAAAAATCCAATGGTGGATAAAATTCACCGAGTAATCTAAAAGATCATATTGGTTACAAAATCAATCAAAATCTTTCAATGAAAGATTGATTAAACAAATTGATTCTTTTCTTTCTCCTATAAATAGGAGCCAAAAAGAAAGAAAAAAAGAACAACAAAGAGAGAACAACAGAGAGAGAAGACAGAAAAGAAAAAAAAGAAGAGAATTTAATTCTCCAAAAAAGAAGAAGATCTCTTCAAAAAGGAAAGAAACCCTAGGTAAGAGAGGGAAAGAGATCATCCTATAAGCTCCCACAAAATAAAAAGAGAATTTAATTCTCAAACTAAGAGTTTAACTTTTCTGAATAAGAACTTAGTTCTTCCTTTGGTTGAAGGCCTGCGGAAGCAGATCTTCCCATAAGTTGAGAATTTAATTCTCATCGGGGAGATTCTGCCATGCAGATCTAAAACCTAAGGGAAGACCTAAGTTCAGAGAATTATATTCTCCAACAAAGCATATAGGAATTTAATTCCTCCAACAAAAATAGGGTTAAACTCTTAATATAAGAACTTAGTTCTTCCTCTGGTTGAAGATCTGCAGAAGCAGACCTCCCCATAAGTTGAGAATTTAATTCTCATTGGGGAGATTCTGCCATGCAGATCCAAAACTTAGAGGGAGAATTGGGTGTCAAGAATTTAATTCTTCCAAATATATAGGAATTTAATTCCTCTAAATAAAACTTGGGTTTAACCCTATAAAAGAATTTAATTCTTAAACAAGGGACTTAGACTTTTCATGCACGTAAAAAGATCAAGTACCCAACATGATCATGTGGCAACACGTGACCTTCCCCTCAATGGTCAAAAAAGAATGAATGAGATGGGGTCACGTGCTCCCACGTGACCCTTGGATAAATTCCTCAAAATAAAGAGAACAAAGCCAAGTCAGAACGGATTTTGGGCGCCTCACGTGTCCCCACGTGACCCCTGACAAACACCTCTTTAAAAAAAGAGAAAACGAGATAAAACTGAGGAGTTAATACCCAATGCGTGGGCACCACCACGTGTCCACACGTGATGGTCATGAAGATTAAGTGTTTAACACTTATTTGAATATTCTGAGAATAAAATAAAGGGAGCTTGGCCCAATCATAAGGCGCCTCACGTGTCCTCACGTGAGCGCTTCATTTTTTTAGTGTTTAACACTATTTTAAGAACTTCATCCCTAGTGTTCAACACTATTTTAAATGCATCACGTGGGAACACGTGATCGCCAAATATGTGCTAGTGTTTAAACACTATATTCAAACCAGTCTTAGCCTAAATTAGCTAAGTCTTCCAGAGGCAAGACTTCCCTTTGACTGAACCTCAAATACACTCTTGTCTTCCAAAATTGATCATCTCATATGGCATACGAGTGCTCAGCACTCAATAAAAGACAAAAATATTGTCAGAACCCAGACCCATGCTTAGCATTGCTAAATAAAGGGGGGCTGAGCCCAGACAAATGTTCAGCAGCCCATACAAATGTCCAACATTTTAAACCTAATTGGACTTAGCCCAAGTTGGCCATAAGTCCTCAATTCAGATTCAACTGAGCCCATATGCTCATAATCTAATTAATTGATCTTAGTCCCAAATTGGACTACAGATCTCCCAACCCACATCGATTCAAGGGTACATCTCTTCATTCCTCTGATATGTGTCGTTGTAATTCTTCAACGTCTTCAGAGAGGTGACGTGTCCCGACAACCAGCAAATCTTACAGACCATGACGTCTTTAAACTGGACTGTGAGGTCCTTAAACTTTACGGACTGTGGGGTCCTTAAACTCATGGACTATGATGTCCTTAAACTTTATGGACTGTGAGGTCCTTAAACTCATAGACTATGATGTCTTTAAACTTTACAGACTATGATGTCTCTAAACTGACATGGACTATGATGTTCTTAAACCGATTGGACCGCAAAGTCCCTAAATTAAAACAATAGAGTCCAAATGCTCTTTTGTTGGATCTAAATGATCCCGTTAAGTTGATCTTAGTCTAAAATTAGACCAACGCATCCTTAACAAATGTTTAAGTTGATCTTAGTCTCAAATGAGACTAACGCATGCTTAAACCCAACCCCAAACCCAAATCTAAGAAAATACGGATTTGGACTAATTCACGCCCTACGGGCAACAATATAAATTAGTCCCCATATACAATCCACGGGCAACCAAAAACAAAACAAACACCTACGACACGAAGTGACTATCTGGAGAAGGAGAAAGTGGTTACCGCGATGCGGTAGCGTAATTAACTGCAGGGGCTTGCGCTTGCAGGGAAGAGCGTTCCCATAATCAAAAATCCCTCAACGAGGAGGAATCTGACGAAGTCTGCTACAACGGCCGCATCCGTCTAAACCTTCGATACACGGTGCCATAAATCAACTTGGCATCTTCGCAGAGGTAGATGGACTATGATGTCTCTAAACTGGACTGTGAGGTCCTTAAGCTCATGGACTATGATATCCTTAACCTTTACAGACTATGATGTCTTCAAACTGGACCGAGATGTCTTTAAACTAACATTGGACCGTAATGTCCTTAAACTAACAATGGACCGTAAAGTCCCTAAACTAAAACAATAGAGTCTAAATATTCTTTTGTTGGATCTAAATGATCCTGTTAAGTTGATCTTAGTCTAAAATTAGACTAACGTATCCTTAACAAATGTTTAAGTTGATCTTAGTTTCAAATGAGATTAACGATCCTTAAACCCAACCCAAAACCCAAATCTAAGAAAATACGGATTTGGACTAATCCACGCCCTACGGGCGACAACATAAATTAGTCTCTGTATACAATCCATGTGCAACTAAAAATAAAACAAACACACACGACACGAAGTGACCATCTGGAGAACGAGAAAGTTGTTACCGCGATGCGGTAGTGTAATTAACTGCAGGGGCTTATGCCTGCAGGGAAGAGCGTCCCCACAATCAAAACCCCCTCACAACGAAGGGGAATCTGACGAAGTCTGCTACATTGGCTGCATATGTCTAAACCTCCGATACATGGTGCCATAAATCAACTTGGCATTTTCGGAGAGATGGACGGATTGATCCAAATAGCATCTGCCCCCAAAATTCAGGCCAGACGTCCCAACGTCCTCGGTCGCATCTTTCGACGGTAAACAGATTCTGGCATGCCCGGTGGGACTCTTTTCCTCTTTCTACTCCACACTCCGTGCGTCGTGTTCGCGAACGAATCGCGGTTTGATATGGTTGGTCTTGGGTTCGAGGTATTAAGATTTGGTTGTGCTCCTATGCAGAAAAAGAACATCAATGGTCTCTGACTGTTCCGGTTGTAATAACAACTCCCGCTCCACCTCATCTGGAGGAGTAACCTACGGGCCCTAAGCGGCCTCCCCCTTCATAATGCCGGTGGAACAGATGACGCAAGCCACCACAGGGCTATTTTTTGGGACCATGCTCCCACCTATAAGCTTCAACACACCATTGCCATCACAAGAAGCTAAGAAGAAGTCGGTCTTCGATCGGCTCACAACTACTGCGGCCCCTCTTAACAGGTCGCCCAAACCAAGCGCCTCAGTATTTAACAGATTGGGCCGAAGCTCCAATGGGCCTGTGAAGAAGCCCGCGATACCGGAAGGGGTTATCCCGAAGAGAATAGCCATTCCTGCTCCTGAAGTCGCCAAAGCGGCTTCCCCTGCTAAGGAGTCGGTCTTTGCAAGACTGACTGTTTCGGCTCCCGCTCCAAACGAAGCCACCAAGACTGCTCTTCCTGCTTGAAAATCTGCCTTCGACAGGTTGTCTATCCCCGCTCACCGGACGTCCGTTTTCAATAGGCTGGTGCCAATAACAGTACCTGACTAGAACAGGAGGCACGATCGAGCCACCCCTATAGCTGAGCCAGTACCATCGGCTCGACACGCTCGATGTCGCCACTGGCGCCGAGTAAGGAAGGCCGGGGGCAATTCCCCTTCTGGATTGACTCCGCCGGCTCCAACGGTAGAAATTGATACTGCTGTTCCAACTGAGAATAGCTTTGAACTACTTAGAAGGGTACGCAAAAACTCTCTGAATGCTGTACTGAAAAGATCTCCTCCACCTATGGAGAGCGCTACAAAGGCGAAGCTAGAACAGCCCCCTCAGCGGCTGTCCTCTAAAATTTATAAAGTTTGGCGACAGGTCCAGGACTCCGTGATAGATCAAGACTATCCCCGCCGACAGAAAAAGATGAAGGTTCGGCAAGAAGAGGACCATCCTGTAAAGCCACAGAAGGCGACAGCTACTTGGGTGCCCACTGCAACGGCCCCCTCAACTTCGACCACACACAAGAAGAGAAGGCCGGAGAAAATCTCTGAGTCTGCGACGAATCGCAAGACCACTGAACCTAAACGCCCCAAGTCTGGGGGCATGGTGGTACATACTATCTATATGGCATCCGGGAAAGAGGATAGCCATACCTCTATAGGCCATCGACCACTCACCAGATCCGTAACAAAGGCCCAAGAGCAACAACAGAAGCTTCAGGAAATGCTAACGCAAATGGCCGCACTCACAAGGCCAAAAGAAAGCCCGGAGGCGTCATCAGAGCAGCGTCATGAACAGGAAACCGATGCTGACTTCCTCCGCAGAATCCTCGAAAAGAAGAACAGAGAAGCAGTGGAACAAGCGGCCAATATAAAATGAATGGCGCTTCTCTTCCAAGATATGGTCGGGATGATGATATAGCCGGATCCACCGGCTGAAGACCCTCCGATTGTCCTCGAAGATGACAGAGGAGAGACATCGAACCCTCTTCCAACTTGTTCAGCAGCCAAAGAGGAAACCATCTCCAAAACCACCCTGGATGATTACATCGCTCAACAGATACGAGCTCACCAGGTGAATGAAGTGGCCGGTCTGGTTGTTAAGACTGAACGACCCTATCCGGGTTGGTACAACCAAATAAAGTACCCGCCAGGATATACGATCCCTAAATTCCATGTATATAAGGGGACGGGGAACCCGCACCAACATGTGGCTCAATTCAGGGCTCTGTGTGGCAACACCGAAGGTGACGATAAGCTACTGCTCCGCCAGTTTGTTGGCAGCTTATCGAAGACACCATTCGAGTGGTATTCAGAACTTCCGAATGACTCTATCAAGACATTTGCTGAGATGGAGCTGCTATTCACCTAACGTTTTGCGAGCGCTAGCGAACGTACCCCAATCACAGCGCTGATCAATGCCAGGGTGAAACCGGGAAAAACTTGGGTCCAGTACGTAATAGGGTGGCGGAATTTATGGTCGAAGTGAGAACATCGCATCGAAGAGGCTCCTGCAGTGGGCATGTTTGTGGGAACCCTCGATCCGCAGGCGACCATATCCCAATTCATGATGTTCTTTAAGTCAACCACCTTTCAGACTTTGATTGATAAGCTGGCCCAAATGGACCAAATGGGTCATAAGCCTTCCTTTTTAAAGACAAAGCCGCGGAATGAAAAAGGGCAAAGGGAAAGCGACCTTTGTCGCCAATACTCAACAGCAGCCGAGCAACTTAAAACCGGTTGTTTGCCAAAGCAACGTGCGTCCACGCCAATCCTTCGAGGAGAGACTGGGACGTCCCTACTCGTTTCCCCGGGAGAAAACAAAGAGACTGTTCGAGCTGGCAGTGCGCAACAGGCTCATTAATCTGCCAGATCCAAGACGTCCGCTGCAGCCCGGCGATGCTAACAATACCAATTACTGCCCTTACCACTGAGCAGTAAGCCATCCAATTGAAGATTGCTTCGTCTTTAAAGGCTGGATTGAAGACCAATACCAACAGGGCAAATTTGCACTGTCCGAGAACTGAAAAGTAAACCCGCCTCGACCGCACACTCTTAAAAGGGAGGACATGCCGGGGGCATCATGCTCTTTTGTTGAAGAAGCTCCATGGGAGATCGCTCTTTAGCCAAAACGAAAAGAATGCTGAAAGATCTCTATACATGCCCGGCGATCAAATGGAAAAGTCCGCTGGAACCCGAAGTCTTCAAGGGAATGCTGAAGCCGCACCCGACGCCAAAAATTGGTGTGGATGGTCAAAACACCCATACCCAGCCGTCAAAGTCTTCAAAGAAGAAGAAGAAGACCAGAAAGCCCGTGAAGCTTGGTGACAAGCATACAGACCTGCAGAAACATATTGACGCGCTGGAAGAATATAACCAGAAAGCGCGGACCCCAGTCACACTCCAAGATTTTCTCAACCACATCTTTAAGGACGGAAATGATGAAGGAGAAGACTCATTGGATGAACCTGAGGATTATGTGGCAAGCTGCCATGTGATCTCTCACTCGTCGATAGACGGTAAAGAAGCTCCTGATGCAGAGAAACTGGGCGCAGATCCTGAATCGGAGCTCCTAGGACCGTTAGACGAGATAATTGATGCATTCCTGAACGAAGCTCTTCTGAAAAGCAAGGATGATCGAGAACGCGAAATGGCTATATTCGAAAAGGCCAGGAGTCGGCGTCAATTTAAAGAAGTTATGGGTCATGAAATACCCCAACCAGATCAAAGCACTTCTGTCGCCAGCAAAAGCAGGTTCAAGACGAAGAAACGGTTCGCCAAAGACATATCGATGGGAATGAAGCTGCCACCCTCCGAAGGAAACACTCCTGATGGGATACACCTTGATGAAGAGGATGCACATCCAAACTACTGCTTGTACTATCAGAGGACTACACACCCTACTGAAGAGTGCAACGCCTTTAAAAACTGGTGGCAAGGATATGTTGCCCACCGGCAGCATTTCAAGCGAATGAATCTCAAGACGCGTCGAGAACAAAGGAGCACGACAGATGAGCGTAGAAGAACTGCCGGCAACTGTCACATGGTTGATAGCAAGGGATCGCAAGTTCCTACCTTCGGGAGCAATTCTGATGAAGAAATACCCCTTGGCCCTCTCTTCAAGGAATCTACCTCCGAGGCAGAAGAAATGAAGACCTGCGAGAATATTCAGCTGCGTAATCGCACGCTACCCAAAAAGAATCTCGGACCTGCAAACAAGGGATCGAATAAAAAATATATAGGGAAGGAAAAGGTCCCTGAGGATATTGCCCTCGACGATCGAGTCGTCGAAGAGCTGGCAGCCAAGGACCCGCCTAAGAAAAGCAAAGTGGATTATAACGTTCTAGCACACCTGAGAAAGATTCCTTCACAGTTGAGCATTCTCGATGCCCTTCTGCTATCTAAAGAGGCGCGAGACTCACTACTCAAAGCGTTACAAGACCCCGGATAGTTTCAAGCTTTTTTCGCCGAAGAAAAGATGAAGGACGAGTTGGAGGAAGTGCACACTGCTGACATCACTTTCGGCGATGAGGACCTCCTCCTTGGGACGTGCGAGCATAACCGTCCGCTATATGTCGCCGGGTACTGTCATGACATCAAGATAGGCAAAATCCTAGTCGACAATGGATCCTCTGTTAACCTTCTCAATATAAGAGTGTTGAAGGAGATCTGCATGAGTGTTCAACACCTTGTTCGGGATAAGATCACTATCTCCGGGTTCGACTCTCAGTCATCACGGACGCTCAGGTCTGTGATTCTGACGTTACGCTTTGGGTTGCTAGTCACCGACATCAAGTTCCGCGTCATTGACGCGAAGACTTGCTACAACGCTTTGCTCGGCAGACCTTGGTTACACGAGTACAACATTATCCCTTCTATACAATATCAGTGTATGAAGTATTTCAAAGATGGACTTGAATACACTGTGACAGGGGAACTGAACCCATTTTCCGTGAACGAAGTTCGCAAATATGAGGATGCAAAATACTTCCTGCCAGACTTCGAAGACACGGAAATGTGCCATAAGCCGGAGAATAAACAAAAAGCTATCACCACCATTCTAGTCTTTGGGAGCGATACCGAGGAGGACGAAGAGATAGTCTATTCAGAGCTGCCCCAATACACCAAGTCGGGACCGTCCACCCCTATGTTGGTCTTCGGCAGTGACTCTGAAGACGAAATCAATGCAGTATTCTCTGCTCGGCCATCAATACAAGCCTCCACTGGAGAAGATCAAAGCTTGCAAGTTGTCATGGTTCCGCAAGAGCATTACAAAGAGCTCGATGCACTTGAAACTTATAATGTACAAGAGCTCCAAACATTCTACGTCTCTCCCAAGCGAAGCGATGAAAAGGCGATCCTCTTTTATCAATCCACGGAAACCAAAGTGGAGAAAGAAGTATGGCATGGTGTCGATTCTACACTTGACATGCTCCAGCCCATCCGTCTGCCTAGATACTACACAGAAGGATTAAAAAGGCTATTAAGACGTCAATGCGTATCCTTTAAACAGACTGCTCGACAAGCTCAGTACAATAGGATCTGGAACGTCCCCGGAACTTAGCGGAAATTGCCCACCGGGAGAACGGAAACGATCGGGCTTGGATACATTCGATCCAAGAAACGGGAGCGAGTTCATGGCTGCTACGTCATACATGACTTCGATGAAGAAAGAGATGTTCTATTAAAAGACGCTAACCCTGAACCAAAACGAGGTCCCGCCATGAAAATGCCAAGTCCGTCATTTGAAGAACAGATGAACAAGCTAATAAGGGAAGCGGGTCAAAAGGTCCGGGATGATCATAACCGCGAAATGGCCATCTACAAGAAAGCCAGGAACGCCTCCTTCAACAGGCTACAGAGAATGATGAAGCCCTTTGTTGCTAGTCTGTCATACAGAAGACCCGACGCAAAAACAAAAACAAACTGAAGAACGGAAAAAACGTTTGACAGCAACGAAGAGGATCCAAGAAGTCACGCGATCGAAAATCGAGCAGCCGAGATCCGTCTCTTATAAAGAAGATGAGTCGAGCATATTCTTTTCCCTAAGAAAAGACGAAGAAAATCTTCGACCTCTTCATGGAACATCAGATGATTACGCTCCCAGACTCTAAGCACCCCGATCGAGCAAATGAGGTTCATCACTCAGACTATTGCTCCTATCACCGAGCGATAGAACATCCTATTGAAGAATGCTTCACCTTCAAAGACTGGGTTGAAGACTAATATCAACTCGGCAGATTCACTCTATCCAACAGTTGGAGAGTAAGCCCACCACGGAAGCATGAATCAAAAGCCACTTATGCGGTGAGAGTAGAACCGGATCAACATCGGTCTTGGAAACAATCTCATACCTGTCACGTAATAACGCTGACAGAAGAAGGAGTGCTCGAGAGTATAGATGACCCATCCTGTTGCTTCGAAAACGATGATAACTAAATGATCTCAGAGTTTCCACCGACGCCAAAAGAGCTGGAAGATAAGATACATACTACTGCAGATAACTTCAGAAAAATTGACTTGGGGACTGTAAACGACCCGTGGCTTACGTTCGTTAGCGAGTTGCTGTCTGAAGAAAAGGTGGCTACGCTAAAAGACGTGCTCATGCAATATAAAGACTGTTTCGGATGGAACTACTCCGAAATGCCGGGACTAGATCCAGAGGTAGCTGTGCACAAATTGGCGATACCTCCGGACATCAAGCCAATCAAACAAGCACCAAGAAGGATGCGGCTCGAACTTGAAATGAGCATTAACGCTGAGGTCAAGAAACTAATCGATTCCGGCTTCATCCAAGAGGTTCAGCACCCTGATTGGATCGCCAACATTGTCCTAGTCATGAAGAAGAATGGGATGGTGCGCGTCTGCGTAGACTTTCGGGATCTCAACAAAGCTTGTCCTAAGGATGACTTTCCTGTACTGGTCACCGAGCTGATGATAGACAACACGTCCACTCATGAAATCTTCTCCTTCATGGACAGATCATCAGGGTACAATCAAATAAAGATGCATCCCGAAGACCAGAAGCATACCACTTTTCGGACTCCTCTGGGCATATTCTGCTACAAAGTGATGCCTTTCGGTTTAAAGAACGCAGGCGCCACCTATCAGAGGGTCATGGCGAAGATCTTTGATGATCTTATACATGAGATTGTCGAATATTATATCGACGACCTCGTGGTAAAAAGGAAATCGCACGAAGAGCATTGGGAGCATCTAAAAATAGTGTTCCAACGTCTTCGGAAATACAACTTGAAGATGAACCCTCTGAAATGCGCATTCGGAGTCTCCTCAGGTAAATTTCTAGGATTCATTGTACGACATCGAGGCATCGAAATCGACCCGCCAAAGATCAAGGCGATTATGGAAATGCCCTCCCCACGAACTTTGAAACAACTGCAGTCTCTCCAAGGGAAGCTCGCGTATATCCGGCGGTTCATAGGTAACCTCTCCGGAAAATACCGCCCCTACAGTCACTTGATGAAGAAGGGAACCCCGTTCGTCTTGGATCGCAAATACCAAAGCGCACTGGATGAAATCAAGCAATACCTACAGAATCCTCCGGTGCTGACCGCTCCAGTCAAAGGAAAGCCCCTCATTCTGTATACAACTGCCCTTGAAGGTTCCTTAGGCGCGCTATGGGCACAAGAAAACGACCAAGGGAAGGAGAGAGCCCTCTACTATTTGAGTCGAGTTTTCCTGGGGGCAGAAAACAATTACTCCCCCATTGAAAAACACTGCTTGGAGTTGATCTTCGCGATAACGAAGCTCAGGCACTATGCGTTAACGCATGAGGTCCATCTCATATCAAAAGTAGGTCCTCTCAAGTATTTGATGTCGAGAGCCATTCTAACAGGGTGGCTCGCTAAATGGGCCCTCCTCTTGATGGAGTTCTCGATAATATATCGTCCTTTCAAGGCAGTGAAAGGCCAGGCCATCGCCGACTTCCTCGCTGAGCATCCGATACCCGCCGAATCACCTTTAAATTGCGAATTGCCAGACGAGCACGCGTTTGACACAATCGACAAGGAGAGAGGAGAGAGCGATACCCGATGGGAACTCTACTTCGATGGAGCGTCTTCCATGAAGAAGCAAAAGCACAGCTCCCCCATAATCAAATCTGGGGTAGGCCTCATCTTCGTGACTCCACAAAGACGGATAATGCACTTCGCCTTTTCCTTAACAGAGCCGAGGACAAACAACGAAGCCGAATACGAATCTTTGATAACAGGTCTTGAGATCGCTGTCGATATAGGAATCGAAAACCTCCTCATATATGGAGACTCCCAACTGGTCATTAGTCAAGTAAATGGCAACTATCAAACGTGCAAACCGGAGTTGGTAAGGTACGGTGAAAGGGTGCAACAACTGCTGACTCAAATCCTTTCCTACGCCCTGGAAAGCATACCATGCGTGGAAAATAACAAGGCGGATGCGTTAGCCAAACTCGCTAAAGAACTGGCTGACGAAAACCTCGATGATGTGAGGATCGTTGTGCAAAGCCGTCGGGTTCTCGCACCGGCAGATATGTCTCTGGAGTCGTCCAAAGGAAAGGAAGCGACCGAGCAAACGACCCTACAAATAAAAGACCAAGAAAAGGCTAAGGATTGGAGAGAAGTCTTTGTAGACTACTTCAAATCTCGTCGAACACCTGAAGATGCGTCCTTAAGACATCAGCTCATGAAACGAGCTCTGTCTCTCGCTTTTGTCAACGATACTTTATATAAGAGATCATTCGACTCTCTATGGCTAAGATGCCTGGGAATGGAAGAAGCAAGGAGAGTCGTTCAAGAAACTCATGATGGACTCTGCGGTTCTCAGCAAGCCGGGCCAAAGATGATGCTGAAGATCAAAAGGATAGGCTACTATTGGCCCACGATGATCCAGAACTGCCTTGAATACGTGAAGCAGTGCCACCCGTGCCAAATTCACGGAGACTTTATCCACCAGCATCCAAATCCGCTACATCCAATAATGGCTAGCTGACCGTTCGAAATGTGGGGAACTGACATAATCGGGCCCATCGAACCAGCATCGTCCAGAGGACATCGATTCATTTTGGCGACAACTGATTACTTCTCCAAATTGGCAGAAGCAGTACCGCTGAGGGAAGTGAAGACGGAGAATATTCTCCATTTTTTAAGACACATGTCATCTATCGGTTCGGCACTCCGCGACGGATTATCTTCGATAACGAGTCGGCCTACAGAAGCCATAAAATCAGCCGCTTCGCGCAGCAACATAATATAGACTGGAGATACTCTTCAGTCTACAATCCTCGAGCTAACGGTCTGGCTGAGGCTTTCAACAAGACCTTGACCAAGATCATGAAGAAGACAGTGTCCAGAAATAAGAGGGACTGGCACGAGAGACTGCATGAAGCTCTCTGGGCGTATCGAACCACGTTCAAAACGGCCACAAACACAACGCCGTATGCATTGGTATTCGGTGCTGAAGCAGTACTCCCATTGGAGATTGAGCTACCCTCTCCGCGGGTGGCGATTCATTACGAGCTAACGGACGAAGAGAATGCTCACCTTCGACTTGAAGAGCTCGACGCCCTTGATGAAGTCCGGCTCATGGCACAGCAAAACCGAGAGGCTTAAAAAGCGAGGATGACGCGCTCATATGAGAGATTGACTAGGCCGAGAACATTTCGCCAAGGCGAACTCGTGCTAGTGGTCAAGAGACCCATGATCCCCAATCGTGCCAAACAAGGGAAGTTCGAGCCAAACTACGAGGGCCCGTACATCATAGACAAAGTCTACCAAGGTGGGGCTTACTTGCTCATGGATATGCATGGCGAAAAACCCTTCAGGCCAATAAACGGCCGGTTCCTAAAGAAATACTACGCCTGATAAGTTACGGCCTAGGTTAATGATAGATAACGACGCCTAAGTCCGCTTGTTATCTTCCCAAGCCCAAACTTTATAAGTGGTAGCTAACGAAACCGTTGCAACTACGGACCGTGATGTCCTAAAACTAACAATAGACCGAAACGTTCCTAAACTAGCGATTGACCGAGACGTCGATAAACTACTACGGACCGCAGCACCCCAAGACTGACGGAAAAAAACGGTACGTCCATAAGCAAGATGGGCACGGATGAAAACCCGAAAGGGCTCCATGAGTAAAAACAGCAGGGCTACCGGCGAGTTTGTGAAAACCCGAAAGGGCGCAATCTCGTTAAAAGACACTTGCAAGGTCCTCTTGACCCTGTAAGGAGAAAATACCTGCGTGAGATCCTTATGACTCACAAGGGAGTAACATACTTAGGAATCCCCACGATTCCTAAGGAGAAAGCACACTTACGAGATCCTCACGAATCGTAAGGAGAATTCCCCTTTGAGACCCTCACGGCTTATAGGATTTAAGAGCCTTAAGTTACAGGGATCTGAACCTGTTCTTAAGCCATCACAACCCACAGACTGCCCTACAAGCGTTTCAACATTGACCCTTGTATACAATCCACGGGCACGAATAAACATTTCCCTAACAGAGTCCCACCAGCGACTAGGGATATACTCACACGGTGAACGACCCTTGTAAGTCCTCTCGACTTATAAGGAGAAAACACTCATGTAAGATCCTTACGACTTATAAGAGAACATACGCTTAAGAATCCTCATGATTTTTAAGGAGAAAACACACCTACGAGATCCTCACGACTCGTATGGAGAAATACTTTTATGAGACCCTTACGGCTCATGAAGTTAAAAGCCTTAGTCGACAGGATCCTAACCCTGTTTACTAAGCCATCTTTGTTTAAGTCAACAACGGCAAATGATGATTCGCTCCTGGCAATATCTCGGTTGTAGCAATACTGATGCCTACATCGGTATAAAATTTTAAGTCCTTTCACGGCAAATGATGATTCGCTCCTGGCAATATTCCAGTCGTAGCGATGCTGATACTGAGATTGGCATCAGATTCCAAACTCAATACTCGTGATAAAAATCAGCATGTAAAAGAAATGCATATGAAATAGCCGAAATGATGGGGCAACTTGCAACAAAATCAGTAAGTAAAAGATATACATACAAAATGGCCGAAATGATTGGGCACCGCGAAAAATAGCCGAAATGATTGGGCTATCGTGACTTTCGCGATATAAATAGCTGAAATGATAGAGTATCGCGGAAAGAAAACAAAAATACATATGAAATGAAATTTTTGTCCTACAGATAAGATCACATCGATCCCTGTATACAATCCAGGGGCATAAACAAAGAGGGAACCATATCATCCCACCATGCTCCATCGGAAAGAGAGCCAAATCTCGATTGCAACATCTACAGCCTGAAGACTCACAACGGCGTTCCTTCTCAACTCCAGCAGGATGCAGACGCAACGTCAACAATCGACCCCAGGGTCAAAACAATGAAGCCACGGCAAATTCCCTAGTTCCAAGCCTCGACGGTTCATCAGCAATCTAGGGACCACCTCGACATTCGTCTCGACACGGCATACGAGATGTCACCATAGCGTTCTTCCTCTAACAGGATTTAGACGCGCCAAAACAACGAAACAAAGGCAATATTCCTATCTTCAGGGTCTTGACGGCAACTCATATAAAACCTGAAAGACTATCGGAGATCATCCCACACTAGCGCGGAGTGGTCACTACCTCGACGTTCGTCTCGATACAGTAGACGAGATGTCACCACAACGTTCTTCCTCCAACAGGATTTGGACGCGCCAAAACAACGAAGCAAAGGAAATATTCCCAGCTTCAGGATCTTGACGACAACTCATATAAAACCTGAAAGACTATCGAAGATCATCCCACACCAGCGCGGAGTGATCACAACCGCGACATTCGTCTCGATACAGCAGACGTAATGCCAGCAAACGAAGCGAAAGCAATATTCCTAACTTCCGGGTCTTGACGGCAACCCATATAAAACCTGAAAGACTATCGGAGATCATCCCACACCAGCGCGGAGTGATCACCACCGCGACATTCGTCTCAATACAGCAGACGCAATGCCAGCAAATGAAGCGAAGGCAATATTCCTAGCTTCAGGGTTTTGACGGTAACTCATATAAAACCTGAAAGACTATTGGAGATCATCCCACACCAGCGCGGAGTGGTCATGACTCATCGGGGCTCCCAAACTGAGCCTAACCTCAAGTAAAAAGGGACATGGAATATCCCTAACGCTTCTTCTTTCGACGATAATACTACCTGGAAGATTGCTTGAAGACGTCTTATCCAGCCCCTGAAGGGATCAGAAACATGACAGTCGCAAGGCTACTCGAACAGCAAAATTGCCTATCAAGGAATACATCAGCCAACGCGACGGTATGACGGACACAACCTTAGTACCACAGATCCTAACGGACCTCTGTCATATAGAGCAGAGGTTAACTGTGACGTTAGGACATCCTTGCGAGAACTTCTCGATTCATCTCGACTCGTAAGGCAAAGCCTTAGGCAATGGGGATTAAAAAACCTGTTTCCTAAGCACTGGGCCCTGCAAGTCGGTCCAAGATGGACTCTTGCATACTATTCACGGGTCACACTCTCCGAAGTCGAACATCAACAAAGAGGGAAACAACCACTTACGGGTCCTCTCGACTTGTAGACGGGAAAATTCTCTTGTAAGATCCTTACGACTCTCAAGAGAAAACGCACTTAGGAATCCTCACGATTCCTAAGGAGAAAATACACCTACGAGATCCTCTCGACTCGTAGGGAGAAAAATCTTTTTGAGATCCTCACGACTCATAAAGTTGGAAAGTCTTAGGCAACAGACCTGAACTTTCTTCCTAAGCCATCGATACCCTACAAGAAGGCTAGGACGAAATATTCTCTACGCTTGACAGAGTAACATAGCGACAATACAGCAAAGAGGAAAAATGACAGAGGGAGACAAAAAAAATATGTCTTTTATTCATTAATCAAAATGAATACAAATTACAATCTATAAAAAAAAATACTCTCATTTAGGAGTATGTACAAAAGAAGAATAAAAGGAAAAATATACAATTTTTCAAGCCGGCGGACGATTTAACAGATTTGTCAGTTCATCCTTTTTCCGCTGGGCCTCGGCTTCATAATTTGTTATCGCTACGAGACGGGCCTCCGCTTGAGACTGTTGGGCCTGGTACGAGGCGAGCCGACTCTCAAGGTCCTGTTCGGTGACTTTGTGGGCTTCAACCATCTCGCGGATAAAAATGGCGGCTTTATCAATAGCTACCACCTCCCTAATAGCTTCTTGAAGCACCCGCCAGAGTTCATACGCACGAGTGGTCTTGGCCGTAAGTTCAGCTTGAAGTTCCCCTAGCGCATTTGAAGCCAGCTTCCTCTCTGAAAATTTTCGGCTGAGGCTCTTCTCACATGACAGCATATTTGCGGCGCACCGTTCAATCAGCCCCCGCAAACTCGCCTTTGTAGCCACAACCTCTGAAGGAAGGTGCATACATTCAAGACTATGCAAACAAGCCCCCACTCGACGACGGTATCCGAACCAAAACATGCACAAACCGTCTGCTATGTAAGGCAATAAGAAGGATCCTTTATATGTGCCCCATTAAGCGCGCATTTGCGACCATACGCCAGCTTAAATAGAGACGATATCTAAAATGTGCTGACAACGCAACAGTAGCGCTCACATTTAAAGGAAATTCCTAGGGTTAAAGTATAAAGCTCATGTATATAGGAGGGATGCATGTACGAATATATGATGAACGGAAAGGATTCAATAAAAAGCATGCAACAACCAATAATAAGAGGAGTACATCGAGTTAAAGCATACTACTCTATAGGGAAAAGATCGCCAAACATGGGATCAGTGATACTAGGGTTAACAAAACAAAAAACAAAGTTCTCCAGCTCCCTCTCTGCCTTCTCCAACACGTCGAAGCGATGGTTTTCATGAGAGGTTGCTCTCCACCGATTAGCGCCATGTCCATCAGCAAAAGTGGACATGACAGCCCGCCGGGTTCTTATCTGACCTAGAAGATGAATCGAACGATCCTTTAGAGCCCGGGTAAGCAAGCATGCCTCATGGAAACACTCAATTTTGTCCTCCGCCGTATCAAGCATCGCCGAAGTCATCTCTGTCGGATGGGGAGGGATGTCCGCAAGCACGGATGAAAAGACCATCCGTAGCTAAATGGAATTCATAGGAAGGGGAAATTCCCTAAGAACTAGGAGTTCATACGTCACCGTGTCGCATTCGGCATCCGTGAGAAGAGGATCCACCAGCCGCGCAGTAAAGCGAGGAATCATCTTCTCAACGGGCACCTCCCATGGTTTTCGACGAGCATTGAGGCGGTTGCAAGCCATAGCACTTAGTTGATTTCTCAAGATAATCACCAGGTTTTTCTGTGAAAAGAGAAAGGAATGCATAGCTTCGGGTTATAAAGAGGAGGATTCAATGCTATGCACAGAAAATATGGTGCATGATGGAACTATTCCCAAGGCCCAGAAAAAGGGGAGAGCATGGAAAATCAAAGAGATGATTCGTTGGAATCAGTGTAAGGAAACGAAGCGACCCCATCAACAGAGCCCCACGTGCAGAGCACATGAGCACCGGCCTGGACCTTTATTGGAATTAAAACATCGCTGCACATGCATAACACATGAGCAGGCGCCAATGAGAGATTGAAATCCCCAACAGCGACTCACGTGCCAAACACATGAACACCAATAACGGTATGACAAAATTTCATACAGAACACATGTAAACACAGAAAAAGGAAGGAAGAGTTTTGTCATTCATGCTCCGAAAATTCATACAAAAATAAAAGAAAATGTTTACAATGGTAAGACATCAAATCCAGGACAGAGATTGAGAAATTCAAAAGTAAGACCATCTAAAGTGTTTCGGGCCTCTCGGACCATTCTCGTATGCATCCTCTCACGCTCGCAAGCGTCAGGATCTTCACTGATGTCCTCCGTCCTTCGATAGGCAGCGATTATCGTCGCCTGTTGGAAAGTTTGATACAGAATATCAACAAGATTGTCTCGCCTTTTCTTTGAGATTTGGCCCATCAGATACACTGAGTGTACCTTATCTTTAGCATCATCCAATGCCTTGAGCGGCATGCCTGCATAGAATAAGGAAGTGCTTCCCAGATCGTTCTCACAATGAGTTTCAAAAGAGCGGAACGATGAGGAAGCAGTCGACCATTGTATTCATCAAAAAGACGCATGATTTCGGCGCACTGAGCGTTTGTGAACTCCTGATTTTGGCAGCGGCCTAATGCACGAATGTCCCCATATGAAATAATTTCGTTAAGGTCATACAGATGAGCGGCCATAGCACCTGAAAATGAAAATCAGTGAAGGTTCAATGGACAGACTGGTCCAGACGTGGGAATCTGAACAACTATTAATATCCGCATGGAGAAAATAAGTGTTGATTAAGAAACCCATTATGAACTCTGTGCAAATCAAGCAAAATCTCTCCTAAAATTTTGTTCATCAAGAACAACTGAAGATGAAAATCTCAAGAAGTGTTTTTTGAGAACTAAGTTCTCTGAAGAAATTAAATTCCTTTTCAACAGAGGAATTAAATTCCAAGAAAATCTTCAGAGCTTGGCTCTTTGAAACGGAATTAAATTCTAGTTAAGGGAAATCAAAAACCCTAATATTTCCCTAGATCTTTCCAAACAAAAGGATTGCACTCTGTAAAGGGAGCACTATTAGATTAAAAATCCAATGGTGATTAAAAATCACCAACTTATAGAAAGATTCTATACAAGAAAATATTTTCCTAAAATCTGCCGGGAACAACAAACAAAATATCTTTTGGATTAAAAATCCAATGGTGGATAAAATTCATCGAGTAATCTAAAAGATCATGTTGGTTACAAAATCAATCAAAATCTTTCAATGAAAGATTGATTAAACAAATTGATTCTTTTCTTTCTCCTATAAATAGGAGCTTAGCGATGGCCTAGTCTTCCCCGAGATCGGGGCGTGTAGCTGTCCGGCGCCTAGCAGGTCATGGAATCATTCACCGCATGTGGGTCATGGTTGCCGGAATCGGCATGCCGGCGCTCAGTGACGCCTAGGCGAGCATGAGCGAGATCGAGGGCCCGAGCGTGCCCATCCGTCCTTCGGCAGACGTCGTTATCCCGGGAAGGGGGAATTGCAGTCTGGTGGGTAGGGCCTGCTGCTTAAACGCGGACGAGTGTATCCATCATCGATGTGAGCCTGTCGATCCGAGCAGATAAGGCGTTGATGGCGTTAGGAGGGGGAGATGAGCCGCTCCTGTCTCCGTTGTGGGGGGTGTGGCGGTTCGTATTTGGATCGTTGCGGTTTTCGCTCGCCATCGGGTCAAGGGCGGAAGATCAACTTTATGGATGGAGAAGCTTCTGAAACGTTCCCACAGACGGTGCCAACTAATGGAAGTGGTGATCTCCCTAAGATGTTGTCCTCCGTCGATCTGGTAGCGAGCGGTTTTGAGCGGTTGAGATTTGTTTTGGGGGTTGTCGAGCATGTGGATCTCAATGGGCATTGGATGTTGCTAAGGCCGAGCTACCTGCAAGGAAAGTCCCGGGGTGGGAAACTACCGTAGGACCCTCCGACGATCAAGTTAGTACCGGGGAATTAGAGCAGAGTAGCGGCCTGTTGGAATGAGTTGGAGTTATCTGAGTCGTCTGAAAGAAGGGTTTATATAGTGATCGCGTGGAGCGAGCCAGCGCGAGATCCTCGCCGTCGGTTACGCCCCTGCGTTATCCCCGCATTAATGGCGGGATACGCCCATTAATGGGGGGACACGCCAGCATGGGACGTGGAACGTGGATCGGCGGATATCTCGCCTTGGCGAGATACGCGGAGCTGTTGCGGAGACGCTTGGGCTCCACGCTCTCAGTTGATTGGGGAAGTTGTGGAAGCTCGGCCTGTCAGGAGGCTCGGAGACGAGCCGGGAGGCCGAGGAAGCTCAGGCCTTGCAATAGCTTGGAGACGAGCAGGGATGCCGAGAAAGCTCAGTTGTAGCATTGCTCGAAGGTGAACTGATGGTATTTGCTAGGTGAATATGGAAGGTACTCAGAAAGGTCTCCGAAAGGTTGGATGCATCCTCAGAGAAGAAGTCCCGAGGAACATCCCCAATGCATCTTATTTATTCCACCTCCGTAGCCTCCGGGACAAATCATCCGCCACGTGTCGTAATCTGAGAAATTCCTACTTGTGAGCATCATCAGCTCCCGTAAAACTAGAACATGTATTAGATTCGAGAAATGTGGAGGGTCAAAGTCTATCAAAATGTAGTTTAAGTTAGATTCTAAAATATCAAAATGTAGCTTGTAGAAATACTAGAAGCGATATCTACAAGGGTGTTTTTGCAAAAACATCGAACCCATTGATTGTGCCGGTGGCTCAACTAAACTGCATTCATGGGGCGCACTGTGATGCAATAAAATTGCAATGGGGTTTAAAATGTAAAAACGGCAAAGAAAAACTGTTGACGGCGCCGTTATATTCCTTCCATATCCGCACACGTGCGAGCTTCCCCGTTTGGTTAAAGAGTTAACGGTCATCATCTCATAATTAATCAAACGGTCACAAGTTAATGGTATTTGTTAATCCTTGTTTTATTTTTGGCACAGGCCCGTAAACCCTAAATCCAAGCACACAAGACACTCACGCACAAGCACACAACCCACACACGTAAACCCTAAATCCAAGCACACAAGACACTCACGCACAAGCACACAACCAACACACGGATCCAGGGCACCCACGAATTTGCCCTAAAAGCCTTAATTTGTGGCCACTTTTCCTCCTGGTTTTAAATCCCGCACTCTCCCCAAGAAGGAAAGTCCACATACCAACCTGCTGCTCATTGTTAATCCTTGTTAAGAGAAGGCTTAGTTTTTTTTTATAACAAATCTTTATGCCCATGTGGTTAAGCCGGATTAAGTATCAATTAGTGGACTAGAAGTATTTTATTCTTATTGTCAAGCATTTTATTTGGTTCTAATGTCAAAGTCTCCTGGCCTTCATCTTTTTTATCTTAAGTTTTTTAATATAGCACCCACAACACGCCTGAATTGGTATTATTTGCATATAGTTTTGTAAGGTTAACTAGTATCTTAAAAATAACCCTTTATGCTTGTTTTATTTAATCACTATAGAACATGTTATCTATCACAAGAGCAACTATCCTTAAAAAACAACGATTGGTAATCACATTGTTTGAGTAAAATATTTCAATATAAGTACCATGTACCTGACTTATTACCATGTCAGACACTGCCAGCCTTGATATGTTTTTTTATGGATAAAAAAAATCTGAGTGTATAATTCTGTAAGATTATAAGTAATTTGTTTCATATACATGCAACACACATTTTTAAATAAAAATGTTCTTGAAATCGTAAATATTATACATATTTATTAATATCACAAAAAGAACATCGTTAATTGTTTTTGTTTATTATATCGTGTCTTTCTTGTTTTATACATAAGCTTTGTTTCATTTAGATTTTTAGTCATGATGGAGATAGTTAATTTGTTTTAAAATTTATCCTGATTTTGGTAAAAAATAGAGATAAACCTATAGTCAAAACCAATGAAGTAGGTGAATTTTTATTCTTTTTTGACGTTAAAAGTAGGATGACAAACCCTACTCGATAAGATAAAATAAAAGCATTAAAAGAGTATGTCCAAACCGTCGAGTATCAAATGCTCTATGAGGGCACAAAAGAGAGTTAAAGTGGAGGAAGAGCAGACCTGATCGTCATTCCTCACATTTACTCCAGGCACAAGACGTTTGATCCCTAAGATCTGAAAAACCTAACACAATCCCCTACCATACAGCCAAAAAAAAACAAAAAATAGTGTTTCGAGGCAACACAACCAAACAAAAAGATCAAGTTGTTGCCAAAGTATCCACACTACACTGGGTTGAAACCATAGTCAGCAGCAATTAAATGCCTTGCAGATCCTCCCTGATTGAAACCTGGGAAATTCATCAATCCAATTGCTCGCTTGTAATTATGTGTTATAGAAATATATGCATTTGTTTTCTCTTAATGCTGTTGTGGCGCTGTTGTTAAGAGGTCGTGCCATCAAGAGTTCTGGATACAACAGTAGATTTAAAAATAACCCTTTATATTTTCCCTCAACTAAAAAAGACAAAAAGAAAAGCTTTTCATTGTTTAATTTATTTTACACTTATTTCCTTTTTCAAGTATTTGGATCATGAATAATTGAAGACGACAAGAGCTTGTAGGACCTTAACTCGATAATCTGGTTTGTTCAGGGGCCCACAAATGGGGATGTGATTGGTACGAAAATTCGATCTGCCATTAAAAAGCTTATATTTGCCCTGCTTGCATCCTAAAATTATTCTTCTTCTTTTTTGAAATAAAAAAGTAGGGAAACTGATAAGTGTGAAAAATTGAGTTTTTATGCTTATTACTTACCGCGATCAATAACGATGTCACAATAGCTAACCGATAGTGAGTACGGATTGTTCACAGAAAAATGGTAAACTATCTCTCTTGTTTTAGACGAGTTAAATAGAGTAAGGTTGAATTTTTATCGTTTTATACTAAAGAAATTTGAAAATTTTATAACAGAATGGCTTGTAGGGTTTTTCGGATTTAGTAATTAAAGGATAGAGTTTTAAAAATAATTCTTTTTATCTTTTAATTATTTAACGCTAGAGAAATAACGATGAATGTATATTAGGATACTTGGAGAGATTAGGGTTTCCCTCTACCAATCCTTGTCCTTCCATTAATCCCTATTTATCTCGAGCTCTCAACAAATCAAGTATTAACAATCTCAAATCGAGCTCGTAACTATCATGAATTGGTAGCACGTCCGAATAAGAAAGCTAAGGCTCCCTTTACTAAAATTTATAAAAATTAAAATATAAAAAGAAGATAAGAGATTTTTTTCATCAGTTATACCAGTCTATCCTACAAATCCTAACAAACAAGATTTTACTCGCTCATTGGGAAAAACGATGAAAAATGAAAAATAGAAGAATAAATAACCAATAAGAAAAACAAAAAAAATTAAAAGTGCGGAAAATAAATGCAGAAAACAAATACGGAAAGTAATGAGACAAAATTAAAAAAAAGAAACTACTCTTTATTGAAACTTTTGCATTACAGAATTTGATTGCTGGAAAAAAAACTAAAAGAACTAAAAACCCTAATTTGCTTGATAGATCTAAATCGATCGATGGATTGATAGATCCTAAATTACTCTCGGTCCTTTATATAGGCTCTAGAACTTGAAATCCTAAACGTCATCTTAAAGTAAGTGAAAAGACGATCATGCCCCTGAAAATTCACATCCAACGACCATGATAGAACCGCGGTTCCGCTGCCTAAAGCCCCATTCCGCCGCAGATCCGCCGCCTGTTAGTGTGATCTCGTCTCCCGATTTTTTATGCTTTTTTTCTCGATTTTAGGAGATTTTTCTGATGAATATAATTTGAAAATATTTCTCTCCCTGCAGTTGCGAGAATTTTCAATTTGCTGCTAAAATTCGGCAGATTTGGTTTGCTAACTCGATTAGATGTGGATCTCCTACTTATATTTGTAGGCATGAACTGATGTGTTATTTTAATACCTGCACAATATCTCAAATCAAATTATTAGTAGTATTTGGTTTATTTGAGATAATATTCCAATCAATTTTAATTAAATTACTTAATGGATATGATATCTTAATAATAATGATTAAGAATATTTGATATGACATGATATGCATATTTTATTAATTAAGAATCTCATGGATATTTTTATTTAAATATGATATGTATATATTCTCTCGATTGTATATATTAATTATAAATTAAGAAATATATGACAAAATCTTTTTACAAATAAACCCACATATGTTTTTAAATTTTAAATAACACCATTTAGTAATTAATAATAGTAGGGAAAATGACCGTAAAAATGTGCAATAAATACGACCGATCAAATACTCCCAAACCTATCTTCTGATCGTCCCGAGCAAATTGTTTTATTTTTCAAAGAAAAAAAACATAGCACGCTTTCGTAGGCAACACCATTGCATTTAACTCGTGCAACAAGCCTTTAAAACTCTAGGTGTCCCTAATAGGCGGAGTGTTGTCTCTTGAGGGTTTTCAGCGGACTACACCCACAAAATCCCAAAATTTTAAAAATAAAGAAAAGAAGACGAAAATTACATGCAAAGATAAGAACATATAAAAAAACTTGAAAATAAGAGTTTCAAACTACACTAATTTTTTAGTTGCCATGAGCCTTATCTTAATGGTTTTGAAAAGATATTAGAAATCATATACTCTTTCAATAAAATATTATATTTAGTTTTCCTCCTTACCTCTGCTACAAACATCGATCATATACCACTACGTGTGTGTAAAAACCGTCCCTACACTTAGATAATTCAATTCAAGCTATCATACCCTTTATCCATATTCCTGTCACGCCCCGCTTCCCAGTATACAGGCAGAGGACACGATGAGACCGCTATGTATTTACTCAGAAGTAAACACGCTGAGCGTATCTAAGCAATATAAGTAAAATGCACAAGAGATAAAAACAATAGATATAATTGAACAGCAAGTTTATTTATTAACATTCTTTTTACAATACATCTGAAAAGTAAATATATTGAATGGAAAGCAATGCCTAAACAGTGGCATAAAAGAAATGGAAAATACAGAATGTAAATGTGTACAAGGAACTAGAGCTCCGGGTCGAAAGTTAGCTGATCCAAGTCCTCACTGGTGGGCTCAATCTCCTGAAAGTCCGATTCACCTAACAACATTGCAAAGAAGAAAGAGAAGAAATGTCGTCAGCGAACAATCGCTCGGTAAGTCCCAAAGAATGAGGGAGAAATAGAATAGACAGAGAGAGAGAGTGTAATTTTTAAAGTTGTATTATATTGTTATAATGTTGTATTTAGTGTTAACACTGTTGTTTGTAACTTGGTACAGAAGAGACCAGTGTATACGAGTGGAGTCTCGTTAGACCAGAGACTACGGTGAACGGAATACAAGGAACCGTAAAGCCACTGTACAACGGCAATTGAATTCAGGTTAGGCGTCTTAATGGTTGCAGTCTCGTGCCACTTCTAACACCTTCCGTATCAATCTACCCCTTAAACCCCGCGATATCTTGATTGTATTGTTTGTATTGTATTGTCTTGTATTATAGATTGTATAGATAGATGACTTGCCGAAACCATGATATCGGTAAATGGATGTAACTGGAGAATTATGTAGATGGATGTATATCCATGGTTCGGTTCAGTCAAGTTGTATATATTGATAGATTGAACAGATTGAATATATGAATTCATTGATTCATATTGTAATGTAGCTTTATACTTGAATCTCATTTAAGTCAGATTGTATATATATTGAGACCCAGTCTGAGTCAGACAATTAAAAGAGAAATTGAATCCTGAATTATGTTTTGGTGCTATCGGTAACCGCTGTACATGGACGGCAGGATTTGTGTCTTTTTCAAAGACGATTACCGTGTTGATAACACCGTTTGTTAAGTTGTCTACCTTAAATAAGCAAGCACCCATATCTCCGGCTCCCTGAGGCTCAAGAGACCGGTCCCGCTTAAACCTATATTTACTAGGGCCCTTATTGTAATTTATAAACTTGAGGGGGTTTTATGTAAAAGTAATTTTGTATAATTTTCAAAATACAGCTCAAGTATTTTATTATCGTTTTTAAAGTTTTCATTGATATATATTTTATCATTGTGACATTTCTAGTGAATAAATCTATTTTTCATAATATATGGTCCGGTTCGGGTAAGAGAGCGAAGCGAACGTATTTATTTGTAATATTGGAATTTGTATAGTATTTTCTTAAAATGAGATGTTTTTCTTGAATTTTGGAAATGTGGAATATTATAAATAAAAATAGATATTTTGATATTAATTACATATATATATTTATTAAAAATATAAGTTTATTTATAATAGAAATCACATTTCTAAAGAAAACTGTATTTTTAATCTTTCGAGACCGTATACTCCTTGCGGAGGTCTGCATCTCGCACTACTAAGCTCGAGGATGTGCGATAATCCGCACCATCTCGAACGGATTCCCCAAAATAGGTTGTAGCGGCACTTTGCAAAGATTTGTTTAAAATACATAATTTTGTAGAATAATGTTTTTTTTATAAGTTTGAGATAGTTTTGTGTAAAATCGTATTTTCTCAAAAGTATGTTTCCAAAGATTATCGTGCTATATTACATATGAGTGTTGTGAGGAGGTAGGTCATTACCTCGTGAACTATCTAAAGGTATAGCAAGGGTAATGATGTTTATGTCGAAACTAAACTATATGGTATTTTTCTGTAAAAGTGCTATAAAAATTGAAATATGAATTATTTTGATACGAAACTTGTCAAGATGTTTTTTTAATGTTTAATGATCATGATGTGATGGTTTGGTATTGTTGTATTTAAGAAAATTGGAACTTTTTACAGAAAACCGAATCGGAAGTCGGATTAATTCCGCTTCCGTCGGGTTTTAGAAATACAAGTTTTTAGATTAGAAAAGAAAAGAGAGGGGAGTGACTTACTGGATTTTAGATTAGAGAAGAGGAACAGGGAGTGGTAGGAGGTGCCGGTGCGTCGTTTCGTCTCCGGAAGCTCCCAGGGTCGTCGTCAGAAGTTCGTCGAAACTTCGCCCTTCGCTAACTCCACTTGTACACAAAAGTTCTTGGGATTTCTCTTGCGAGTTTAGACAGAGTTTTGGAAGTGAGAAGGGGCAACTTTAGGTATGGTATTTATAGGAAAAATTAGGGTTTAGGGTAGATAAAAAGGTGTGAGAAAATTGTATTAAATTTTGCATTAAAAATTTAAAAAGGTTGTTTTAAATTCTCTGTAATTGTGCAAGGAAAATGAATAGTACAAGAGTTATAGGGTAGGCCAAAGGTCTCAGAGGAGTGAAGAAAATCGGCGATCCAACTCATCTGAACCGGCGCCGCAGGCCGATTCGGCCGAGTCGCCGGCCCGAGTCGGGCCGGGACTCGTCGCCACGTGTCCCTCGTCGATTGGTCTACCTCCTGAACTCGTTTGTTTTATATGTGACTTTTGATTTTTACGAGTTATGCATATGTAGACTCTTGGGATTTTAATAATTTAAAAGAAAACTAATAAAAAATTAATATGGCTGATGGGATTTGAACTCTGGTGCTTTGGTTTAGCAGTGCAAGGTCTTACCATTGAGCTACAAGCTCCTTCTTGCTGTTCAAAAGTAAATTAAATACTTATAGTACTCACAAAAAATGTAAATACCCCAAGTTTACATTAAGTTTAAATCAATTTTATGTACACAGGAATTGGAGTTGTTACAATTTCTTAATACTTTTTAGTCGGTGATGTTTTAGATGGATTTGCTCACACATTCTTCATGCGACCATTAATATTTCTTGAGCTACTAACCAACCGATTATCGAATATTCTCATTTATTAAGACGCACTTAGCAATATCATAATCTTGCAACACCTAAAGCTTAGCAGTGACCCCCAAACCAGTTTGTAACAACTCCAATTTCAATATACAGAAAATTGTTTAAAAGTTAATATAAAATTGGGGTATTTGCAATCCTGTGTATACCATAAGTATTTGTTTTACTTTTGAACAGCAAGAAAGTATTTGTAGCACATTGATAAAGCCTTGCACTGCTGTGACATAGCCCCTGTGATCGAATCCCTCTGCCATATTATCTTTTTATTAAATTTTCTTTTAATCTTTTAGAAGCCCAAGGGTTTGCACGTGCACTATACGTAATATGATAAGTTACAGAATAAACAAACAGATGCACCGGGAAAAACCAAGCGACACCAACACGTGGAACAAATCCCACTGTCCATCACCGGTTTTGGACCGACGATGCTTGCATTGGGGACCGGTACCGCCGGGCCGTCCGTAGGGGATGCTCCCCATATTTTCACCCGAGCACCACTTGGCCTACCCCACTACCCCCATATTGTTTGTTTACTCTGCATTCATACAGAGAACAATAAAATGTCCTTTAATCCAATTTTTAATGTAAAATTTAATGCATTCTTTAACCCTCTAAACCCTAATTTTTTCTGTAAATACCACACTCCATTTCACCCATCCTCACTCAGAAATTCCCTGCTAAAACTCTCAAAAATTCTCAAGTCCTTATAGTGTGCAAGTGGAGTTAGCAAAGGGTGAAGTTTCGGTGAAGTTCCGAGAAAATTCCGGCGACGAAACGACACCCTGGCATCTTCCTTAGTTTCCCCTCTCTCTTTTCTTGTTCTCTAGCCAGTAAGTGCTCTTTCTCCCTTTCTTCTTCTACTTTAAAAACTTTCATTTCTAAAACCCGACGGAAGCGGAGTTAATCCGGCTTTTGATTCGGTTTTCTTTAAAAACTCCATTTTTTCTTAAACAAGAAAATACCATACTCTCATATATTGTTTAACAAACATTATCAAATACATTAAAACAAGTTTCATATCAAAAGACTCTTTATTGCAATCTTTATCGCATTTTTACGGTAAAATACCACATACTTTAGTTTCGATATAAATCAACATAATACTTATATTACCTTTAAATAACTCACGAGTAATGACCTAACTCATCACAACACATATCTTTGACATAGCACGGTGAGAATTTGGGAATATATTCATGGGATAATACGACATTACAAATAAATACCATTAACTTGCAAAACAATTTCTTTAAAAAGTGTGTTAAACAATTCCTTGTAGTCGCGCTTCTACAACCCACTTTTGGGGACCCCGTTCGGGATGGTGCGGATTATTGCACATTCTCGGGCCTAGTAGCGAGATGCAGACCTCCGAAAGAAGCATTCGATCTCGATGGAATTTTTAATGCATTTTCTTTAGAAAATGAGATTTTTACAAAAATAAATAAAATTTATTTTTATTATATATATATATATATAACTATTATCAAAATATCTATTTTAATTATATTATAAAAATATTCCAAGTTTTCTAAATCAAAAGAACCACCACTACATGGAAATACCATCCAAATACAAAACAATTCCAATATTTCAAGAAAATACCATATACTATGAAAACCGGGTTCTACTCACTAGAAATTTCACATTTATAAAATATACATTTATGAAAACCCTAAAGAAGATAATTAAATACTTGAGATGAATTTTGAAAATTATATCAAAATTATTTTTACATAAACTCCCCTCAAGTTATGCTAAATTACAATAAGGACCCTAGTAAACATAGGTTTAAGCGGGTCCAATTCTCTTGAGTCTCAGAGAGCCGGAGAATGTGGGTGCTTGCCTATCTAAGGTAGACAATCTAACAAACAGTGTTATCAACACGGTAATTGTCTTGGAAAAAGACACAAATCCTGTCGTCCATATACAGCAGTTACCGATAACATCAAAACTAATTCAGAATTTCAAGTTCTTTTCAAAGTGTCTGATTCAGACTGAGTCTCAATCTAATCAATCTGACTTGAATATTATTCAAGTATAAACTATAATACAACATGAATTCATGAATCCGTCTATTCAATCTATATTCAATCTATATTGACCGAACCGAACCATGAATATACTCTGTCTACACGACTCTCCATTTATATCCATTCTATTTACTGATATCATGGTTTCGGCAAGTCATCCATCTATATAACAAACAATACAATCAATACAAAAGATATCGCGGGGTTTATAAGGGGTAGATTGGTATGGAATGCGTTAGAAGAGACACGAGACTGTAACCTTAATACACCTAACCTGAATATCCATTGCCGTTGTACCGTGGCTGAACGGTTCCTTATGCTCCGTATACCTTAGTCTCCGGAATAGTGGGACTCCTCTGGTATACACTGGCATATTCTGTACCAAGTTACAAACAACAGCGTTAACAATATAATCAAACATTACTAGTCTTAATCTCTTTCTGTCTATTCTATCTCTACTCATCTTTGGGACTTACCGAACGATTGTTCGCTGACGACATTCCTTTCTTCTTTCTTTGGAATGTTATCAGGTGATTTGGACTCATTAGAGATCGAGCCCAGCACTGAAGATGTGGAGCGGTTAGCTTTCCACCCAGAGCTTTAAACACTTGTATATATTTATTTCATTTCAGTTATGCCATTGTTTAGGCATCGCCTTCTATTCATGTATTTACATTTCAGTTGTACCTGTAAAAGAATGTTTAATAAATAAAGTTGCTGTCCATTTACATTCCTGTCTCTTGTGTACTTTACTTTATATTGCTTCGTTACGCTTAGCGTGTTTATTTCTGAGTAAATACGTAGCGGGTCTCGCCGCGTCTCCTCCCCGTACATCGGGAAGTGGGGCGTGATACAGTTGGTCTAAGGCACCAGGTAATAAGGCATTCTCGCTATATTTTTTATATATGCCGCCATAAGTAATTACAAAACCAGTGTTAATTTTTCTTCTAAATTTTATTTTATTTGTCATATATATTTTGTTGATTTTTTTTTTCATATTATGGTTTTTAGGCAAGAGTATTTCAAGGTATCATCTACTATCCTAAGTTTCAAGATGTGTGAAAGTGCGTTTAGTAGGGTATCAACATTCAGAAATTTGGACTCAAGAATAGAGACTATTTTTCAGACTTATTTCTATCCACATATTAGTGATTCCTTCATCTTACTAACCCTTGGGACAACAGCTCATGACTACGTATTATTAGCTTCGTTTTAAAATATCTAATTTTCTTTCATTTCTTAAGTCTCTTCCTTTCTTTTATATGTATTTTTCACTTTCTAACTTTCATTTTCAAAATCTTTTAGTTTTTTTATGCAATGCAAAATTTACATATGATGCATGGATACATACAAACCATCCATACAAACCTTCCCCCCAAACTTGTTTGCAGCAATGTCCTCACTGATTTCATCCTGTAAGCTCAAAACCTGATGACTAGGAGGAACAATTCAAGAACATGGTATAAAGAAGGGGTCAAGAGTGAATGATAGTGAGATCCTCCCCCAAACTTGTTCTTGGCTCACAATCGTGCAAAAATTTCCTTTCTTTTAAGAGCCATTTAAAAAATATTTTTCTTCTTCCCCCCAAACTTGAGTAAAACAGTGTTTTCAGTACTAAATATTGAAATTCAACATAAGAGGGGGGTGGAAGAAATATTATCGGTCTACACAAATCTTTATAAAGACCAAAAGTTAAACCAACCATTCAAATATTTTATCAAGGTAACACCATGGTTGGTGAAAGATAGTGTAACGAATAGTCGTGAAAAAAACTCGAGACTGTATAAGAATGGAGGTTGTATCATGTCTCGAGTAGAAAAAAACAGAAATAAGAGTAATGATAAGAGATGATGTGGGGGGAAGATAAGAGGTGTAATCGAAAGGTTTTACGTCTCGGTTGGTAGAGACGAAAAAGTGAATGTGAATGAAAACGAGAATGCGAAAAATAAAGAATGGGTGGAATAGTCATATTCTTGTATGTGATTAGAAGAAGGGGTGGTTGTTCAATTTCTTCGGCCTCAAAGGGAGGCGCACGAATTTCTAGTGAAGGTTGATTCATCACAGCATCTAGGTCTTCAAGGAACGCAGGTTCTTCGGTGAAAATACTTTTGAAACTTTCATCGTTATTCCAATTGATGATCTCATCGGAAAGAAAGGAATCAATATCCATATCAGTGGAATAGGCAGTGTCACGCCTCGCTTCCCAAAATGCGGAATACGAGGTGACTAGGCCAGCCATGCTCCAACGATCAAGGAAAAATCCTGCCGTAGTCACATTTCGTCTTCTAGCATTATATGGTAATCAGTAAAAATACAACACGGATAAAGAGAATGCAGTCACTGGAACTATCGGATATAAAGAAAACTGAGCGCAATGGAAGTAAACAAGAGGGCAACTAACCAGGGATATTAAGGGAAAGATACAACTGGTTCACTGGTCTGGATCTTCACGGTCTCCTTGAGATCAGACGGATCCACTTCTATCACTGAGCATGCATACTCAGGTCGTCAGAACGACGCAATAGCAATATTATAATAATATTAATGAGGCAAGAAAATAAAAAGTAAAAACGGTGGAGATAATAAATGCACGCAATCAATACGTCAATAAACGATGCAGTGTATGATCTGTGTCCCTATCGGTCTCTAAGTTACTTTTGAAATCGAGTTGCGGAAAGGAGTGATGATGTTTAACGAGGGTCTCGTACATACCCAAGACTACGGCCCACTGTTGCTTGGGACATAACCCTGTCAGCCGGACTGCCAGGTCCAAACCTAATATATAAGAGTCGCTGTTCGAATGATCATCCTCTAAATCACTGACCTCGCTAAATACAAGTTCCTTTCCACTTCGATTTCCCCCCTTTTCCCTAGGTTTCACTATCTATGAGTATGGGCTAGTTGTGTACAAGTACACATCAATAACACTGTTTTATTCACTATTCACTGTATTGTTCACTATCACGAATCATTCACCTTTACTGGCGTACTCGACACAACTAAACCGATACCATTCACGTTCGACAATGTATTATACACTGAAAATTAATAAAGACGCTCACTATCGCTAGATGCTGGGTTCCTTAGTATCCTCACTATGTTTTCTAAGGCATCAAGCATGCAATTTAAAAAAATTTAGAGTGCTAAGCAACCCAAACTAAGGATCTAACTAGATAATTAGGGTTTACATAAGCAAGTAAACAACTTTACTCTAAGTGAACAAGGAATACAACCTTTATATACCAGTCATTCACTTCTAAAGCTCTGTGTAGTAGTGGTCTCCCGAACTCTCGTTAGGCTTCACTAGGCGAAAAGAACAAGCTTGTTTGAAGAACTTCGAGGCCGAAAATGATATACGTCGAGAAATCTCCAACTCAAGCTACCTCTTCACTAATTGAGAATTAGTGAAGCAAACAACCAATACTAAATGGCTAGTCTAGTATAGATTGATAAAGTAGGAATTTTGCTCACTTTAGAATTATTTCTCTCTCACTTTTTCTTCACCTCAAGAAAATCCAGTAAGCTCAAAGAAGATGAAGAAGAAGATGAAGTCAAGAAAAGAATGGCAACCATGGATGAGAAAATATCATATATAACTCATGTAGAGACTTAACCAAGGCTAAAGATAATGGTTAGATTAATAAATATCTAAGATAAGACAGAATTAGTGGACTAAGTCAATGGCTTCTCAAAGCTTCTCAAAGCTTCACAAACCATGACAAATTCCACTTAATTTTGTTTATCCCTAAATAAATAATTACCCTTAATTATCTAGATTATGGTATGAGTCTCATACACCCATGTACAATGTATCATCAAGCATGACACAAAGAAATAACACAATAATATATATCACATATATATTAAATGTACAAGTGAGAAAAAGAAATTCTTCAGTGAGCTAATATTAGTTAATGTATATTAATATATCAAATATATAATCATACATTAAATTATCAAATCAACATTTGATTTAATAATCCGGCTATATCACATATAATCGACTAATATCATTTATATCAACCTATCGAATCAACACTTGATTCGATAACCTGGCTATATCACATATAACCGACCGATATCACATATCACGAGATAAGAATACGGTATCACATACACGTATTAATCTCGGTCCAGTATATATCACATATGTGCCATAGTTTGTTTCACTTGAGCCAGAAAACCTCTATGCAGGACTCTAAAGACCCGCCAATACGCCGGCAGTAGATAATGATCATATCAATTACCCACAAGCCGTCAGCAGTACTATCTGGACGTAACGGCTACCCGGGTATTGAGCGATGAGAAGATCAATAAGTAAGCCTGCTCATACTCCCGTCAATCCAATAAGTAACACTACCGTACAGTCCGGTCTCTTCGTCTGATATGTCACATATCTAGTCTGGGGTGGTAAACGTCAAACCCCAATAACTTAATAAGTCATGCCGATATGAGGCTCATAACGGGTCAAGAAACTACTGATAACACTTACCAGTAAATCTCTGTATCAACCCTGGCCAGGGACTTTCTGTTATGGCTAATCGAGCACAGCTCAACATCAATCCCCAATACCGGGAAAGACGAATCCCCTCCTATCGCTTATTGCCTCCATGTGACTCGGGACTGTACCCAAAAACCACCATTTTGCACGCTCTCTTGAACGTGGTAAGGTGGAAATCAAAGCACAGTGGGAATCACAAAAGACTCTATGACGATCTCGGGTCTACAGACTAACATGTACCAGTGTCACCAGATAACTGCTATCTGACGTTAGGTATAATACCATCTAGGAGTTCTCGGCGAGTCCTGTTCAGTGTACCCGGTCTCCACTGAGCACCCGTATACCATCTTTGATGTCAAACACTAATGGATGTGGGATTATCCATTGCCCATCAAATGGGTCAATAAGCGTATACGCTAGTTTACTCTGGAATATCGATGCCCCGTCTCGATATACCCTCGACTAGGAACAATTAAAGGATGGACTTGTGGACTACCCTGGCCCCACTACTATGATCTGCATCATAATCCTGGTAGTCAAGTACATCCTAAGGGCTTTACCAACATGTGAGAGCAAGACAGTATCACAATATAAGTCTACATATTAAGATAAAGAGCAACCAGATGGCATACTATCATGTCGAGCAAGAAAGTCCTCTCTATATATGTCCAAGTATCCACTATAATATACAATCATGTATAATAATGGCCTCTAGAGCATACATACAGCTAATAATCTCCCACTTGCACTAATGCCAGCTGTTGTAGTATCCCATACCCAACATCCCGAAGAGTCTCTCAAATTGTATCTGGGGTATGGCCTTCGTGAGTGGATCCACCGTGTTATTCTTCGTATCAACTCTCCTGACCTCGATCTCCCGGCGATCGACTATCTTCCGGATCAGATGATACCGCCTCAGAATATGCCTGGATCGCTGATGGGACCTGGGTTTCTTGGCCAAAGCCACAGTTCCATTGTTATCATAATACAAAGGTATTGGATGCTCAATGGATGGAACCACTCCAAGTTCAGTTATGAACTTCTTCATCCAGACAGCCTCTTTGGCAGCATCGTTGGCGGCGATGTATTTAGCCTCTATTGTCGAGTCTGCCACGGTATCTTGCTTGGAACTCTTCCAACATACCGCCCCTCCATTAAGGGTGAAGACAAAACCCGAAACCGACTTAGAGTTGTCCTTATCACTCTGGAAGCTCGAATCGGTAAAGGACTCCATTTGGAGTTCACCGTTACCGTACACCAAGAACATTTCTTTAGTCCTTCTCAAGTACTTAAAAATGTTCTTCACAGCCGTTCAGTGATTCTCTCCAGGATCTGCTTCATACCTACTCATTACACCTAGTGAGTATGCTACATCGGGTCTGGTACACAACATCGCATACATGATAGAGCCTACTGCCAAATTATATGGTATCTCTTGCATGCGAGCCCTCTCCAAATCAGTCTTGGGAGACATCTCTTTGGAGAGAGTGATTCCTTAGATCGTGGGTAAATTCCCACGCTTGGAATCTTCCATACTAAACCTCTTTAGTATAGTGTCAATGTACTTGGATTGGGACAATCCCAACATCCACTTAGATCTATCTCTATAGATCTTAATTCCCAATATGTAGGAGGCATCACCTAGATCTTTCATTGAGAATCTTTGTGATAAGAAGAGCTTGACCGAGTGCAGTATAGGAACATCATTTCCTATCAAGAGTATATCATCCACGTCCAATACGAGGAAGACGACCTTACTCTTTGCAACCTTCTTGTATACACAAGGTTCATCTATGTTTTTGATGAAGTCAAACTCTTTGACTGCCACATCAAAACAGATGTTCCAACTCCGCGATGCCTGCTTTAGCCCGTAGATTGATTTAAGCAGTTTGCACACCTTTCCGCTGCTCCCACTGTCCACGAAACTCTCTGGCTGTGTCATGTATACGCTCTCTTCTAAATCACCATTTAGAAAAGCGGTCTTGACGTCCATCTGTCAGATTTCGTAGTCATGGTATGCAGCGATGGCAAGTAGGATCTGGATGGACTTAAGTATAGCCATTGGAGAAAAGGTTTCTTCATAATCGACACCTGGTCGTTGATAAAAACCTTTTGCAACAAGTCTAGCTTTGAAAGCCTCAATTTTTCCATCTACACCAAATTTCTTCTTAAAGATTCACTTGCTCCCAATGGGTTTTACCCCTTCGGGAGCAACTTCCAAAGTCAATACTTTGTTGGTGTACATGGATTCCATCTCAGACCGCATTGCATCTAGCCATTTCACAGAGTTCCCACTCGTGATGGCCTGCTCGAAGCTAGTTGGGTCATCATCTTCCATGATGTAATCCTCGCTCCCACCATCAATGAGAAAACCGTAGTATCTCTCAGGTAGATGAGGAACCCTACTAGATCGGCGGAGAGGCTGAGGTTCGTCAGGGTCTATCGAATCCTCTGGTTCCACTAAATCTTCAGTTATAGTTTGTGTAGCTAGAACTTCTTCCAGTTCTACCTCTTTGCCATTAATTTCTTTTTCAAGAAATTCTTTTTCTAAAAAGGTGGCATTGTGAGAAACAAACACCTTTTGTTCCTCGGTGTGGTAGAAGATATACCCATGTGAGTTTTTGGATATCCTACAAACTTGCACAGAACCGACCTTGCTTCGAGTTTGTCTGGATTTTGCGTTTTAACATAAGCCGGACAACCCCATATCTTAATATAATTAAGATATGGTCTTTTCCCCTTCCATATCTCGTATGGAGTAGTAGGCACAGATTTGGTAGGGACCATATTCAATAGGTGTATGGATGTTTCAAGCGCATAACCCTAAATGGAAATAGGCAACTCAGCAGTACTCATCATAGAGCGCACCATATCTAATAGGGTGCGATTCCTCCGCTCTGATACACCGTTGTGCTGTGGTGTATACGGAGGAGTAAGCTGAGAGAGAATCCCATTCTCTTTTAGATAGTCATGGAATTCCGTGCTCAAGTGTTCTCCTCCACGATCAGATCGTAGGATTTTAATACTTTTACCCATTTGGTTCTCGACTTCGCACTTATATTATTTTAATTTCTCAAAAACTTCAGACTTGTGTTTCAAAAGGAACACATGTCCGTATCTAGAGAGATCATCAGTGAATGTAATGAAGTAGAGGAACCATTCCTGGCATGTGTAGATATGGGACCGTATACATCACTATGTATCAGTCCCAAGAGTTCAGTAGCTCTTTCTCCGTGTCCAGTAAACGGAGTTTTGGTCATCTTGCCTTTGAGACATGACTGGCAAGTTTCATAAGATATAAATTCGAACGAATTCAAATATCCATCCTTATACAACTTAGCTAGTCGTGTCGCATTGATATGGCATAGTCTACAATGACACAATAAGGAATCGTTCATTTATGAACTTTTCCTCTTGTGTGTGTTCTCTACGTTAAGAACTGTGGTTTGATTTAGAACGTATATGCCATTAGTTAACGAGCCTGATCCAATCAATTTTTGATTCAGAAAAATGTTCATAACATTATCCTGCAATACAAAATTATATCCTTCTTACTTAATAAAGAAACTGATATAATATTGCATATCAGGTTCAGTATGTAATAACATTCGTTCAAAATCAATGTATTACCATTTGGTAATACTAGGTGATATTCGCCAACTGTTTTGGCTGCAACATTTGCACCATTCCCTACTCTTACAGAATGATCACTTATTCCTAGTTCTCTACTTTTCTTTAGCCCATGTAACATATTACATATGTGGGATCCCGATCCGGTATCAAATACCCAGGACGTAGAGTGTACTGAGAAACAGTTATCGGTAACTAACACACCCGAAGAAGATGCATCAGCATGCTCATTCCTCGTTTGGGTGGCGTGGGAATTTGGATATTTCCCTATTTCCTGCTCAGACTTATAACAATTATAAGATAGAGCGGAACCAATGTTCCCCAGCCCAGTATAACAAACGGGTTTGGTCAATACATCTATATTATTATTTTGATTAAGGCGTGACATGGTCCCTATCTGGAGAGAGAGAGAGAGAAGAAAAACACTTAGCGTATGCTCTTCCAAGATTAGATTGGTTATTATCTTATCTAATCAGGATGGCTCCCACTGTTTTTATCAAATCTTTCTTCAAACCCTAAAAGGTAAGACTAACCGGGATTAATTACACCCTACAAGTTCGCCAATTGTTCCGCTAGGCCAGTGTCGGTACTTTGAGGGAGGTTCCCCGTGCTTTCGCGCGGACCTAATTAAAATAAATCTTGTTTTCCCAGAAGTATAACCCCATTGACACCTTTCTAGTCATCTACTTGATCGGTTAATTGTAAAGTGCAAAACTCTCTCAGGAGTAACTCTTACTCGCAGTGGGTATCGGGATCCACCTATCTCATAGAAGGTATGCAATCTCTTTGCAAATTTCAACACTTAAAATTCCTGATAATGTTTTGCCCCTAACGTTCTATGACCTTGATGAAGGCTAACAAACCATAGGCCGCTAGTCAAGTTCAACCCATACATTTTGTGATTGAATTAAACCTACCCGCACGACCCTTGATGAAGGCCAACAAAGTCGTACAACTACCCTAATCCAATCGCATCATATGCAGCAGATCAGCACTAATCAGCTACCGCATACTACTGTTGAAGTCGAAAATTGCACCCCGGTTGACCAAGTCAAAGTCAAAGTCAACCCCAAGCCAAGTGGGCCCATGCCCAGGTCGAGTCCAAATATGAAGCGGCCCGCCCTCCTACATGCCAAAATGAAATCATGTAAAAATAATTTTTATGTAATTTTTTTTATGCATGAATGTAAATAAAATGGGCATAAAGCCAAATTTTTGTAAGCCCATGGCTTATGTGCAGAAAGAAATGGCGCATGAGCCATGGGATGTGCAAAATACCATTTTGTAAAGTCCAAGGGGCTTTATGTAAATATGTAAGCCTATATAAGGCAACATGATGATGAATAAAGAATATACTTTTCATTCCCTCAAAAATCTAGGGTTTGTGTCTCTTTCTCCTTCCTCAAGGTTCTAAAAGCTTCTTCCTTCTTTTGAATTAAATCAAGAGTTTTACTCTTTCTTTTCCAAAACTAAATAGTTTTTCACCACAAAACCCATAAAGGGGAACTTGGATCTGCCATTAGATCTCAAAAAGGGGAGATTTTTAAGTCTCACCCTCTTTCTCCAAGATCCGGCCAAACGACAGGAAGAAAAAGGAGACCCATCTCCAGAAACCCCACTTTGGGGAAGATCTAGGGCTCAAGGGGAGAAGCCCCTTCATCAGCTTCAAAATATCCTAAGAGTTTAACTCCTCATACACACACATACACACACACAAAATAATAAGTATTCCTTTCTGGGAGTACAACTCCCATTGCAGGGACCTAGTCCCTTTTGCCTCCTGAGCGCCCACGTGCCTGGCACGTGGGGTGCTAGCGCTCTTGCGCTCAGAGCACTAGCGCCCAAAGCGCTAGCGTCCGAGCGCCCACGTGCCTGACACGTGGGGCGCTAACGCTCTTGCGCTCAGAGCACTAGCGCCCAAGGCGCTAGCGCCCGGGCGCCGACGTGCCTAGCACGTAGGGCGCTAGCGCTCGAAGCGCTAGCACCTAAAACGCCAGCGTCCGAGCGCCCACGTGCCTGGCACGTGGGGCGCTAGCGTCCAAAGCGCTAGTGCCCTTGCGCTCAAAGCGCTAGCACCCAAATCGCTGGCGCTTTTTTCCTACGCATCCTTTGGATGCCCTTTCCCTTTATACACACACACACACACACACACACACTCCACACTAAAAACAACTCCCTCGTTAGAAAAAAATTTCTAACGGAGCGCTGCCCCGCACCCACAAGGGGGCTGCTAGCACCCTTGACCCCCAGCCCGCTATCCCGGTAGCGGGACCCTCGTAAAAACTCTGCGGGGCCCCCGATATATCCAAAACCCCTTTTAAAACACAACCTACGCACACTGCACATTGAGTTCGCATGACCAGTTTAACCCGTTTATCGGAGGTTCCCCCGCTCCAAAGACGAGGGGTAATTAATAGCATCTTAGTCCGCGGCTGCCGGAGATTCGGATCCCCACAATCAATAAATCCCTGCCTACCCTAGGCAGGGGGAATCTGTACTGCGCCTGACAAGTGCGCGTGTATTCCCATCTCAATGGGGTGACGAAAATCACCCTACAACTACTCCTTGATGAAGGCTAACAAACGTAGCACGAATACTAAATAGTACTTATCTGAAATGACTGAGGGCTATGACAGGTTTTTAAGAAAACCTTTTGCGTAATGAACTTGATATTATTGTAGAATCGAGTGATTTGAAAAGGAGTGGTTTAAGCTCCGCTTTTAAAATCGAGTTTTTCAAAATAAACCGAGCGGGTGTAGCATTTGCTAGCTTTTGTTAAAGAGGCCACTTTCGGTGAAGGGATCTAGGCTCTTTACTCATCGAATGAGGTGCATGATGTTCATCAAGGAACACCACTATGCAAAGCAAGAACTAGAGCTACTAGTTTTGAAAATGGATTCTACAACATCTTTAGGTTTCTTTCTTTTCATTAATCTCATTAATGAAGTCCCATCATTTATGCTTCCTAAGCATCACAGATAAAAAAACGAAAATACTTATACAACGTACGCTTATGCCATCCGCATTCGCCACGGGGTCCCGTCATGCACCGTTAGGTTAGATAACTAACGGCAGAGCGGGGACAGGACTAGCGCGGATGCAAAACATAAGTAACGTTTGTTATATATCATATATATAATATAAAGCATTCGCCCCAGGCAGTTATCTGATCTCATAACAGAACATTGCAGCAGAAGTCAACATATGAAATATTTGATATATTAGGAGGTCAGTGTTTTAAATTAAGCCACTAAAAAATATGGATTCCACGGTCGCGATGAATAGCCAAACCCACATCCCTAGACCCCTACGAGAGCGGTAAGCAATCTTACCAATTCTAGAGTTAGGAGACCCGGTCTCGACTCTTCGAGATGGTCTCCTGGACTCTAGAACCCGGTTACTTGTGCTCCCCGCCTTGGGTCTATCCTAATGCGGAAAAGTAAATAATATATATCAATGGTGACATCATCCTTAACCCGGAAGTGTCCTAATAAAATAATATTACATACAAGTTTATACATGAATAAAAATGAAAAACTCTCATCTCACGCAAAAAACCTCGGCTATTCAAACACGACGATCCAATATAACATATAACAACAACACATAACATCATATGTCATCAACGTAAGTAAATACGCGTATCCCAATTGTCGTTGACATATAGCATCGAACCGGCGATACACCACATATTACACTTACGGCCGCAAAAAAGAAAGTGAAAACTATAACAATTGGAATCCATAACCACCTTAGACATCATAAACCCGAAATATCACATACTTCGGATTTCATGCCTAACCATATGAATTCCTTAGACATCATAAACCCGAAATATCTCATATTCCGAATTTCATGCCTAACCTTATAAATCCTGCATTTTAGTCTCAATATTGAAAACACTTTTCAATAACCAGTCGGGCAATTCAACAAGATTCCCGACATCTTGATCGAATGCTCATCGGAAACTTTAGTAGACAGCCGTACCACCGATGCCGTCGACGAAGTGCACTTAGGCGGAACACCGCGGCCGCAAGCACCCGGGGGGATGCTTTTGGCAATGGGGTTCTCCTACAGTCACTTGGTCGGGGCTATGGGACGCGGCTATCTAGTAATGTTACCCGGCAAGTATCCGTGTACACTATGTGATTGTGACAGAGTTTTGATCCATATCAAAACCCCATAGCAACCGATCAAATGAGACTAAATTGCTAGGTTTACAAAATTCAAACTAGTTTTTACAAAACTAATTATTGTGGATTCCAAATATTGTATCACATATCAATATCAAACCCGAAACGATATTAAAATTACGAATATGAAACACTCCGAATTGCCGTAACAGAAAGATAACATCACATGCAATATTTAGCAAAATCAAACAGTACCAAGAACACCAAACCCCAGAGACTGAACACCACAAAAATTTTGAGACCAAATGCCCTAATAAAAACTGGCAATGCCGGTCAAAACAATATTATCGCCTGCCAAATTAGGGTGTTTAGACCTCTAATTTTTCTGGTGTTCTAGTTACATAATAAAGAGCACTCTGCAACTATTTAAAAAAAATTCAGAGGCTCAGAAAAATTCGACGGAAACTGGGGTTTTGTTTCGACTGTTTCGGAGTTATTTCAGTTTCTTAGTTCAACTAACATCGTTTAATTCTCTAGCTTGGCTCTGATACCACTGTTGGGTTCCTTAGCATCCTCACTATGTTTTCTAAGGTATCAAGCATGCAATTTTAAAAAATTTACAGTGCTAAGCAACCTAAACCAAGGATCTAACTAGATAAATAGGGTTTACATAAGCAAGTAAACAACTTTACTCTAAATGAATAAGGAATACAACCTTTGTAGACCGGTCCTTCACTTCTAAACCTCCGTGTAGTAGTCCCTTTGCACTATGTAGTGGTCTTCCGAACTCTCGTTAGGCTCCACTAGGCGAAAGAAACAAGCTTGCTTGAAGAACTTTGAGGCCGAAGATCATCTACGTCGAGGAATCTCCAACTCAAGCTACCTCTTTACTAATTGAGAATTAGTGAAACAAACAACCTATACTAAATGGCTAGTCTAGTGTAGATTGATGAAGTAGGAATTTTGCTCACTTTAGAATTATTTCTCTCTCACTTTTTCTTCACCTCAAGAAAATCTAGTAAGCTCAAAGAAGATGAAGAAGAAGATGAAGTCAAGAATAGAATGTCAACCATGAGTGAGAAAATATCATATATAACTCATGTAGAGACTTAACCAAGACTAAAGATAATGTTAGATTTATAAATATCTAAGGTAAGATAGAATTAGTGGACTAAGTCAATGGTTTCCATAAGCTTCTCAAACCTTCACAAACCATGACAAATTCCACTTAATTTTGTTTATCCCTAAATAAAGAATTACCCTTAATTATCTAGGTTATGGTATGAGTCTCATACACCCATGTACAATGTATCATCAAGCATGACATAAAGAAATAACACAATAATATATATCACATATATATTAAATGTACAAGTGAGAAAAAGAAATTCTTCAGTGAGCTAATATTAGTTAATGTATATTAATATATCAAATATATAATCATACATTAAATTATCAAATCAACACTTGATTTAATAATCCGGCTATATCACATATAACCGACTAATATCATTTATATCAACTTATCGAATCAACACTTGATTTGATAACTCGGCTATATCATATATAGCTGACCGATATCACATACCGCGAGATAAGAATACGGTATCACATACACGTATTAATCTCGGTCCCGCACATATCACATATGTACCCTAATTCATTTCGCTTGAGCCAGGAAACCTCTATACAGGACTCTAAAGATTCATCAATACGCCGGCAGTAGGTAATGATCATATCAGTTGCCCACAAGCCGTCAGCGGTTCTAGCTGGACGTAACGGCTACCTGGGTATTGAGCGATCAGAAGATCAACAAGCAAGCCTGCTTATACTCCCGTGAATCCAATAAGTAACACTACCGTACAGTCTGGTCTCTTTGTCTGATATGTCGCATATCTAGTCTGGGGGTGGTAAACGTCAGACCCCAATAACTTGATAAGTCATGCCGATATGAGGCTTATAACGGGTCAAAAAACTATTGATAACACTTACCAATAAATCTCATAATCAACCCTGGCCAGGGACTTCCTGTTATGACCAATCGAGCACAGCGCAACATCAACCCCCAATACTGGGAGAGAGGAATCCCCTCCTATCGCTCATTGCATCCATGTGACTCGGGACTGTACCCAAAAACCACCATTTTGCACGCTCTCTTGAACTTGGTAAGGTGGAAATCAAAGCACAGTGGGAATCACACAAGACTCTAGACGATCTCGGGTCTACAGACTAACATGTACCAGTGTCACCAGAGAACTGCTATCTGACGTTAGGTATGATACCATCTAGGAGTTCTCGGCGAGTTCTGTTCAGTGTACCCAGTATCCACTGAGCATCCGTATACCATCTTTGATGTCAAACACCAATGGATATGAGATCATCCATCGCCCATCAAATTGGTCAAGAAGCGTATATGCTAGTCTACTCTGGAATATCGATGCCTCGTCTCGATATACTCTCGACTAGGAACAATTAAAGGATATACTTGTGGACTACCCTAACCCCACTAGTATGATCTGCATCATAATCCTGATAGTCAAGTACATCCTAAGGGCTTTACCAACATGTGAGAGCAAGACAGTATCACAATACAAGTCTAAATGTTAAGATAAAGAGCAACCAGATAGCATACTATCATGTCGAGCAAGAAAGTCCTCTCTATATATGTCCAAGCATCCACTATAATATATAATCATGTACAATAATGGCCTCTAGGGCATACATACAACTAACACTAGAGGTATTGTAGTCGGGTAAATATGTGAATTATGCCGCTAAACAATCATATGCAATACTAGTTATTATGCGTCTTATGAACTTAGAAAAATTGCATTAAATCGTACATTCAGAATTAAGTAAAATGATACAAAAGCAGTAAAAAGAAAACTTAATCAGAAGTTCAACGAAATTGGTTTCAAGTTAATCGGGTCTTGGGTTCGCGAATTACAGTCATTTTTTTAAGTGTTCTCTGCTGGAAATTCAGTTCCTGAACTGAAAGTCCATTTTGTAATACAGTTTTAACCCTTTTGGGATCAAAATTAAGCAACTCTATAGTTGGATAATATTTAGGTTTATCAGTTAGGTTTCCAACGCACCAGACTGATCGATAATATCCTCTGTGGTATGGGAGTTATGCATTGTTTAAGTACGGGATATACGTTCTATCCCTGCTTGAGATTGCAGCACGTATCGATGATTTAAAATATAATTAAAATAGCAAACGACTATAAAAATGAATGAAACCACATTCAATGGTTATCTAACAGATTAATATTCGCAACGGTATAGGGTTCCGCATAATATAATTTTCACATAGAGATGTAAAAGCATTTCTAATCAAGTGTTGGAAAGCAGTGCTGCTCTGGACTATAGTTCAGACCCTCACTCCCGAATAGTTTTCGTCACTATTATGAAATAGAAATAGATTATAAATAATATGGGGTTCTATCTTGTCGAGTCGGCTTCGATACGAGCCCTCAAACACAATATTCTAGAGTGTAACCAATTTACTATGATTTTCACAAAATTCAGGTACGGAAATTTTCAGACTTGACGGATCAAAAAGGGATGACATTTCACAGTGTTAGGGTCCGTATTTTCGAGCCAACTCTTCACACAGTATTCATTATCACTAGGGTAATCCATTACACCGAAGTTCCATCATTTTAAGAGGGTTTTTAGCTTATGGTTTGCATCGAGCACCTATATGAACATTTGATTCACAACCGAAATGAATATACTATAGCATGTAGCACGTATTTGAACTTGCCTGACGACGTATCGATGATGATATGGTAGCGACGCGGCAACAACGGTGATCTACGGCAATGGCAATGTCAACGGCACGACACGATCACGACGCAAACGCGGCTAGGCACGACACGGCAAACTCGACCTCGGCTCGAACTTAGGTTCGACGGCTCGGCAACGACTAGTGGTCGGGTGATGCGATGGTGGCGGTGACGCTGAGCACGGTGTGCCATTGGCAAGGTCATCAGCCTGGGGCGATGGCGATAGAGGAGGCGGGTGTGTGGTGGTTCGGTGATGGGTTCGTCGGGGGCTGGGGTGCAGGGGTCGAGCTCGGCTAGGGGACATGATGATGGCACTGCGGCTCGTCTTAGGCGTGGAGCTCAGGTGCAGCGACGGTTCCGACGAGGTGGAGAGCTCGGCGAGGGGTTATGCAAGCAAGGGTGCTACGGGAAGAAGGTGGCCGACAGCGATGGCTCGGGCGGCTTTGAGATGAGCCGACGGAGCTTGAGGCGAATCGCGGTGGTGTGAGGAGGTTGTGGGGGCGGTTAGGGTGCGGAGCAGCCGATGTTGGGAACTATAGAGATGGTGACGTCAAGGTGCAAGGGCGGCGAAGGAGGGGACATGGCGAAGGAGAAGGGGGCCTGGTGATGGTCGTCGGAGGCGAAGGCGAGGGGAGCTCGGAGCAGGCAAGGGTGAAGGGAGGGGCTCGAGCTCGGGGAAGAAGGAGAGGGAAAACGTGCGGGGAAAAACATAGAGAAGAGAGAGAGAGAGGAGAGAGAGAGAGAGCGATCAAAAGGATAGAGAGAGGACGTGATCAAGAGGAGAGAGAGAACGATCGAGAGGAGAGAGAGAGAGATGACGTGATCGAGAAGGGGGGGGGAGAGAACGTGGTGAGAGAGAGAGAAAACGTGGCATACTGGTTTTTTAAAAATAATTATTGAAAAATATAAAGAAGAGAGAGAGTGTAAAAGGGAATTTAATATATATAATTAATAGGTTTTTAATGGAATATATTTGAAATTTATGGGGGTATAATTTAGGTTTTAAATGAGAATAAATTTTAAATTTGAAAAGGTTGAAAGAAATTGTTATGGAAAAATGGAGGGTTTGGGCTAATGGGCTTGAGCCTTGGGTTAGGTTGGTAGGAAACAAAATAATTAGATTATAATAAAATAAATTTAAAATAGTTAAAACATTTTATTTAAATACCAGTATTGGCGTAGAAAAGGGACTGGGTATTACATCATACCACCATTACAAAAATTTCGTCCTCGAAATTAAAAGAACGAAAAAGAAAGCGGCAATATAAATGGCTACTCGAAAAGATGTGGGAACCACGAACGTATATCCTCCTCACATTCCCAGGTAGATTCCCCAAAAGAACGACTGCCCCAAGACACCCGGACTAACGGAATGACTTTATTCTTCAGTACCTTCTCTCTACGGTCGAGTATAGTAGTAGGCTGCTTCACATAAGTTAAATCGGTACCCAAAGTCAATTATGAATGATCGAGAACGTGACTATCGTCTCGAACGTAGCGCCGCAACCATGACACAAGAAATGTGTTGTGTACGCCCGCTAACGATGGGGGTAAGGCAAGACGGTAAGCCACTTCTCCTACTCGCTCCAATACTTCGAATGGTTCGGTGAATCGGGGACTGAGTTTCCCGCGACTTCCGAACCTGATAACACCACGAGTAGGTGGAATCTTCAGAAACACATGATCATCGACCTTGAATTCTAGCGCTCTCCTGCTGGCATCTTTCCAACTCTTCTGACGGTCCTGAGCCGTCTTAATACGCTGTCTGATCATCTGGACATTGTCTACTGTCTGAACTATAAGTTCGGAGCCCAGTAATCTTCGCTCACCCACATCATCCCAACATATAGGGGATCGAAATTTCCGTCCATAAAGTGCTTCGAATGGAGCCATCTAGATGCTAGCTTGGAAACTGTTGTTATAAGAAAACTTCACTAGATGGAGGTGATCCTTCCAAGAACCTTGAAAGTCTAGCATACACGTCCTCAACATGTCCTTGAGCGTCTGAATAGTACGCTCAGACTGTCCGTCCGTCTGTGGATGGTAAGCATTGCTGAACTTAAGACGTGTACCCAGACTTTCCTGTAAGCTCTTCCAAAAGTGTGAAACAAATCTGGTGGCTCGATCTGACACTATACTGACCAGAACTCTGTGAAGTCCCACTACCTCTCGCATGTATTTCTCCGCAAGCGACTCTGTCGTCTGTCCCACTCGGAAGGGTATAAAGTGTGTTGCTTTCGTAAGACGGTCGACGATAACCCAAACGACGTTGTTGCCTCTTGGACTCCATGGTAAAGCAGTCATAAAATCCATAGTGATGTGCTCCCATTTCCATCCGGGTATCGGAAGCGGTTGCAACCGTCCAGCTGTTTACTGGTGTTCAGCCTTTAGTTGCTGGCATACTAAGCACTTGGATACAAACCGCGCAATTTCTCACTTCACCTCGTTCCACCAATAGTGTTGCCTCAGATCTCGATACATTTTCGTGCCTCCCGGATGCACAGAGTAAGCTGAACTATAAGCCTCAGCTAGTACTTCTTCTCGAACATCCCCCTTGGGAATGTAGAGCCAGCTACCGAATCTCAAAGAACCTTATCAATGTATGAGTAAGTCTGTCCTTAGTCCGGCTTCTACCCGCTCTCTGAATTTCTGCAATCGAGGATCATCAGCTTGTACAGTTTTAATGCGATCTATAAGTGAAGGCTGCACCTGTAACTGCCAAAACTGCCTGATTGCACTCGGTGTAACAACCTCTAGTTCGAGCTTCTAAAAGTCCTCAATGATGCTCCTCTGACTGGTCAACATCATGACCGCTGTCTTGCGACTAAGAGCGTCGGGTACGCCATTTACTTCCCCCGGATGGTACTGTAAGTCCAAGTCGTAGTCCGCCATTAGTCCTAGCCATCAGCATTGTCTCATATTCAATTCCCTCAGAGTGAACACGTATTTCAGACTCTTGTGATCCGTGTACACTTTCAATTTTCGCCTAATAAGTAATGCCTCCAGATCATCAATGCGAAAACCACTGCGGCTAACTCCAAGTTGTGTGTTGGGTAGTTCCTCTCGTGATTCTTCAGCTGCCGTGAGGTATAAGCAACTACCCGACCGTGCTGCATCAGAACGCAGCCTAAACCTTTTCTTGAAGCATCGCTGTGTATTACTAAACCACCTGAATTATCTGGCACTGTAAGAATAGGGTCTGTGGTCAACTTTTGTTTCAGTATCTCAAAAACCTGAGTACATTCCTCTGTCCATACGTAAGGCAATTCCTTCCGTGTCAGCTAAATTGGGGGTCAGGTGATTACAAGGTTCAGGGATGGGATAAAGTAATTACTTGCAATAAGGGAAAGAAATTTTGTAAGAAGGATCAATTAATGCATCAAGCGGGCTTTAAAGATACAATACTCTAGGAAAAATTTGATCGAACCAAAACTTTATTATTCAGGAAATCTTGACAGAGTACAATTGAGAGATAAATGTAGCCCTAAACTATACATCGTTTTTATTTGGTCCTAAGAAAAGAAAATAAGTCGCGTCAGTCGCGGCTGTGGAAGTTCAACAAGTAGCGATAAGTTCTCGCGCTAAGATGGGGGCGTCCATTCCCATAGTGCCTTGCCTGGATATCTGCTTGAGGTTCTTCAGCCTCGAGTTCCTCTTCACTTAAGGTTTCATCTTCCGACTCCTCCTGGGCTGGTGCTTCGTCTTCAGATTCCTCCCCTATAGGGTTTTCTTCTCCTGGCACTTCCTCTTCGGTGGGAGCTTTCTCATCGGAATCCTCCTCCATATGCTCTGCCTCTTCCGGATCCCTATCTGGATCATCTTCCATAAGGTCTTCCTCAGGATTCTCCTCTTCAGTATCCTCATCTGGATCCTCCTCTACTGCATTTTCCTATGGATCCTCTTCTATCGGGTCTTCTTCGGGATCCTCCTCTTCAGGGTCTTCTTCTGGATCCCCTTCCACTGCATTTTCCTGTAGATCCCTTTCTATCGGGTCTTCTTCAGGATCCTCCTTTTCAGGGTCTTCTTCTGGGTCCTCCTCTTCATCGTCAGAATCATTAATCATATTGATGTTTGGAGCTGCGACATCGACTCCTTTGTCTTCGGATTCGCTGTCGTCGAAAAATAACCTGTGGGCCATCGATTTCGTCGTTTGAACTCACTATTATACAGTCGAAAGAAATGCAGGACCGAGTGTCCTTATTGATAAGCGGTGCTGCCCCATGCTTGGCCATGGCCTGAAAAGTAAAGGTCATGATCAGATAATGGAACACGAAGGAAAATCACAACAAATAATGCAGAACATATGGAAACGGTAAGGTAGATAAGATTCAAAATCATGAACTTGAGTGGTGATGCACAAGTAGTATATGGAAGTGAGAGCAAGGAAACAAAGTATAATTCAAGGGATCTCTAAATTGAATTGCAATCTTATTCTAAACCCAGCGCTCTGATACCAACAAAACTATGTCACGCCACACTTCCCAAAATGCGAAATACAAGGGTAATTAGGCCAGCCATACTCCTACGATCAAGGAAAAATCCTGCCGTAGTCACATTTCGGCTTCTAACATTATATGGTAATCAGTAAAAATACAATACGGGTAAAGAGAATGCAGTCACTGGAACTATCGGATATAAAGAAAACTGAGCTCAATGGAAGTAAACAAGATAGTAACTAACCAGGGATATCAAGGGAAAGATACAACTGGTTCACTGGTCTGGATCTTCACGGTCTCCTTGAGATCAGACGGATCCACTTCTATCACTGAGCATGCATACTCAGGTCGTCAGGGCGACGCAATAGCAATATTATAATAGTATTAATGATGCAAGAAAATAAAAAGTAATAACGGTGGAGATAATAAATGCATGCAATTAATACGTCAATAAACGATACAATGTATGATCTGTGTCCCTATCGGTCTCTAAGTTACTTTTGAAATCGAGTTGTGGAAAGGAGTGATCATGTTTAATAAGGATCTCGTACGTACCCGAGACTATGACCCACTGTTGCCCAGGAAATAACCCTGTCAGCCGAACCGCTAGGTCCAAACCTAATATATAAGAGTCGCTGTTCGAATGATCATCCTCTAAATCACCGACCTCGCTAAATACAGGTTACTTTCTACTTTGATTTCCCCTTTTTTCCCTAGGTTTCACTATCTATGAGTATGGGCTACTTGTGTACAAGTACGCATCAAAAACACTGTTTTATTCACCATTCACTGTATTGTTCACTATCACGAATCATTCACTTTTACTGGCGTACTTGACACAACTAAACCGATACCATTCATGTTCGACAATCTATTATACACTGAAAATTAATAAGGACGTTTACTATCGCTAGAGGTATTGCAGTCAGGTAAATATGTGAATTATGCCGTTAATCAATCATATGCAATACTAGTCATTACGTGTCTTATGAATTTAGAAAAATTGCATTAAATCGTATATTCAGAATTAAGTAAAATGATACAAAAGCGGTAAAAAAAAAACTTAATCAGCAGTTCAACAAAATTAGTTTCAAGTTGATTGGGTCTCGGGTTCGCGGATTACAGTCATTTTTTTAAGCGTTCTCTGCTGGAAATTCAGTTCCTGAACTGAAAGTCCATTTCGTAACACAGTTTTCACCCTGTTGAGATCAAAATTAGGTAGCGCTACAGTTGGATAATATTTAGGTTTATCAGTTATGTTTCCAATGCACTAGACGGATCGATAATATCCTCTGTGTTCTTAGAGTTATGCATTGTTTAAGGTTGGGATATACGTTCTGTCCCTGCTTGGGACTGCAACACGTACTGATGATTCAAAATATAATTAAAATAGCAAACAACGGTAAAAACGAATGAAACCACATTCAATGGTTATCTAATAGATTAAAATTCACAACGGTATAGGGTTCCACATAATACAATTTTCACACAGAGATGTAAAAGCATTTCTAATCAAGTGTTGGCAAGCAGTGCTGCTCTAGACTGCAGTCCAGAGCCGCACTCCCGAATAGTTTCCGCCACCGTTATGAAATAAAAACAGATTATAAATTATATGGGGTTTTAGGTTGTTGAGTTGGATTCGATACGAGACCTCAAACACAATATTCTGGAGTGTAACCAATTTACTATGATTTTTACAAAATTCAGGTACGGAAATTTTCAGACTTAACGGATCAAAAGGGGGATGACATTTCACGGTGTTAGGGTCCGTATTTTCGAGCCAACTCTTAACACAGTATTCATTATCACTAGGGTAATCTGTTACACCGAATTTCCATCATTTTAAGAGGGGTTTCAGCTTATGGTTTTCATCGAGCACCTATATGAACATTTGATTCGCAGTCGAAATGAATATACTATAGCATGTAGCAAGTATTTGAGCTTGCCTGACAACGTATCGATGACGATACGACAACGACGTGGCAACAACAATGATCTACGGCAACGGTAACGGCAATAGCACGGCGCGATCACGACGCAAGCGCGACTAGGCATGACACGGCAAACTCGATCTCGGCTCGAACTTGGGTTCGACGGTTCAGCAACGACTAGGGGTCGGGTGATGCGACAGTGGCGGTGATGCTGAGCACGGTGTGCCGTTGGCAAGGTCGTCAGCATGGGGCGACGGCGACAAAGGAGGTGGGTGCATGGGGGTTCGGTGATGGGTTCGTCGGGGGCTAGGGTGCAGGGGTCTAGCTCGGCTAGGGGACACGATGATGGCATTACGACTCGTCTTGGGCATGGAGCTCGGGTGCAGCGACGGTTCCGACGAGGTGGGGAGCTCGGTGAGGGGGTGTGCAGGCGAAGGTGCTCAGGGAAGGAGGTGGCCGGCAACGATGGCTCAGGCGGCGTTGAAATGAGCCGACGGAGCTTGGGGCGGGTCGCGGTGGTGTGAGGAGGTCGTGGGGGCGGTTGGGGTGCGGAGCGGCCGATGGTAGGAACTATGGAGATGGTGACGTCAAGGTGCAGTGGCGGTAAAGGAGGGGACGTGGCGAAGGAGAAGGGGGCCTGGTGATGGTCATCGGATGCGAAGGCAAGGGGAGCTTGGGGCAGGCGAGGGTGAAGGGAGGGGCTCGAGCTTGGGGAAGAAGGAGAGGAAAAACGTGCGGGGGAGAAGTGAGTGAGGAGAGAAAGAGAGAGCGATCGTGAGGAGAGAGAGAGGACGTGATCGAGAGGAGTGAGAGAGAACATGGTGAGAGAAAGAGAGAACGTGGTGTACTGGAGGTTTTAAAATAATTATTGAAAAATATAAAGAAGAAAGAGAGTGTGTGTAAAATGGAATTTAATATATATATATATATATATATATATATATATATATAATTAATAGGTTTTTAATGGAATATATTTGAAATTGATGGGGGTATGATTTGGGTTTTAAATGAGAATAAATTTTAAATTTGAAAAGGTTGAAAGAAATTGTTGGGGAAAAATGGAGGGTTTGGGCTAATGGGTTTGGGCCTTGGGTTAGGTTGGTAGGAAACAAAATAATTATATTACAATAAAAAATTTAAAATGGTTAAAACATTTTATTTAAATACCGGTATTGGCGTAGAAAAGGGTCTGGGTATTACAGGCAGATTCACTAGGAAGGTTAAAAGTTTCAAGGTCAATGTGTTGCGTATCAAAACACTCGATTCGTCAGAAATTATGGGGGTGGGAGACTCAAAAATATTGTCTCCCTCATTCTAAAAAAAGTCTAAATCAAGCAGTCTTTCATGAATCATAGAACTCGAAATATCAGAGTGTGCTTCATCAAAACTTGGTGGAATTGAAAGAAGATGAGAAGAACCAAAGAAACTGTATAATGAAATGGGTAAACGAACTTGGGTGTCGAGCATTATTAAACCAGATATGGGAGATGAAATCTGAATATCGTTTTTCATATCGGATCGGTTGGTGGTAAGAATAGGATCGGTTAAAGGTACATGAAGATGTTCATATTTAATGAAAGGGACATGATGAGTCGAGGAATCCAACTCATCCAATATAGCGAGTTCATCTTCAAACATATTCTCAACACTGATCTCACTAGCACTTTCAGTCAAACCAAACGAATAGTTTTTTAAAAATCCATCAATTATATTATCCTCAATCGATGGATCACTGGGTTCACTTGATGGAATTGGAAAGTTTGAAATGTCAAGTTTAGTCGAATAAGGATCGGTTTGGTTTGGAATGGTGTAAGGCTCTTTTTTACACTCATGATTGGAAAAGTCAAACATGTTATTCTCGAACACCTCGTCAATTAGATTATTAAGCGGTTGATCATCAAATATATTCGATTGGATTTCAGGATGGAAGGTGTTGAGATCAAAAGAATTGGTTCTGCTTTGATTTGGAGGGATCTCTGGTTCTTTCTCACTACTCGATTCCAACTCTATTTCAAGACTAGACATGGTTTGTGAAGAAGTTTCAATGAAGGATTCTTTTTGAACCCTAGAACTTCCTAATTGATGTTCAGAAGCACTGTCTAGATAAAGTGCAAAAGTTGAGTATGGTTGGAATGTGTTTAATTGTTGGCTACGAGCAATTTCAATGTGTTCCGCAATAAAAATGGGTTTACTAATTACCACATTAGTTTTGAGAGAAGTATCAACATGAGAGGGTGTGAAAGTTTGGTACTGTTGATAAGAGTTAGAAGGGTGTATCAAATTTTCATAAATAGGATTGGGATCAATATTGTGATATGAAGAAGATTGAGATTGGTTGAATTGTTGGCAACTGGCTTTTGCAATTTGCTGAGCAATGGTCATGGGTGTAAAAGTTGTCATATCACCTCAAAAGGAGTATCAACATTTTCATATGAAAATGATTGTAATTGTTGTCCTAAGGTTTTTGGAGCAGTGAAAAGTATGAAACTTTGGTTATGGGCTTTCGCATTATGTTCAGCAATGAACATGGGTTTAGAACTTGCTTCGCTAGTCTTAAAAGGATTATCAATATAAGAAGATGTTGAATTTTGACACGGTTGATAGGAACTTGAATGAGGTGTCCAACTGTTATTTCTATAATATTTTATCCTATCCCTTAAAGAAATGGTGGGGTCAGAAGTTCTACCAAAGCAATAACGATATAAAGAAATATCTGGTTGTGTAGCAAACCTTGCCAAGAGTTGATCGGTTTGGGTTACCCATATAAGCGAATGAAAAGAAAAGAGGGTGAAATGGTAATAATTTTTTAAGCCTTTTTTATTTTTTTTTATTTTTATTTTTTTTGGATTTTTGAAATTGTTTTGCTTGGAAAGAGGGACTCGACTCAACCAATCACAAACGTGTACAAACAATCCCTAGAGTATGGGTCACCTAGGTCAAATCACTAGATCGCTCTTGGACTTCTAAAGGACAAGACATAGGATAAATTCTCTATCACCTCCTTATCAATCTTGCAACCAGGTAAGTGCCACGTAAGTGGGATATATCCGCTATATGAATCACCGAAATAGTGGGCCTAATTAAGTAAACCACTTTTCTTAGCCACACTTACCTTAAACACCACAAGAAAAATGCGGATAAGCAATAAATTATCCACGATCCTCCCTTATCCTAATTGAGCGTGATTGTCTTTAAAGGCTTGGTCTAGATATTTTTTTTATTAATATAGGGTAATGCGTATACTTGTTTATGATTTGTGGGGCCTAGAAAGGGTGATGAAATCCCCACCTAATTTGAATTTGGATTTCTTGCCCTTTAATGTCCGTTTTAAATATGCAAAATAAACTAAAATCTAAAACACGCAAAAAGATTTAGTTTTTAGTGGTGCTGTTTGCAAATAATGCTGAAGATAAAAACAGTTTATTGGAGGTTCAGAGAAGAGAGAAAGACGATAAAATAATAACAGAAAAATTTGGGAGCCTAACTCCACTAGTTGGCCGCGGTTCAGCCGCTAAATACACCAAATGGTTGTGGTTCCGCCACCTTCTAATGGAATCTCTTCTTCAAATTTTTGCACCACACTTCAATACTTCACTGCTCTTATTTGACAATCTCTTAATCACTTTTGGTTTGCTCTAAGTGCTTCAGATTTCTCGCAAAACTCGCACAAGAATCGTTAAAAAAACACAAGATGTTGTTTTTATTTCTATTTGTATTTGTATTTTTTGTTTTTTTAGAAATCAACCTGAATAACAAGAAAAATAATACTACCATTTTCCCAGCAACGGTACTATTTGATTGGTGTGAAAAATTGAGTTTTTGTGTTTCCTAGTTACCGCAATCAATAGCGGTGTTGCAATAGCTAGCCGATAGTGAGTACGGGTCGTCCACAGGGAAATTGTAAACTATCTTTCTTATTTTAGAAGAGTTAATAAAGGAAAGATTGGATTTTTATCGTTTTATATTAAAGAGATTTGAAAATTTTATAAGAGAAGGGCTTGTATGGTTTTTCGGATTTAATAGTTAAAGGATGGAGTTTTAAAAATAATTCATTTTATCTTTTAATTATTTAATATTAGAGAAATAGCGATGAATGTGGATTAGAATACTTGGAGGGATTAGGATTTCCCTCTACTGATCCTTGTCCTTCTATTGATCCCTGTTTATCTCAAGCCATCAACAAAGCAAGTATTAACGAATCTCAAATCGAGCTTGTTACTATCATGAATTGGTAGCATGCCCGAATAAGAGGGTTAAGGCTCGATTTGCTAAAGTTTATAAAAATCAAAATATAAGAAGAAGATAAGGGATTTTTTTTTCCATCCATTATACTACCTTATCCTACAAACCCTAATAAATGAGAATTTACTTGCTCATTGGGAAAAACGATAAAAGATAGAAAAATAAAGAACCCATTGTTAGAGTCAAAAGTTACACCCCGATCGACCAAGTCAAAGTCAATCAACCCTAAGCCAAGTGGGCCCAAGCCCAAGTCAGGACCAAGCATGGAAGAGACCGGCTCCATGCCAAGAATAAAGCAATAAATTAGTTTAATGCAAATTTGTAGAAATAAATGTATGAAAAATGGGCAGAAAGCCAAAATTTTGTAAACCCCATGGCTTATGTGCAAGGAGAAATAAGCACATAAGGCATGAGGTGGCACAAGTGCCATTTGGTAAAGCCCAAAGGGCTATATATAAAGTGTGTAGCCTATAAAGGCAAACATGATGAAAAAAATCAAGAACAATTTTTTCATTCTCTTAAAAAATCTAGGGTTCTGTGCATCCTTTTCCTTTCTCAAGATTCTAAATCTTCTTCTTTTTTATTAAATTAAATCAAAAGTTTCACTCTTCTTTTCCTAAAAAGGAATAGTTTTTCACTGTGAAACCCACAAAGAAGAAGTTCAGATCTCCCATCAGATCTCTAAAAGGGGAGATTTTTAAGTCTCACACCCCCTTTTCTCCAGGATCCAGCCAATAGAGAGGAGAAAGAAGGAGACCCATCTTTAAAAATCTAACTTTGGTAAGATCTAAGGCTCAAAAGAAAATTTAGGGCTCAAGGGAGAAAAAAGGGGCCCCCTTTCATCATCTCCGAAAATCTCGTAGGAGTTTAACTCCAGAAAAAAAAATAATAAATCTCTTTTTTTAAGAGTTTAACTCCAAAAGTCAACCGGAAAGTACAACTCATCGTGCAGGGGCTAAGCCCATCTTCCCCATTTTTAGGAGTTTTACTCCAAAAGTCAACCGGGAAGTACAACTCCCTGGGCAAGGGCTAATCCCTTATTCTTTTTTTAGAAGCTTAGCTCCAAAAATCGATCAGGAGTACAACTCCCAGTTCAGGGGCTAAGCCCCTTTTTCCGCGGGCGTCCAGCGCCCATGTGTAGGGCGCGTGATCAGTTGGCGCCCAGCGCCCAAGCGCCGTGCACATGACCTGCTGACGCTCAGCGTCCGCATGCGGGACGCGTGACCCGCTGACGCCTACGTGCCAGGCACGTGAACCGCTGGCGTCCAGCGCCCGCATGCAGGGCACATGATCCTCTGGCGTCCAGCGCATGAGTGCGGGGCGCGTGACCCTCTGACGCCCGGCGCCCGCGTGCAGGTGTGACCCTTTGATGCCCAGCGCCTACGCGTCACTCACGCATCCTTAGAACACTCCTCACCCCGCTTTTTTCCTCATGCTCCATACTCAAAACACGTCTCCCGTTAGAAAAAATTTCTAACGGGGAGGTGCTCCACACCCGCAAGGGGGCTGCTAGCCCTCTTAACCCCTAGCCCGCTATCCGGGTAGAGGGACCCCCATAAACTCTGCGTGACCCCCGATACGTCCAAGTACCCTACAAAATACAACACATGCACACGACACATTAAGTTCGCATGACCAATTTGACCCATCAATCGGAGGTTCCCTCGCTTCAAAAGCGAGGGGTAATTAACGACAACTTAGTCCGCCGCTGCCGGAGATTCGGATTCCCATAATTAATAAACCCCGGCCTACCCCAAGCAGGGAGAATCTATACATGCCTAACAAGCGTGTGCATTCCCATCTCAATGGGGTGACGAAAAACACCCGACACCCATAAGATAAATAAAAAAAAATAAAAGTGCGGAAAATAAATGCGGAAAGTAATGAGACAAAATTAAAAGAAAGAAACTACCTTTAATTGAAACCTTTGCATTATAAAATTTTATTACTGAAAAAAACTAAAAAAACTAAAAACCCCAGTTTTCTCGATAGATCTAGATCGATCGATGAATTGATAGATGACCCTAGATTGCTCTCGGTCCTTTATATAGGTTGTGGAACTTGAAATCCTAGACGTCGTCTTAAAATATGTGAAAAGACGATCATGTCCCTGAAAATTCACATCCAACGCCATGATAGAACTGCGGTTCCACCGCCTAAAGCCCCATTCCACCGCGGATCAGCCGCTTGTTAGTATGATCACGTCTCCCGATTTTTTGTGTTTTCTTTTCTCGATTTTAGGAGATTTTTCTGATGAATATAATTTGAAAATATTTTTTTTCTCTCTGCAGTTGCGAGAATTTTCAATTTTGTCACGCCCCGTTTCCCAGTAGACGGAAACGGTAACGTGGCAAGCCCGCGGCATATTTATTCAGAGAAGATCATTCCCTAAATAAATATACTGAGCGTATTGAAACAATAATACATAATACAAGAATAAATGATGATTGTAAAATTTTTCAACAAATATCTTTATTTACATTCAACTTCCAATATTTACAAATACATAAGTTTATGCTGGAAAGTAAATACAATAAGAAAAATGCCTAAACAAATGGCATACATAAACTGAAGAAAAATAAAGCTGAGCAAGCCTTGAGTAGCGATCTGGTTGTAGTCCTCCTCTGTGGCTTCCATTTCTTCTGTCTCGACCGTATCTGACGAACATTATAAGAGAAGAAAAGTGGGTGGAATACCCGTCAGCGAACTAGCGCTCGGTAAGTTCCAAAGATAACTAAGAGTATATGATCATGGGTAAATATATTCTATAGTTCTCTATATGATCACTATGTTAACGTTAAGTTTCAAGTTTGAATATCAACACAGCCGTAGAAGTATTCATGAGCTCAAGAGTGGGGCCCCAGGAGCAAGAAAACACGGGCCCATTTCATATGTTACGGGCTCTAGGCTGTGGATGAGTCAACCCGACTGATATTCGAGTAAAATAAAAAAAAGTTTAATACAGGACTCCTGAAACTCCGTTTGATTCACATTAGAAACTATCCCAAGCACCCCGAGTATAAAATATTATAACTGGTTAATATACTTAATTGATTTGATTGATTGATTAACATGTCTTGATCGAAATCATAGATTGCAAAAGGTGTAGAATGTATTCGAGTGAGTCGAGTAATATGCGAGTCATGACAATTGCAATCTTGGTTCGAGTCAAGTTGGTTCGAGTTCATATTCGAGTTAGGTTAGAGTTCGAGTTTGTGTTCAAGTTCAAATTCAGATTCGAGATTGGATTTGAGTTCATGTCTTTTTCATAGGAATTGATTTAAATTGTTAAAAATCTTGTGTTCGGGAGAAATCGGCAATAGCTGCATATGGACTACAGGATTTGTGTTTTTTTCCAAGACAATTGCCATTGATAACTTCGTTAAGTTGTCTAACCTGAATAGGCAAGCACTCAATTTCTCTAGCTCCCTGAGGCTCAAGAGAAATGATACCGCTTAAATCTATATTAATTTTAGAGTCCTTAAAATAGTGTTTGCGTATCTCGAGGGGGTTTTATGAAAAATATATATTAATATTGTTTAAAAATAACCTCGAGGGTGATTTTTAATTTAGGGTTTTCATGAACATGTATTTTAATTGTTGTGGTGTTTTGGTCATAAAACCTAGCTTTTTGAATGTTTATAGTAGTTTTGTGAAAACTACTACTTTTAGAAACTGTCACACCCCGCTTCCCAAAAGAAGGAGAAAGATGACGTGGCATGGTCCGCAACCTAACTGTATTGAAGGTGGTCTATTCAATACAGTTACGTTAAGCGTATGAATATTTAATATGCAGGATGTGTACCAAAACAAAAATAATAAAAGCGAAAGACATTTTATTTCCATTAACCAAACTTTATTACATCCCAAAAGAAAGAGTAAAATAAACTGAGTAGTTTAATTACATCAAAGGAGAAACAAAAAGCCCTAAACATGTGGGCAACAACAAAAATTAAAACTAGCTAATCTTCCGTCGTCCAGTCTGCATAATTTTCATAAGTTGGCTTGACACCTTGATCTTCGCTGTAATACTCATTCTTATCTGACGGACATTCCAAAGATAGAGGAAGAAAAGGAAGGTCCGTCAGCGAGTTATACTCGGGTAGGATTGCCTCATAAGAAAGTAAAGGTATAGAAACGAACAGGTGAATATGATGTACATGTGTATAAAGGTATGAGGTTATATACAAATTAGATATGTGAATATGAGTAGGTTGTATATGTTTGGTAAAGGTTCAAGTAAAGTCAAACGGATATTCAGTCTAAGAGTTGGATCAGGTTAAACAAGGTGTGTATGGATGGAATTGACGGGTGAACATACTCGTGTCCTTGAGGTATCCCATGACTAGCTGGAAGCAGTATGAGCTGGTGCTCGTGCCTGAAATGGCAATCAATATGGTAGCGTGAACAACCCCGAAAGGTGTCCCACGACTACGATGAAACTTTGTCTAGCGTGAATATCACTCAAGTGCACAGGTATTACCACCCTTCAGTTCCATAATAAACAACAAGTCTAAACTGGTAAAATATCCACATCCAAGATACTGAATAACTCGTGTCTCATGAAGAAAGGCAGATAAGGTAACAGGTAGGTATATCACATGATGTAGCTTTGGTGTTGAGTATCAATAGGTATTGTAAACGTTTTAGTTTGTTAAACAAGGGTCCGGATATTCGCGATTATTCCGTTGTGGCCACGGAACAACAACTAGGGAAGTGAAATGTACCTTTTCACTTCCCGGGATCATGATCGAGTAGTAGGGGAATCCGAGTTCCGAATTATCCTTGCCTAATCAAACTACCCATCCCCGTGATTCAGTATAAAGGTTTTGACGAATTAGAGTTAGTGCGTATACCTCTAGGCATGGAATTTCCACATTGTATAGTCGTCCACATTTTGGACAGTTTACCCGGAATATCGGGATCTTCATATTTGTATAGTCGTCCACACTTTGGACTGTTCACCATGCCTGCAGGGATCTTCATAAAGTATTCCATACCTAGGTCCCCGCATTCTAACCCTACCGTATCATGTTTTGTATGTGTCATGTTGTCATAAACTGGAAATTTTAGAAAGTGTATTGATCTCGTTTAATACGGCCTTCCACAACCACTCGTTTTATTTTCTAGGATTCGTAAAGTACTTCGTCTCATCTTAGGGAAAACTTAGTTAAAAAGAAATAATAGTGTTTAATTATCTTTTATTACTTCTAACAAAAACCATGATATTTGAGATATTTATTATTTTGGAAAAGCATAATGTTTTACAGAAAATATCCTTTCGATAAAAGGTTGTGGTATTTATTTGAAAATCTTTTGCAAGAGGTTTTTATTTGAAAATCTAATTGCTCCTAACTGTTCCAAAAGGACAAGTTGTGAGGTCCTCAAATCGCCTCTTCACCGCCAATTATGGCCAGGTAAGCACAAGTAAGGAAAGGAGGGATCCGCTCACGAATCACCGTGAGACGGGCCTTTTAAAGTTACATTTCCCACTTGTCTAGCCTAGGCACCACAAAGTCTGGTTTAGATAAATGATCGATGCCTACAACTTTTCCTTTGCCTTAGATTGGTGTTATTTTAAAATTACCTTTTAATAAGATACTAAATATTCTTTTTGAAAAGATATCGTTATTTAAATATAGTATTTTCTTTTTCAAAAAGGTTGAAGGGGGTTTAAAAATATTTGTAAGTAAAATATACGTATACTGTATCTAAAATATTTATTTCACATATCTTTATTTCTTATGGTTATTTAAACAAATATAATATTTCAATTAAACGAGGGTATCTTGTGGAAATAATCTATTTCGAGATCATTTTTATAGTATGGGTATGACAGAGGTGAAATGACAATTCATGGGTTATATCAGATTCCAGGTATTATGGGTGTGCAATATAATTTTGTGTATAGAGGAAATTTAAACACCGTTTTACATGGGGTTAACATTATTATTATTGAGGGCACAAGGAATAGGTATGCACAAATATAAAAACAACTTTTTAAATAGGGTTGATGATTATAAGTTGGAACTAGGTTATTGAGAAATAAGAAGGTGACAGGAAAAGAGAGAGAGGCGGATCCTACCTTTTGTTTGAGTTGGATGCCGATGAGTTGAAAACGTAGTCTCGTAGTAAATCCTCAATAGCTTCGTGCCCTAATTTTTTCTCGGTGATTGGGTGGAGCCGTAGCGTCGGGGTCGTCGATACGAAGGCACTGGTATTTTTTTCAGAATTTTTGGAGTTCGGTGGTGTGAGAAATCAGTGTTTGAAGGTGCCTATTTATAGCGTTTTCACCAACCATAAAAATCCAAAATTTCCGTTAAATATACACGAAAATCTGCGCTGCTAATCATTGCCGAATCATTCTGTTAATGATTGTGCCCGCCACCTCTTTTCTCAGCCGTTGGATTAAGATCCAACGGCTGAGATCGCGCGGCCAAAAGACCCGCCGCCTGCCACGTGTCTCCTGTGTGGAGACCACGCTTTTTCGCGTGGTCCCCACCACGTAGGCGCCGTCGGGGTTTCTGGGCCGTTGGATCTTGTGATCCAACGGTCCAGGCTAAAAGGTTTAAAAAAAAATTTAAAAATAAAAATTAATAAAAATAAAAATCAGCAGATTATTCAAAAATATTGATTTGGCTTTGAAAAATTTGGTAAAAATGTTTTAAAATACGGAAAAATTATGGGAAAATTTCAGAAATTATGTTTTATTGTTATCTTTAGTATAAAAATAATTATGGTCTAAAATTAGATGATATATTCATTCCTATGGTTTTAGCTAGTTATTAAAATTATATAATATCTAGTTTATCCTTTAAAATATTTTTAATTACGAATTAATTACTTTTATTGATAGTAAAAATATGTAGATTATTTTAGGGCGTTATAAAATCTTACTAAAACATTTTAAGCCTATAAAAACAATAAGTAGAATTTAGAAAATTCCTTTAATCATATTCAATGCTTTGAAAATTATTAACACTACTTTAAAAACTATTATTCTATAAAAGAAACACGTAAATAATTATTTGATAGTAGAAATTTAAATAAAATATATTTTATTAGGTATTAGAAAACATGGTCATTACAATCTACCATCCTTAAAATAATTTCGTCCTCGAAATTTCAGAAGGTAAGTCGAGGAAAGGAAGAAAACACTAAGAAGGGATTATCGCGGTTAAATATTTTGGGTCTCGCTCTCTCGTCCCATCTTCTTGCTTCCGCGTATATCTTGCCTGGTAGTTCCTTCCCCACATAACTCTAGCCAGCTGGATTTACTTGTCCCTCAAGGTTTCATCCTTCTGGTATCCCGACCGGTTGCTGCTTGTAGATTACGCCAACCTTTCCATAATCTCGGAATGATTAAAAGTATGACTAGGGTTGCCAGCATACCCTCTTAGCTGTGAGATATAAAATTATTATGCACCCCCTCCATAGAAAATAGCAAAGCTAGTCTATACACAAACCCACCGTCTCATTCCAAGATGTTAAACGGCCGATGAGTCGTAGGCTGAGCTTTCCTCGCTCGCTGTATTGTATTACCATCTCCACCCCTTCTTTTTTTTCCTTACAATTATGTCAATCTTAAAAATTCTCCATCTTCAGGATTGTCCCAATCGATCGGTACTTCTCCCATATAAAACTTGACCTCTCTCATCCGCTTCATGTATTTCAATCATCCGTTTTCCCATGTTCTCCTTAGAGTAGTGTTTCTATATCTTCAAGATGAAAATTACCATCGCCAGTTCTAAATCTGAACATGATAGTTGCATCCATAAGTCGTTAGTTGTCTTGACGCATATGTAACTATATCGCCGCGCTAATACATCACATCACCAAGTCCCTTCTCCGAAAAATCGTTGTGGATGTTTAAAACTTTTGGGTTTGCTAAGAATTGCAAGAATGGTTGTGATAGTTACGATCTACCCTCCTTAGAATAATTTCGTACTTGAAATTTTCAAAGGAGTGGCCACTACTAGCCATGGAAATCAGTAACGCTGTCAGGAATCCTCTTTGCTGCATGTGTCGCTCTCGCGAGTTGGTGTATCACTTGATGCATGGAAAGTCTCTGAAGGGTTTAGGTACAAGGAATCGGAAAATGTAAAATCAGTAGTTGCTTCCAGATAGAAGAGTTTGGAAGTTGAAGGGAGGTTGTGAATTGATGGAAAACTTGCGAGATATAACATAAAGGCAACTAGTCGAAATTACGAAAACTAAAGGAATTATGGTGAGTTTAACTAAGATTTGCATCGAAGGATGGTTAAGCATGGTATCAAAGAAAGGTTGAGAAAAAGAAAGAGTACCTTTGTTGTCTTTCTACGTGGCATCAGCCTTCTCGGCCGTCATGGTGAAGGTCTGACGTTTGGGTCCATTCTTTTGCGCTTGCTGAAAAACACGTTCCTGTGATGGCAAGAGTGGTCCTTTTGGTGTTGCCCCTTGACCGGTTGGTTTAGTGGCGGAAAGTGGCCGGTTTCTTTGTGTTGGTGCCTCATAATTATCCGGCTTATTGACGGGGCCTGATTGTCTCCGTCTCTGAGGACAGTCCCCAATGGCATGATCCGGAGACCCACAGACTATGCAAAGTTTGTTCAAAATGCGACAGTCTCTCATATAGTGTCCGGTCCTACCACAATGGTTGCATACAACGGCTATTTTTCCGAAGATAGTTGGTACTGCTGGTCTCTTAGGTGGTTGTCTCCCGTTGAATCTGGAAGATGATCCCTCAAGAATTTGATTGGTTGGTCGTTTAATGCCAGACAAACGGTCATCCTTCCTTATGCGTCTCTGAAGGTCTTCAAAGTTTCGTGCCGCCTCTAAAATTTCATCATAAGTTGATAAGGTAGCAGAAGACATGGAGGACTGTGTCTTCAGGTCCAATCCTTGTCGGAATCTCTTAGCATAAAGTTCTGGGGTTGCCACCAGATGATGCGCGAACCGACTTAACCTTGCGAACTCCGAAGCGTACTCGTCCATCGACTTATCCCACATGCTCCCTTGTTGGAACTGTATAAACTCCCATTCCATTTTTAAGTGTGCCACGACTGGAAAGTACTGGGTATCAAAACACTGTTTGAACCATTCCCAGTCGATAGGCTCCTTCGATCTACTTTCCTCTGCCTCCCACCATATCCTGGCATTATCCGTAAGTTGTAGCTTAGCGATGTTCACCCACGCGTCCTTCGGAATTTGGGCGGCACTAAGATCATTGACTGTTCCCTTGAGCCATTCTTCAGCTTCTAAAGGAGTTTCCTTCCCCGAAAAAGTCTTAGGGTGGAGTGATCTGAACCGCTTCACTCCCGCCGAACCTCGTGGAACTGGGGTTAGTGCCTTACTTAAAATCTTTACTTACTGCTGCCTACTTTCTCGTAGCTCCTGATGAAGGGCAGCTGTCTGCTGCTGCTATTGCACCAATAGTCCTTGCATCATTTGTAGCATAGCTGCTTGCTGAGCAGCGGCTTCATTGACTCCATTTCCCCTTCGGTTGCGGTGATGGTGTCGTCCAGCCATTGATGATCTGAATCAGAATAGGTTAGGTTACAACCAGGCTGAGGGATGAGACAGGATAATAACTTGCATGGAAGAACAACAATTAATGCAAGAGAGGCTAAGAAGAGCACAAGAGAGATTTTTGCTCGAAACTAAGATTTTATTATCCAACCTTAATATGGAGAGTACAACCGGAAGTAAGGACATGCCCATACTATTCTTCCATCACTTTATTCGGCCAAAGAAAGGAAAAAGACTTATTAGTCTCGATTATGGGAGTTCAACAAGTGGTGATAGGTCCTTGCACTAAGAAAAGTACGGCCATTCCCATGGTGTCTTGTGGGGATAACTGCCTGAGTTTCTTCGGCCTCGAGTTCCTCCTCACTCGAAGCTTCGTTCTTCGACTCATTCTCGGCAGGAGCCTCGTTCTTTAATTCTACCTCTATAGGGTCTTGTTCTTTTGCAGGGGCCTCCTCATCCGGATCATATTCTATAGGATTCTCTCCCGCCACAGGAGCCTCTTTTTCTGGCCCATCCTTTACATGCTCCTCTTCCACGGGATCTTCTTCTTCGTCTTCGGAGTCATTGACCATCATAGGCTCCGGAGTTGCAGCATCGACTTCTTCGTCATCCGAGTCGCAGTTGGAAATAACCGCCTGAGAGTCTACGTCTTCGTCATCTGAATCTCCAGATGTAGCTTCTAAAGTAATATCGGACATGTCATCCTTGTCGGAAAGATTTGCTATGACCAGAAGGGAAGGTCATGGACAGGGTACAGAATGTCAAGGAAGGGACAAGGGACATAGGAAAATTATGAAATCGGTATAGATGGATGAGATTCACAAATATAATAAGTCAGTTAACGGTTTCATTTTAGTATACAAGAGGACCTGCATGGGCCACCACAAAAACCTGTCACGCCCCGCTTCCCAAAAGAAGAAGAAGGATGACATGGCATGGTCCGCAACCTAACTGTATTGAAGGTGGTCTATTCAATACAGTTACGTTAAGCGTATGAATATTTAATATGCAGGATGTGTACCAAAACAAAAATAATAAAATCGAAAGGCATTTTATTTCTATTAACCAAACTTTATTACATCCCAAAAGAAAGAGTAAAATAAATTGAGTAGTTTAATTACATCAAAGGAGAAACAAAAAGCCCTAAACATATGGGCAACAACAAAAATTAAAACTAGCAAATCTTCCATCGTCCAGTCTGCATAATTTTCATAAGTTGGCTTCACACCTTGATCTTCGCTGTAATACTCATTCTTATCTGACGGACATTCCAAAGATAGAGGAAGAAAAGGAAGGTCCGTCAGCGAGTTATACTCGGATAGGATTGCCTCATAAGAAAGTAAAGGTATAGAAACGAACAGGTGCATATGATGTACATGTGTATAAAGGTATGAGGTTATATACAAATTAGATATGTGAATATGAGTAGGTTGTATATGTTTGGTAAAGGTTCAAGTAAAGTCAAACGGATATTCAGTCTAAGAGTTGGATCAGGTTAAACAAGATGTGTATGGATGGAATTGACGGGTGAACATACTCGTGTCCTTGAGGAATCCCATGACTAGCTGGAAGCAGTATGAGCTGGTGCTCGTGCCTGAAATGGCAATCAATGTGGTAGCGTGAACATCCCCGAAAGGTGTCCCATGACTACGATGAAGCTTTGTCTAGCGTGAATATCACTCAAGTGCACAGGTATTACCACCCTTCAGTTCCATAATAAACAACAAGTCTAAACTGGTAAAATATCCACATCCAAGATACTGAATAACTCGTGTCTCATGAAGAAAGGCAGATAAGGTAACAGGTAGGTATATCACATGATGTGGGTTTGGTGTTGAGTATCAATAGGTATTGTAAACATTTTAGTTTGTTAAACAAGGGTCCGGATACTCGCGATTATTCCGTTATGGCCACAGAACAACAACTAGGGAAGTGAAATGTATCGTTTTATTTCCCGGGATCATGATCGAGTAGTAGGGGAATCCGAGTTCCGAATTATCCTTGCCTAATCAAACTACCCATCCCCGTGATTCAGTATAAAGGTTTTGACGAATTAGAGTTAGTGCGTATACCTCTAGGCATGGAATTTCCACATTGTATAGTCGTCCACATTTTGGACTGTTCACCCGGAATATCGGGATCTTCATATTTATATAGTCGTCCACACTTTAGACTGTTCACCATGCCTGCAGGGATCTTCATAAAGTATTCCATACCTAGGTCCGCGCATTCTAACCCTAACCGTATCATATTTTGTATGTGTCATGTTGTCATAAACTGGAAATTTTAGAAAGTGTATTGATCTCGTTTAATACGGGTGGTTGTGGTATTTATTACTTCTAACAACACTTTAGACTGTTCACCATGCCTGCAGGGATCTTCATAAAGTATTCCATACCTAGGTCCGCGCATTCTAACCCTAACCGTATCATATTTTGTATGTGTCATGTTGTCATAAACTGGAAATTTTAGAAAGTGTATTGATCTCGTTTAATACGGCCTTCCACAACCACTCGTTTTATTTTCTAGGGTTCGTAAAGTACTTCGTCTCATCTTAGGGAAAACTTAGTTAAAAAGAAATAATAGTGTTTAATTATCTTTTATTACTTCTAACAAAAACCATGCTATCTGAGATATTTATTATTTTGGAAAAACATAATGTTTTACAGAAAATATCCTTTCGATAAAAGGTTGTTGTGTTTATTTGAAAATCTTTTGCAAGAGGTTTTTATTTGAAAATCTAGTTGCTCCTAACTGTTCCAAAAGGACAAGTTGTGAGGTCCTCAAATCGCCTCTTCACCGCCAATTGTGGCCAGGTAAGCACAAGTAAGGAAAGGAAGGATCCACTCACGAATCACCGTGAGACGGGTCTTTTAAAGTTACCTTTCCCACTTGTCTAGCCTAGGCACCACAAAGTCTGGTTTAGATAAACGATCGATGCCTACAACCTTTCCTTTGCCCTAGATTGGTGTTGTTTTAAAATTACCTTTTAATAAGATACTAAATATTCTTTTTGAAAAGATATCGTTATTTAAATATAGTATTTTCTTTTTCAAAAAGGTTGAAGGGGGTTTAAAAATATTTGTAAGTAAAATATACGTATACTGTATCTAAAATATTTATTTCACATATCTTTATTTCTTATGGTTATTTAAACAAATATAATATTTCAATTAAACGAGAGTATCTTGTGGAAGTAACCTATTTCGAGATCATTTTTATAGTATGGGTATGACAGAGGTGAAATGACAATTCATGGGTTATATCAGATTCCAGGTATTATGGGTGTGCAATATAATTTTGTGTACAGAGGAATTAACATTATCATTATTGAGGGCACAAGGAATAGGTATGCACAAATATAAAAACAACTTTTTAAATAGGGTTGATGATTATAAGTTGCAACTAGGTTATTGAGAAATAAGAAGGTGACAGGAAAAGGAGAGAGAGGCGGATCTTATCTTTTGTTTGAGTTGGATGCCGATGAGTTGAAAACGTAGTCTCGTAGTAAATTCTTAATAGCTTCGCGTCCTGATTTTTCCTCGATGATTGGGTGGAGCTGTAGCGTCGGCGTCGTCGATACGAAGGCACCGGTATTTTTTTTAGAATTTTTGGAGTTCGGTGGTGTGAGAAATCAGTGTTTGAAGGTGCCTATTTATAGCATTTTCACCAACCATAAAAATCCAAAATTTCCGTTAAATATACACGAAAATCTGCGCTGCCAATCATTGCCGAATCATTCTGTTAATGATTGCACCCGCCGCCTCTTTTCTCAGCCGTTGGATTGAGATCCAACGGCTGAGATCGCGCCGCCAAAAGACCCGCCGCCTGCCACGTGTCGCGCGTGTGGAGACCACGCGTTTTCGCATGGTCCCCACCACGTAGGCGCCGTCGGGGTTTCTGGGCCGTTGGATCTTGTGACCCAATGGTCCAGGTTAAAAGGTTTAAAAAAAATTTAGAAATAAAAATTAATAAAAATAAAAAACAGCAGATTATTTAAAAATATTGATTTGGCTTTGAAAAATTTGGTAAAAATGTTTAAAAATACGAAAAATTATGGGAAAATTTCAGAAATTATGTTTTATTGTTATCTTTAGTATAAAAATAATTTTGGGTTAAAACTAAATGATATGTTCATTCCTATGGTTTTAGCTAGTTATTAAAATTATATAATATCTAGTTTATCCTTTAAAATATTTTTAATTACGAATTAATTAATTTTATTGATAATAAAAATATGTTGATTATTTTAGGGCGTTATAAAATCTTACTAAAATATTTTAAGCCTATAAAAACAATAAGTAGAATTTAGAAAATTCCTTTAATCATATTCAATGCTTTGAAAATTATTAACACTACTTTAAAAAATATTATTCTATAAAAGAAACACGTAAATAATTATTTGATAGTAGAAATTTAAATAAAATATATTTTATTATGTATTTGAAAACACGGTCGTTACAGAAACTTGGTGGTATTTTATAAAAAAATCTAACTTTTCATTTTAAAGAATATAGTTTCATAATATATTTTTATTGAAAATACGGATTTATAATTTTTATATAATTTTTCAAAAATTAGTTTTGTTTAGAAAAGTCGCATTTCTTAAAAACCGTATTTTTATATTCTTTCGAGACCGAATACCCCGTGAGGAGTTCTGCATCTGGCTCTACTATCCCAAGGATGTGCGATAATCCGCACCATCCGTTAGCGGATCCCCTAACGAGAGTTGTAGAGGTGTAATTGCCAAGGATTTCAAAATACCGATTAAAAGAAACCCATTTTAAAAAGGTGTGGTATTTTAATGTAAACTTTATTCTTTAAATTCGCTATATATTTAGAGTACCGTGCTATGAAACCATAGTATGCGTGTGGGATAGGTCGTTAACCCGTGAAGTTTTCCTAAAGGTATCTTTTTAAAATTATTGAAAAAGGGTTATACTAAAGTTTATGGTATTTTAATGAAAAGTTTGTTTTATGATAGTTTATATGAAAGTTTTTGTTAAACTCAAAGGTAAATGATTATAAACCGAGTTACAAGTGGTGTGAGAAAGTTATTTTGACCTATGTTGCTTAAGGAAGGGGAGTACAAAGGTTTAAACTACACCTATCGGAGTTAACTCCACTTTTCCGATAAGTTTTTAGACGATGGTTTTGAGATGAAAGGAGAGAGAGAAGAGGGACTTATAAGATTAAATGGTTAACAAGAGAGAGAGGAAGCTTTCGGGTGTCGTGGTTTCGTCAGAGATGCTCCGGTCATCGAGTTTGGTTTGCTACTTCACTTGGGGGGCTTAATTCCACTTGGTACTTAGGGAGTTTGAGAGAATTTTTGCTAGAAATTTCAGAATGGGGAAGAGTTAGGATATGGGGTGGTATTTATAGTGAAGAATTAGGGTTTGGGAATTAAAAATGTGGATTAAAAGAATTTAAATGGTGTTAAATGGTGAATTGAAGAGTCTCTGTTTGATTGCAGGAAATCAAACAGTTCGGAGGAGTTGAGGGGAGTTGAAGAGGTGTGTGTGCAAAGCACAGAGAGAATTAGAGCTATCCCAACCGCCGGCGCCGGCCCAAGGGGCAAAACGGGCGGTTGGATCTTGAGGCCTTACCTCGAGATTCGTGTCACGTGTCAAGTTGGGTGTGTACACCTCATTGCGCCTGTTTGATTTTTCTAAAACTTTTCATTTCTCCGTGTATTGCATGTGCAACTCTTAGGCTTCCGAAAAATTAAAAAGAAAAAAAATCCTACAAATATTTGGGTCTGATGAGAATCGAACACACGGGCTATGTCACAGCAGTGCAGAGGCTTTACCAGTGAGCTACAAGTTGCTTCTTGCTTTTATTTAACAAAAATAACTTTTAACTTTTACACAGGCCGTAATACCCTTTTCTGTATAATAACAAGAAATTTATGTACAGGAATTTCAGAGTCGTTACATTCTACCCTCCTTATAAAAATTTCATTCTCGAAATTTACAATTACATAGAGACTAATTTTCAAAAAGGTAAGGGTATTGTGTACGCATATCTTCTTCTCTTTCCCAAGTTGATTCTCTTGGCGAATCTTTTCTCCACATCACTCGGACCAAGTTTACCTTCTTGTTCCGTAATGTTTTCATCTTTCGGTCCGGATCTTAACTGGTTGTTGCTCGCAGGTTAGGTCTGTCTGTACCGTGAGCTCCGAGTGATCAAGTATATGGCTTGGGTCGCTCACATATCGTCGTAGTTGGGATATGTAGAACACGTTGTGCATTCATTCCAACGAGGGTGGTAGTGCTAAACGGTACGCCACTTCTCCAACTCGTTCGAGTATGTCGAACGGTCCTATGTATCTTGGACTTAGCTTACCCATTTTGCCAAAACGTATCACTCCTCTGTTTGGTAAGATCTTCAAGAATACATGTTCTCCAGGTTGAAACTCCAAGTGTCGACGCTTTGTATCTGCCCAATGCTTCTATCGATCCTGGGATATGCGCATCCTTTTCCTGATCGTGTGAATCACATCTACAGTTGCCACGATCATCTCTAGCCCAAGGAGTTCACGATCTCCAACGTCTTCCCAATTCAGTGGGGAACGACACTTTCGTCCATAGAGTGCTGCGAATAGTGCCATCCCAATACTTGCCTGATAGCTGTTGTTGTATGAAAACTCCACAAAGTGTAAGTGATCTTCCCACGAACCTCCGAAATCTAACATACAGGCTTTTAGCATATCTTCTAATATCTGAATTGTTCGTTCGGACTGTCCTTCTGTTTATGGATGGTATGCTATGCTAAAATTCAGACTCGTTCCCAGGATAGCTTGCAGACTCTGCCAGAACTGTGATCGGAATCTTGTATCACGATCGGAAACGATGCAAACAGGTACTCCATGTAATCTCACAATCTCCTGCATGAGTTTATGGGTATCAAGTATGGTACATCTTGAAGGTTTTAAATCTTACTTTAGATTTTTTTTAATCACCTCCATGTACTTCCTTGCCAACGTCTCAGTTGACTGGCTAACTCTGAATGGAATAAAGTAAGCCGATATGGTGAGTCGATCCACAATAACCAAAATTGCATCGTTACCCTTCGTGCTGCGAGGGAGAGCAGTCACGAAGTCCATGGTAATGTACTGACATTTCCATTCTGGGATAGGTAATGACTGAAATAGACCAGCAGTTCTGTGATATTCAGCCTTCACTTGCTGACACACCAAACACTTGGCTATTCTCCTTACTACTTCTCGCTTTATTCCATACCACCAGTAATTTTGTTATAGATCCTTGTACATCTTTGTACCACTGGGGTGTACCGAATACGGAGAGCTATGAGTTTCTTTCATCAACTCTTCTCGAATAGTTCCGATTGGCACGCATAAACGGCTCCCATACCGCAAGGATCCATTTCCATGGATGATGAAGTCAGTTTGAAGTCCACTTTCTATTTGTTCTCAGATCCTATGTAGCTTGGCATCATTTGCTTGAGCTGCCTTGATCTGATTTACAAGAGTGGACTGGACTTATAAGTTCATCAAATATGAAGCGTTACCAAGCACAAATACTTCAATTTCCAATCCATTCAATTTTTGTTGTAGTCTCCACTGAGCGGTGAGGTTCATTGCTAATGGCTGGCGACTAAGTGCATCAGGAACTACGTTCACCTTCCTAGGATGATATGTAGGTTGATATCGAAATCCGTCATGAGTTCTAGCCATTTTCTCTGCCGCACATTGAGTTCCTTCTGAGTAAATATATATACTTCAAACTTTTGTGGTCAGTTTATATATCCACTCGTTCTCCCAAAAGATAGTGGCGCCAAATCATGAGTGTGAAGATAACGGCTGTCAATTCTAGATCATGTGTTGGATAGTTACGTTCATGTATCGATTAGTCAAAAATATTATACATTTAGATGAACATTTTCCTTACTATTATTAACTGCTAAAAACTGTTAATTGTAAATAAAGAACATCTGTGGGTTTATTTGTAAAAGTTTATTATCATATGTTTCTAAATTTATAATTAATATAATTAGGGAAAATATATGCATATAATATTTAAATGAAATATTAGTAATTAAAATATGCATATCAAATATTCCTAATCAATATTCTCAACATATTATATCATATAAATGGTTGGAATAATATCTCAAAAATACAAAATGCTACTAACACTTTGATTTAAGATATTGTTCGGGTATTAGCTCAGGTCTGAAATCCAAGTAAGAGATCCAAGTCAAATCGGGATATCGAAACCGAATCTGCCAAATTTTAGAAGTAAATCGAGAAATCTAGCAACGGAAGAGACTCAGAGCAATATTTTTAGAATCTATATATCAAGAGGATCTCCAAATATCAAGAAGAAGAGCCAAAAAAAATCCCAACACCCAAACCCACCAAGTGGTGGCGGAACTGCGGTCAACAAGGGACAAGGGCGGTGGTTCCGCAGTTTGATGGTGGCCGTTGGATTTGGTAATTTGAGGGCATGATCGTAATCTCACTTGCTCTATCATAGCATTTAGGGTTTCAGGTTTCAGAGACTATATAAATGACCGAGAGCTGTGCAATCAAAATAATCACATAATCATCCAACAATTCCACATCTCATCATCTACCAACATATAGAGAGAGATCTGCGAGCTAAATTAGGGTTCTTGTAATCTACTTTTTAAGGAGAAAAGTTGTAATGTAATAGCTGATTAATAAAGCTAGTTTTTGTTTTAATTCTTTTTGCATTTACTTTTCCGCATTTACTTTCCGCATTAATTTTATGCATTACTTTTCTGCATCTTTAATTATGGTTTCATTCATCTTCAACCTTTCTTCTGAATCGCTACTAACCATGAGCGAGTAATTTCTTACTTGCTAGGGTTTGTAGGTTAGGCAGAATAATGGATGAAATTTCTTTTAACTTCTTTTGACATTTTAATATTTATAAATTTTAGCAAAATAAATGTTAACCTTCTTATCGAACGCACTATCAAATCATTGATAGTCATGAACACGATTTGAGATTAATTAAACACTTGTTTTGTTAAGAGTTTGAGATAAATAGAGATCAATGGAAGGACAAGGGTTAGTAGTGGGAAACCCTAATACCTCCGAAAACGCTAATCCACATTCATCGCCATCTCTCTAGTTTTAAACTATTAAAAGATAAAAAGAGTCATTTCTAAACATTCATCCATTAACTACTAAGTCCTATAAACCCTACAAGCCCTTCTATTATAAATTTTATATCCATATTAAAATAAAACGACAACAAACCATCCTCTCCTTTATCAACTTGTCTAAAACAAGAAAAGAAGTTCACATTTCCCTACGGATGACCCGTACTCATCGCGGCTGGCTATTTGCGACACCGTTTTGATTACGGTTATTTACAATATATATACACACCTTCGCACGATCAATCAAATGGCGCCGTTACCGGGGAAACGGTCGTAATTAATTTTCTTGTTATTCGGGTTGATTTCTTATAAAAAACCAGAGAAACATAAACATAAAAGAGAACCAAACCGTATCTTGTGTTTTTAACGATTATTGTGCGAGTTTTGCAAGGGAATCTGGAGTAATTAGAGTAGGCAAAGAGAGATTCAGAGACTTTCAACTTGGACCAGAGGAGCATTGGAGTGCCCTGAAGAATTTTGAAGGGAAGCATACTTCAATAGGCGGCGGAACCGTGGCCCTTGGGTGCATTCGGCGGCGGAACCGCGGTCTCTTGGAAGAATTGGGCCCCAAAATCCTCTGGTACTCTCTTATTATCTTTCTCTCTCCTCTAAAACTCCAATAAATTATTTTTACCTGCAGGATTCTTTGCAAACATCGCCGCTCAAAAATCTTTTTGCGTGTTTTTATTTCGCTTTGTTTTGCATACTTAAAACGGACTATAAGGGGCAATAAACCCAAACTCATATTAGGTGGGGATTTCATCACCCTTCCCAGGCCCCACAAATCTCAAACGAGCATACTATCACCCTACTTTAATAAAACAAAATATCTATACCAAGCCTCTAAGGATTGTCGCGCTCAAATAAAACAGAGGAAGATCGTGGATAATCTATTGCTTATTCGCATTTCTCTAGTGGTGTTTAGACAAGTGTGACCAAAGAAAGTGGTTACTTAATTAGGCCCGCTATTTCGGTGATTCATATAGCGGATACCTCCCACTTACCTGGCACTTACCTGGCTGCAATATTGATAAGAAAGTAGTAGAGGATTGATCCTATGATCTATCCTTTGGAAGTCTAAGAGCGGTCTAGTGACTTGACCTAGGTGACCCTAGCTCTAGAGATTGATTGTGCATTTTGTGATTGGTTGTGTCAAGCCTCGCGTCCCATTTTTTTTTCTTTCAAAACAAGCCTTCTAAAAAATCGTTCTCGCACATATCACACACTGCCACGTGCGTTAAACTCGCTTAGTGCATGATCGGCTGGACACGGGATTCTAGTATTCGTCTATTTCGTGTTTTTGCTGTCGGCTCCGAAATCGATACTTCTTCATCCTCTATTTCTCCTCCATCTACCACATCTGCCGAGATGGAAAGATCTCCATCGGGTTTTAACAACACCACCTTGCCACCATCTGTAGGTGCGCAAAATCCACCACGCATCACTCTGCAAGACAGATGCTACCCCATACGCGGACCCCTTCCTATGTGTCTGTCTCTTCCACCAGCCGATGGGGATGGTTTCGAAATTAAACCCCACTTCATCAACTTGTTACCCAAATTTCATGGGCTTGAATATGAAGTTGCATATATTTTTATAACCAAATTCGAAAACGTATGTGCACTGATGAGCACCACCCAACTTTCAGAGGATGCTCTGCGATTACGTCTTCTCCCTTTTACTTTGTGCGATTTCGTAGAAAAATGGCTTTATAGCACCGCTGAATTCGTCAAAGTATTCCTGAAGAAATTTTATTCTCATCACAAGACTGCCCGTATTCGGAGTGAGATTAACCATTTTGCCCAACTTCCTAACGAACCCTTTTGGAAATGCTTTGAACGGTTTAAAGATCTTCTTATCCAATGCCCTCATCACAGAATTGACAGATGGAGTATTTGCCGAATTATGTATGAGGGTATTAATCTAGTTACAAAACAAATGCTAAAAAACATTTGTCAATGTCATTTCATGTCAAAAGATGACTTCGAAGTATGGCAATTTCTGGAAGATCTCGCCGAACAAACATTACAGTGGGAGAGCACTAGACCAATATCGTATTCATCTAGGGCAGGTATCTATCAGCTCGACACTTCCATCGCAATGAAATCCAATATGACTGTGATGCAAAAGAAACTCGAAGCTATGGAAAGCAAATTCTCTTCAGCCTCCCTAAACCAAGTTACGCTCCCCAAAATCGTGTGTGGTTGCTGTTTTGACCCATTACATTTAACGGAATAATGTCCTTTGAATCCTCCGTCTCAAGATCATAAACAAACCAATGCTGCTTTTCAGTAACGACCTACGAATGATCCTTATTCATCCATATATAATCAAAGATGGAGGAATCATCCTAATTTTGCTTGGAACCAAAATCAATTTCAAACTCAAAATCAGTTCCCAAGCCAAAATAACTATCAAAGGTTTCCCCCACAGCAACAACAGCCACCACAAAAAATTCAGCAGCCCTTTCAACCATAATCTTTCCACAATCTGGCCAACAACTTTACCCCTTATAATAATTCTTTCCAACCACAGACTAGTATTCCAACGGCCGGTACCGAAAAAATCTCTGCACACGAAACAATCTTAGAAACGTTTATTAAACAATCCACACAAACAGCTAATTTAACGTCTTCTATCCAAACGCTGATGCAACACACTACTTCCCATGGTGAAAGCATAAAATTGATCGAAGCACAAATTGCACAATTGAATACCGCAATGAATGAGAGAGAGAGAGAAAGGGAAACTTCCATATCAACCTCTACCAAATCCCGGCCACTCACAAAGTGCAAATATTGTCCTTCACCCACAAAATCATAACGTGTGTGCCGTAACTATGTTGAGATCGGGAAGAGTGCTGAATAACCAGATTGGTGAACAAGTTGATGATTCAGATGATACCGTGGCTACTACTTCTACTCCTATTTCATCTAATCTAACATGTTCTTCTGAGCCTATTCTCTGTTTTCCACTAGGCTCAAACCCTCAGCCCACTTTCTTGAATGAATTACCATCTACGACCATCCCAAATCCAATTTTGGGATCCATTGCATCCTCACAACCTTCTCCTCAACTGTTGGACCCAACCCTATTAATAAAGCTTCTTTTCCAAACCGGTTGAGGCCCAACAGACCAAGTCCACAAATGGAGAAGATTGTGGAAATTTTTAAGCAAGTAAACATAAATATTTCTCTCTTAGATGATATCTAACAAGTTCCGTTCTATACGAAAATTCTTAAAGACTTGTGCACTAGGAAAAGGAAAACTCAAGTGTCTAAAAAGATTTTCTTAGCAAGTAATATGAGCAATGCTCTTACCCAACATGTGCCCAAGAAACATAAGGACCCCGGTTGTCCTACAATATCTATTGTTATTGGGGGTAAAAACATCAATTGCACTCTACTTAATTTAGGTGCTAGTATTAACTTGCTCCCTGTTCATCGCCGAAAACTGGAAAGACAAACGTCTTGCCTGAATTTGGGGGCAGATGCTATTTGGGTTTGTCCGTCCACCTCTTCGAAGATGCCAAATTGATTTATGGCACCGTGCATCGAAGGTTTGGACGGATGCGGCCGTTGTAGCAGACTTCATCAGATTCCCCTTCATTTGCGAGAATATTTTGATTGTGGGGACGCTCTTCCCTGCAGGCACAAGCTCCTGCAGTTAATTACGCTACCGTATCGCGGTAACCACTTTCTCCTGCTCCAGAAGGTCACTCCGTGTCGTGTGTGTTTGTTTTATTTTTGGTTGCCTGTGGATTGTATACGGAGACTAATTTATGTTGTCGCCCGTAGGGCGTGGATTAGTCTAAATCCGTATATTCTTAGATTTTGGTTTGGTTTGATTTAAGGATCGTTAATCTCGTTCGAGATTAAGATAAACTTAAATATTTATTAAGGATACGTTAATCCGATATTGGACTGAGATCTACTTAACGGGGGTTCAGGATCATTTTTGATCCAATAAAAGAGAATTTGGGCTCTATCGTTTTAGTTTAGGGACGTTACGGTCCATAGATCACCATTTTTTTAGGGTGAGGGTTTAGTTTAAGGATGTTACGGTCCATAACTGGTTTAAGGACATTGCGGTCCATTGTAGTTTAAGGACTTTGCGGTCCGTTGTTAGTTTAGGAACATCTTGGTCCATTGGGATGTGCTCATGGGTTTGGGAGTGCACCAAAGAGCTGTTGGTTGTCGGGATCCTCCGCCTCTCTGAAGACGTTGAAGAATTACAACGACATGTATCAGAGATATGGAGGGATGTACCCTTGAACCAAACTCCGGATTGAAGGGAGAGATCATGGTGGAATGAACACCATTTTAGATACCATATGTTAGGAGATCATTAGTCATCTTTGGAACTGAGATCGATTTGGGGAGGCCTGAGCATAGGAAGGCTCGGTTAATTGGTGATCAAAAGAGTTTTGGCCTCAGGAGACTTGTCTAGTTTAGGTTAAGGTTGGCCTATCATAGTGTTAAACACTAAAAATTGCTCGGCGCTCACATGCTCCCACGTGAAGCTCTAGAGCAGTGTTAAACATTAAAATTTGGAGCGCTCACGTGTGGCAAGTGAGGCGCTCCAGAATTGGGCACTGCTTCTTAGGATTTATTCCCTCTTTCTTTTATAAGTGTTAAGCATTATTGGGGTTCACGTGGGATCACGTGAGGCGCCTCCAAAAATGGGAACTGTCTTTAATTTATTCCCTTTTTTCTTTCATAAGTGCTAAGCACCATCAGGGGTCACATGGGATTACGTGAGGCGCCCCAAAATGGGAACTGCCTTTGATTTATTCCCCCCTTTTTTTCATAAGTGCTAAACACCATTAGGGGGGTCACGTGAGATCACGTAACTCGATGTCAGTTGTTCTTTTTGTTCCTCAGAGGTGCTAGAGGTGCTCACATGGGAACACATGATCTGTTGCCATAGCGTTGTACGCTAATCGTTTCTTTTATGTGCATGGGGATCTTGATCTTAGTTTTGAGAGTTTCAGGTCCCTTATTTTATAAGAATTAAATTCTTATGCATGGTTAAACCCTAGTTTTATCAGAGGAATTAAATTCCTATATCTTTGGGAAGAATTAAATTCTTCAAACTTAGTTCTTTCCTCTAAGTTTTGAGTCTGCATGACAGAATCTCCACGATGAGAATTAAATTCTCAACTTGTGAGGAGATCTGCTTCTGCAGACCTCAACCAGAGGGAGAACTAAGTTCTTTTTTTAAAAAAAGAGTTAAACTCTTGGAGCAGTGAAAAAGAGATAAAATGATCTCTAGGTCTTTCTTCTTACATAGGGTTTCTTTTCTTAAAAGAGAACTCCTCTTCTTTTTTTGTTTTCTCAAATCTTATGGGAGGGGTTCCTCTGTATAAGACTTGAAGTCTTGGGTCCTTTATATAGTAGAGGCAAGTTTGTTGATTTAGTTAAAGAAATCTCTCATTGAGAGATCTTAATTGATTTGGGGATTTTATCCACCGTTGGATCTTTGATCCAAGGACTTCTGTTTTACAGAAGATATTTTTCTTGTTTTTAATAAGATTAGGGAAATATTTTCCCATACAGAGCTTATTCTGTAGCTTGGTGATTTTTAATCACCATTGGATTTTTAATCCAACGGTGCTATGTGTTACAGAGAGCAATCTTTCTTGTTTAGAAATATTCAAGGAAATATTTTCCAAATAGGGTTTTGATTCATTTACTTAGAATTTAATTCTATCGGCTTATAAGGCATTTGAGACCACTTACGTGCAACACGTGACCCCACAGAGTTAAACTCATTTGCTTATGTGTAACAGCCCAAAAAAGGCATCACGTGTTGACATGTGAGCTTCTCAGGCCTGTTATTTGTTTTAAAAAGGAGACTATATACTTTGTATGTAGATGCTCACGTACTTGCACGTGAGGCTCGATTTCAGCCTTAATTGTTAAGCGCAATGCCTATGAATTTTGTTTATAGGCGCATCACGTGTGGGCACGTAATGCTCCATCATGGGAATTTTTCATTGTGTTTTTTTTTCTTTCTTTTTTTTATAAGGGAACACTCCCGTATTCTGTTTATGAGCAATTAGGCATAGGAGAGTTGAAACCTGCGCACTGCACTCTCCAGTTGGCCGATCGATCGATCACCAACCCTAGCGGTGAGCTAGAGTACGTGTTGATCAAAGTCGGGGAATTTATATTCCCTGTGAAATTTATAATTTTAGATACACAGCTTATGGCAAACCCATAGAACCAAATTCCGGTGATTCTAGGTCGACCTTTTCTATCAACTTCCAACGCGATAATCAATTGTCGTAACGGTTCCATGAACCTGTCCTTTGGGAAGATGACAATTGAGCTTAATATTTACAGGGTAGAAAGTTAACCCTCCGAACCTTCTGGTCATATAATTGATATATATTCCGTCGACAAGATAGCTTCCGACAGTTGCAAATTTAAGGAGCTCTTGCTTTCCGATAATGATCTCGACACCACTAGTGCGTTATTGTTTGAGCCAGCTATTTATACCCTTTTGACGACAAGTCTACCCCCGAGTCCGAATCCTTTGACTTGTCAAATGACTTAGTCGAGCTATCCAAGTCAATCTCTTACACTAGATATGAACCTCTTATGGAATCTGAGTATCTTACTTCTCTTTCCGACGAGATTATCATTCGGAATATCGATGAAAGTTTCGAAGACATTTTCGCTGAAGAACTCGCATTCCTTAAAGACATGGATTTTGTGATGAATCAATCTCCACCTGAAAAAGTTGAACCACCGCCCCTTCATCTAGTCACGTATGAAAATGAGACTATTCCACCCATTCCTTATCTTACACATTCTCGTTTTCACTCACCATCACTTTTTCTTCTCTACCACCGAGTCATAAATCCTTTCGATTACACCTCTTATCTTCTCTCCAGTTCTTCAAGTCTATCTATAACATGATTTTCTACCAACCATGATGTTACCTGGATAAAATATTTGAATGGTTGGTGTTGACTTTTGGTCTTTGTAAAGTTTTATGTAGACCAATAATATTTATTTCCCCCCTCTTATATTAAATTTTAATCCTTAATAATGAAAATACTGTATTACTCAAGTTTGGGGGGAAGAAAAATATTTTTAAAATGGCTCTTGAAAGAAAAGAAATTTTTACATGATTATGAGCTAAAAACAAGTTTGGGGGAGGATTTCACGGTCATTCACTCTTGACCTCTTCTTTTACCATCTTATTGAATTATTCCTCCAAGTCTTTAGGTTTTGAGCTTATAGGATAGCATCAGTGAGGACACTGTTGCAAACAAGTTTGGGAGATGGTTTGTATGGATGGTTTGTATATATTTATGCATCATATGTAAATATTGCATTGCATAAAAAAATTTGAAAATAAAAGTTAGAAAGTGAAAAATACATATGAAAGATAAGAAGAAATTTAAGAAATGCAAGAAAATCAGATATTTTAAAACGAAGCTAGTAATAGGTAGTCATGAGCTGTTGTCATAAGGATTAGTAAGATGAAGAGAATTACTAATCTGCGGATAGAAATAAGTCTGAAAAATAGTCTTTATTCTTAAGTCCAAATATCTGAACGTTAATACCCTACTATACACACTTGCACACATCTTGAAACTTGGGATAGTAGATGATACTTTGAAATGCTCTTGTCTAAAAGCCTTAGTATGAAGAAAAAAATATAAATCAACAAAATATAAATGACATATAAAATATAAATGGTGAAGAAAAATAAACACTGGTTTTGTAATTACTTAAGGCAGCATAAAAAAATATAGCGAAGGTGTCTTATCACCTAGTGCCTTAGACCAATTGGTTTGGGAGTCACTGCTAAGCCTTAGGTGTTGCAAGACTAGCATATTGCTAATTACGCCTTAATGAGTGAGCATGTCTGGTAATCGGTTGGTTAGTACCTCAAGAAGTATTAACGGTCGCATGAATAATGTGTGAGTGATTCCATCTAAAAATATTCACCAACTAAAAAGTACTAAGGAAAATGGACTTGAATTGAATTCTCTAAGTGTAGGGATGTCTTTTACACACACGTAGGGGTATATGATCGATGTTTGGAAGAGAGATAGGGAGGAAGACTAAAGACGATGTTTTATTGAGAGATGATGTGATTTCTGACATCTTTTTATGACAATTAAGATTGGGCTCATGACAACTAAAAAGCTTGTGTAGTTTGAAACTCTTATTTTCAAGTTCTTTCTTTTATATGTTCCTTATCTTTATATGTAACTTTCATTTTCATTCTTTTATTATGGGATTTTATGGGTGTAATCCGCTGAAAACCCTCAAGAGACAACATTCCTTCTACTTGGGACACCCGGAGGTTTAAAAGCTTGTTGCACGTGCTAAGTGAAATCATGTTGCCTACGAAAGTGTGCTAGGTTTTTTCTTTCTCTTTAATAAATAGTTTGCTTGGGAGATCAAAGATAAGTTTGGGGGTATTTGATTAGTTAAAAATATTGCACAATTGTATGAACATTTTCCCTACTATTAACTGCTAAAAGATGTTAATTGTAAATAAAGAACATATGTGAGTTTATTTGTAAAAGTTTATTATCATATGTTTCTATATTTATAATTAATATAATTAGGGAAATATATACATATAATATTTAAATGAAATATAAGTAATTAAAATATGCATATCAAATATTCCTAATTAATATTCTTAAGATATTATATCGTATAAATGGTTGGAATAATATTTCAAAAATACCAAATACTACTAACACTTTGATTTGAGATATTGTGCAGGTATTAGCTTAGGTCCTGAAATCCAAGTAAGAGATCCAAGTCAAATCGGGGTATCGAAATCGAATCTGTCAAATTTTAGAAGCAAATCAAGAAATCTAGCAACGACAGAGACTCAGAGCAATATTTTCAGAATCTATATATCAAGATGGCCTCCAAATATCAAGAAGAAGAGCCAGAAAAAATCCCAAAACCCAATCCCACCGAGTGGCGGTGGAACCGCGGTCAACAAGGGGCAAGGGCGGTGGTTCCGCGGTCTGATGGTGGCCGTTGGATTTGGGATTTTGAGGACATGATCGTAATCTCACTTGCTCCAACAGGCATCTAGGGTTTTTGGTTTCAGAGACTATATAAAGGACCGAGAGCCGTGCAATCAAAATAATCACATAATCATCCAACAATTCTACACCTCATCATCTATCTCCATATAGAGAGAGATCTACAAGCTAAACTAGGGTTCTTGTAATCTACTTTCTAAGGAGAAAAGTTATAATGCAATAGATGATTAATAAAGGTAGTTTTTGTTTTAATTTTTTTTGCATTTACTTTTCCGCATTTACTTTCCGTATTATTTTTCCGCATTAATTTTCTGCACCTTTAATTATGGTTTCATTTATCTTCAACCTTTCTTCTGAATCGCTACTAACCATGAGTGAGTAATTTCTTGCTTGCTAGGGTTTGTAAGATAGGGTAGAATAATGGATGAAATATCTTTTAATTTCTTTTGACATTTTAATATTTATAAACTTTAGTAAAATAAATGTTAACCTTCTTATCGGGTGCACTATCAAATCATTGATAGCCACGACCACGATTTGAGATTAGTTAAACACTTGTTTTGTTAAGAGCTTGAGATAAATAGAGATTAATGGAAGGACAAAGGTTAGTAGTGGGAAACCCTAATCTCTCCGAGAACCCTAATCCACATTCATCGCTATCTCTTTAGTTTTAAACTATTACAAGATAAAAAGAGTCATTTCTAAACATTAATCCATTAACTACCAAGTCCTATAAACCCTACAAGCCCTTCTATTATAAATTTTATATCCATATTAAAATAAAACGACAACAAACCATCCTCTCTTTTATCAACTCGTCTAAAGCAGGAAAAGAAATTCACATTTCTCTATGGACGACCCGTACTCATTGCGGTTAGCTATTTATGACACCGTTTTGATTGCGGTTATTTACAGCATATATACACACCTTCACACGAACAATCATGTACCTTTAACTATCTTTATGCAAAAGCCACAAATTTTCCATGCCGGTGTAGAACACATCCTAATTTTTTACCGGACGCATCACAATGCACAACGAATCCGCTAGATTGATCCAGTATTACAAGAATTGGTGCAGAGATTAACCTCGACTTAAGTTTTACAGAAGCCTTTTCACATGCTTCTGACCACACGAATGCTTCGTCTTTACGTGTGAGCTTGGTCAGGGGTGCTATGATTTTTGAGAATACTTCAATGAATCGTCTGTAGTATTCTGCTAAGCCCAAGAAACTTCTTATATATTTTACCGTCTTTGGTGTCAGCCACCTACAGACGCTGACACCTTAGCTGGATTCACAGAGATTCCTTTGCCTGAAACAATATGTCCGAGAAATCTGACTTGATCTATCCAAAACTCACACTTGCTGTACTTGGCGTAGAGCTGATGTTGTCTTAATGTCTCCAGGACAATCCGTAAATGCTCGGCATGTTCTTTCCGATTCTTTGAATACACTAGGATGTCGTCGATGAATATAACAACAAATCTGTCTAAGTAATCTCAGAAAACTTGGTTCATCAGGTTCATAAAGATGGCAGGTGCATTGGTCACTCCAAATGGTATTACGAGATATTCATAATGGTCATAACGAGTCCTAAACGCCGTCTTCGGAATGTCGGACTTCTTGACCTTCACCTGATGATATCCTAAACGAAGATCTAATTTTGAAAAGATACAAGATCCACTTAGCTGATCGAAAAGATCATCGATGTGCGGTAGTGGATGCTTGTTTCATTCAGAGCTCGATAATCCACACACATCCTGTAGGAACCTTCCTTCTTCACCATTAGCACCGGAGATCCCCAGCTTGAAGTACCGGGACGAATCCAACCTTTTTTTAGGAGTTCATCCAACTGAATGTGGATCTCTTTCAATCCCTCCGGAAGCTTTTATTACTGGTTGTGTGTTGGGTTGTAAATCTATACTGAATTCAAGATCTCGATCGGGAGGCAAACCTGATATATCTTCCGGGAATACATCCTCAAACTCTCGAACTACCTCTAGCTTCGATTCTTCCGCTTGCAACACTGCAATCTCTGCCTTGTTTGGTTTTTCTCGGTAGATGCTGGGTTCCAAGGTTCAGTCTCCACTTTTGAAGTAGAACACTAGATGATCTGGTATTTCAAACACTACCCTCCTTTTGCGACCGTCGATGGTACCGAAGAAAGTTCCCAGCCAGTCCATTTCCAAGACTACATCGAAATTTGGTATGTCCAGCACTTTAAAGTCCGCATAAAATTCTCGACTGCAGACGACCACTGGACATAGATCATATCCCAAAATTGCTTTTAGAATGCCGTTCCCTGAACTGACATTCCAGCTAGATAAAAGCAGTTTAACTGGGATTGCATGAGTTCGGTCGAACCGTTGCGACATAAAGCAATGTAATGCCCCAGTGTCGAAGAGCGCAAGTGTAGGTAGGGAGGCTACTAAGATTGTTCCTAAGTCGCTTGGGATAGGTTTAGATATAACAAATATAAGATGGCTATGAATTGAAAGGTCTTGAAAGAGAATAATGAAGAGATTTACCAGTGATAACCTGACCCGTAGCTTCGGCCTCTTTGACCGACATAGTGAATGATTAGCGTCGCGGCACTTTCCTCTGTGCCTGCTTAAACACTCGGCGTTGGGTAGAGTGGTCTGGATGTAGGGAGTTAGAGCTGGTAAAGCTAACCGGGTAGGAGGAGCTTGGATCGTCGGTCTAGCTAGAGGATTGTTGGGTCGTCGGTTTGGGGGTATGCTCCAATGGCATGAGTAGAAGACCCACAGATCAGGCATAAGTTGTTCGCCCTGCGACAGTTCTTCACAAGATACCATGTTCTTTTGTAGTAGATGCAAAATTCTGGCCTGCTATTGGCGAACGAACCTACTAGCCTCCGAGATGGTCCGTTAAAAGTTGGCCTAGAAAAGGCCCTTCTTGTGATCTGGTGCACAGGGCGTTTCACATTGGCAGTTTGTGGCCTGCCTTCTTCTTCACAACTACCTCATAGCGTCGGGCAGCCTTCAAATCAAGCTCATGGGTTGGGAAATCCCTTGTAGCGAGTGTCGCTTGGATTTCAGGATCCAACCCTTGTTGAAATCGCCGTGCCCGGATTTCAGCAGTGGGAATAAGGTGTGCAGCAAACCTGTTACGGCCTTGTGTTAGCAGTGTGGTGAGTGAGATCAGAAAATTGAATTTGAGACAATGTCTTACCTAATGAGCATGGTAAACTCAGCATCATATTCACCCACCGACTTGACCCACATCGAGCCTTGTTGTAAATGGATGAATTGCCGCTCCATGTCAAAGCGGGCAGTCTCAGGGAAATAATTAGCATCGAACAGGTCTCGGAATGTTCTCCATTCTATCGGTTGCACGAGACGACTCTCCTCAGCCTTCCACCATACCCTGGCGTTATCGATCAGTTGCAACTTAGCAGCTCTCACCCAAGCTATATCTGGCAGCTGAGCTGCTGCCAGGTCATCCTCGATCGCTTGAGCCTATTCTTTAGCTTCAAGTGGACACTCTTTACCTGAGAAGTTCTTTGGGTGTAAGGCCCAAAACTGTTTGACTCCAGGTGCTTCCGCCTCAGGACGATGCATAAGGATAGCAGTCTGTTGCTGCTGACCCTTTAATAGGCTCTTGATAACCTCAAGCAGTACCGTTTTCTTATTGATAGGAGTTGCAACAGTAGGTGGTGGTGGTGTAGGCAGTGGAGTATTACTGTTGACGTTTGTGCTAGTATTGTTTGGAGATTCCATCACCTTGATATAAAAGAAAGGTTAGGATAGATTCAAGAAATTTTGAAATATAAGGAATGTAAATGTTTGTTGAATTCATTAATTCTTATGGTATATTGTTTACGACTTCATGCAGAACTGACCTGCATGGGCCACCAACAAAAACCTGTCACACCCCACTTCCCCGCAGACGAAAACAGTAACGTGGCAAGCCCACGGCATAGTTATCCAGAGAATGTCATTCTCTAAATAAATATACTAAGCTTATTGAAACAATAATACATAATACAAAAATAAATGAAGACTGTAAAATTTTTCAACAAACATCTTTATTGACATTCAACTTCCAATATTTACAAATACATGAGTTTATGCCGGAAAGTAAATACAATAAGGAAAATGCCTAAACAAGTGCATACATAAACTGAAGAAAAATGAAGCTGAGTAAGCCCTGAGTAGCGATTTGGTTGTAGTCCTCCTCTGTGGCTTCCGTTTCCTCCGTCTTGACCGTATCTGACGAACATTCCAAGAAAAGAAAAGTGGGTGGAATGCCCGTCAGCGAACCAGCACTCGGTAAGTTCCAAAGATAACTAAGTGTATATGATCATGGGTAAATATATTCTATAGGTCTCTATATAGTCACTATGTTAACGTTAAATCCCAAGTATGAATATCAACGCAGCTGTAGAAGTATTCACGAGCTCAAGAGTGGGGCCCCAGGAGCAAGAAAACACGGGCCCATTTCATATGTTAGCATCGGGGCTGTAGGCTGTGGATGAGTCAACCCGACTGATATTCGAGTAAAATAAAAAAGAGGTTAATACAGGACTCCTGAAGCTCCGTTAGATTCACACAAGAAACTATCCCAAACACCCCGAGTATAATATATTATAACTGGTTAATATACTTAAGTGAATTTATTGATTGATTAACATGTCTTGATCAAACCATAAATTGCAAAAGGTGTAGAATGTATTCGAGTGAGTCGAGTAGTATGCGAGTCTTGACAATTGCAATCTTGGTTCGAGTCAAGTTGGTTCGAGTAGTTTGGGTTCGAGTTCATATTCGAGTTCGGTTAGAGTTCGAGTTTGTGTTCAAGTTCGAGTTCAAGTTTAGATTCGAGATTGGATTGGAGTTCATATCTTTTTCATATGAATTGATTTAAACTGTTAAAAATCTTATGTTCGGAAGAAATCGGCAACTGCTGCACATGGACGGCAGGATTTGTGTTTTTTTTCCAAGACAATTGCCATTGATAACTTCGTTAAGTTGTCTAACCTGAATAGGCAATCACTCACTTTCTCCAGCTCCCTGAGGCTCAAGAGAAATGATACCTCTTAAGTCTATATTAATTCTAGAGTTCTTAAAATAGTGTTTGCATATCTTGAGGGGGTTTTATGAAAAATATATATTAACATTGTTTAAAAATAAGAGTGATTTATAATATTTAGGGTTTTCATGAACAAGTATTTTAATTGTTGTGGTGTTTTGGTGATAAAACCTGGCTTTTTTAAAGTTTATGGTACTTTTGTAAAAACTACTACTTTTGGAAACTGTTTCCCCAATTGAGAGCAAAGCTCTATTCAAAATTAAAAATTTGAACTGAGGCAGCGCTTCACGTGCAAAGCACGAGAGCACTGAGCGCCAGCGCTAAAGAGTCAAAGACTCTGAGGCAGCGCATCACGTGCAAAGCACGAGAGTGCTGAGCGCCGGCGCTAAAGAGTCAAAGACTCTGAGGCAGCGCCTCACGTGCAAAGCACGAGAGCGCCGGCGCTAAAGAGTCAAAGACTCTGAGGCCGCGCCTAACGTGCAAAGCACGAGAGCACTAAGCGCCAGCGCTAAAGAGTCAAAGACTCTAAGGCAGCGCCTCACGTGCAAAGCACGAGAGCGCTGAGAGTGCCGGCGGTAAAGAGTCAAAAACTCTGAGGCAGCGCATCACGTGCAAAGCACGAGAGCGCTGAGCGCTAAGAGTCAAAGACTCTGTGACAACGCATCACGTGCAAAGTACGAGAGCGCTGGCGCCAGAACTAAATGTTCTCCACCGTTGGATCAAAGATCCAACGAAGATGATAAATCATCAAAATTCAGAATCAAATTCTGCCGAGGAAATATTCCTTGAATCTTTCTACACAGGAAAGATTGCCCTCTGTAAAACAGCGCACCGTTCGATCAAAGATCCAATGGTGATTAATAAAATCACCAAGATTACAGAATTATCTCTGTTTAGGAAAATATTTTCCAATCTTGTTAATAACAAGAGAAAAAGCTTCTGTAAAACAGAAGCCATAGGATCAAAGATCCAACGGGGGATAAAATCCCCAAATCAATCAGAGATCTTTCAATGAAAGATCTCTTTAACCAAATTAACAAACTTGCCTCCACTATATAAAGGACCTAAGACTTCAAGTCTGGGGCATGAGAGGATCGAGATCATTAGCACAGAAGAACTCCCTATATGTTTGAAGTTCTCAAAAAAAGAAAAAGAGAAGAGCAAGCTCTAAGAAGAAGAAATTTTCTTCAAGGTAAATAAGAAGAAGTGAGATCAAAAACTTCTGGATTTTTGAGAGTTTAACTCTTCCATCCTAAGAACTGAGTTCTTTTTTTTAGATCACAGATCCATTAGACAAAGTCTTTCACAAAAACAAAGAGATCATAGCATCTCCTTATAAAAAAGAAAGAACTCAGTTCTTGGATCCATGAGACAAAGTCTCTTATAAAACGAGAATTTAATTCTCAAAGCACAGAACTGATCAGAGCTGCTAAAGAAGAGCCTAAGTGCACCAATTTAAAAAGAAGCGCTTCAGTGCTCCAAGCCTGGCGCTCAGCGTCACGTGCTCCTCACGTGGGTGCTATTCTAAAGGAAGCGCTTTAGTGCTCCAACGCTCCAAACCTGGCACTCGGTGCCAAGTGCTCCATGTGCTTCTCACATGGGCGCTATCTCAGAAGAAGCGCCTTAGCGCTCCAAGTCTGGCGCTCAGCGCCAAGCGCACCACGTGCTCCTCATGTGGGCGCTATTTTATAAGAAGCGCCTTAGTGCTCCAAGTCTTGCGCTCGGTGCCATGCGCACCATGTTCTCCTCACGTGGGCGCTATTTTATAAGAAGCACCTTAGCGCTCCAAGTCTGGCGCTCAACGCCAAACGCTCCACATGCTCCTCACGTGGGTGCCCTTTTATAAGAAGCACCGTAGCGCTCCCAGTCTGGCGCTCAGCGCCAAACGCTCCACTTGCTCCTCACGTGGGCGCTAAGGAATTACAAAGCGCTCTGTAAATAAAGCTCCAGTGCTATAAAGAGTGTTCAACACTCAATAAAAAATAACAAAAAAAAGAAAGCGGGTGTTAGTACCCCAATAAATGTTTAGCGGTATATGCACAGAGAACGGACTATGTTCTAACAAGTGTCTAACACTTTATAAAGAAAAGAAATGATAGAGACTCAGTGGGCTCAACCCAAGTTGGCCAAACTCATAATCAACTGAGCCCATGCGCTCTTTATTGGACTCAGTCCCAAACAAGATTATTAAATCTTTGATGAATATTCATTGGTTCAAAGGTATATCTCTCCACACCTCTGATACGTGTCGTTGTAATTCTTCAACGTCTTCAGAGAGGTGGAGGGTCCCAATAACCAATAACTTTTGATGCATCCCAAAATTGGCTAAATCAGAACCCCACAGACTATGACGTCTTTAAACCCTACAGACTATGATGTCTTTAAACCGTACAGACTACGACATTTTTAAATATAGACTATGAAGTCCTTAAACTCTATGGACTACGATGTCCTTAAAACCAATGGACCGCAACGTCCCTAAACTAAAACGATAGAGTCCAAATACTTTTTCGTTGGATCTAAATGATCCCAAAATCCTGTTGAGTAGATCTTAGTCTAAAATTAGACTAACGTATCCTCAACAAACGTTTGAGTTGACCTTAGTCTAAAATAAGACTAACGGTCCTTAAACCAACCCAAACCCAAATCTAAGAAAATACGGATTTGGACTAAACCATGCCCTACGGGCGACAACATAAATTAGTCTCCGTATACAATCCACGGGCAACCAAAAATAAAACAAACACACACGACACGAAGTGACCATCTGAAGAAGGAGAAAGTGGTTACCGCTATGCGGTAGCGTAATTAACTGCAGGGGCTTGCGCCTGCAGGGAAGAGCGTCCCTACAATCAAAAACCCCTCGTAAACGAGGGGGAATCTGACGAAGTCTGCTACAACGGCCGCATCCGTCTAAACCTTCGATATACGGTGCCATAAATCAACTTGGCATCTTCGGAGAGGTGGATGGATAAAACCAAATAGTATTTGCCCCCCAAAATTCAGGCCGGACGTCCCAACGTCCCGGTCGTGTCTTTCGGCGGCGAACAGATTCGGGCACGCACGGTGGGACCTTTTCCTCTTTCCACTCCGCACTTCGTGTGTCGTGTTTACGAACAAATCACGGTTTAATATGGTTGCCCTTGGATTTGAGGTACTAAGATTTGGTGTCTTTCTCCCGGGCAGAGATAATGGCTTCCAACTGCACCAACTGCAACAACAACTCCCGCTCTGCTTTGTCTGGAGGTGTAACCTACGGGCCCCAAGCAGCCTCCATTTTCGTAATGCCGATAGAACAGGCGACATAAGCCACCACTGGGTTGTTCTTTGTGACCATGCTCCCGCCAATGAGATTCAATGCTTCAATGCTGACGCAGGAGGCTCCAAAAAAGTTGGTCTTTGATCGGCTTACCACTACCACGGCCCCTCTCAACGGGTCGTCCAAGTCCAACGCCTCAGTCTTTAACAGACTAGGCCAGAGCTCTAGCGGGCCCATAAAGAAGCCTGCAATACCTGAAGGAGTTATCCCGAAGAGGATAGCCATTCCAGCTCCGGTAAACGAAGTCATCAAAGGGGCTTCTCCTGCTAAGGGATCGGTCTTCGCAAGACCGGCCGTTCCAACTCTCGCTGCAAGTGGAGTCATCCAAAATGCTTCCCCTACCCAAAAGGCAGTCTTCGACAGGTTGGACGTTTCTTCTCAACGGACGTCAGTCTTTGACAGGCTGGCACCCACAACAGCCTCTCCTCAAAGCAGAAGCATTATGGAGACACCCCCGTAACTGAGCTAGTACCATCTGCAAGACATGCTCGACGTCGCCACTGGCTCAGAGTGAGGAAAACTGGGGGCGGCTCTCCCTCTGGACTAACTCTACTAGCTCCAACGGTGGAAGTTGATACTGCTGTTCCAACTGGGAACTGCTTTGAACCACTCAAGAGGGTGCGCAATAACTTTCCGACCGCCGTACTAAAACGATCTCCTCTACCTGTGGAGAACGTTACAAAGGCTAAGCCGGAATAGCCCCCTCAGCGGCTATCCTCCAAAATCCATAGGGTCTGACGAAGAGTCCAAGACTACTCCCGCCGACAGAAGAAAATGAAGGGTCGAAAGGAGGGGGACCATCTCGTCGCCATGCCACGGAAGGTATCGTCTACATGGGTGCCCGCTGTAACAGCCCCCTCAACTTCGACCGCCCATAAAAGGAGAAGGCCGGAGAAGATCCCTGTGTCTGCGACAAATCTCAAGGGCACTGAATCCAAACGCCCCAAGCCTGGGGGCATGATAGTGCACACCATTTACATGGCGTCCGAAAAAGAGGATAGCCGTATCTCCATGGGTCATCGACCACTCACACGGTCTGTGATAAAGGCTCAGGAGCAACAACAACAAAAGCTCCAAGAGATGCTAACGAAGATGGCCGCACTCGCTGGGCCAAAAGACAGCCCGGAAACATCGTCGGAACAGCGTCAGGAACAGGAAACCGATGCTGAATTCCTCCGCAAAATCCTTGAGAAGAAAGACAAAGAGGCCGCGGAACAAGCGGCCAACATAAAACAAATGGTGCTTTTGTTCCATGATATGGTGGGCATGATGATCCAGCCAGACCCTCCAGCCGAAGATCCTCCAGTAATAATTGAAGATGATAGAGGGGAGACATCAAACACTCTTCCGGCCTTTTCAGCTGCAAAGGAGGAAACAATCTCGAAAGCTACGCTTGATTATTATATAGCTCAACAGATACGAGCTCATCAAGCGAACGAAGCCACTGGCCAAGTCGTCAGAACTGGGCGACCATATCCAAGCTTGTACGATCAGATTAAGTACCCGCCAGGATACATGATTCCTAAGTTCCACGTATACAAAGGGACAGGCAATCCCCATCAACATGTCGCTCAGTTCAGGGCTCTGTGCGGCAACACTAGAGGCAATGATAAGCTACTGCTTCGCCAATTCGTCGGCAGCTTGGTGGAGACAGCGTTCGAATGGTATTCAGAGCTTCCCAACGACTCCGTCAAAACTTTTACGGAGATGGAATTGCTATTCACCCAGCGTTTCGCAAGCGCTAGCGAATGCACCTCAATCATGGCATTGATCAATGCCAGGGTGAAGCTAGGCGAAACATGGGTTCAGTATGCGATACGGTGGCGGAACCTATGGTTGAAGTGAGAACAGCGCATAGAAGTGGCTCCTGCAGTGGGCATGTTTGTGGGAACCTTCGATCCACAGGCGACCATATCTCAATTCATGATGTTCTTCAAGCCGACCACCTTCCAGGCCTTGATTGATAAGCTAGCCTAGATGGACCAGATGGGCCATAGGCCTTCCTCTTCAAAGTCGGAGCCACGGAATGAAAAGGGAAAAGGGAAAGCGACCTTCGTCGCCAATGCTCAGCAACAGCCGACAGGTCTAAAACCAGCTGATCGCCAAAACGATAGTCAGCGATTCCTCAATGAAAAGTTAAGACATCCTTACTCGTTTCCGCGGGAGGAAACGAAGAGACTGTTCGGACTGGCAATATGCAACAGGCTCATCAATCTGTCGGATCTGAGACGTCCATTGCAGCCCGGTGACATCAAATGTCCCAATTACTGCCCCTATCACCGAGTCGTAGGCCATCCAATCGAAAATTGCTTCGTCTTTAAAGGCTGGATTGAGGACCAATACCAATAGGGCAAATTCGCACTGTCCGAGAATTGGAAAGTAAGCCCGCCCCAGTCACACGCTCCTAAAAAGATAGACACGCCAGGGGCATCATGCTCTTTCATAGAAGAAGCTCCATGGGAGGTCGCTCTTTCAGCCAAAACAAAACAAATGTTGAAGGATCTCCAAACATGCCCGGCGATTAGATGGAAAAGCCCGCTGGAACCTGAGATCATTGAGGGAATGCTGAAACTGCGCCCGAAGCAAAGAATTAGTAGCAATGGTCAAAACGCTCAGGCCCAACCGTCAAAATCTTCGAAGAAGAAGAAGAAGACCAAAAAGCCAGTGAAACCTGACGACAAGCGCACGGACCTGCAAAAACATATTGACGCGCTGTAGGAATACAACCAAAAGGCGCGAATCCCAATCACACTCCAAGAATTTCTTAACAATATCCTTGAGAGCAGAGATAACGACAATAACGACGGAGATGACTCGTCAGAAGAATTTGAGGATTATGTCGCAAGTTGCCACATGATCTTTCATTCGGCGCTAACTAACGAAGAAGCTCACTCGGCATTAGAAGACAGTATAAAGGAGCTGGGGGCAGGATCGAAGCCAAAACCCTCGGAACCATTTGACGAGATGATCGACCTGCTGCTGAACGAAGCCCGTCAGAAGAGCAAGGATGATCAAGAACGCGAAATGGCCATATTCAAAAAGGCCAGGAGTCGGCGTCAATTTGAAGAAGTCATGGGTCACGAAACACTCCAACCAGATCAAAGCATATCCACGGCATACAAAAGCAAACTTAAGACGAGGAAACAGTTCTCCAAAGCCTTGTCCATGGGAATGAAGCTGCCACTTTTCAAAGGGAATACTCCCGGCGGTATGGATCCTGACGAAGTGGATGTACATCCCACCTATTGCTTATACCATCAGAGGATTACACATCCTACCAAAGAATGCACGGCCTTTAAAAAGTGGTGGCAAGGGTATGTCGCTCACAGGCAACACTTCAAGAGGATGAAGCGTGAAGCTCGTCAACAGCGAAAAAGTATGACAGACGAATGTGGAAAAGCTGCCAGCAACTGTCACATGGTTGATAGCAGGGGATCGCAAGTTCTCACCTTTGGGAGCAATTTTGAAGAAGAAATGGCTCTCGTCTCTCTCTTCAAAGAATCCACCTCAGGAAAAGAGGAAGAAACGAAGAGCTGTGAGAATATTCAGCTGCGAAATCGTACGCTACCCGAAAAGAATCTCGGACCCACAAATAAGGGATTGAATAAGAAAGAATAGGGGAAGGAAAACGTCCCTGAGGATATCACCCTCGATGACCGAGTCGTTGAAGAGCTCGAAGCCAAGGACCCGCCCAAGAAAAACAAGGTGGATTACAATGTTCTGGCACACATGAGAAAGATACCCTCGCAGCTAAGCATTCTTGATGCCCTTCTGTTGTCTAAAGGGGCGTGAGATTCTCTGATCAAGGCACTACAAGAGCCCGACCAATTTCAAGCTTTCTTTGCCAAAGAAAAGATAAAGGACGACCTGGAAGTAGTGCACACAGCTGACATCACTTTCGGTGATGAAGATCTCCTCATCGGAACGTGCGAGCATAACCGTCCCCTGTATGTCACCGGGTACTGCCATGACATCAAGATAGAAAAGATCTTAGTTGACAATGGGTCCTCTGTCAATCTCTTGAACGTGAGGGTGCTAAAGGAAATTTGCATGAGCGTGCAGCACCTAGCTCGAGATAAAATCACCATCTCCGGTTTCGACTCCCAGTCATCACGGACGCTCGGGTTCGTAATACTGACATTATGCTTCGGGTCGCTCGTCACAGACATCAAATTTCATGCCATCGACGCTAGGACTTGCTACAACGCTCTACTTGGTCGGCCTTGGTTACATGAATATAACGTCATCCTTTCTACACAACACCAGTGTATGAAGTATTTCAAAGACGGACTTGAGTACACCGTTACGGGAGAGCTAAACCCATTCTCTGTAAACGAAGTCCGAAAATATGAAGACGCCAAGTACTTCCCGCCAGACTTTAAATACATGGAGAAGTGTCATAAGCCGGAGCTTAAACAGAAGCCCGTCACTCCCATTCCTACCTTTGGATGCGATACCGAGGAGGATGAAGAAATAGTCTACTCGGGACAGCCTTAGAAGCGGAATGATAAACCCGGACCATCCGCTCCGATTTTGATCTTTGGCAGCAACTCCGAAGATGAAATCAACGCCGTATTCTCCGTCCGCCCGTCGAGGCAAACCTTCGTTGGAGTAGACCGGAATTTGCAAATCGCCATGGTTCCGTGGTGGCACTACAGAGAGCTTGATGCGTTGGATACATATAGTGTGCAAGAGTTGCAGACATTCTACGTCCCTCCCAGGCGAAGAGGTGAAAAGGCGATCCTATTCTATCGATCCATGGAGACTAAAGTCGAAAGAGAAGTCTGGCATGGTGCCGATCCTGCGCTTGACAGGCTCCAACCCATTCGTCTGCCCAGGTATTACACCGAAGGATTAAAAAGGCTGTTGAGACGCCAAGGCGTACCATTCAAACGAACTCTTCGACAAGCTCAGTTCTACAACAGGATTTGGAATGTCCCCGGAACGCAGCGAAAATTGCCCAACAGAAAAATGGAAACGACCGGGCTTGGGTATGTCCAGTACAAGAAACGGGAGCAGTTCCATGGCTGCCATGTCATAGAAGACCTTGATAAAGAAGAGGATGCTCTTTTAAAAGACGCCGACGCTGAACCAGAATGAGGTCAAGCCATAAAAGTGTCGAGTCCGTCATTTGAAGAATAAATGGACAAGCTAATAAGGGAAGTGAGTCAAAAGGCTCGGAACAATCATAGCCGCGAAATGGCCATTTACGAGAAAGCCAAGACACAACTTCTCCTTCAGCAGGCTACGGAGTATGACAATGCCCTTTACCGTCAGCCCGCCGTGCATTCCTAAGACAAGAAAAAGGCCCGACGCAGAGGTAAAAACATGTTAAAGAATGGAAAAAACGTTCGGCAACGGCAAAATGGATCCAAAACGCTACGCGATCGAGAAAAGGTCAGCCGGAATCAGTCTCTTATGAAAAAGATGGGTCGAGCATATTCTTTCCCTTAAGACAAGACAAGGAGGATCTTCGACCTCATCGTGAAACATCAAATGATTACGCTCCCGGAGTCCAAGCACCCCGATCAAGCAAGTAAAGTTCATCATCCGGATTATTGTTCCTATCACCGAGTGATAGGACATCTTCTTGAAGACTGCTTCACCTTCAAAAACTGGGTTGAAGACCAATATCAACTCGGCAAGTTCGCTCTATCCAACAGTTGGAGGGTAGCCCCACCGCAAAAGCATGTACCAAAAGCAACGTACATAGAGAGAGTAGAACCAGATCAACATCGGTCTTGGAAACGATCTCGTACCTATCACGTGATAACGCTGTCAGAAGAAGGACTGCCCGAGAATGTGGATGACCTCTCCTGGTGCTTCGAAAATGAGGATGAGGATGAGTTGATCTCAGAATTTCCACCGGCTCCAAAAGAATTGGAGGATGGGATACACACCACGGCGGATAGCCTAAGGAAAATCGACTTGGGGACGAAAAATGACCCGCGGCCTACGTTCGTCAGCGAGCTGCTGTCTAAAGAACATGTGGCTACGCTAAAAGACGTGCTCATGCAGTATAAGGACTGCTTCGCATGGAATTATTCCGAGATGCTGGGACTAAATCCAGAAATTGTTGTGCATAAATTGGCGATATATTCGGACGTCAAGCCAGTCAAACAAGCATCAAGAAGAATGCGGCTCGAACTTGAAATGAGTATCAACGCCGAAGTCAAGAAACTAATCGACTCTGGCTTCATCCAAGAAGTTCAATACCCCGACTAGATCGCCAACATTGTCCCAGTGATGAAGAAAAATGGGACGGTGCGCATCTGCGTGGACTTTCGGGACCTCAACAAAGCCTGTACGAAGGATGATTTTTCCGTACCGGTTACCGAGCTGATGATAGACAACACGTCCACCCACGAAGTCTTCTCCTTCATGGATGACTCATCATGATACAATCAAATAAAGATGCATCCCGAAGACCAGAAGCATACCGCTTTCCGGACTCCTCTGGGCATATTCTGCTACAAAGTAATGCCTTTCGGTCTGAAGAACGCCGACGCTACCTATCAGAGGGCCATGACAAAGATTTTCGATGACCTCATACATGAAATCTTCGAATGATATATTGACGACCTCATGGAAAAAAGAAAATCACACGAGGAGTATTGGGAGCATCTGAAAGTAGTATTCCAACGTTTTCGGAAATACAACCTGAAGATGAACCCTCTCAAATGCGCGTTCGGAGTTTCCTCGGGCAAATTTCTAGGGTTCATCATACGACATCGAGGCATCGAAATAGATCCATCGAAGATCAAGGTGATTATGGAAATACCTTCGCCAAGAACTCTTAAGCAATTGCGGTCTCTCTAAGGAAAGCTCGTGTATATCCGGCGGTTCATAGCCAATCTCTCCGGAAAATGCCGTCCCTACAGCCACCTGATGAAGAAGGGGATCCCGTTCTTTTGGGATCGCAAATGCCAAAGCGCACTAGAAGAAATCAAGCAATACCTGCAGAATCCGCCGGTGCTGACCGCTCCAGTCAAGGGAAATCCCCTCATCCTGTACACAACAGCCCTTGAAGGTTCTTTAGGCGCACTATGGGCATAATAGAACGACCAAGAGAAGGAGAGAGCCCTCTACTACTTAAGTCGAGTTCTCTTAGGGGCAGAAAACAACTACTCACCTATCGAAAAACACTGCCTGGCGTTAATCTTCGCGATAACGAAGCTTCGGCATTATGCTTTGGCGCATGAGGTCCATCTCATATCAAAATTGGATCCTTTCAAGTATTTGATGTCAAGAGACATACTAACAGGACGGCTCGCTAAATGGGCCCTACTCTTAATGGAATTCTTGATAACATACCGACCTCTCAAGGCAGTGAAAGGCCGGGCCATCGCCGACTTCCTCGCTGAGCATCCAATACCTGCCGATTCACCCCTAAATTTTGAATTGCCGGACAAGCATGCGTTTGACATGATCGACAGGGAGAGATGAGGGAGTGATACCCGATGGGAACTCTACTTCGATGGGGCATCTTCCATGAAGAAGAGAAAGCACACCACCCCTATAATCAAATCGGGGGTAGGACTTATCTTTGTGACCCCGCAAGGAGGGATAATGCGCTTTGCCTTTTCCTTAACAGAGCCGAGAACAAACAACGAAGTGGAATATGAAGCTTTGATAGCAGGTCTTGAGATCGCTGTTGACATGGGAATCGAAGACCTTCTCATATACGGGACTCCCAGTTGGTCATTAGTCAAGTAAACGGTGACTATCAAACGTGCAAACCAGAGTTGGTGAAGTACGGTAAGAGAGTACAACAATTGCTGACTCAAATCCCTTCCTACGCTCTGGAAAGCATACCACGTGCGGAAAATAGCAAAGTGGATGCATTAGCCAAGCTCGCTAAAGAACTGGCCGAAGAAAACCTCGATGACGTGAGGATCGTTGTACAAAGCCGTCGGGTTCTTGCACGAGCAGAAATATCCCTGGAGTCGTCTGAAGAAAAGGAAGCGACCAAGCAAGCGGCTCTATAAATAGAGGACCAAGAAAAGGTTAAGGATTGGAGAGAAGTCTTCATAGACTACTTTAAATCCCGTCGAACACCTGAAGATGCATCCTCAAGACATCAGCTCATGAGGCGAGCTTTGTCTTTCGCCTTCGTCAATGATACTCTATATAAGAGATCATTCGACTCCCTATGGCTAAGATGCCTGGGACCAGAAGAAGCAAGGAGAGTCGTCCATGAAACTCACGATGGACTCTGCGGTTCTCATCAAGCCGGGCCAAAGATGAAGCTGAAGATCAAAAGGATGGGCTACTATTGGCCCACAATGATCCAGGACTGCCTCGAATACGCAAAGCAGTGCCATTCATGCCAAATTCATGGAGACTTCATCCATCAGCATCCAAACCCGCTACACCCAATAGTGGCCAGCTGGCGGTTCGAAATGTGGGGAACCGATATAATCGAGCCCATCAAGCCAGAATCGTCCAGGGGATATCGGTTCATATTGGCAACAACCAATTACTTCTCTAAGTGGGCAGAGACAGTGCCGCTAAGAGAAGTGAAGACGGAGAACATCCTTAATTTCTTCAAGACACACGTCATCTATCGGTTCGGCACTCTGCGACGGATTATCTCCGATAACGGGTTGACCTACAGAAGTCACAGAATCAGCCGCTTCGCACAGCAGCATAATATAGACTGGAGATACTCTTCGGTCTATAATCTCGGAGCTAACGGTCTAGCTGAGGCTTTCAACAAGACCTTGACGAAGATCATAAAGAAGACGGTGTCCAAAAATAAAAAGGACTGGCACGAAAGACTGTATGAAGCTTTCTGGGCTTATCGGACCATATTCAAAACAGCCTATAATACAACGCCGTACGCATTGGTATTCGGCGCTGAAGCAGTACTACCCTTGGAGATAGAGCTACCCTCTCTACGAGTGGCGGTTCATTACGAGCTAACAGACGAAGAGAATGCTCATCTTCGTCTTGAGGAGCTCGACGCCCTCGATGAAACTCTTCTTATGGCGCAACAAAACCTAGAAGCTTACAAAGCAAGGATGACGTGCTCATACGAAAGATTGACTAGGCCGAGAACATTTCGCCAAGGCGAACTCGTGCTAGTGGTCAAGAGACCTATGATCCCCAATCGTGCTAAACAGATGAAATTCGAGCCAAACTATGAGGGCCCGTACATCATAGATAAAGTCTACCAAGGTGGGGCTTACTTGCTCAAGGATATGCATGTCGAAAGACCCTTCAGGCCAATAAACGGTTGGTTCCTGAAAAAATACCAAGCCCGACGAGTCACAGCCTAGGTTAACGATAGTTGACGACACTTATGTCCGCTCGCTATCTTCCCAAGCCCAAACTCTACAAATAATATCCAGTGAAGCCTTACCTCAAAATCGCTACCAGACCGAAATGTCCCTAAACTAACGATGGACCAAAACGTCCTTAAACTAACACAGGACCGAAACGTCCTTAAACTAACAATGGACCGTAACGTTCTGAAACTAACGACGGACCGAAACGTCTTGAAACTACTACAAACCGCAGCATTCTAGGGCTGACAAAAAAAATATAAAAAAAATAATAATAAAAATAAAAAAAATAAAAAAGGTACATCCATAAGCAAGATGTGCACGGATGAAAACCCGAAAGCGCTCCGTGAGTAAATACAGCAGGGCTACCGACGAGTTTGTGAAAACCCGAAAGGGAGCAGACTCGTAAGAAAATCCATGCACACTTACAAGATCCTCTCGACCATGTAAGGAGAAAATACCTGTGTGAGATCCTTACGACTCATAAGGCAGTAACACACATAGGGATCCCCATGATTCCTGAGGAGAAATTACATTTACGAGATCCTCACGACTCGTAAGGAGAATCTTCTTGTGAGACCCTCATGGCTCATAAGATTCGAAAGCCTTAAGCTATAAGGATCCGAACCTGTTCTTAAGCCATCACATTGCAGGGTTACCTAGCACGGCAGCAAGGTTTCGGGAGGCATCGTCCATGCCAAATTCAAAAATTTGCTTTTCTAGCTAACCCTAACTTTGAATCGTTAACTAGAAATCGATGGAATATAATGCAAACATCTTTGCAAAAGGAAAGTGAACAAGGAATACAACCTTTGTAGACCGGTCTTTCACTTCAATAGCTCCGTGTAGTAGTCCCTTCACTGCGATCATGAACTCCGGACTCTAGAGAGGCTCCCTTGAAGAAACGAACATGCTTGCTTCGAATTCTTCGAGGCCGAAGATGATCTACGTCGAGGAGACACTAACCCAAGCTATCTCTTCACTAAATATGGAATTAGTGAAGCAAACACCCTATACTAAATGGCAAGTAGTAGAGGATGATGAAGTAGAAAGTGGGCTCACTTTAGATTTCATTTTCTCATACTTTTTCCATCAACTCCATTGAAGCTAGAAAGTTTTGAGGAAGAAGAATAAGAATAAGAATGAACTCATCATATGAATTGTGTGTGAGCGTAGAAATGCAACCAAAAGTTAAGCATGTCATGCTTAACCCTTGTAGAGAGTTAGCCATGAGTTAGGCTTAAAGGTTAGGTCAAATAATATCTTAAGCTAGACAAAAGGAGTGGACAAAGTCAAAGATGCTTACAAACTTCTACAAGCTTTCAATAAATATCAACCATGACTAATTCCACAATTTTTGAATTACTTAATGATAAAATTATAAACCCTAATCTTAACTCTAGTATGGTTTAACCCTCATTAACGCTAGTTGCATTTGTAACCTAGCATGATACATTTAACATATATCACATATACATCAATATATCCAAAGTGAGAAAAGAAATCATAAGTGAGCTAATACTAGCTAATGTAATGTAATATATCAAATATATAATTATACATTAGATTATCAAATCAACTCTTGATTTAATAATCCGGCTATATCACCTATAACCGATTAATATCATATGAATCAACTTATCGAATCAACACTTGATCTGATAACCCGGCTATATCATATATAACCGACCGATATCTCATATCGCGAGAATAGAATACGGTATCTCATATCGTATCAATCTCGGTCCCGCACATATCACATATGTGCTCCTACTCCATTTCGCTTGAGCCAAGAAACCCCTATGTAGGACTCTAAAGACTCGTTAATACGCTGGCAGTAGGTGATGATCATATCAAACACCCACAAGCCACAAGCGGTCTGCTAAACGTAACAGCCACCCAGGTATTGAGCAATCAGAAGATCAACAAGCAAGTCTACTCACACTCCTGTGAATCTAATCAGTAACACTACCGTACAGTCCGGTCTCTTCGTCTGATATGTCGCATATCTCGTCTAGGGGTGGTAAACGTCAGACCCCAGTAACTCGATAAGTCGTGTCGATATGAGGCTCATAATGGGTCGAGAAACTACTGATAACACTTACCAGTATATCTCTGAAGCAGCCTAGGCCAAGGACTTCCTGTTATAACCAATTGAGCACACCGCAACATAAACTCCCAATACCGGGAGAGAAGAAACCCCTCCTATCGCTCATTGCCTCCATATGACTCGAGACTGTACCCAAAAGCCACCGTTTTGCACGTTCTCTTGAACGTGGTAAGGTGGAAATCAAAGCACAGTGGGAATCACACAAGACTCTATGACGATCTCGGGTCTACAGACTAACCTGTACCAGTGTCACCAGAGAACTACCATCTAACGTTAGGTATAATACCATCTGGGAGTTCTTCGCGAGTCCGTTCAGTGTACCCAGTCTCCACTGAGCACCCGTATACTGTCTCTGATGTCAAACACCAATGGATATGTGATCATCCATCGCCCATCTACATGGGTTGAGAAGCTATACGCTAGTCTACTCTGGTATATCGATGCCCTGTCTCGATACACCTACGACTAGGAACATTTGAAGGATATACTTAGCGACTACTCTGTCCCCACTAGTATGATCTGCATCATAGTCCTGATAGTCAAGTACTCATCCTAAGGGCTTTATCAACATGTAACATAGAGACAATCAGAGTACATGTTAAGATAAAGAGCAACCGGATAGCATATTATCATGTCGAGCAAGAAAGTCCTTCATATATATGTCCAAGCATCCACTACAATATATATCGTATGTACAGTAATGGCCTCTAGGGAATACATATAACTAACACACATTTCCCAGAATGCCCTTCAAATGGTTCAATATTGACCCTTGTATACAATCCACAGGCACAAATAAATGTCTCCACCATCAAGTCCCACCAACGACGAGGAATGTCCTCATTTGGTGAACAAACACTTGTAGGTCCTCTCGACTTGTAAGGAGAAAGTGCTCTTATGAGATCCTTACGACTTATAAGAGACCATAGACTTAAGAATCCTCATGATTCTTAAGTAGAAAACGCACTTACGAGATCCTCACGACTCATAAGGAGAAACATCTTTATGAGACCCTTACGGCTCATGAAATCAAAAGCCTTAGTCGACAGGATCCTAACCCTGTTTGTTAAGCCGCCTTTGTTCAAATCGACAGAGGCAAATGATGATTCGCTCCTGGCAACGTTCCAGTAGTAGTGATGTTGATGCCTAAATCGGTAACAAATTCCAAGTCCTTTCACGGTAAATGATGATTCGCTCCTGGCAATATTCCAGTTGCAGCGGTGCTAATGCTAAGATTGGCATCAGATTCCAAGTTCCATACTCCCAGCAAAAAGTCAGCGAGCTATAAATGCATATGAAATAGGCGAAATGATAGGGCAGCTTGCAACAAAATCAGCAAGTAAAGGATATGCATACAAAAATAGCCGAAATGATTGGGCAACTCGCAATAAAAAGCAGCGAGTAAAAAGAAAAATAGCCGAAATGATTGGGCACCGCAAAAAATAGCCGAAATGATTGGGCAATCGCAATTTTCGCGATATAAAAAGCTGAAATGATAGAGCATCGCGGAAAGAAATAAAAAAATGAAATGAAACTTTCTGCCCTACAGGTGAGTCCATACTGACCCCTGTATACAATCCATGGGCATAAACAAAAAGGGAACCACATGTCCCAACAAACTCTGTCAAAGAGAAAGCCAGATCTCGACAGCAACATCTGCATCCCAGAAGACCAACAACGGCATTCCTCCTCATGCCAGCAGGGCACGGACGCGACACCACCAATCGAAGCCACGACAAAGTCCCCAGTTCCAAGACTTTACGGTTCATAGACAACCTAGAGTCAGCCCCGACACCGTAGAAAGCGGAGCAAGTCAACCCGACCCCGTCTCGGAAATACGTCATCAAATGACCCCGTCGCGGAAATACGTCATTAAATGACCCCGTTGCAAAAATACGTCAGCCAATGACCCCGTCACGGAAACACGTCAGCAAGTGACCCCGTCGCGGAAACACGTCATCAAATGACCCCGTTGCAATAAGACGTCAGCCAATGACCCCGTTGCGGAAACACGTCAGCAAATGACCCCGTTGAGAAAACACGTCATCAAATTACCCCGTCGTGGAAATACGTCATCAAATGACCCTGTCGCGGAAATACGTCAGCCAATGACCCCATCGCGGAAACACATCAGCAAGTGACCCCATCGCGGAAACACGTCATCAAATGACCCCGTCGCGGAAATACGTCAGCCAATGACCCCATCGCGGAAACACGTCAGCAAATGACCCCATTGCGGAAACACGTCATCCAATAACCCCGTCTCAGAAATACGTCATCAAATGACCTCGTCGCGGAAACATGTCATCAAATGACCCCATCGCGGAAATACGTCAGCCAATGACCCCGTCACGGAAACACGTCAGCAAATGACCCCATTGTGGAAACACGTCATCAAATGACCCCGTCGGGGAAATACGTCATCAAATGACCCCGTCGCGGAAACACGTCAGCAAGTGACCCCGTCGTGGAAACACGTCATCAAATGACCCCGTCGTGGAAACACGTCATCAAATGACCCCGTCGCAGAAATATGACCCCGTTGCGGAAATACGTCAGCCAATGACCCCGTCGCAGAAACAAGTCGGCAAGTGACCCCGTCTCGGAAATACGTCATCAAATGACCTCGTCGTGGAAATACATCATCAAATAACCCCGTTGCGGAAATACGTCAGTTAATGACCCCGCCTCGGAAATACGTCAACCAACAACCTCCTCGTCGAATCAATGCTTCGACTCGGGAATAAGTCAACTCATCAACCACTTACGAGTCCTCTCGACTTGTAAGGGGGAAAATTCTCTTGTGAGATCCTTACGACTCTCAAGAGAAAGCACACTTAGGAATCCTCACGATTCCTAAGGAGAAAATACACCTACGAGATCCTCTCGACTCTCAGGAAGAAAAATCTTTATGAGACCCTCACGGCTCATAAAGTTGAAAAGTCTTAGGCAGCAGACCCGAACCTGTTTCCTAAGCCATCGCTACCCTACGAAGAGTTCAAGATGAGTTGTTATCTACAGGATACACTTACTAGAGTAACATGACGACAACACAGCAAAGAAAAGAAAGCGATATAAGATAAAACATGTCCTTTATTCATGAGTTCAATTGAATACAAGATACATCATATAAAAGAATTAAAAAAATGAATGAATACATGTTATTCATGAATTACAAATTTCTATCAATCCAAAAAAAATTACAAAGACAGGTACTAAGAAGGAGGCCACTTCAACAAGTCGGCAAGCCGCTCATGCACTCCTTTCAGCTCCTTCTCACAGTCAGCCACTGCTGCCAGCTCCGCTTCAATTCGAGCCCGTTGCTGCAAGCAGGATGAAAGCTTCATATCGATTTCATGCTTAGCAGCTTCGCAACTTTGCGCAACCCACTCGGTGGAGTCAAGCTTCTGCCTTAGCGCCAACCCGTATGAGATACACCGTTGGAGACTGTCGAAAATAGCTTTCAGCTGTGCAGTGTTCGCGTCGACCTGGACACGCAACTGGACAGTCTCGTTAGAAGCCACCTCATGTTCCTTCTATTGCAGGGTCACCTCTTGTTCAAAATGGCGAAGGAAAGGAACACTCTGCTCCATCCATACAACCAGCTGGGAAGTTAAAGCTAACACCTCAGGAGCAATACGCTTGAGCTCGATCTCGTGCAAGCAAGCCTCGATCTGTCTGTAGAAGTCAACCCAAGACCCGACGACGTCCTCGTCATGGAAGTTCATGAGTGTCTCCAGTATTGGATTAACCTGCATAGCAAAATTTGCAGTGGAGGTGAGGGCTTCAACATCAAGATCCTCGACGAACTCGCTCAACATTCGTCGGCTGTTCACGGCGCCTTGGGAAAATGTGAGTTTAACAAGAAGCCCTGCCGGCATTGTAATGCTAGACTCGAAGGGATCTGGAGCCGGTGCGATTGCTGCAGAATGAGTCACGGTTAAATGCCAACTCATGAAATAAAGAAAATGCATAAGGGGTAAGGCCTATCATACCGGCTATAACAGGCGGTAAGACGGGGAGTGCAGGGAGCTCGGTTATTCTCTTGACCCACGACGCTATATCCAATATGAAGAAGAGTTAGCAACATGGCTATCCGTAAGAGAAAGGAAAAGACATCGGTTATAGACTATACTCACCGACATCAGTAGGTAGGGCAATCTCTGGCTGGAATGAGAAATGCGGGTTCAGCACCTGATACAGGTGATCAAAAAGGACTCCTGCAAAGTTATGACGACATACTGTCAGTGCAAGGAGAGTGATACCCACAATGAAGCCGATGAATCACAAACCTATACCTTCCAGCATTTGAGAAGACATGGGAGAAGGCTAAGGAATAACAACCATCATTGCGGCGATCCGAGGTGCTTCAGAGGGCACAATTTCAGCAACGGAAGCATCACTAGGCCTAGTGACTTCTTCGCTCTCTTTCAGTGGGACGGTCTCGGCGCCTATGGCTTCGTCCCCTGATTCGACAAAGGCCGTCGTGACACTCGCGATGCCTGCCGACACTAGAGAGCCACAAGGGGAGAGAGCAGCGGTTTGGGCAGTCCCAGACTCCCTGGAGAGAGTAGCTACTTCGGGCTCCGGGGTCGCCATCGCCTTGCCTACTATCTCACCGCCAAGACATGGCCCTACAGGATATGATATATAAGAATTTTCAGACCAAGTTCTAATAAAAAAAGAATGGGCATTGAGTTACCTTGCGATGGATCCTCAGTTGCCTCCAGAGCCGCGCGCGCAAGCTGTCTATGAGCGGTAGACAAGCCAGTTGGGGTACCCTCTGAAGTAATAGCGACAGAAGGGATGGTGCTTGAGCTTGCACCCGTAGCAAAGGTAGCATCGCGCTCCCTCGCTGCGCACTTTCTGCGCTTCTTTTCAGTTTGAGCAGTGAGGACCGACCTCCTCAAGACATCGGACAAGGGGATGCCTTCGCCGTCATCTGACCCTAGTTCTGCCTCCGGTGCCGATACGGCATCCATCATCGGCAGTTTCAGCGAAGACTCTTACGCTGGCTTGGGGATAGCCGTAGCCATGATGGTCGGCTCTGACAAGACTACTGCACCATCGCTTGGGATCAGCACTGCACCTGGAACAACTGGAGCCGAAGTAGTCCCTGTAACAAGGTGAAATAAAGCGTCAGAGCACATGTATAAAGCATGAGGGCGTAATCAAACGAAATAAGTTATACCCAAGCCACAAAAAGCGCGAAGCCTTTCTTCCTCCTCAAAAGTCCGGAGGGAAGCCGCCAGTGCGTCTTCAGCGGAGATGCCTGACAAAGAAGGGTGTATTAATAAATGCATAATAAGAGAGAAGGAAAAAGCTCAAAACGACATGACTAGAGCATACCCGTCTCCGCAAGCGATAGCAACGCCGCCTCTGTGCGAGCCTGCCACTCGGAAGCCACAAGGACGGCTTAAAGATCAGTATCATCCGCAGGCTCGATAAATAGACCCTCGTTGGTCCCGTACTCACTCAAACCCTCACTATAGGGAGCATGGAGCTCCTGGCCGAGTACGACGTTGATAGAAAACATCGACTTCTTCTTCTTCTTCTACGAACGAGCCCCAGTGGCCGACGATAGGAGCTTACGCTTCACGGGCAATTTTGGGCGACAGGTCCCAATCTCCGCGCCAACTCCAGAGTCCGGAGACGCTATAGCTACCGTTTTAGGAACGCTGGGCTGTGGCTTTGATGTAAAGGTGCGAGGGACCACAACCATATTAGTCTCCCTTAATGAAGGACGAACGACAATTCGTCATTTTAAAGGGACGGACGGGTTACTGGCAGGGACTGCACCCTTGCGATCAAGCAGCAGACGTCGTCCTTCCCTAATCACGGCACTCGTCGCGTGCTGGTACCACGCCATCATTTGAGGCGTTCGGGACGTAGCTCGACTCACTGATAAGGAAGATGGACCTGGTATTCAGGCGCATGAAGTGGTGCAGCATAGTGCGAATGCCCTCTTCAGTGGCAGTCGGTTCAGCCAGAAAAGCTTCGAAGGGAACACCCTGGTTGTAACCCGACTGTTTGGCAAAACGGTGTGGGTTGTACCTCATAAACAATACCGACCCGTTCTGCCTGAATACTAAGAAGCCCGGCCTGATCGAGAACAGAAGCAGGATCTTGTTAGTGTCTATGCCCTAGAGGCCATTACTGTATCATACTAGTATGTATATTACTTGATGGAAGCTTAGGATATTCACAGTTGTATAGACAATCTTGCTCAAAATAGTAGTATGCTACTTGGTTTGTCTCTGCTTTAATGTGTACATGTGTTTCTTTATTATATCACCTATACGCATTAGTAGAGCCCTTAGGATCTTTGCTTGATTACCGGCGTTGTGATGGCGATCACACTCGTGGGGGCTGGGTAATCCACAAGCACATCCTTATACACGTCCCTAGTCGTGGGATTATCGAGACAGGGCATCGATACTCCGGAGTAGACTAGCGTATGCGCTTCTCATCCCAGCACGGGAGACGGTCTGTCCCACAGCCGTCAGTACGTCGTACTTGAGATAGTATGCGGGTGCTCGTTAGGTTACGAGTACACTGGACAGGACTCGTCGGGAACTGATGGTTGGTATTATACCTATCGTCAGTTATCAGTTCCCAGGTGACATGAGTACAGCTTAGTCCGCTGACTTGACACTGTCACTTCGCTTCGAGTGTGTTCCCACTGTTCTTTGATTACTATCCTACCACGGCTCTACTGAGTCGTGCAAACAGATAGTAGTTGGGTGCAGTCCCGAAGCACTTGGAGGTAGTGACGGTTAGACAGGATTCGTCTCTCCCGGAATTGGGGGTTGACATCGCGCCGTGTCTAGGAGAGCCATTACACATGTAGTCCCTGGCCAGGGCAAGCGAGACATACTGGTAGGTTTCCAGTGATGTCTCAGGGTGTTCTGGGCTACACTCCGACACGATTTGTACCACTATTAGGGGACTGACGTTCACCACCCACCTAGGCCTGCCATGCGATGTATCAGACGAACAGACCGGACTGTACGGAAATTGTCACATACAGGCTCAGTAGGAGTTCGGATGGGTTTACCTCATCGGCCTTCTTATCGACATCTACCTGGGGACCGTTACGTACAGCTAGTGCCGCTTGCGGTCTGTGCTTAAACCCACTGCCAGCGTAGTGTCGAGTCTTTAGAGTCCCACACAGAGAGTTTCCCTGCATTGAGCGAAACGTGTAGAGGCCGTATGGTTTTACGGCGGGGCTACGATCACTTACGTGCACTTGTGTGCGTATGCTGTTCGAGCAGGCAATACTAGTGGGCTTTGGTTTAAGCAAGATCCTAGTATTGCACAGATGGATTTGATTTGTCTTCTGTGCATTCGCATTCTACGGAATGCGGATGCGGGTGTGTATGCACAGTTTTGAGGAGCGATGAAGGAGGAGGTGCCCCATTAGGGTTTTGGCAGTTGGTTCGGCCAAAACCGTAATGTGGCACACTTATTAGGGTTTTGACAGTTCGTTTGGTCAAAACCGTTATGAGCCGGAGACATTGTTTACTAATCCTTTTAGTGATAGATTTGTGATGGCTAATTGCATTGACCATTTGACCACTTGGATCTCTCTTGACTTTGTTGACCCGTTGACCGTGTTGACCATTGACCTTCAAGAGAGATCCACACTCTTCTTTCATTTTCTTTTTATTTCTTGTGTTATGATAATGGTCAATTCAATGTGCCATCAACTTCTATCATGATAGGATTAGTAATGATGATTTTGTGTATTATTGGAACCATGGTTCATTTCTTTTGGCTTAATCTTTTCATTATTCTATTCTCATTCTCTCTCTTGAAGTGAGAAGAAAAAGAAAAGCTCCATGGTTGCTAAGTTTCTCCTTCTTCTTCCTCCTCTTGATCTCATCTTTTGATCTCATGTGTTGAGAGAAAAAGATCCCACAAAGACAAACACATCCATACATCTCCTCTACACATCCTAGGGCTTCTTGACTAGCAATCACTTTGCCCTAGTTGCCTCGGCTTGAGGTGGAGCTCGGTGTACATCTCTCGGGTGGATCGTCTTCGACTCAAGGAGGCCGCGGAGGTGACCAAAGTCCGGATCAACCCTCGGAGCAAGCAAGGAGAAGAACAACAAGAAGAGAAGGAGTTCAAGTTGTGGTATAACCCCTAACCGAGTAGATAAATCTCCAGTTAGGATGCTAGTGTGTTGTTTAGCAAAGATCCGGCTTTTACGGTCCATGTTACCAAGTCTAGAAAATTTTTTGTTTTGCCGTTTTCGCAACCCCGAAAGTACCGGGAGAGGTAACGTGGACCTAACAGTGGTATCAGAGCCTAACTAAACACACCCTAGCATGTTAGCAAAGTATTTAGAATTTCGACCGGACGAAAAACCGAAAACACCCCAGAAATTTGAAGTTTCTGCCGATTTTTAGAACTGTTCCAAAATTAATAAATCATACACTAAAAATCGGCTCAGGCTTTTTATAGAATACTGAAGAAAAATGATCACCTAACTCGGTTAAAGCGCCGCGGTTCCGCGGCATAAGCTTGCTTATGCCGCGGAACCGCGGCCGATTTAACTCGGTTGGCGATTTTCTTTTCTGCAGTTTTCTTAGATGGGTATTTTGGGATTTTTACAATATGACTTTTCTGCCCAGATTTTTCAGAAAGCAAAATTTGTTTTAGGGGCTTAAAAATCCGTATTTTTTGGTCGATGTTCTGTAGACTTTGGCTAATGGTTATATATGTAATGTTATATGTGTATTGAACGTCTACTAATCGCTATACGTCGATTAGTGGGGGTTATACATATCTGTGATCTGTGTTATTGATGGTATGTGTATATGAACTCGTTGGATTGTCGCGGATGAATAGCCGAGGTGGATGTGAGATGAGAGTTTCTTTTTCTTTCATTCATGTAATAAATTTGTAAATTGATGTAATATTATTTGTATGGACGCACAACCGGGTCGGGATTGTAGCCGTCATTGTATAATTCTTTTTACTATTTTTGCTCCTAGGATAGACCCATGGAGGGGGTGCACAAACTACCGGGTATCTCGAAGTGCCGAGTGGCCTACTCACGGCGTTGAGGGAGGTTGCTTCGCTTCGGGTACTTGGCGGGTAGTTTGCCGCACCCGTAGGGTGTAGGGTTCCCAGGCACTCTCAAGAGGTCTCACAAGGCATCAACCATGCCAATTTTAAATTTTACAAGTGCCGAGAAACTCTAATACGGATCGTTAACTAGAATTTTAGGCGAAACTATAAACTAGTTAACAACTTAACTAAAGTTAAGAAGCTACAACCTTTGTAGATCCGGTTATCCACTTCCTTGGCTCCACGTAGTCGTCCTCTCGCTGTCCAAGTCGGATCTCGGACTCTAACATCGGCTTCATCGGAGAAATGAACGGACTAGTCGTCGGCTACGATGCCGAAGATGATCTACGTCGAGGTTGCACAAGATCAAGCTCCAACTTCACCAAGTTGTGAAACTTGTGAAGAAAACACCCTATACTACTTGGCAAGAGGTAGAGGGTGAAGAAATAGGAGGTGGGTTCACTTTAGAATTGGATTTCTCACACTTTTGCTCAAGATGCCATTGATGGTGGCAAGCTTTTTTTTTGAAGAAGAAGATGAAGCTCAAGATAGAATATGATAAGTATCTCTTTTAAAATGCAAAAGAAATGAATACTTATCATAATATGAACCATGGTTAGGTGTAGAGAATTGACTAAGGTTAGATGAATGGTTAGGGTTAAGCATGAAGACAAAATGGTTACTTTGGTCAAAACTTCATGAAGCTTCAACAAGCTTCAAGAATGAAAGCAACCATTTTGTTTTCTTTTGCCATTTCTTTTTAATTAAAAAGATAAATGAATGAATAAATAAAAACCCTAACCATTTACTTAACCAAGGTTTAATTCCTTACACTTAACCACATGAGCAAGTATCATCAAACATGATACAAACATGTGCACAAAAGTATATCACATATACAACTTGCACATCAAGTGAGAAAATCCATTTAAAGTGAACCAATACTAGTTAATGCAAAGTAATATATCAAATATATAATTATACATTAAATCATTAAATCAACACTTGATTTAACGATCCGGTCATATCGCATATAACCGACTAGTATCCTATGTATCGGCTTATTGAATCAATCCTTGATTCGATATCTAGGTTATATCGCATATAACCAATCGATACATTCATCGCGAGAATGGAATGCGGTATCACATACACGCATTATTCTCGGTCCTGCACATATCTCATATGCGCTCCTATTTCGTTTCGCTTGAGCCAGGAAACCTCTGTGTAGGACTCTAAAGACTCGTCAATACGCCGGCAGCAGATGATGATCATATCAAGCACCCACAAGCCGCAAGTGGTCTGCTAAACGTAACGGCCACCCGGATATCGAGTGATCAGAAGATCGACGAGCTAGCCCGCTCACACTCCTGTGAATCCAACCAGTAACTCTTACCGTACAGTCCGGTCTGTTCGTCTGATATGTCGCATATCAAGTCTAGGGGTGGTAAACGTCAGACCCCAATAACCGATAAGTCGTGCCGATGTGAGGCTCATAACGGGTTGAGAAACTACTGGTAACACTTACCAGCAAATCTCTGATCAGCCCTGGCCAGGGACTTCCCTGTTACGGCCAATCGAGCACAGCGCAACATCAACCCCCAATACCGGGAGAGACGAAACCCCTCCTATCGCTCATTGCCTCCATGTGACTCGGGACTGTACCCAAAGACCACCGTTTTGCACGCCCTCATGGACGTGGTAAGGTGGAGATCAAAGTACAGTGGGAATCACACAAGACTCTATGACGATCTCGGGTCTACAGACTAACCTGTACAAGTGTCACCTGAGAACTGCCATCTGACGTGAGGTATAATACCATCTGGGAGTTCTCGGCGAGTCCGTCCAGTGTACCCAGTCTCCACTGAGCACCCGTATACCATCTCTGATGTCAAACACCAATGGATATGGGATCATCCATCGCCCATCTCATGGGTCGAGAAGCGTATACGCTAGTCTACACTGGTATATCGATGCCCCGTCTCGATACACCCACGACTAAGGACCTTGAAGGATGTACCTATCGACTACCATATCCCCACTAGTATGATCTGCATCATAGTCCAGGTAGTCAAGTACACATCCTAAGGGCTTTACCAACATGTAACTATAAGACAGTTTAAAGAGACAAGTGTACATGTTAAGATAAAGAGCAACCAGATAGCATACTATCATATCGAGCAAGAAAGTCATCTCTATATATGTCCAAGCATCCAATATAATATACATCATCTGTACAATACTGGCCTCTAGGGCATACATACAACTAACAATCTCCCATTTGCACTAGGGCCAGCTGCTGTAGTATCACATACCGAGCATCCCGAAGAGTCTCTCAAACTGTATCTGGAGAATGGCCTTCGTGAGTGGATCCGCTGTGTTGTTCTTCGTGTCAACCCTCCTGACCTCGATCTCCCGGCGATCAACTATCTCCCGGATCAGGTGATACCGCCTCAGAATATACCTGGATCGCTTATGGGACCTAGGTTCCTTGGCCAAAGCCACCGCTCCATTGTTATCGCAATACAAAGGTATTGGATGCTCAATGGATGGAACCACTCCAAGTTCAGTAATGAACTTCTTGATCCGGACAGCCTCTTTAGCAGCATCGTTGGCAGCGATGTATTCAGCCTCCATCGTCGAGTCTGCCACGGTTTCCTGCTTGGAACTCTTCCAGCTAACCGCCCCTCCGTAAAGGGTAAAGACAAATCCCGACTGCGACTTAGAGTCGTCCTTATCACTCTGGAAGCTCGAATCGGTAAAGGACTCCACTTGGAGTTCTTCGTTACCATACACCAAGAGCATCTCTTTAGTCCTTCGTAAGTACTTGAGAATGCTCTTCACAGCTGTCCAGTGACTCTCTCCAGGATCAGCTTGATATCTGCTCACTACACTTAGTGAGTATGCTACATCGGGTCTGGTACATAGCATCGCGTACATGATAGAGCCTACAGCCGAAGCATAGGGTATCCCTTGCATGCGAGCTCTCTCCAAATCAGTCTTGGGAGACATCTCTTTGGAGAGAGTGACTCCAGAGATCGTGGGCAAGTTCCCATGCTTGGATTCTTCCATACTAAACCTTTTTAGTATGGTGTCAATGTACCTGGATTGGGACAATCCCAATATCCGTTTGGATCTATCTCTATAGATCCTAATTCCCAATATGCAGGAGGCATCACCAAGATCTTTCATTGAGAATCTTTGTGATAAGAAGAGCTTGACCGATTGCAGCATAGGAATATCATTTCCTATCAAGAGTATGTCGTCCACGTACAATACGAGGAAGACAACCTTACTCTCTGCCACCTTCTTGTAAATACAAGGTTCATCTGGGTTTTTGACGAAATCAAATTCTTTGATAACGACGTCAAAGCAGATGTTCCAACTCCGCGATGCTTGCTTCAATCCATAAATGGATTTAAGCAGCTTGCACACCTTCCCGCTGCTCCCACTGTCTACGAAGCCCTCTGGCTGAGTCATGTACACGCACTCTTCTAAATCACCGTTTAGAAAGGCGGTCTTAACATCCATTTGCCAGATTTCGTAGTCATGATATGCAGCGATGGCAAGCATGATCCGGATGGATTTAAGCATAGCCACTGGAGAAAAGGTTTCGTCATAGTCCACTCCTGGTCTTTGACGAAAACCCTTTGCAACAAGTCTAGCTTTGAAAGTCTCCACTTTCCCATCTACACCAAGTTTTTTTTCTTGAAGATCCACTTGCTCCCAATGGGTTTTACCCCTTTAGGAGCAACTTCCAAAGTCCATACTTTGTTGGTGTACATGGATTCCATCTCGGACCGCATTGCATCCAGCCATTTCACTGAGTCCCTACTCGTGATGGCCTGCTCGAAGTTAGTTGGGTCATCATCCTCCATGATGCAATCCTCGCTCCCACCATCCATGAGAAAACCGTAGTATCTCTCAGGTTGGCGAGGAACCCTACTAGATCGGCGGAGAGGCTGGGGTTCGTCGGGTACTACTGAATCCTCTGGTTCTACCAAGTCTTCTGTTATAGTTTGTGTCGCTGGAACCTCTTCCAGTTCTACCTCAATGCCACTTATCTGTTTCATAAGAAAACTTTTTTCTAAGAAAGTGGCATGTCGAGAAACTAACACCTTTTGTTCCTCGGGATGGTAGAAGATATACCCTTGTGAATTTTTGGGATATCCTATAAACTTACATAAGACTGATCTTGCCTCGAGTTTGTCCGGATTTTGTCTTTTGACATAGGCTGGACAACCCCATATCTTAATATAATTAAGATGTGGTCTCTTCCCTTTCCATATCTCATATGGAGTGGTAGGCACTGATTTGGTAGGAACTCTATTCAATAGGTCCATGGCTGTCTCAAGCGCATATCCCCAGAAGGAAATAGGTAACTCAGCTGTGCTCATCATAGAGCGCACCATATCTAATAGGGTGCGGTTCCTCCGTTCTGATACACCGTTGTGCTGTGGTGTATATGGAGGAGTCAGCTGAGAGAGAATCCCATTCTCTTTTAGGAAGTCCAGGAATTCATTGCTCAAGTATTCACCTCCTCGATCAGATCGTAGGATTTTAATACCTTTTCCGGTTTGGTTCTCAACTTCCTGTTTATATTCTCTAAATTTCTCAAAAGCTTCTGATTTGTGTTTCATCAGGAACACATACCCGAACCTAGAGAGATCGTCAGTGAATGTAATGAAGTATGAAGAACCATCCCTGGCATGTGTAGACATAGGACCGCATACATCACTATGTATCAGTCCTAAGAGTTCAGTAACTCTTTCTCCGTGTCCCGTAAACGGAGTTTTGGTCATCTTGCCTTTGAGACATAACTGGCAAGTGTCATAAGATGAAAATTCAAACGGATTCAAATATCCATCCTTATGCAACTTAGCCAGTCGTGTCGCATTGATGTGACCCAGTCTACAATGCCACAAGAAGGATTCCTTCAGTTCTGAACTCTTCCTCTTGTGTGTGTTTGTTATGCTCAGAACTGTTGATTGATTTAGAACATAAATGCCATTGCACAACGTGCCTGATCCAACCAACTTTTGGTTACGGAAAATGTTCATAACATTGTCCTGTAATACAAAATTATATCCCTCTTTACTTAATAAAGAAACTGATATAATGTTGCATATCAGGTTCGGCATGTAATAGCATTCGTTCAGAACCAATGTATTACCTGTTGGTAATGCAAGGTGATATTCCCCGACAGTCTTAGCTGCAACAATTGCACCATTTCCAACTCTAATGTCTTTATCACCTTCTCCAAGTTCTCTACCTTTTCTAAGCCCATGTAACTGATTACATATATGGGATCCTGACCCGGTATCTAATACCCAGGACGTAGGGCAAATGGAGAAACAGTTCTCTGTAATGAACACACCCTAAGAAAATGCATCATCATGTACTTTCTTCAATCGGGTGGCATGGGAATCCTGGTATTCCCCTATATCCTGTTCATTCCTATAACTCTTATAAGAAAGAACGGAACCAACGTTCCCCAGCACAGTATAACATGCGGGTTCGGTCAATACATCCATATTATTATCTTTATTAGGGCATGAAATGGTCGCTACCTGGAGAGAGAGAGAAGAAAACACTTTAGCGTATGCTCTTGCAAGATCAGATTGGTTATTATCTTATCTAATCAGGATGGCTCCCTCTGGTTTTTATCAAATCTTCCTTCAAACCCAAAAAGGAAAGACTAGCCGGGATTAATTACTACAAGTTCGCCAATCTTTCAGCCATGCCAGTGTCGGTAGTTTGAGGGAGGTTCCCCGTGCTTTCGCACGGACCTAATTAAAGTAAACCTCGTTTTCCCAGAGGCGTAACCCCGTTGACACCTTTCTAGACACCTACTTGATCGGCTAATTGTAATGTGTAAAACTCTCCCAGGAGTAACTCTTACTCCAAGTGGGTATCGGGATCCAACTATCTCATAGAAGGTATGCAATCTCATTGCAAATTTCAACACTTGAAATTCCCGATAATATTTTGCCCCTAGCGTGCTATGACCTTGACGCATGCCAAACAACCCATAGTCCGCTAGTCAAGTTCAACCCGTACAATTCGTGATCGAATTAAACCCACCCGTACGACCCTTGACGCATGCCAAACAACGCCGTACGAATACCTTAATCCAATCGCATCTCATGCTACAGATAAGTAATAATCAGCTACCGTACACTACGCCTTGACGCATGCCAAACAACCGTAGCACGAATACTGAATATTACATATCTGAATTGACGGAGGGCTATGCAGGTTTTTCTGAAAACCATGAGCGTAATGAACTTGATATCGTTGTAGACTCAAATGAAGTTTTGAAATGGAGTGATTTTGAGGCTTTTCTAGTTTTGCTAAAGGGGTCACTCCCGGTGAAGGGATCGTCGGCCCTTTCCTCGTCGAATGAGGTGCAGGATATATCATATATATCACTGTGCAAAGCAGAAACTATGGAAGCAATCAAAAGTCAAACCGAGTGTGTAGCATCTGCCAGTTATTGCTAAAAGAGTCACTCCCGGTGAAGGGATCTCGGTCCTTTCCTCATCGAATAAGGTGCAGGGTATATCATATATACCGTATGCAAAGCAAGAACTGTAGCTACCTGTTTTATTTAAAATTTGATTCTACAACATCTTAGGTTTCTTTTCTTTCATTAATCACATTAATGAAGTCCCATCATTTAAGTCACCTAAACATCACAGATAAATACGACATACACTTATGCCATCCGCATTCGCCTGGATGTCCCCTCGTGCACCGTTAGGTTAGGTAACTAACGACAGAGCAGGGCAGGGCTAGTGCGGGTGAAAAATATAAGTAACGTCTATATAATATATCATATATACTATATACTGTATCTATCACAGAACATCACATGATCACATCACAGATATCGCAGCAGAAAATATCATATGAAATATTGGATATACTAGGACGTCCGTGTTTTTAATACGAGTCAGTATAAAACACGGATTCCACGGTCACGATGAATAGCCAAACCCACACCCCTAGACCCCTACGGGAGTGGCAAGCAACCCTACCAATTCTAGGGTTAGGAGACCCGGACTCGACTCCTCGAGATGGTCTCCCACTGGACCCTAGAACCCGGTTACTTGTGCTCCCCTCCTTGGGTCTATCCTAGTGCAGAAAAGTAAATAATATACAAAAGGTGACAACTTCCGCAACCTGGAAGTGCCCCAATAAAAGAATATTACATATAAGTTTTTACATGAATGAAAATGAAAAACACTCATCTCACATAAAAACCCCCGGCTATTCAAACACGACAATCCAATATAACATATCCAGCAACACATAACATCACATGTCATCAACGTAAGTAAATATGCGCATCCCAATTGTCGTTGACATATAGCAACGAAACCGGCGATATCACAGATTACACTTACGGTCACAGAAGAGAAAGTGTAAAACTACAACAGTTGGAATCCACAACCTCTTTAGACATCGCATGCCTAATACTTATAAACCCAGCATTTTAGTCCCATTATCGAAAACTCTTTTCAATATGAAGTGAGACTAAACCGCTAGATTTATAACATTCATTCAGTTATCTCATAACTGTGTGTGAATTCCAATTATTGTATCCCATTCCGGATAGATAGAAAATATTAAACCTTCCGATCGAACATTCGAACACCCAAGTTTTCCCGAAACCGTTCAACACATGAAATAGGTTCAAAGATATTTACTTCATGCCTCAGTACCAACGGTCCAACCGTAGAAGGGTCAAGCCAACGCCTCACATGTGGCACGCCGTACTGCCCCAAACCCGAAGGTTCAAAGGGCAGTTCAAGACGGTCACATAATCGAGTTAAGGTTTGTTGTCTTCTAGAGGGACCATCGTGTTACTTGCACTACTCAGAACGTCTTTAAACCACAGAAAAATCCAACACTTGGAAATTTTCCGGCAGGGGAAAAGTTGGGTATTTATATCCGGTCGAACTTTTTAACATATTCTTAAATTATCCGGAAAAACACACAGACAAAATTTGATAATCCGATCGAATCTTTGATTCCCAATACAACCCCAGAATACTCATCTGTAGAGTCACAATAAAAATACCCAGAAAATATAGCATTCAATTATATGAATTACTGTGCAGAAATCATTGGACAAGGGGACAGTACGGCCGCGGAACCGCCGCACATGCCAAGATTATGCCGCGGTTCCGCGGTGGATTTATCGATTTAGACCCTCGTTTTTCACAGTAATTCAAATAAGACCCTGCTTATTTTTCTGCATATTTTTAATTGACAAAAAGCCAAATTTTCAGAAAATTTCCAGAGAGCATTTTGGAAATGGGTTTCGATGTTCGTTCGGATTTCAAACGTCGTCTAGACTTCGCCTAAGGCTCTAGCTAGGCTCTGATACCACTGTAGGGTTCCTAGGCACTCTCAAGAGGTCTCACAAGGCATCAACCATGCCAATTTTAAATTTTACAAGTGCCGAGAAACTCTAATACGGATAGTTAACTAGAATTTTAGGCGAAACTATAAACTAGTTAACAACTTAACTAAAGTTAAGAAGCTACAACCTTTGTAGATCCGGTTATCCACTTCCTTGGCTCCACGTAGTCGTCCTCTCGCTGTCCAAGTCGGATCTCGGACTCTAACATCGGCTTCATCGGAGAAATGAACGGACTAGTCGTCGGCTACGATGCCGAAGATGATCTACGTCGAGGTTGCACAAGATCAAGCTCCAACTTCACCAAGTTGTGAAACTTGTGAAGAAAACACCCTATACTACTTGGCAAGAGATAGAGGGTGAAGAAATAGGAGGTGGGTTCACTTTAGAATTGGATTTCTCACACTTTTGCTCAAGATGCCATTGATGGTGGCAAGCTTTTTTTTTTGAAGAAGAAGATGAAGCTCAAGATAGAATATGATAAGTATCTCTTTTAAAATGCAAAAGAAATGAATACTTATCATAATATGAACCATGGTTAGGTGTAGAGAATTGACTAAGGTTAGATGAATGGTTAGGGTTAAGCATGAAGACAAAATGGTCATTGTGGTCAAAGCTTCATGAAGCTTCAACAAGCTTCAAGAATGAAAGCAACCATTTTGTTTTCTTTTGCCATTTCTTTTTAATTAAAAAGATAAATGAATGAATAAATAAAAACCCTAACCATTTACTTAACCAAGGTTTAATTCTTTACACTTAACCACATGAGCAAGTATCATCAAACATGATACAAACATGTGCACAAAAGTATATCACATATACAACTTGCACATCAAGTGAGAAAATCCATTTAAAGTGAACCAATACTAGTTAATGCAAAGTAATATATCAAATATATAATTATACATTAAATCATTAAATCAACACTTGATTTAACGATCCGGTCATATCGCATATAACCGACTAGTATCCTATGTATCGGCTTATCGAATCAATCCTTGATTCGATATCTAGGTTATATCGCATATAACCAATCGATACATTCATCGCGAGAATGGAATGCGGTATCACATACACGCATTATTCTCGGTCCTGCACATATCTCATATGCGCTCCTATTTCGTTTCGCTTGAGCCAGGAAACCTCTGTGTAGGACTCTAAAGACTCGTCAATACGCCGGCAGCAGATGATGATCATATCCAGCACCCACAAGCCGCAAGCGGTCTGCTAAACGTAATGGCCACCCGGGTATTGAGCGATCAGAAGATCGACGAGCTAGCCCACTCACACTCCTGTGAATCCAACCAGAAACACTTACCGTACAGTCCGGTCTGTTCGTCTGATATGTCGCATATCAAGTCTAGGGGTGGTAAACGTCAGACCCCAATAACCGATAAGTCGTGCAGATGTGAGGCTCATAACGGGTCGAGAAACTACTGGTAACACTTACCAGCAAATCTCTGATCAGCCCTGGCCAGGGACTTCCCTGTTACGGCCAATCGAGCACAGCGCAACATCAACCCCCAATACCGGGAGAGACGAAACCCCTCCTATCGCTCATTGCCTCCATGTGACTCGGGACTGTACCCAAAGACCACCGTTTTGCACGCCCTCATGGACGTGGTAAGTTGGAGATCAAAGTACAGTAGGAATCACACAAGACTTTATGACGATCTCGGGTCTACAGACTAACCTGTACAAGTGTCACCTGAGAACTGCCATCTGACGTGAGGTATAATACCATCTGGGAGTTCTCGGCGAGTCCGTCCAGTGTACCCAGTCTCCACTGAGCACCCGTATACCATCTCTGATGTCAAACACCAATGGATATGGGATCATCCATCGCCCATCTCATGGGTCGAGAAGCGTATACGCTAGTCTACACTGGTATATCGATGCCCCGTCTCGATACACCCACGACTAGGGACCTTGAAGGATGTACCTATCGACTACCATGTCCCCACTAGTATGATCTGCATCATAGTCCAGGTAGTCAAGTACACATCCTAAGGGCTTTACCAACATGTAACTGTAAGACAGTTTAAAGAGACAAGTGTACATGTTAAGATAAAGAGCAACCAGATAGCATCTATCATATCGAGCAAGAAAGTCATCTATATATATGTCCAAGCATCCAATATAATATACATCATCTGTACAATACTGGCCTCTAGGGCATACATACAACTAACATAGGGGTCTTGGGTGGGGTATTGGCTATTCACCGCGACCGTGTAATCCGCTTTTCGTTGCAGGCTCGAACGAATCGCGGGTTCCTAGTATATCCAAAGTGTTCATCTGTGATCTGGATTGGCTATCATTGCTATATATCTATATATAATAACTATTTAGGCGTTGCTTATGTTTTTCAGCCGCGCTAGCCCAGCCCCCGCTCTGTCGTTAGTTAAGTAACCTAACGGGTGATGACGGGGCCCCGTGGCGAATGCGAATGGCATAAGCGTACGTCATATTTTGGTTGTTTTATGCAATGGTAGGATTTAAATGATGGGACGCATTAAAAGAACTAATGCAAGAAAATAAACCTAAAAGACGTTGTTGGAACAATTTTTCAAAAAAGCTGTTATTGCAAGGACGTTCACTTTTGTTTTGCATCGAGGTATTCGGTTATGAATGCCCAGCACCTCATTCGACGAGGCAAGGGCCGAGATCCCCTCATCGGGAGTGACCCCTTGGACAAAAGTTTGCGTCAGGGTAATAACTTCACTATAGTCGATTAATTCTTGCTTTGCATCGAGGTATTCAGTTTGGAATGTCCTGCACCTCATTCGACGAGGAAAGAGCCGAGATCCCTTCACTGGGAGTGACCTCTTTAGCAAAAGTTTTTCGCCACTATATTTTCAAAAAGTGTATCACGTTCCTTCAACGATATCAAGTTCATTACGTTAACGGGTTTTCGCCAAAAACCCAGCCGTAGCCCTCCGTCATTTCTTACAAGTAACACTTAGTATTCGTGCTGCGTTTGTTGACTCCGTCAAGGCGTAGTGTACGGTAGCTGAGTGCTGCTTGTTTGTATCGGTATATGGGATTGGTTAGGACAGTCGTATAACCTTGTTGACTCCGTCAAGGGTTATGCGGGTGGGTTTGATGCAATCCAGATAATGACGGGTTGAACTTGACTAGGACTCTTTGATTTGTTGACTCCGTCAAGGTCACTTGGGTCCTAGGGGCAAAAACCACATCGGGAGTTTCAAAAGTACTGAAACTTGCTAGTGTTGCATACCATTTGGAGTGTGATGATTCTGGTAGGATTCCTTCAGTTTTGTCACGCGATGATATTTGGATCCCGATCCTACTGTGAGTATATGCTACTCCTCGGGAACTTTCTCGCTTAACGATCAATGCTATAAACCAAGTAGGTGTCTAGAAAGGTGTTAGCGGGGCTACGCCCACAGGGAAAAGAGGTTACTTAATTAAGGAACTTCGCGAAAGCGTTGGAAAACCTCCCTCAAAGTACCGACACTGGCCTGGCTGAACGGTTAAGCAAGTATTGTACGGTGAGATTGATCCCGACTAATTCTTCCTTTATGGTTTGAGGAGGGATTCGAGAGACAGTGGGAGCCATCCTGTTTAAATAAATTAAAAACCAATCTAATCTTGCAAGAGCGCACGCTAAGTGTTTCTTTTCTCTCTCTCCAGGTAGCAACCATTTCACGCCCTAATCAAGATAATAAAATGTATCGCTTGACCGATCCGAATTCTTATTCGGGGCTGGGGAACGTTGGTTCGGCTCTAACTTGTGACAACAGTCATAAGTATGAGCAAGGGAAAGGGGATTGTATGGATTCCCAGGATACCCAGTTGAAGAAGAAGCATGGTTTTGCATCTACTTCAGGTGTTCTTGTAATTGAGAACTGTTTTACGGTCAGCCCTACCTCCTGGGTACTTGATACCGGATCAGGATCTCATATCTGTAATTTATTGCAGGGACTGAGAAAAAGTAGGAAAGTTGCACCAGGTGATTTGTCGCTCAGAGTAGCGAACGGAGCACAAGTTAATGCGGCAGCCGTCGGTGAATATCACCTAGTATTGCCAAATGGCAAGACTATGATTTTGAACGATTGCTACTATGTACCTTCCATGGTTTGCAACATCATATCAGTTTCTTTACTCGATAAAGATGGATATAACTTTGTTCTTGATAGAAATATCATGAACATTTACCTTCATAAGGTACTGGTTGCAGAAGGTACACTGTGTAATGGTATCTACGTTTTAAATCAGAATACAGTTCTCAATGTACAAAACACACGCAAGAGGAAGAATTCAGATACGAATGAATACTTGTGGCATTGTAGACTTGGTCATATCGGAGAGAAAAGACTGAGTAAGTTGCATAAAGATGGACTCTTGAATACGTTCGAGTTTTCATCCTATGAAACTTGTCAGTCTTGTCTCAAAGGGAAGATGACCAAATCTCCGTTCACCGGACATGGAGAGAGGACATCAGAGCTCTTGGGACTCATACACAGTGATGTATGTGGTCCGATGTCTATACATGCAAGAGGTGGGTTCTCGTACTTCATCACATTCACTGACGATCTCTCTAGATTTGGATATGTGTATCTTATGAAACACAAATCTGAAGCTTTTGAGAAATTCAAGGAATTCAGAAAGGAAGTAGAGAACCAGACTGGCAAAAGTATCAAGATCCTCCGGTTTGATAGAGGAGGGGAGTACTTAAGCACGGAATTCCTGGATTACTTAAAAGAGAATGGTATTCTCTCTCAGCTTACTCCTCCTTATACACCACAGCACAACGGTGTATCGGAGCGGAGGAATCGTACCCTATTGGATATGGTTCGCTCCATGATGAGTAGTGCTGAGTTGCCTCTTTCATTTTGGGGACATGCGCTTCAGACAGCGGCATACCTATTGAATTACGTTCCATCCAAATCAGTGCCTAAGACTCCATATGAAATATGGAGTGGAAGAAATCCGTATCTTAAGCGATTTAAGATATGGGGTTGTCCGGCCTATGTGAAAACGCAGAAACCGGACAAGCTAGAGGCACGGTCAGTTCTGTGTAAATTTGTGGGATATCCTAAAGAATCACTAGGATATCTGTTCTACCACACTGAGGAACAGAAAGTGTTTATATCTCGCCACGCTACCTTTTTAGAAAGGGAGTTTCTTGCAAAAGAAACTAGTGGGAGTTCGGTAGAACTGGAAGAAATTCAGCGACCACAAAATGTAACTGAAAATTTGGAGGAACCACTGAATTCAATAACCCCAAACGAACTTCAGCCACTCCGCAGATCTGGTAGGATTTCTCATCCGCCCGAGAGATACTACGGTTTTCTCATAGACGGGGATCGAGAGGATTGCATCTTGGAAGAAGATGACCTTACCAGTTTCAGGCAGGCCATTATCAGTAGGGACTCTGATAAGTGGCAGGAAGCAATGCAATCCGAAATGGAGTCCACGTACGCCAATAAAGTGTGGACCTTGGATATTGCTCCACCTGGGGTAAAACCCGTTGGATGCAAATGGATCTACAAAAGGAAACTTGGTGTAGATGGGCAGGTGGAAACCTATAAGGCTAGACTCGTTGCAAAAGGTTTTTGTCAAAGACCTGGTTTGGACTATGACGAAACTTTTTCTCCGGTGGCTATGCTCAAATCCATTCGGATCCTACTTGCCATTGCTGCCTTCCATGACTATGAAATCTGGCAGATGGATGTTAAAACGGCTTTCCTAAACGGTTGTTTGGAAGAGTTCGTTTACATGGATCAGCCAGAAGGTTTCGTAGACAGTGGGAGCAGCGGGAAGGTGTGCAAGTTGCTTAAATCTATTTATGGATTAAAGCAGGCATCGCGGAGCTGGAACATCTGTTTTGATGAGGCAATCAAGAAATTTGATTTCATCAAGAACAAAGATGAACCCTGTGTCTATAAGAAGATTGTAGGACGAACTGTCGTATTCCTAGTCTTGTACGTGGACGGCATTCTTTTGATAGGAAATGACATTCCTATGCTACAATCGGTCAAGCTATTTTTGTCACAACGGTTCTCCATGTAGGACCTGGGTGATGCCCCGTACTTTCTGGGGATCAAGATCTATAGAGATAGATCCAAGAGACTACTGGGACTTTCGCAGTCCAGGTACATAGAGACCGTACTAAAGAGATTTAGTATGGAGGATTCCAAGAGCGGTAACATACCCGCATTGCACGGAATTACCCTCTCCAAGAAGATGTCTCCTAAGACTGACGAGGAGAGGGTTCGCATGAGCACTATACACTACGCTTCGGCGGTAGGATCTATAATGTATGCGATGCTATGTACAAGACCAGATGTAGCTTACGCGCTGAGCACGATAAGCCGGTATCAGTCAGACCTAGGTGAGGACCACTGGACAGCAGTGAAGAACATTCTCAAGTACCAGAGAAGGACTAAGGAGATGTTCCTGGTTTACGGTAATGGAGACCTTAGGGTCGAGTCCTTTACCGATTCAAGCTTCCAGAGTGACAAAGATGACAACAAGTCTGTCTCGGGTTTTGTGTTTACCCTCAACGGAGGGGCGGTATGTTGGAGGAGTTCCAAACAGGATACCGTCGCAGACTCGACGATGGAGGCTGAATACATTGCTGCAAGCGATGCCGCAAAAGAGGCGGTCTGGATGAAGAAGTTCATTAGTGAACTTCAGGTGGTTCCGTCCATTGTTGACCCAATACCTTTGTATTGCGATAACAATGGGGCTATAGCTTTAGCGAAGGAACCAAGGTCCCATCAGAAATCCAGGCACATCTTAAGGCGGTATCACCTGATCAGGGAGATCATTGATCGTCAGGAGATCGAGGTGCGGAGAGTGGACACAAAGGACAACACAGCGGACCCATTCACAAAGGCCTTGCCCCAGACTCAGTTTGAGCGGCTGATCGAGATGATAGGTCTTCGATACGCCAGTACATGGCCTTAGTGCAAGTGGGAGATTGTTAGTGTATATGCCCTAGAGGCCATTACTGTATCATACTAGTATGTATATTACTTGATGGAAGCTTGGGATATTCACAGTTGTATAGACAATGTTGCTCGAAATAGTAGTATGCTACTTGGTTTGTCTCTGCTTTAATGTGTACATGTGTTTCTTTATTATATCACCTATACGCATTAGTAGAGCCCTTAGGATCTTTGCTTGATTACCGGCGTTGTGATGGCGATCACACTCGTGGGGGCTGGGTAATCCACAAGCACATCCTTATACACGTCCCTAGTCGTGGGATTATCGAGACAGGGCATCGATACTCCGTAGTAGACTAGGTATGCGCTTCTCATCCCAGCACGGGAGACGGTCTGTCCCACAGCCGTCAGTACGTCGTACTTGAGATAGTATGCGGGTGCTCGTTAGGTTACGAGTACACTGGACAGGACTCGTCGGGAACTGATGGTTGGTATTATACCTATCGTCAGTTATCAGTTCTCAGGTGACATGAGTACAGCTTAGTCCGCTGACTTGACACTGTCACTTCGCCTCGAGTGTGTTCCCACTGTTCTTTGATTACTACCCTACCACGGCTCTACTGAGTCGTGCAAACAGATAGTAGTTGGGTGCAGTCCCGAAGCACTTGGAGGTAGTGACGGTTAGACAGGATTCATCTCTCCCGGTATTGGGGGTTGACATCGCGCCGTGTCTAGAAGAGCCATTACACATGTAGTCCCTGGCCAGGGCAAGCGAGACATACTGGTAGGTTTCCAGTGATGTCTCAGGGTGTTCTGGGCTACACTCCGACACGATTTGTACCGCTATTTGGGGACTGACGTTCACCACCCCCTAGGCCCGCCATGCGATGTATCAGACGAACAGACCGGACTGTACGGAGATTGTCACATACAGGGTCAGTAGGAGTTCGGATGGGTTTACCTCATCGGCCTTCTTATCGACATCTACCTGGGGACCGTTACGTACAGCTAGTGCCGCTTGCGGTCTGTGGTTAAACCCACTGCCAGCGTAGTGTCGAGTCTTTAGAGTCCCACACAGAGAATTTCCATGCATTGAGCGAAACGTGTAGAGGCCGTATGGTTTTACGGCGGGGCTACGATCACTTACGTGCACTTGTGTGCGTATGCTGTTCGAGCAGGCAATACTATTGGGCTTTGGTTTAAGCCAGATCCTAGTATTGCACAGATGGATTTGATTTGTCTTCTGTGCATTTGCATTCTACGGAATGCGGATGCGGGTGTGTATGCACAGTTTTGAGGAGCGATGAAGGAGGAGGTGCCCCATTAGGGTTTTGGCAGTTGGTTCGGCCAAAACCGTAATGTGGCATACTCATTAGGGTTTTGACAGTTCGTTTGGTCAAAACCGTTATGAGCCGGAGACATTGTTTACTAATCCTTTTAGTGATAGATTTGTGATAGCTAATTGCATTGACCATTTGACCACTTGGATCTCTCTTGACTTTGTTGACCCGTTGACCGTGTTGACCATTGACCTTCAAGAGAGATCCACACTCTTCTTTCATTTTCTTTTTATTTCTTGTGTTATGATAATGGTCAATTCAATGTGCCATCAACTTCTATCATGATAGGATTAGTAATGATGATTTTGTGTATTATTGGAACCATGGTTCATTTCTTTTGGCTTAATCTTTTCATTATTCTATTCTCATTCTCTCTCTTGAAGTGAGAAGAAAAAGAAAAGCTCCATGGTTGCTAAGTTTCTCCTTCTTCTTCCTCCTCTTGATCTCATCTTTTGATCTCATGTGTTGAGAGAAAAAGATCCCACAAAGACAAACACATCCATACATCTCCTCTACACATCCTAGGGCTTCTTGACTAGCAATCACTTTGCCCTAGTTGCCTCGGCTTGAGGTGGAGCTCGGTGTACATCTCTCGGGTGGATCGTCTTCGACTCAAGGAGGCCGCGGAGGTGACCAAAGTCCGGATCAACCCTCGGAGCAAGCAAGGAGAAGAACAACAAGAAGAGAAGGAGTTCAAGTTATGGTATAACCCCTAATCGAGTAGATAAATCTCCAGTTAGGATGCTAGTGTGTTGTTTAGCAAAGATCCGGCTTTTACGGTCCATGTTACCAAGTCTAGAAAATTTTTTGTTTTGCCGTTTCCGCAACCCCGAAAGTACCGGGAGAGGTAACGTGGACCTAACAGTGGTATCAGAGCCTAACTAAACACACCCTAGCATGTTAGCAAAGTATTTAGAATTTCGACCGGACGAAAAACCGCAAAACACCCCGGAAATTTGAAGTTTCTGCCGATTTTTAGAACTGTTCCAAAATTAATAAATCATACACTAAAAATCGGCTCAGGCTTTTCATAGAATACTGAAGAAAAATGATCACCTAACTCGGTTAAAGCGCCGCGGTTCCGCGGCATAAGCTTGCTTATGCCGCGGAACCGCGGCCGATTTAACTCGGTTGGCGATTTTCTTTTCTGCAGTTTTCTTAGATGGGTATTTTGGGATTTTTACAATATGACTTTTCTGCCCAGATTTTCCAGAAAGCAAAATTTGTTTTTGGGGCTTAAAAATCCGTATTTTTTGGTCGATGTTCTGTAGACTTTGGCTAATGGTTATATATGTAATGTTATATGTGTATTGAACGTCTACTAATCGCTATACGTCGATTAGTGGGGGTTATACATATCTGTGATCTGTGTTATTGATGGTATGTGTATATGAACTCGTTGGATTGTCGCGGATGAATACCCGGGGTGGATGTGAGATGAGAGTTTCTTTTTCTTTCATTCATGTAATAAATTTGTAAATTGATATAATATTATTTGTATGGCCGCACAACCGGGTCGGGGTTGTAGCCGTCATTGTATAATTCTTTTTACTGTTTTTGCTCCTTGGATAGACCCATGGAGGGGGTGCACAAACTACCGGGTATCTCGAAGTGCCGAGTGGCCTACTCACGGCGTTGAGGGAGGTTGCTTCGCTTCGGATATTTGGCGGGTAGTTTGCCGCACCCGTAGGGGTCTTGGGTGGGGTATTGGCTATTCACCGCGACCGTGTAATCCGCTTTTCGTTGCAGGCTCGAACGAATCGCGGGTTCCTAGTATATCCAAAGTGTTCATCTGTGATCTAGATTGGCTATCATTGCTATATATCTATATATAATAACTATTTAGGCGTTGCTTATGTTTTTCAGCCGCGTTAGCCCAGCCCCCGCTCTGTCGTTAGTTAAGTAACCTAACGGGTGATGACGGGGCCCCGTGGCGAATGCGAATGGCATAAGCGTACGTCATATTTTGGTTGTTTTCTGCAATGGTAGGATTTAAATGATGGGACGCATTAAAAGAACTAATGCAAGAAAATAAACCTAAAAGACGTTGTTGGAACAATTTTTCAAAAAAGCTGTTATTGCAAGGACGTTCACTTTTGTTTTGCATCGAGGTATTCGGTTATGAATGCCCAGCACCTCATTCGACGAGGCAAGGGCCGAGATCCTCTCATCGGGAGTGACCCCTTGGACAAAAGTTTGCGTCAGGGTAATAACTTCATTATAGTCGATTAATTCTTGCTTTGCATCGAGGTATTCAGTTTGGAATGTCCTGCACCTCATTCGACGAGGAAAGAGCCGAGATCCCTTAACAGGGAGTGACCTCTTTAGCAAAAGTTTTTCGCCACTATATTTTCAAAAAGTGTATCACGTTCCTTCAACGATATCAAGTTCATTACGTTAACGTGTTTTCGCCAAAAACCCAGCCGTAGCCCTCCGTCATTTCTTATAAGTAACACTTAGTATTCGTGCTGCGTTTGTTGACTCCGTCAAGGCGTAGTGTACGGTAGCTGAGTGCTGCTTGTTTGTATCGGTATATGGGATTGGTTAGGACAGTCGTATAACCTTGTTGACTCCGTCAAGGGTTATGCGGGTGGGTTTGATGCAATCCAGATAATGACGGGTTGAACTTGACTAGGACTCTTTGATTTGTTGACTCCGTCAAGGTCACTTGGGTCCTAGGGGCAAAAACCACATCGGGAGTTTCAAAAGTACTGAAACTTGCTAGTGTTGCATACCATTTGGAGTGTGATGATTCTGGTAGGATTCCTTCAGTTTTGTCACGCGATGATATTTGGATCCCGATCCTACTGTGAGTATATGCTACTCCTCGGGAACTTTCTCGCTTAACGATCAATGCTATAAACCAAGTAGGTGTCTAGAAAGGTGTTAGCGAGGCTACGCCCACAGGGAAAAGAGGTTACTTAATTAAGGAACTTCGCGAAAGCGTTGGAAAACCTCCCTCGAAGTACCGACACTGGCCTGGCTGAACGGTTAAGCAAGTATTGTACGGTGAGATTGATCCCGACTAATTCTTCCTTTATGGTTTGAGGAGGGATTCGAGAGACAGTGGGAGCCATCCTGTTTAGATAAATTAAAAACCAATCTAAACTTGCAAGAGCGCACGCTAAGTGTTTCTTTTCTCTCTCTCCAGGTAGCAACCATTTCACGCCCTAATCAAGATAATAAAATGTATCGCTTGACCGATCCGAATTCTTATTCGGGGCTGGGGAACGTTGGTTCGGCTCTAACTTGTGACAACAGTTTGGAGGAAAGCAAGAGGAGGGAGGAGCTTAGCGAGAAAATGGAGCTCAAGAAAAATGAGCAAGCATGAGAGAGAAATTCACACACAAGAGTTTTGTTTGTTCATTTTCTTTCATTAAACAATAGCAACCATGCTTCAATAGTAAACCCAAAATGAATTATAAATTCATTTATAAACTATTGAAGCATGGTCAACTCCATACATCCCTCACCTCTCACTTTACACCTCATTTCCATTTATCAAATAAATGGAAAATCCATAATGAGGTGGCCACCTTCTAGAAGGAAATCTGTAATAAATACGGATTTCAGTCTACTGTACAAATATACTGGCAATCAGATAAAAATCCGAACGCCCAAAAGAGATAGAATAACACGAAGAACGTAATACTAGAATATATATATCGAAATACATATACGTAAATTATTAAATCAATGCTTGATTTAATAATCCGGCTCAAACCCGAGCCGGCTAGTATTACAAACTGTCCGATCGAAAATCCGAGTAACAAGTACATCAATCGATCGAACCCTGCACGTATCCAATACGGCTACTACATCATTTCGCCTGAATCAGGGAAACCCTCTGTGTGGGACTCTAAAGACTCGACAGTACTCTGACAGTGGGTTCAACCACAAGCACGTCAGCGGCACTAGCTGTACGTAACGGCTATCCAGGTACCTGTCGAAAAGAAGGCCGATGAGCAAACTCATCCGGATCTCCTACTGAGCCTATCCGTGACATTATCCGTACAGTCTGGTCTCTTCGTCAAAGAGTTTCGCATACCGGGTCTAGGGGATGGTGAACGTTAGACCCTAACAACCTGATAAGTCATGACGATGTGGCTCAGGACCAATCCGGAAAACTACTGATCAACCTATCAGTAAATCCCAAGTGCCTTGGCCAAGGTCTTATGGTCCTGACCAATCGAATCACAGTGCGATATCGACTCCCTATACCGGGAGAGATGAATCCCCGATAATCGCTCACTGCCTCCATATGGCTCGGGACTGAACCCAACCAAAACCTGTTTGCACGACTCAGTAGAGCCGTGGTAGGGTAGTGATCAAAGTTCAGTGGGAACTCACACGAGACAAATGCCGATCTCGGTTCCAAAGACTAACCTGTACACATGTCACCTGAGAACTTCCATCTGACGATAGGTATAGTACCATATGGAAGTTCTCGGCGAGTCCGTCCAGTGTACTCACACCCAGTGAGCACCTGCATACGATCTTAGGTGCATCAGACCAATGGCTGCGGGACCAACCATCCTCCGACGGGGGTAAAAACGTACACACCAGTCTACTCTGGAGTATCAGTGCCCAGTCTCGATACTCACGCGACTGGGGACCATTTAAGGATGTGCTTATGGACTACCCTTGTAACCCTTCGAAAATCGTTTAGGCAGTTTTTCGGTAATCGGCTAATTTTTCGGCTTTTTCCGTAAAAAGTCAAAATTGATATTTTTCATTGTAGACCTAATTATACAAAATTTAGATAAGATATTACTATAATTTTGTCACTAAAATGTCACTTATAATTTTCTAGTTAAATAAAAAAAATTTCGTAATTAATTATTTTTTTAATTATTTTAAGCCTTTTTAAATACATTAAATTAGGGATAAATACAAATTTAATTAGGTAAATTTCATAATTAGGAATATTTATAAGCTAAAATATGGTGTTAATAAAATTATATCATGACTTGCAAACTTTTGGTTTTAGGGTGGGAAATTTAATGGAAAAATGGTGTAAAATGAGGTTTTTTTTGTAAATTGTTGATATGAAAGCATTAAATGACAACATGGGGTGTTTATTGACCTAGAAACTTCTCCAAATTTCCCCACACCCTCCTCCTCTTCCTGCTGGTCGAATTTCAGCAGCTCCCCCTTCATTTCTCACTTCATTTTGCTTCATTTTGCTATCAAAAATTCAATGAAAATTCACAAATTTCCATCTCCATTCAAAGTCAAACCCTAATCCACTCTCTCCTCACCCAAATTAGTTCAAAAATTTGATGAAAGGAGGCTTCTTGGTGACTTGATCAAGCTAGGGTTCAAGCTTGTGAGGTGAAGATTCTAATCTTTTTGTTAACTTGTAGTTTAAATATGCTAGAATTGAAATTTGAAGTATTAGTTTAGTAGTAAATGTTTGTTTAGGAAAATCAAGAGAAGGATTTGATTTTAAATTAGGGTTTGTAGCATGGTGGTTGGATTTAAGTTAGGGTTTGGTTATCTAATTGATTGGAGTGGTTAATAGTGTAGTGTTATGCTCGCTGAATCGACAAAATTGCGATGTTTGTATCGAATCGGTAAGCAAATTGCTTACTAGAATTTTACAAAAATTAGAATGCGATCAAATTGTGTTATGTTAGCGATATAATTAGCTTCGTATAGGACTATTAGAGTGCGCGAACGCGGGGTTTCGTCTAGTCGGGTTGTAGTTTTGTCGATTTCCCCGAAATGACGATTCTAGTTAAAGGTTAGCGATTTTCGTGCGTTTTCCCGCGCACCGAGTGCATGCTATGTTTAATTCGAGAGCGTCGATAATTGTATATTGTGACTTGCATCGTTTTAGGTTTTGTAATCTTATGCTTGGTGTTGTGCAATATAGGATCGGTCGGGGAAACATCGGACACGGCGCGAAAAGGCAAGGCGGTGGCCGGACCGGATTAGCGGGGATTTCTGGTGAGTAGATGTATTCATCTATGGGGGAATCGTATGAATGGCGCGAGGCGCCCCCCCTCTAGTTAGGATTACTCTACTTTTTTCAAGATTCATATTGTTAGCTAGCTTGCTCATTCATGTACACTGCATACCCTTATAGCGAACAGTATATTAGATTGCATGGACATTCATCTATACTTATGCGATATCACTTTGTAGGACACGAACACCATTACCATTAGCATCTGTTGCACGCGCACTATTCATGTGACACACACGCCTTTGGTAATTGCCATGCCACGTGCACTATAGAACCTGTTTATCATAATATCGCCACTTGCATTCATACTTGATATATGAAATTGCATAGCATACGTATACCTCGCATCATCATCATATTTATATAGATTTCTAGCAAAATTCACCTCGTATGCATTGATATCATAGACATTTATCATATATAACATGTGGACATTATGATTTTCTTGAGAATTTCAGTATTGCTGCGATTTCTGGATTTTTGGGGAAAACCGCAAGAATTTAACAAAACCTTATATTTATCATTTTCAAAACAAAGTTGCGGTTTTCTCGTGATGTATGTGTCGTCCACCATGAGTTTTCATGTTTTCTGTTGGATTTCGAGACCCGATTCGAGGAGTGGATGAACCGTTTCGGGTACATGGTGGGCCCGGTATGGTACCCCGGGGTAAGAAGATCGAGTTGTAGACGATGAGCCTGGCAGGGGAAGACTACCTACCGGTGATGTCTGGCGCGGCGGATATCCGAAGGATACCGACCGTTGTCGTGAGATTTATGATATGGGCCGATCCGGACTGACGGAGCCCGATATTGAGACAGATATGATTCCTATTTGGTGTCGATGCTTGACACGGGTTTTCAGATGATTTCTTGATGGTACTTAGCTATTATACAGATATTCATTTTCTAAAATTAAGAATTCAATACCCGTAGCATTTAAAACACTTAAAGACTTAATAATGACATTGCATACCTGTGCATGCATACTAGAGATATTATATCATATATGGACATGCATGTTGTGGTGCATTGCGTGCATTCTTACGATTGCCTTATTAGATGTTATATTTACTCACGAGCTGGCAACTCACCCCCGTTGTGCCACAGTGTCTTGCAGATCGGACCCGTCAGTCTTGTAGCGGCGGGCTATCTTATCATCAGCTCCTTTTGCTCAGACTCGCGACATCGCCCGTAGGTGGGTTGCGAGCACACTTTATTTCTTTTGCTTTGTCATTGTATCTAGTATTCTCCATCTACCACTTTATATTGTATATGTGAGCTAGTGGTGAGACTGAGAGGTTGTATATTTGTGGTTTCTTTTGGGTCGAGCTCACTTGAGCCGGCGATGTGTTTTCTGATATTTTGCATCTCTTTATTGCTCTTTTCTTGATACTACTATTATATTGCATGTGGTTGTGATCCGCCTTGGGCGAAGAGCTAGCTCCCGCTTGGGGATGCCATTTTTATGATTACAGGTTTATTATCTTGTTGTACCCATTTTGGGGGATAGAAAATACAGGGGAGACTCTGCCGAAATTTTCGGAAATTTTTGATGTTTTAAAAAGGGATTCTATGCAACTTAAATGATTTTTAAAAACCATTTTCATTAAAGGTTTTCCTTCACTCTCTTTTGTTTTCGGTTTTGATTCTTCTGGGCTTTGGCTGACTTAGGTTACTGTCACGACCCGAGAGTTTTGACTCGTGACCGACACTTAACCACGCAACGTTTACAGGCGTAACGCAGCTAAGTAAGCCGAACCCAGAAATCAAAACCAATAAATAAAGAGTGATCAAAACATTTTTGTAAAAACAGTAATGCATGTCTGAAAAGCTTCCATTTATTTAGTAGAAATCCTTTTAAGTTCAAGAGTTATGACTTTTATAATTTTGGGAACATTTCCTTTTTAAACATCTGTCCCGTAAGTCGGGTAAAAGCAAGGTGTAGCAGAAATAACAAGTGAAATAAGTAAAGCATCCCCATATGATATACGACGCCGTAGCGAAGAATACTTGATAAAGCCAGGACAAATATCACAAAAGGTAAAACTGCATAACATAAAGTCGGCTCACATGCGAGCTCGACACCAGAATATAAAATCATACATATCGTCCTCACAACTGTCTCTAAGTCAATACAGAAAGGTAGATGGAGAATACTAGATACATCAATATACAACTGAAAGATAACAGATACCGTACAAAACCCACCTATCAGCAAAAGGCTATCTCGCCTCAAAAGGGTATCTGTGCCAAAAGATGCGGTAAACAGCCAGCCGTGACTACTCCCAAGGGCAACCTGCAAATACTGTGGCACAACGGGGGTGAGTTGCCAACTCGTGAATAGAGATAACATATAAAGGTGATTGCGAGCATGCACATATAGCGTGGCTCTACTAATGCCAGCAGATGATATCAATGCATGCCAAACAGCGGATGCAATAGTAATGCAAGTGCTCTATCAGGTAAATGCTACAGGATGAGATATATAGTAATCAATACCGAGCATGGGATAAATAATATCTACATGGAATATGTCAACATGGAAAACACTAGACGGTGCCTCAGGCTGCACCCAAATCCCAAATACACTCAGGCGCCGGCACACCCATCGGCCCTCAAATCCTGTATATCTCTGAGAAATCACGAGTGCCCAACATCGGCACCCAAAATATCATAAAATACTCGTGTCCAGCATCGACATGCAAATCCTTGTATATCAGGCTCCGTCAGTCCGGATCGGCCCTACGGGGTCCGTCTGCGGTGTCGGCCCTCGGCCCCGGCAGTACGGATCATCCCGCATCCATCTCTCGACTCTGGTCAGTATCCTCCGGACAACTGCCAGGTCCAACCAATCACCGGTAGGTACTCGCCCGCCTCCAGGCTTAATCGGCAAAACCCATCGATCATCTCGCCGAGGGGAACCATACCGGGCCCACCACGAACCCGCAGACGGATCATCCACTCCTCGAATCGGGTTTCAAGCATACGTCTCAGCACCGAGAAAACGCGTGGTGGACACACCAAAATATCATATCACGAGGTACCGGGTTTTTCAAAATAGTGCATCTTTTCTTAAATACTTCCACGGTCCTCAAAACCAGAAATCGCATGAAATCCAACACCAATAAGTAAATCCAATGCGAGGTACAATGTAAATCAATCCATGGTATGAGCATGAGGGGAAAACCGCTTTTAAAAATAGTTTCCGTTTTTAAAGATGTCATGCGGCTCCCAATTTCCAGGAAATCACCACCAATCATATGTAAGATAAACTACATCAATATAATCAGGGCAGTTATACAGTGAGTGTGGCATGGCAATTACTAACGGTGTGTGTGTAGCATGCAAATAGTGCCCGTGCAACATAGACCGTTAGTAATAGTGCGGTGTTCTATCAGTTCTAAGCATATATATATAAACACAGCAGGGAATGCAATATGCGATGACAGTCTATGGGGTACATGCAACATATAATAATAAAGTCCTATCAGCCCTGACGCATAACGCCATGCGGGCGATATCCCCGTAGATATGAAATCTACTCACTGTGTCTCGCGCTAAGTGTAGCCGACGACTTGCTTGCCCTTCTTCGCAGCGTCCGTCTCACTGGCCTGCGAACCTAGAATCACATAACATATATCACACATAAGCTCAATTTCACAGAAACGCGACATTACAGTCCAACTAGAAACCCGTGTCGCAAACCAATCGCGCGTGTACGCGATACGCTAAAACGTGTGATCACGCGCCTGAAACTACCCCGACGCGTCGCGATACGCAAAAAACCCAAACCTACTCACGTATCACGCGTGTCGTGAAGGTTTAGAAAAACGGCAAAATAGGTATTTGGTCCCAGATTTCTACACAGAGCTAAACTTACAAAACTATATATATAACAACACCCTACACACTAGCAGACACCTACAGGACCAAACACCAACCCAAAACCTACCCATCTGGCCGCAATTTGCGGCCAGAAAGAGAAAATTGGCGGCCAAAGGGAAGAGTCAGGGGGTCGGGTTAAAACTAGGGTATCAGCACATCACCACTACAGTACAGTCTTCTCAATTTCACTCAGTACTCAACGGGTCAAAAGCAGTTCCAGAAAACCTCAAATTTGCTTAAATACGACAATTTGCATCAAATAGGGAAACTGGTGGTATTTTAGTGTAATAGGGGTTAAGCTAAGCTAATAGGGACTCAACCAACCTCAATTATCCTACTGAAACCAATTTACACCTCACTAGCACAAAGTTCTCACTAAACACCCCATATCGCACTAAAACGCACTAAAAACCACTAACCGATGCAAAACGACACTAACCAAGCAAACTAGGGAAGCAAGTTAGGAAATATACCTCACACTTAACCCTAGGGAGCTGCAGGAAGGTGAAGAAGTGAAGGGGAGGGGCTGCACCAGTGCTGGTGCTGCTGCTGCTCACTGCCTCTGCCTGCTGCTGCTGTGCTTGCTGCTGTTGCTGCTACTGTGCTTGCTGTTGCTGCTGCTGTGCTTGGTTCTGGAGCTGGGGAGTTAAGAGGTAAGTGTGTGTGTGTGTGTGAGAGTGTGAGAGTTTTAGACTTGAGGGAAACAAAGAAATGAGAGAAAAACAACCAACACTCAAGTGTCAACCCTCCTCTCTCTCTCTTCATTTAATGCAAGCATGGCTTGAGCCATGATGCACCCTCCCTCTCTCTCACAAGTCAACCCCTAAACAATTTGAATTAAAGTAACTTGTAATTAGCTAATTAAACTTGATTAAAACCCAAAAGGCTTAATCCTCAAGATTAACCCACCATGGTCACTTAACATGGTAAAAACTCATTTTAAAAAAACTAGTTTACATGCACATGTGTGTGCAAGCCTAGGAAAATTTTTGAAAAATATTTATTAAATTAGGAAAAATATTTGAAACACAATTTGGTAAACTTTTTATTAAAACCCATTATTTAAATATATTTAGTCACTAAACAAATCCTAAGGTGTTACAATCTCTCCCCCTTAAAGAAATTCGTCCCCGAATTTCAAAAATCTAACTACACGTACCTTCAAAAAGATGGGGATACGTCTTCATCATCTCGCTTTCGGTCTCCCAAGTGACCTCCTCACGGTTCTGACCACGCCAAAGTACCTTGACTGATGGAATGTCCTTCGATCTTAATTTCTTCACTTGCCGATCCAAGATCATCACCGGCTGCTCTGCATAGGAAAGGTCACGCTCAAGCTGGATCGTCGGATGCTGAATCGCATGCGAAGGATCATGAAGATATCTGCGGAGCATCGAGACATGAAATACGGGGTGCACATCTGGAAAGCTGGGCGGAAGGGCTAAACGGTAAGCTACTGCACCAATACGCTCGAGGATCTCGAAGGGGCCCACATACCTGGGACTGAGCTTCCCCTTCTTCCCAAACCTCATTACACCTTTCATTGGGGAGACCCTCAAGAAAATATGATCACCAACAGAAAACTCAAGTCTGCGTCGCCGACGGTCCGCATAAGATCTCTGCCTACTCTGGGCTGCTCTCATCCTATCGCGAATCAACTGGATCTTCGCTGTCGTCTCCTCAACGATCTGTGGCCCTAAGATACTGCTCTCACTGAGCTCTGTCCAACAAGTGGGCGACCTGCATCTCCTTCCATAAAGAGCCTCAAATGGTGCCATCTGTATGGTCTCCTGGTAGCTGTTATTGTAGGAGAACTCTACTAAGGGCAAATGGTGATCCCAGCTACCTCCGAAATCTAATGCACAAGCTCTGAGCATGTCCTCGAGAGTCTGGATGGTCCGCTCTGACTGTCCGTCGGTCTGCGGATGAAATGCTGTGCTGAAACTCAAGCGAGTGCCCAAAGCCTCCTGAAGCCTCTGCCATAGTCTACTGGTAAACTGGGTGCCTCTGTCGGACACAATGCATGTCGGGACTCCGTGTAGTCGCACTATCTCGTCAATGTAGATCTGGGCATACTGAGTAAATCCGAAAGTCGTCTTCACCGGTAGGAAGTGAGCCGCTTTCGTCAACCGATCCACGATCACCCAGATGGAGTCATACCCCCGACTAGTCCTGGGTAGTCCCATAATGAAGTCCATTGAAATCTGTTCCCATTTCCACTCCGGAATGGGTAACGGCTGTAGCTCTCCCGCGGGCCTCTGGTGTTCAGCCTTGACTTGCTGACAAGTCAGGCATCTCGACACAAAATCTGTGATGTCCCTCTTCATTCCGTCCCACCAGTAAACACCTCTCATATCATGATACATCTTGGTGGAACCGGGATGGACGCTATATACCGATCGATGTGCCTCCTCAAGAATCTCACGCCTCAGTCCCTCAGCATCTGGTACGCACAGTCTGACTCCAAATCGAGTAACCCCTGATCATCGATCATGAACTCGGAAAATCTGCCCTGTCCAATCTGTGCCATGATCTCTGAACATCGGTCATCACTGAGCTGTGCCTCATGTATACGATCGATCAACTGTGGGCGTGCACGGACATGCGCTATCTGTCCTCCAATCGGCGTGAACTCGAACTGTACTCGGCTGTCGCATAATATCTGCCAGTCTGCTGATGACTGCCCCTGTACTGCGCTCAAACAAGATAGACTACCCCCGGGCCTCCTACTCAGAGCATCCGCCACCACATTTGCCTTGCCCGGGTGATATAAGATCTCGCAGTCGTAATCCTTCACTAACTCCATCCATCGACGCTGCCGAAGGTTCAGGTCCCGCTGCTGGAATATGTATTTCAGACTCTTGTGATCCGCGAATATCTGGCACGACTCGCCGTATAGGTAATGTCGCCAGATCTTAAGTGCGAAAACCACTGCTGCCATCTCCAAATCGTGAGTGGGGTAGTTCTGCTCATGCTTCTTCAATTGTCGCGAGGCATACGCGATCACCTTATCATGCTGCATCAGTACGCACCCTAACCCCACTCGAGAAGCATCACAAAAGACCACAAATCCGCCCGGTCCGGAAGGTAAAGATAACACCGGTGCCGTCGTCAGCCGTGTCCGTAACTGCTGGAAACTGTGCTCGCACTCCTCCGTCCAAACGAAAGGAACTCCCTTCTGGGTCAACCCGGTCAACGGTGTAGCAATACGGGAGAAGTCCTGCATAAAACGTCTATTGTAACCGGCCAACCCCAAAAAGCTGCGAATCTCCGTCACCGATGTGGGTCTGGGCCAACGCTGAACGGCCTCGATCTTCCTCGGGTCTACACATATACCGTCTCGTGAAATCACATGCCCCAAGAAATCTACGCTGTCCAGCCAAAAAGCACACTTAGAGAATTTCGCATGGAGCTGGTGCTCCCTCAAGGTCTGCAATGTGATCCGCAGGTGCTGCTCGTGCTCCTCACTACTCCGGGAATACACCAAGATATCGTCAATGAAGACTATGATGAACAGATCCAAGTATGGCCGGAAAATACGGTTCATCAAGTCCATGAAGGCTGCTGGCGCATTGGTGAGTCCGAACGACATCACCAAAAACTCGTAATGGCCGTAGCGCGTACGGAAAGCTGTCCTGGGAATGTCCTCCTGTCGAACCCGCAGCTGATGATAGCCCGATCGTAAATCGATCCTCGAAAAGTACCCTGCCCCCTGAAGCTGGTCGAACAAATCGTCGATACGCGGCAAAGGATACCTGTTCCGCACTGTCACCCTGTTCAGCTGGCGGTAGTCGATACACAGACGCAAACTGCCGTCCTTCTTCTTGACGAACAGGACTGGAGCACCCCAAGGAGAAACACTGGGTCGAATAAGTCCCTTATCTAGCAAATCTTGCAACTGACCCTTCAATTCCCTAAGTTCCGCCGGGGCCATCCGATAAGGCGGTATGGAAATAGGCCCCGAGCCAGGAACCAAATCAATACAGAAAGAAATGTCGCGCTCGGGCGGCAACCCTGGAAGCTCGGCAGGGAACACATCAGGAAACTCGCTAACAACCAGAACCTGATCCAATGGAACCTCTGTAGCGCGAGCATCGCAAACATAGGCGAGAAATCCCCGACATCCCTTCCTCAAAAGCTGTCCAGCGCGAAAAGAAGAAATCACACTGTGAGGGGCGGCACCACGGTCCCCCAACACAACAAAAACCGACTCGCCGGGAAAGCAGAATCTAACTGTCTTCTCACGACAGTCCACAGAAGCATAGCACGTGGCTAACCAATCCATACCCAAAAGAACGTCGAAGTCCAACATCTCCAGAAGGATCAAGTCGACAGGCAACTCTCTCTCGCCAATACAGACGGTACAGGATCGGAACACGTGCCTAGCAACAAACGACTCTCCCACAGGAGTAGTCACCACAAGCGGCTGGTCAAGCAAGCCGGACTCTCTACCCAAACTCGGCACAAAGTGTGTGGATACGTACGAGTATGTGGATCCGGGATCGAACAACACGTGTGCATCAACTGAACATACAGGAAGGATACCTGAAACCACTGCATTGGATGCCTGCGCGTCCTGATGCGTCAAAGCAAAAACCCGTGCCTGTCCACCACCTATGACTGACTGTCCTCTGCCTCGGTCATCTCGTCCTCTCTGAGCAACTCCTCCACGCCCACGACCTCTCTGTGCGTGAGTCCGGCGCGGAGCAACGGTAGGTACAACGGGCAACGCCCTCTGGGGTGGTGAAGATGGTAAAGTAACATGCGGTGCTGCCGCCTCCCTCCGGTGTGTCTCTGGACAATCTCGAACGAGGTAAAGTAGGCTGCCACATCTGAAGCAACCCCGCGGCGACTGCTGACTTTCCTGGGGATACGAACTAAACATCCGGCTTCGTCCCGAATCTCTGCTACTCCTCATACCAGAACGATACCTGTCGCGGCGTCTGAATGACTGCCTCCGTGCGGAAATACTGGTACGAACTCTCTTCGGCTCTGGAACTACCGAAGTCTCAGCAAGGTGCTCCTCCACTACTAGGGCTGCGTCTACAGCTGCTGCGTAGGTCTCGTAGTGCTGCGCGCTGATCGCGAGGAACTGTGGTGTAAGCAAGCCTCGAACAAATCTCCTGATTCGCAACTCCTCGGTAGCCACTAAATATGGGGTGTAGACTGCTAGCTCTGTAAACAGCACGTCATACTCTGCCACTGTCATCCCTGGCGTCTGGCGCAAGGACTCAAATCTGCGTGCTCGGGCATCCCTAACACTCTGGGGAAGGAAACGGGCTAGAAATATGGTCACGAACTCCGTCCAGGTCATAGGAGGAAGACCTGCTGCTCTGCCCTTCTCAACTGAATCACACCACTTCTGCGCAAGACCTTCCAGGCGAAAGCTCGCAAACTCGACCCATCTCGTATCTGCGCATCTGAGGGAACGGCATATACGGGCCATCCTGTCGATGAAAGACTGTGGGTCCTCGGCTGTATCGGTGCCTGTGAAGACCGGAGGCTTCAGCCTCATGAACTCTGATAGCGATACTGTAATCACCTCCGTGGCTGCAGGGGCAACTGGCTGCGCGGTAGGTACCATCGCGGTCGCTGGGACTGGTGGAGCTACCTCTGGTCGCTGGGCTCGAAGCGTCTCAACTAGCGATCCTATCATCTGGCGCATCTCCTGCATGCTAGATCCCACCGTCTGGCGCATCTCCTGCATACCAGCCCCTAGCGTGGCGATCTGCTCTGTCACAAGAGGAACAGTCTGCTCGGGTACAACGGGTGCACTGCCCGGATCAGTCCTCGTCTCGGACGAGTCAACACGAATCTCGGCCCTCGCGGCCGCTCTCTATGCCCTCGTAGTCTTAGGCGGCATAATGACTGAAAGAAAATTTGGATTCGATAAGAATACAGGAGTCGAATCACAAGAATATAAGGAGGGATCAAATCAATAAGTCCTAAGGTCGCGTAGGCGGAGTATTGTGTCGTGAGTATGCCTCGGAACATACACACGCTACGCTACCCTGCTGCAGCTACCTACTCCATCATACCAGGGTCATCCTACACTCCGAAGGTAAAACCTACGCTCTGACACCAACTTTGTCACGACCCAAGAGTTTCGACTCGTGACCGGCACTTAACCACGCAATGTCTACAGGCGTAACGCAGCTAAGTAAGCCGAACCCAGAAATCAAAACAAATAAATAAAGAGTGATTAAAACATTTTTGTAAAAACAGTAATGCATGTCTGAAAAGCTTCCATTTATTTAGTAGAAATCCTTTTAAGTTCAAGAGTTATGACTTTTATAATTTTGGCAACATTTCCTTTTTAAACATCTGTCCCGTAAGTCGGGTAAAAGCAAGGTGTAGCAGAAATAACAAGTGAAATAAGTAAAGCATCCCCATATGATATACGACGCCGTAGTGAAGAATACTTGATAAAGCCAGGACAAATATCACAAAAGGTAAAACTGCATAACATAAAGTCGGCTCACATGCGAGCTCGACACCAGAATATAAAATCATACATATCGTCCTCACAACTGTCTCTAAGTCAATACAGAAAGGTAGATGGAGAATACTAGATACATCAATATACAACTGAAAGATAACAGATACCGTACAAAACCCACCTATCAGCAAAATGCTATCTCGCCTCAAAAGGGTATCTGTGCCAAAAGATGCGGTAAACAGCCAGCCATGACTGCTCCCAAGGGCAACCTGCAAATACTGTGGCACAACGGGGGTGAGTTGCCAACTCGTGAATAGAGATAACATATAAAGGTGATCGCGAGCATGCACATATAGCGTGGCTCTACTAATGCCAGCAGATGATATCAATGCATGCCAAACAGCGGATGCAATAGTAATGCAAGTGCTCTATCAGGTAAATGCTACAGGATGAGATATATAGTAATCAATACCGAGCATGGGATAAATAATATCTACATGGAATATGTCAACATGGAAAACACTAGACGGTGCCTCAGGCTGCACCCAAATCCCAAATACACTCAGGCGCCGGCACACCCATCGGCCCTCAAATCCTGTATATCTCTGAGAAATCACAAGTGCCCAACATCGGCACCCAAAATATCATAAAATACTCGTGTCCAGCATCGACATGCAAATCCTTGTATATCGGGCTCCGTCAGTCCGGATCGGCCCCACGAGGTCCGTCTGCGGTGTCGGCCCTCGGCCCCGGCAGTACGGATCATCCCGCATCCATCTCTCGACTCTGGTCAGTATCCTCCGGACAACTGCCAGGTCCAACCAATCACCGGTAGGTACTCGCCCGCCTCCAGGCTCAATCGGCAAAACCCATCGATCATCTCGCCGAGGGGAACCATACCGGACCCACCACGAACCCGCAGACGGATCATCCACTCCTCGAATCGGGTTTCAAGCACACGTCTCAGCACCGAGAAAACGCGTGGTGGACACACCAAAATATCATATCACGAGGTACCGGGTTTTTCAAAATAGTGCATCTTTTCTTAAATACTTCCACGGTCCTCAAAACCAGAAATCGCATGAAATCCAACACCAATAAGTAAATCCAATGCGAGGTACAATGTAAATCAATCCATGGTATGAGCATGAGGGGAAAACCGCTTTTAAAAATAGTTTCCGTTTTTAAAGATGTCATGCGGCTCCCAATTTCCAGGAAATCACCACCAATCATATGTAAGATAAACTACATCAATATAATCAGGGCAGTTATACAGTGAGTGTGGCATGGCAATTACTAACGGTGTGTGTGTAGCATGCAAATAGTGCCCGTGCAACATAGACCGTTAGTAATAGTGCGGTGTTCTATCAGTTCTAAGCATATATATATAAACACAGCAGGGAATGCAATATGCGATGACAGTCTATGGGGTACATGCAACATATAATAATAAAGTCCTATCAGCCCTGATGCATAACGCCATGCGGGCGATATCCCCGTAGATGTGAAATCTACTCACTGTGTCTCGCGCTAAGTGTAGCCGACGACTTGCTTGCCCTTCTTCGCAGCGTCCGTCTCACTGGCCTGCGAACCTAGAATCACATAACATATATCACACATAAGCTCAATTTCACAGAAACGCGACATTACAGTCCAACTAGAAACCCGTGTCGCAAACCAATCGCGCGTGTGCGCGATACGCTAAAACGTGTGATCACGCGCCTGAAACTACCCCGACGCGTCGCGATACGCAAAAAACCCAAACCTACTCACGTATCACGCGTGTCGCGAAGGTTTAGAAAAACGGCAAAATAGGTATTTGGTCCCAGATTTCTACATAGAGCTAAACTTACAAAACTATATATATAACAACACCCTACACACTAGCAGACACCTACAGGACCAAACACCAACCCAAAACCTACCCATCTGGCCGCAATTTGCAGCCAGAAAGAGAAAATTGGCGGCCAAAGGGAAGAGTCAGGGGGTCGGGTTAAAACTAGGGTATCAGCACATCACCACTACACTACAGTCTTCTCAATTTCACTCAGTACTCAACGGGTCAAAAGCAGTTCCAGAAAACCTCAAATTTGCTTAAATACGACAATTTGCATCAAATAGGGAAACTGGTGGTATTTTAGTGTAATAGGGGTTAAGCTAAGCTAATAGGGTCTCAACCAACCTCAATTATCCTACTGAAACCAATTTACACCTCACTAGCACAAAGTTCTCACTAAACACCCCATATCGCACTAAAACGCACTAAAAACCACTAACCGATGCAAAACGACACTAACCATGCAAACTAAGGAAGCAAGTTAGGAAATATACCTCACACTTAACCCTAGGGAGCTGCAGGAAGGTGAAGAAGTGAAGGGGAAGGGCTGCACTAGTGCTGGTGCTGCTGCTGCTCACTGCCTCTGCCTGCTGCTGCTGTGCTTGCTGTTGTTGCTGCTACTGTGCTTGCTGTTGCTGCTGCTGTGCTTGGTTTTGGAGCTGGGGAGTTAAGAGGTAAGTGTGTGTGTGTGTGAGAGTGTGAGAGTTTTAGACTTGAGGGAAACAAAGAAATGAGAGAAAAACAACCAACACTCAAGTGTCAACCCTCCTCTCTCTCTCTTCATTTAATGCAAGCATGGCTTGAGCCATGATGCACCCTCCCTCTCTCTCACAAGTCAACCCCTAAACAATTTGAATTAAAGTAACTTGTAATTAGCTAATTAAACTTGATTAAAACCCAAAAGGCTTAATCCTCAAGATTAACCCACCATGGTCACTTAACATGGTAAAAACTCATTTTAAAAAAACTAGTTTACATGCACATGTGTGTGCAAGCCTAGGAAAATTTTAGAAAAATATTTATTAAATTAGGAAAAATATTTGAAACACAATTTGGTAAACTTTTTATTAAAACCCATTATTTAAATATATTTAGTCACTAAACAAATCCTAAGGTGTTACAGTTACGGTACGCCTTTAGATGTCTCGTAATCTAAGTGCCAGTCGCGTTCCGTACTTTCGGGACGTGACAAAGTTGGTATCAGAGCGTAGGTTTTACCTTTCTGAGTGTAGGACGACCTTGGTAGATGGAGTAGGTGACTTAAGCAGAGTGGCGTAGCGTGGGTATGATCCGCGGCATACTTACGATACGGTACTCCGCCTAAGTGACCTTAGGACATAATTGCTTGTATTTCCTTCTTGATTCCTTGCATTCCTTGATTCAATTGCAATGTCCTTATCAGTCATGTTTCTTATTCCAGCTTCGATGCCGCCAAAGACTACGAGAGCTCAGCGGGCTGCCGCTAGGGATGAGATTCGAGCGGACTCGTCTGAGGCGAGGATCGAGCGGGAGGATACGCCTACCCCTCAGGGTCATACTGATCCGCCTTATCCTGACCGTATTGCCAGATTAGAGGCCGGCATGCAAGAGTTGCGGCAGATGATGGGATCTTTAGTTGAGTCCAGCCGGGCACAGAGATCCGAGGACGTTCCTTCCACCGCACAGACCACGATCGTACCTGCTGCACAGATGGTCACTCCTGCTGCTACTACGGAGACTATCCCTGTTTCACTACAGGAGTTCATGAGATTGAGACCTCCAGCTTTTACCGGTACAGATGCGACAGAGGACCCACAGGCATTTCTTGATAGGATGGCTCGGATTTGCCGTTCGTTGAGGTGTTCTGATGATAGATTGGTGGAGTTTGCGAGTTTTCGTCTGGAGGGTCATGCCCAGACATGGTATGATTCAATAGAGAGAGGCCGAGCTGCAGGTCTGCCTTCTATGACCTGGGATGAGTTTACATCTGCATTTCTTGCCCGTTTTCTTCCGGAGAGTGTCCTAGATGCTCTAGCCCGTAGTTTTGAGTCTTTGCGCAAGACTCCTGGGATGACAGTGTCGGAGTATGATATACAGTTTACCCAGTTGTCTCGATATGCTCCGTACCTAGTCGACACAGAAGAGAAGAGAATAAAGAGGTTTGTACGAGGGCTTGATACACAGCTATTCCTTGCCATCGGCACCCAGCACTTTGATACATACGCTGCCGCGATGGATGCAGCCTTACTTTTGGAGGAGCGTATTTCTGAGACTCCGGCGTTTCTGGGCCGAAGAGGATCCGTACTGATACGCCAGCTCAGTGGCAGATGGGCAGACATCGTGATAGATTATTTCCGGGAGATGGTGGAGGCAGAGGATTGAGACGAGGTCAGTTATTTGGTTCATATCCACAGTCCCAGCAGTCGTCTCCAGGATGTTTTCGGTGCGGGAGTCGGTATCACCGTGTCAGAGACTGTACCATGGGACGCCAGGGAGCGGCGACAGTCCCGCATGTGACCTTACCACCCTCACCACCTTCTCAGAGAGCTTTACTTCCTACTCCTGATGATGCTTTACGCCAGCCAGATGCTTCTAGAGGCCGTGGGCGTGGCGGTCCGGTTCCGAGAGGACGAGGCGACAGAGGCAGAGGCAGAGGCCGAGGTAGAGGCAGAGGACAGCCAGCTATTAGTGGTGGACAGGCCCGAGTGTTCGCATTGACTCCTCAGGATGCACAGGCATCCAATGCCGTCGTGACAGGTACTCTGCCAGTATGTTCTTTTGATGCACGGGTATTATTTGATCCAGGCTCCACACATTCCTATGTATCCACGTACTTTGCACCGAAGTTGGGCCGAGAGTCTTCTCCGTTAGATCAGCCTCTTGTCGTTATTACCCCGGTAGGCGAGTCTTTTGTTGCCCGTTTTGTGTACCGATCGTGTTCCGTTCATATCGAGGAGAGAGATTCTTCAGTTGATTTGATTCTCCTCGATATGCTAGACTTTGACGTTCTTCTTGGTATGGACTGGCTAGCCACCTGTTATGCATCCGTGGACTGCCGTGAGAAAGCGGTCAGATTCAGTTTTCCTGGTGAGCCGGTTCTTGTTATTCAGGGAGATCGTAGTGCTACCCTTCCCAGCTTGATTTCTTCCCTTCGCGCTGGTCAGCTCTTAAGAAAAGGGTGTCAGGGATTCTTAGCCTATGTTTGTGATACTAGCTCCACAGAGGTTCCGTTGGACCAGGTCCCTGTTGTGAGAGAGTTTCCTGATGTATTCCCTGACGAGCTGCCTGGTCTGCCACCAGAGCGCGAGATTGAGTTCTGCATCGACCTGATCCCCGGCACGGGGCCTATCTCTATACCGCCTTATCGGATGGCCCCGGCGGAGCTGAGAGAGCTAAAGGATTAGTTACAGGACTTGCTGGACAAAGGGCTTATCCGACCGAGTGTGTCACCTTGGGGTGCTCCCGTCCTGTTTGTTAAGAAGAAGGACGGAAGTATGCGCTTATGCATTGATTATCGTCAGCTGAACCGGGTTACTGTGCGGAACAGGTATCCCCTACCCCGCATTGATGACTTATTCGATCAGCTCCAGGGTGCAGGGTTCTTCTCGAAGGTTGATTTACGATCAGGTTATCACCAGTTGCTGGTTCGGAAGGAGGATATTCCGAAGACCGCTTTCCGTACTCGATATGGTCATTACGAGTTCTTGGTGATGTCGTTCGGGCTCACCAATGCCCCGGCAGCATTTATGGATTTGATGAACCGTGTATTTAGGCCGTATCTTGATCAGTTCATTATTGTGTTCATTGACGGCATCTTGGTTTATTCTCGGAGCCGGGAGGAACATGAGCAGCACTTACGTATCACATTGCAGACTTTGAGGGAGCATCAGCTGTTCGCCAAATTCTCCAAGTGCGCATTCTGGCTAGACAGTGTCGATTTCTTGGGTCATGTGGTGACGAGAGATGGTATTTGTGTGGACCCGAAGAAGATCGAGACAGTTCAGCGTTGGCCTAGACCAATATCAGTTACAGAGGTTCGCAGTTTTCTAGGTCTGGCCGGCTGCTATCGACGTTTTGTCCAGGATTTCTCCCACATTGCTGCACCTTTGACCGGGTTGACCCGGAAGGGGGTTCCTTTTGATTGGACCCAGGCATGTGAGGATAGTTTCCAGCAGTTGAAGACTCGTCTGACTACTGCGCCAGTGTTAGCTTTGCCTTCAGGATCAGGCGGGTTCGTGGTATATTGTGATGCTTCTAGAGTGGGGCTGGGATGTGTGTTGATGCAGCACGACAGAGTTATCGCGTATGCTTCTCGGCAGCTGAGGAAACACGAGCAGAACTACCCCACCCATGATTTAGAGATGGCTGCAGTGGTATTTGCACTTAAGATCTGGAGACATTACCTATACGGTGAGTCATGCCAGATATTCACTGACCACAAGAGTTTGAAGTATATCTTCCAGCAGCGAGACCTGAACCTGAGACAGCGCCGATGGATGGAGTTGGTGAAGGATTATGACTGCGAGATTCTATACCATCCGGGCAAGGCGAATGTGGTGGCAGATGCTTTGAGTAGGAGGCCCGGAGGTAGCTTATCTTGTTTGAGCGCAGTACAGATGCAGTCGACGGCGGATTGGCAGGTGTTATGTGATAGCAGAGTGCAGTTTGAGTTTACTCCTACAGGGGGACAGCTGGCCCATTTCAGAGCACACCCACAGTTACTTGACCGTATCCGCGAGGCACAGTCCGGCGATGCCCGTATCTTAGAGATTATTGAGCAGATTCGGCAGGGCAGAGTTTCTGAGTTCGTGATTGATGATCAGGGGATACTTCGATTTGGGACTCGACTGTGTGTGCCAGATTCAGAGGGACTGAGGCGCGATATTCTCGAGGAGGCACATAGATCAGTATACAGTGTTCACCCAGGTTCCACCAAGATGTACCGTGATTTGAGAGAGGTTTACTGGTGGGACGGGATGAAGAAGGATATTACAGACTTTGTGTCTAGATGCCTGACTTGTCAGCAAGTCAAGGCCGAGCACCAAAGGCCAGCCGGCGAGTTACAGCCTTTGCCCATCCCTAAGTGGAAGTGGGAGCAGGTCTCCATGGACTTCATTGTCGGTCTACCCAGGACTAGTCGAGGGTATGACTCTATTTGGGTGATTGTGGATCGACTGACGAAAGCGGCTCACTTTCTGCCAGTGAAGACCACTTTTGGATTTTCTCAGTACGCCCAGGTCTATATTGATGAGATAGTGCGACTGCATGGCGTTCCGACTTGCATTGTGTCCGACCGGGGCACCCAGTTTACCAGCCGATTGTGGCAGAAATTTCAGGAAGCTTTGGGCACCCGATTGAGTTTTAGCACAGCCTTTCATCCTCAGACTGACGGTCAGTCGGAGCGTACTATTCAGACTCTTGAGGAAATACTCAGAGCTTATGTTTTAGATTTCAGTGGTAGCTGGGATCGTCATTTGCCTTTGATCGAGTTTTCCTACAATAATAGCTTCCAGGAGACGATTCAGATGGCACCTTTTGAGGCTTTATATGGGAGGAGATGTCGATCGCCTGTATGTTGGACAGAGCTCAGGGAGAGCAGTATTTTGGGGCCACAGATTGTACAGGAGACGACCGAGAAGATACAGCTGATTCGGGACAGGATGAGAGCGGCACAGAGCAGGCAGAAATCATATGCTGACAGGCACCGTCGCCGACTCGAGTTCGCTGTTGGCGATCATGTTTTCCTGAAGGTCTCTCCGATGAAAGGTGTGATGAGATTTGGGCGGAAAGGGAAACTGAGTCCTAGATATGTTGGTCCTTTCGAGATCCTAGAGCGTGTTAGTCCAGTCGCTTATCGGTTAGCTTTTCCGCCCAGCTTCCCCGATGTTCACCCCGTATTCCATGTCTCGATGCTCCGCAAGTACCTTCATGATCCTTCCCAGGCGATTCAGCACCAAACGATCCAGCTAGAGCATGATATTTCTTTCACCGAGCAGCCGGTGGTCATTTTGGATCGGCAGATGAAGAAATTGAGGTTGAAGGTCATACCGTCTGTCAAGGTCCTTTGGCGTGGCCCGAACAGCGAGGAGGTCACCTGGGAGACCGAGGTCGAGATGAGGAAGAGATATCCCCATCTTTTTGAAGGTACGCGTAGTTAAATTCTAAATTCGGGGACCGAATTTCTTTAAGGGGGGAAGATTGTAACCCTTCGAAAATCGTTTAGGCAGTTTTTCGGTAATCGGCTAATTTTTCGGCTTTTTTCGTAAAAAGTCAAAATTGATATTTTTCATTGCAGACCTAATTATACAAAATTTAGATAAGATATTACTATAATTTTGTCACTAAAATGTCACTTATAATTTTCTAGTTAAATAAAAAAAATTTCGTAATTAATTATTTTTTTTATTATTTTAAGCCTTTTTAAATACATTAAATTAGGGATAAATACAAATTTAATTAGGTAAATTTCATAATTAGGAATCTTTATAAGCTAAAATATGGTGTTAATAAAATTATATCATGACTTGCAAACTTTTGGTTTTAGGGTGGGAAATTTAATGGAAAAATGGTGTAAAATGAGGTTTTTTTTTTAAATTGTTGATATGAAAGCATTAAATGACAACATGGGGTGTTTATTGACCTAGAAACTTCTCCAAATTTCCCCACACCCTCCTCCTCTTCCTGCTGGTCGAATTTCAGCAGCTCCCCCTTCATTTCTCACTTCATTTTGCTATCAAAAATTCAATGAAAATTCACAAATTTCCATCTCCATTCAAAGCCAAACCCTAATCCACTCTCTCCTCACCCAAATTAGTTCAAAAACTTGATGAAAGGAGGCTTCTTGGTGACTTGATCAAGCTAGGGTTCAAGCTTGTGAGGTGAAGATTCTAATCTTTTTGTTAACTTGTAGTTTAAATATGCTAGAATTGAAATTTGAAGTATTAGTTTAGTAGTAAATGTTTGTTTAGGAAAATCAAGAGAAGGATTTGATTTTAAATTAGGGTTTGTAGCATGGTGGTTGGATTTAAGTTAGGGTTTGGCTATCTAATTGATTGGAGTGGTTAATAGTGCAGTGTTATGCTCGCTAAATCGACAAAATTGCGATGTTTGTATCGAATCGGTAAGCAAATTGCTTACTAGATTTTTACAAAAATTAGAATGCGATCAAATTGTGTTATGTTAGCGATATAATTAGCTTCGTATAGGACTATTAGAGTGCGTGAACGCGGGGTTTCGTCGAGTCGAGTTGTAGTTTTGTCGATTTCCCCAAAATGACGATTCTAGTTAAAGGTTAGCGATTTTCGTGCGTTTTCCCGCGCACCGAGTGCATGCTATGTTTAATTCGAGAGCGTCGATAATTGTATATTGTGACTTGCATCGTTTTAGGTTTTATAATCTTATGCTTGGTGTTGTGCAATATAGGATCGGTCGGGGAAACATCGGACACGGCGCGAAAAGGCAAGGCGGTGGCCGGACCGGATTAGCGGGGATTTCTGGTGAGTAGATGTATTCATCTATGGGGGAATCGTATGAATGGCGCGAGGCGCCCCCCCTCTAGTTAGGATTACCCTACTTTTTGCAAGATTCATATTGTTAGCTAGCTTACCCATTCATGTACACTGCATACCCTTATAGCGAACAGTATATTAGATTGCATGGACATTCATCTATACTTATGCGATATCACTTTGTAGGACACGAACACCATTACCATTGGCATCTGTTGCCTATTCATGTGACACACACGCCTTTGGTAATTGCCATGCCACATGCACTATAGAACCTGTTTATCATAATATCGCCACTTGCATTCATACTTGATATATGAAATTGCATAGCATACGTATACCTCGCATCATCATCATATTTATATAGATTTCTAGCAAAATTCACCTCGTATGCATTGATATCATAGACATTTATCATATATAACATGTGGACATTATGATTTTCTTGAGGATTTCAGTATTGTTGCGATTTCTGGATTTTTGGGGAAAACCGCAAGAATTTAACAAAACCTTATATTTATCATTTTCAAAACAAAGTTGCGGTTTTCTCGTGATGTATGTGTCGTCCACCATGAGTTTTCATGTTTTCTGTTGGATTTCGAGACCCGATTCGAGGAGTGGATGAACCATTTCGGGTACATGGTAGGCCCGGTATGGTACCCCGGGGCAAGAAGATCGAGTTGTAGACGATGAGCCTGGCAGGAGAAGACTACCTACCGGTGATGTCTGGCGCGGCGGATATCCGGAGGATACCGACCGTTGTCGTGAGATTTATGATATGGGCCGATCCGGACTGACGGAGCCCGATATTGAGACAGACATGATTCCTATTTGGTGTCGATGCTTGACACGGGTTTTCAGATGATTTCTTGATGGTACTTAGCTATTATACAGATATTCATTTTCTAAAGTTAAGAATTCAATACCCGTAGCATTTAAAACACTTAAAGACTTAATAATGACATTACATACCTGTGCATGCATACTAGAGATATTATATCACATATGGACATGCATGTTGTGGTGCATTGCGTGCATTCTTACGATTGCCTTATTAGATGTTATATTTACTCACGAGCTGGCAACTCACCCCCGTTGTGCCACAGTGTCTTGCAGGTCGGACCCGTCAGTCTTGTAGCGGCGGGCTATCTTATCATCAGCTCCTTTTGCTCAGACTCGCGACATCACCCGTAGGTGGGATGCGAGCACACTTTATTTCTTTTGCTTTGTCATTGTATCTAGTATTCTCTATCTACCACTTTATATTGTATATGTGAGCTAGTGGTGAGACTGAGAGGTTGTATATTTGTGGTTTCTTTTGGGTCGAGCTCACTTGAGCCGGCGATGCGTTTTCTGATATTTTGCATCTCTTTATTGCTCTTTTCTTGATACTACTATTATATTGCATGTGGTTGTGATCCGCCTTGGGCGAAGAGCTAGCTCCCGCTTGGGGATGCCATTTTTATGATTACAGGTTTATTATCTTGTTGTACCCATTTTGGGGGATAGAAAATACAGGGGAGACTCTGCCGAAATTTTCGGAAATTTTTGATGTTTTAAAAAGGGATTCTATGCAACTTAAATGATTTTTAAAAACCATTTTCATTAAAGGTTTTCCTTCACTCTCTTTTATTTTCGGTTTTGATTCTTCTGGGCTTTGGCTGACTTAGCTTACGGTACGCCTTTAGACGTCTCGTAATCTAAGTGCCAGTCGCGTTCCGTACTTTCGGGACGTGACAACCCTGCTCCCACAAGTATGATCGCTATCACAACGCAGGTAGTCAAGCAAGATCCTAGGGGCTTTATCAACATGTAACCGCAATATATAATAACGAGTATGACATATGCCATGTTAAGATAAAGACAAACCACAATAGTATACTACCGTATCGAGTCTTTATCAATATGTGCAAACCAGATAAAACAACAATACACATATCCCGATAAAGACAAGTCAAATAATATACTATAAAACTGAACAAGATTGTTCTGTACATATATATCTCTAGTATCCATATGTATACATATACAATACTGGACTCTAGGGCATATATATCCAACACAAACTCCTCCAGGGAGATTGAAACCTCCCGATCCGATAGGAGAAAGGTGTGTGTCGGGATGTTCCATTGCTCTAAGAAAGCCTTAATCCGCCACACCGGAGGCGCCGGATACTGGAAAAACGACGCATAGATAGCAGGGTACAGCCCAAGCTTCAATAACGCCGACTTTTTTGCCGATAAGATGCACCGGGCCCAGTGCAGATATCCGGTCGAATGACAAGGAGTCGGGCCAATCATATACACCTATCCCCATGGGCGCGACTCGCCCTGACATATACGCCGCCCCAGAATATCTAAACCCATCGGCGGCTGCATTGGTATCGCGGCCATAGAGGGCTGAAGGCGACCCTCTGAGGTCCAGTGGACCTCCTCTACGGTATAGTTAACCTGGGGTGAGTCAGCATAGTGAACAGCGGAGATTGGTTCTGAAGGCATCGCATAAGAGAAGCTACGTCGATCCCGGATGATTTGATTGTACCACGACCCCCATAAATGAAGATACTTTTGCTCAGGGTCGTGATCTTTGATCAGCGTAAATACTTCCCTATCCATGGGTGCGTCAGGGAATGCACTTTCCGTATGAACAAACGGGAAAGAAGTGTCGAAAGACATAGTACCTGCGCGAAAAAAGAACAAGAGTTAGCCGTGAATGCTACAGTTTAAGTTCTGGCACTTGGTACTTTAAATTCGTACCGCACTGCAATGCAGTGGAAAGGGACCAAAGGGGACCCACACAATCAAGATGACGGCTCATCATTGATAAGACAGTCTCATCATTGATGAGACAGTCATTCATTAAATAGAAAATCCTAAAAGGATTCTCATTTAACGAGAGGCCCCTCGGGCCAAGGAGTTAATCTCCCTCGAGAGCAACGCTCTGCAGACAAGAGTGACATCTGTCAACTCTAATCATGAGAGGAATAGAATTCCCTAAAAATTTTAAGAGCTGTGCTCTGCAAAAATGATCGAGTAACTCATCAAAACACTAAAGTTAAAAAACTTTAGGATCTTTAAGACCAGTAAAGCGAACTCTGAGAGTTCTTCATTAATGGGTTAAGAAACCCTAAAAAGAATTTCTTCTTCTGATCCATGATCTAGGAAGAGCAAAGCTCTGGTTTTTAATTAACGGGTTAAGAAACCCTAAAGAAGATCTATGATCTAAAGTAGAGCAAAGCTCTGTTAATGGGTTCAAATCTTACCAAATTTTTGGACAGAGTTTTAACTCTTAAGGAATTTCCTTTGGGCAGAGTGCTGTGATCTGAAGGAGAATTAAATTCTCAGAAAAACAAGAAGGGAAGAAGATGAACAAAAATCATCTCAAGGGCCAAAGGCCTTATTTGTAGGCGTTGGAAGTCGATCCAACTTCCAAGTTGATCTGACGTTGGTAAAGGTGCTACCGCTGCACTCACGTGTAAGCCACGTGAGCGCAACGGTGGGGGGGCATTTGTTTCCCCAATTGAGAGCAAAGCTCTATTCAAAATTCAAAATTTGAACTGAGGCAGCGCCTCACGTGCAAAGCACGAGAGCGCTGAGAGCCAAGAGCGCGAGCGCTAAAGAGTTAAAGACTCTAAGGCAGCGCATCACATGTAAAGCACGAGAGCACTGAGCGCCAGCGCTAAAGAGTCAAAGACTCTGAGGCAGTGCCTCACATGCAAAACACGAGAGCGTTGAGAGCGCCGGCGCTAAAGAGTCAAAGACTCTGAGACAGCGCCTCACGTGCAAACCACGAGAGCGCTGAGCGCCAGCACTAAAGAGTTAAAAACTCTGAGGCAGCGCCTCACATGCAAAGCATGAGAGCGTTGAGAGAGTCGGCACTAAAGAGTCAAAGACTCTGAGGCAGCGCACCACGTGCAAAATACGAGAGTGCCAAGCGCTAAAAGTCAAAGACTCTGTGACAACGCATCACGTGCAAAGCACGAGAGCGCTGGCGCCAGAACTAAATGTTTTCCACCGTTGGATCAAAGATCCAACGAAGATGATAAATCATCAAAATTCAGAATCAAATTCTGCTGAGGAAATATTTCTCGAATCATCCTGGAAAGATTGCCCTCTGTAAACAGCGCACCGTTGGATTAAAGATCCAATGGTGATTAATAAAATCACCAAGATTATAGAATAATCTCTGTTTGGGAAAATATTTTCCAATCTTGTTAATAACAAGAGAAAAATCTTCTGTAAAACAAAAGCCATAGGATCAAAGATCCAACGGGGGATAAAATCCCAAATCAATCAGAGATCTTTCAATGAAAGATCTCTTTAACCAAATTAACAAACTTGCCTCCACTATATAAAAGACCCAAGACTTCAAGTCCGGGGCATGAGAGGATCGAGATCATTAGCACAGAAGAACCCCCCATAAGTTTGAAGTTCTCAAAAAAACAAAAGGAGAAGAGCATGCTCTAAGAAGAAGAAATTTTCTTCAACGTAAATAAGAAGAAGTGAGATCATAAACTTTAACTGTCCCATCATAAGAACTGAGTTCTTTTTTCTAGATCACAGATCCATAAGACAAAGTCTTTCACAAAAAAAAGAGATCATAGTATCTCCTTATAAAAAAGAAAGAACTCAGTTCTTGGATCCATGGGACAAAGTCTCTTATAAACCGAGAATTTAATTCTCAGAGCACAGAACTGATCAGAGCTGCTAAAGAAAAGCCTTAGCATTCCAATTTAAAAAGAAGCGCTTCAGCGCTCCAAGCCTGGCGCTCAGCGCCAAGTGCGCCACGTGTTCCTCATGTGGGTGCTATTCTAAAGGAAGCACTTTAGTGCTCCAACGCTCCAAACCTAGCACTCAGCGTCAAGCGCTCCACGTGCTTCTCATGTGGGCGCTATCTCAGAAGAAGCGCCTTAGCGCTCCAAGTCTGGCGCTCAGCGCCAAGCGCACCACTTGCTCTTCACGTGGGCACTATTTTATAAGAAGCGCCTTAGCGCTCTAAGTCTAGCACTCAGCGCCAAGCGCACCACGTGCTCCTCATGTGGGCGCTATTTTATAAGAAGCGCCTTAGCGCTCCAAGTCTGGCGCTCAACACCAAACGCTCCACGTGCTCCTCACGTGGGCGTCCTTTTATAAGAAGTGCCTGTTGGGGTAAAAATTTACACCCCGGTTGACCGAGTCAAAGTCAAGGTCAACCCCCAAGCTAGGTGGGCCCAAGCCCAGGTCAAGCGGGCCCATGCCCAAATCGAGCCCGCAGCCAGCCTCCCCATGCCAACAACAAAATCATGTAATAAATAATTTTTATGTAATTGTTTATGCATGAATGTAAAAAAAATGGGCATAAAGCCAATATTTTGTAAGCCTATGGCTTATGTGCAAAAATGAAATGGCACATGTGCCATGGGATGGCTAAAATGCCATTTTTTGTAAAGCCCAAGGGGCTATATGTAAATATGTAAGCCTATATAAGGCAAAATGATGATGAATAAAGAAAAACTTTTTCTCTCTCCAAAAAAAAGTCTCAGAGCTGAGCTCTTTCTTCCATCTTCAAGGTTCCAAAACCTTCTTCTTTCTCTTGAATTAAATCAAGAGTTTTACTCTTCCTTTTTCAAAACAAATTAGTTTTTCACCACAAAACCCACAAAGGGGAACTTGGATCTATCATTAGATCTGAAAAAGAAGAGATTTTGAGATTTCACATCTCTTGATCTTCAAGATCCAGCAAGCAACAGGAGGAAGAAGAACATCGTTCACTAAACCCAAAAAAAAAAACACACACTCAGGAGTCCAACTCCTCTCTGATTTCTCTTCTGAGAAATTTGTTTTAGCAGTGCGCAGCGCAAGTGCGCAAAGCGCCCGCGTGCCGACACGTTGCGCGCGCGCGCTTGCGCAAGTGCGCAAAGCGCCCGCGTGCCGACACGTGGCGCGCGCGCTTGCGCACCTGCGCGCTTGCGCAAGTGCGCAAAGCGTCCTCGTGCCGACACGTGGCGCGCGCGCGCGCTTGCGCACCTGCGCGCTTGCGCAAGTGCGCAAAGCGCCCGCGTGCCGACACGTGGCGCGCGCGCTTGCGCACCTGCGCAAAGCGCCCACGTGCCGACACGTGGCGCGCTTGCGCGTCTGCGCGCAGCGCTCATGCGCAAAGCGCCCACGTGCCGACACGTGGCGCGCTTGCGCCTCAGCGCACAGCACCTAAGCGCACAGCGCCCAAGGTGCTGCCCCACACATCCTTTGGATGCCCTTTTCCCCTTTATTTATATATACATGTATATATATACATATGTATACGAATGTACACATACACATACTCCGCCACACTCTCCCCCTCAAAAAAATTTTCGGGCCGGGGCGCTGCCCCGAACCCCGCAAGGGGGCTGCTAGCCCCCTTGACCCCCAGCCCGCTATCCGGGTAGCGGGACCCCCGTAAAAACTCTGCGTGGCTCCCGATATATCCAAAACCCCCCTTTCAGAACTGAACACACGTATACTGCACATTGAGTTCGCATGACCAGTTTAACCCGTTAATCGGAGGTTCCCTCGCCCCAAAGGCGAGGGGTAATTAACGGCAGCTTAGTCCGCGGCTGCCGGAGATTCGGATCCCCACAATCATTAAACCCCGGTCTACCCTAGGCAGGGGGAATCTGTAGTACGCCTGACAAGCGTGCGCGTATTCCCATCTCAATGGGGTGACGAAAAACACCCTACAGTGCCGTAGCGCTCTCAGTCTAGCGCTCAGCGCCAAGCGCTCCACGTGCTCCTCACGTGGGCGCTAAGGAATTACAAAGCGCTCTGTAAATAAAGCCCCAAGCGCTATAAAGAGTGTTCAACACTCAATAAAAAAACAAAAAATGAAAGTAGGTGTCAGTACCCCAATAAATGTTTAGCGGTACATGCACAAAGAAAGGACTATGTCCTAACAAGTGTCTAACACTTTGTAAAAAAAAGAAATGACAGAGACTCAGTGGGCTTTGCCCAAGTTAGCCAAACTTATAATCAACTGAGCCCATGTGCTCTTTATTGGACTCAGTCCCAAACAAGATTATCAAATCTTTGATGAATATTCATTGGTTCAAGGGTACATCTCTCCACACCTCTGGTACGTGTTGTTGTAATTCTTCAACGACTTCAGAGAGGTGGAGGGTCCCAATAACCAATAACTTTTGGTGCATCCCAAAATTGGCTAAACCAGAACCCCATAGACTATGACGTCTTAAAACCCTACAGACTATGATGTCTTTAAACCCTACAGACTACGACGTCTTTAAACATGAACTATGAAGTCCTTAAACTCCATGTACTACGATGTCCTTAAAACCAATAGACCGCAACGTCCCTAAATTAAAATGATAGAGTCCAAATACTTTTTCGTTGGATCTAAATGATCCCAAAATCCTGTTGAGTAGATCTTAATCTAAAATTAGAATAACGTATCCTCAACAAACGTTTGAGTTGACCTTAGTCTAAAATAAGACTAACGGTCCTTAAACCAACCTAAGCCCAAATCTAAGAAAATACGGATTTGGACTAAACCACGTCTTACGGGCGACAATATAAATTTGTCTTCGTATACAATCCACGGGCAACCAAAAATAAAACAAACACACACGACACGAAGTGACCATCTAGAGAAGGAGAAAGTGGTTACCGCTATACGGTAGCGTAATTAACTACAGAGGCTTGCGCCTGCAGGGAAGAGCGTCCCCACAATTAAAAACCCCTCGTAAACGAGAGAGAATCTGATGAAGTTTGCTACAACGGCCGCATCCGTCTAAACCTCCGATATACGGTGCCATAAATCAACTTGGCATCTTCAGAGAGGTGGATGTATAAAACCAAATAGCATTTGCCCCCTAAAATTCAGGCCGGACATCCCAACGTCCCGGCCGCGTCTTTTGGCGGCGAACAGAAACATGGTGGTATTTTATAAAAAATTCTAACTTTTCATTTTAAAGATTATAATTTCATAATATGTTTTTATTGAAAATACGGATTGATAATTTTTATATAATTTTACAAAAATTAGTTTTGTTTAGATAAGTCGCATTTCTTAAAAACCGTATTTTTATTTTCTTTTGAGACCAAATAACCCGTGAGGAGTTCTGCATCTCGCTCTACTATCTCAAAGATGTGCGATAATCCACACCATCTATTAGCGGGTCCTCTAATGAGAGTTGTAGAGGCGTAATTGCCAAGGATTTCAAAATACCGATTAGAAGAAACCCGTTTTGAAAAGGTGTGGTATTTTAATGTAAAAGTTATTCTTTAACTGTTAGTTGTATGTATGCCCTAGAGGCCATTATTGTACATATGATGTATATTATAGTGGATGCTTGGACATATATAGGGAGGAATTTCTTGCTCGACATGATAGTATGCTATCTGGTTGCACTTTATCTTAACATGCACACTTATTGTCTCTCTGTTACATGTTGATAAAGCCCTTAGGATGAGTACTTGACTACCAGAATTATGATGCAGATCATACTGGTGAGGCCAGGGTAGTCCGTAAGTACATCCTACAATAGTTCCTAGCCGTGGGAGTATCGAGACGGGGCATCGATATTCCAGAGTAGACCAGCGTATACGTTTCTTGACCCCATATGATGGGCGATGGATGATCCCACATCCATTGGTGTTTGACATCAAAGATTGTATACGGGTGCTCAGTAGAGACTGGGTACACTGAACAGGACTCGCCGAGAACTCCTAGATGGTATTATACCTCACGTCAGATAGCAGTTCTCTGGTGACACTGATACAGGTTAGTCTATGGACCTGAGATCGTTATAGAGTCTTGTGTGATTCCCACTGTGCTTTGATTTCCACCTTACCACGTTCAAGAGAACGTGCAAAACGGCGGTTTTTGGGTACAGTCCCGAGTCACATGGAGGCAATGAGCTATAGGAGGGGATTTCGTCGCTCCCGGTATTGGGGGTTGATGTTGCGCTATGCTCGATTGGCCATAACAAGAAATCCCTAGGCAGGGTTGCTGAGATTTACTGGTAAGTATTATCAGTAGTTTCTTGAACCGTTATGGGCCTCACATCGGCATGACTTATGAAGCTATTGGGGTCTGACGTTTACCACCCCCAGGCGAGATATGCGACATATCAGACGAAGAGACCGGACTGTACGGTAGTGTTAGTTATTAGATTTGCAGGAATATGAGCAGGCTTACTTGTTGATCTTCTGATCGCTCAATACCCGGATAGCCGTTATGTCCAGCTAGTACCGCTGACGGCTTGTGGGTGACTGATATGATCATCACCTACTGCCGGCGTATTGACGAGTCTTTAGAGTCCTACACAGAAGTTTTCCGGCTCAAGCAAAACGAAGTAGGAGCATATATATGATATGTGCGGGACCGAGATTAATATGCGTATGTGATACCGTATTCTAATCTCGCGATATGCGATATCGGTCGGTTATATGTGATATAGCCGGGTTATCGAATCAAGTGTCGATTCGATAAGTTGATATAAATGATATTAGTCGATTATATATGATATAGCCGGATTATTAAATCAAGTGTTGATTTAATAATTTAATGTATAATTATATATTTGATATATTAATTTACATTAACTAATATTAGCTCACTTAAGCATTTCTTTTTCTCACTTGTGTACACTTAATATATATGTGATATATATTATAGTGTCATGCTTGTTGCTACATGCTACATGGGTGTATGAGACTAACACCATGCTTATCATAATGAAGGGTTTTATTTATTTAAAGTAAATCAAAATTAGTTGGAAATAAACTTAGTGGAAGCTTGTAGAACTATTGACTCAGTCCACTAATTTTGTTTTATTTGAGATATTTATTAACCCAACCATTACCTTAAGCTATGGTTAAGCCTCTACATGAGTTAGTATGAGAAATTATCCCACCCATGGTTGCTATTCTCACTCATGAATTCATTCATGACATTCTCCACTTCATCTTCTTCTTCATCTCCAAAAGCTCTCTAGGTTTCAAGGAGGTGAAGAAAATTAGTGAGAAAAATATTTCTAAAGTGAGCAAAAATCGTACTTCATCAACCTACAATAAATTAGTCATTTAGTTTAGATTGTTTGTTTCACTAATTCCTAATTAGTGAAGAGGTAGCTTGAGTTAATATCTTCTCGACATAGATCATCTTCGGCCTCGAAAACTTCATGCAAATTTGTTCATTTCACCTTGTGGAGTCTTACTAGAGTCTTGGAGATCACTACTTGGAGAGAAGGGACTACTACACGGAGCTTTTGAAGTGAAGGACCGGTCTACAAAGGTTGTATTTCTTGTTCACTTAGAAGTGAAGATGTTTGCATGCTTGGTTTTGTCTAATTCTCTTGTTAAGATTCTAGGTTAGGGTTCTTTAGCATGCCAAATTTTTGAAAACGGCATGGTCGATGCCTCCCGAAACCTTGTGACGATGCTACAGAACCCAGCAGTGGTATCAGAACCAAGTTAGAGAATTAGACGATAATTGTAGGATTACAAAACCGAAACAACTCCAAAACATCGAATCATGAGCCTAGTTTCTGTCGAATTTTCAGAGTGTCTAAAATTTTTTTAAGCAAGTGCAGAATGTTATATGAGATGTAACATGAATACGAGACAAATACGAACCCTTTTTGCCGGATTTGACCCGGCGAAATAAGCTAAAAAACCATCCTGGCCAGTCTTGATCAAGTGTTTGGGCTTCGTATTTGTCTGGTGTTCCAGTCTCTGGGTTTTTGTGTTTCAGGTGTTGCTTGTTTTACTAAGATTGCATGTGATGTTATCTTTTTGTAAAGGCAATTCGAAGTGTTTCGTAGTCGTAATTTTAACATCGTTTCGGGTAATCTTGACGACGTTAAAAAATTCGAACGAATATCAAATACCCATTTTTCTCCCTCGTTGGAAATTTTCCAAAAGTTGGATTTTTCCATGTTTAAAATCTTCAGAAAATCATGCAAGTAATTCTATGGACCCTCTAGAAGAATGATACCCAAACTCGACTCTTTGGCCGCGGAATCGTGGCCAAACCCTAGGGTTTGCGGCAGTTCCACGGCGCTATGAGTGAGGCATGGGTCGGCCCTTGTTCGGTTGGTCCGTTGGTACTGTGGCATGTTTTGGGTATTTTTTTAACTCCGCTCAAGTGTTGAGCTTTTTGGGAAATTTTGGGTGTTTGTTGATTCGATCGAAATGTTTAACATCGTATAGCAATCTGTGATTATGATACAATATTTGGAATTCACAAAAATTAGTTTTGTGAAAACTAGTTTGAATTTTATAAATCTACTAATTTAGTCTCATTTGATCGGTTGCCAAGGGATTTTGATGTGGATCAAAAGTCCGTCGCAATTACGTAGTGTATGCGGATACTCGCCGGGTAACGTTACTAGATAGCCACACCCCATAGCCCCGACCAAGTAACTGTAGGATAACCCCGTTGCCAAAAGTATCCGTCCGGGTGCTCATGGCTACGATGTTTCGCTTAAGTGCATTTCGTCAACGGTATCGAGGGTGTGGCCGTCTACTAAAGTTTCCGACGAGCACTCGATCAGGATATCGGGAATCTTGTTGAATTGCCCAACTTGTTATTGGAAAGTGTTTTCAATAACGAGGCTAAAATGTGGGGGTTTATAATTGTTAGGCATGAAATTCGGAATATGTGATATTCCGGGTTTATGATGTCTAAGGAATTCATTTGGTTAGGCATGAAATCCAAAGTATGTGATACATTGGGTGTATGATGTCTAAGGTGGTTGCGGATTCCAATTGTTGTAGTTTTTCATTTTCTTTTCTGTGACCGTAAGTGTAATATATGGCGTATTGCCGGTTTCGTTGCTATACGACAACGAAAATTGGAATACGCATATTTACTTACGTTGATGACATGTGATGTTATGTGTTGCTGTGATATGTTATATTGGATCGTCATGTTTGAATAGCCGGGGGTTTTTGCGTGAGATGAGAGTTTTTCATTTTCATTCATGTAAAAACTTTTATGTAATATTCTTTTATTGGGGCACTTCTGGGTTGAGGATGATGTCACCATTTGATGTATATTATTTACTTTTCCGCATTAGGATAGACCCAAGAAGGGGAGCACAAGTAACTGGGTTCTAGGGTGCAGTAGGAGGCCATCTCGAGGAGTCGGGACCGGGTCTCCTAACTCAAGAATTGGTAGGGTTGCTTGCCGCTCTCATAGGGGTCTAGGGATGTGGGTTTGGCTATTCATCACGACAGCAGAATTCGTGTTTTTACTGGCTTAATTTAAAACGCGGAACTCATAGTATATCCAATATTTCATATGTGGACTTCTGCTGCTGATATTCTATGATGTGATCACTTTATATGATGAGACGAATGTTGTTATTATATATATGATATATAATAAACGTTGCTTATGTTTTAAACCCGCGCTAGTCCCGCCCTGTTATGCCGTTAGTTAAGTAACCTAACGGTGCATAACGGGACACTGTGGCGAATGCGGATGGCATAAGCGTACGTTTTACTTTCGTTTCTTTATCTGTGATTCTTAGGAAGCATAAATGATGGGAATTCATTAATGAGATTAATGAAAAGGAAGAAACCTAAAGATGTTGTGGAATCAAATTTTCAAAAAGAGTAGCTCTAGTTCTTGCTTTGCATAGTGGTATTCTTTGTAGAATATCCAGCACCTTATTCGATAAGGAAAGAGCCGAGATCCCTTCACCAGGAGTGACCTCTTTAGCAAAACTGGCAGATGCTACAACCCACTCGGTTTTGTTTTTGATTGCTTCTCTAGTTCTTACTTTGCATAGTGGTATTCGTTGTAGAATATCCAGCACCTCATTCGATGAGGAAAGAGCCGAGATCCCTTCACCGAGAGTGACCTCTGTAGAAAAACTAGTAAAAGCTTAAAAAACACACCTTTTCAAAATCACTCAACTCTACAACGATATCAAGTTTATTACGCAAAAGGTTTTCTTAAAAAAACCTGTCGTAGCCCTCCGTTATTTCAGATAAGTGCAACTTAGTATTCGTGCTACATTTGTTGACCTTGTTAAGGCGTAGTGTACGGTTGCTTATTAGTGCTTATCTGCTTAAGCATGTGATGCGATTGGATTAGGGTAGTCGTACGACTTTGTTGACCTTGTTAAGGGTCGTACGGGTGGGTTTAATTCAATCATGAAATGTACGGGTTGAACTTGGCTAGCGCGTATGATTTGTTGACCATGTTAAGGTCATAAGTTGCCAGGGGCAGAATATTTTCGAGAATTTCAAGTGTTAAAATTTGCAATGAGATTACATACCTTCTATGAGATAGTTATATCCCGATAACCACTACAAGTAAGAGTTACTCCTGGGAGAGTTTTACACATTACAATTAGCCGATCAAAGCAGGTGTCTAGAAAGGTGTTAACGGAGTTACGCCCCTGGGAAATGAAGTTTATTTTAATTAGGTCCGTGCGAAAGCACGAGGAACCTCCCTCAAAGTACCGACACCGGCCTGGTCGAAAGATTGGCGAACTTATAGGGTGTAATTAATCCCGGCTATCTTACCTTTTAGGGTTTGAAGAAAGATTTAATAAAAACAGTGGTGTTTCCCCCAATCAGAGCAAATTTCTGTTCAAATTTTGAAATTTGAAATGAAGCAGCGCTTTATAAAAGCGCTCGCGCTAAATGCGCCAGTGCTAAGAGTCAAAGACTTTGATGCAGCGCTCGCGTGCAAAGCACGAGAGCGCTAGCACTAGCAGCACCAGCGCTAAGAGTCAAAGACTCTGATGCAACGCTTAGGTGCAAAGCACGAGAGCGCCTGCGCTAGCAGCGCCGGCGCTAGCAGCGAGTCAAAGACTCTGATGCAGCGCTCACGTGCAAAGCACGAGAGCGCTAGCGCTAAGCGCGCTAGCACCCAGAGTCAAAGACTCTGATGCAGCGCTCATGTGCAAAGCACGAGAGCACTAGTACTGGAACTAAATGTTCCCTATCCTTAGATCAAAAATCCAACAAAGATGACTAAAAATCATCAAATTACCTCTGAAAATTAGAGCACCGTTGGATCAAAAATCCAATGGTGAAAAATCACCAAGATACAGAATAAGCTCTGTATGGGAAAATATTTTCCCAATCTTGTTAAAAACAAGAAGATTGCCTTCTGTAAAACAGAAGCCCTTGGATCAATAATCCAACGGTGGGAAACATCTCCAAAATCAATCAGAGGAAAGATTTCCTTGACTGATTCAACAAATCAGCCTCCCCTATATAAAGAACCGAAGACTTCAAGTCTTGTAGAGAGGAACCCCCCTACAAACTTTAAGAAATTTCAAAAAGAAGAGCAAGCTCTGAAAAGAAGAACTTCATCAAGGTAAATAAAACAGAGAGATCAAAGCATCTCATCAAAGAAGAAGAACTTGGTTCTTTTTCTAAATCATAGATCTATAAGACAGAGGTTTTTCACAAAAGGAGATCATAATATCTCATCATAAAAAGGGGGGAGAAGAACTTAATTCCCTTCAGATCACAGATCCACAAAGACAAAGTCTTTCACAAAAACAGAAGAGATTGTAACATCTCCTATAAAAATAAGAACCTTGTTCTTAGAGCCACGAGACAAAGTCTCTTATAAACGAGAACTTAATTCTCAGAGCACAAAATTGATCAAGAGCGCTCTGCACTCATTGGCTGGCACTCTGTGCCAAGTGCGCCACGTGCTCCTCACGTTTGCGTTATTTCACAAAGAGCGCTCTGCACTCATTAGCTGGCGCTCAGCGCCAAGCGCGCCACGTGCTCCTCACGTATGCGCTATTTCACAAGGAGCGCTCTGCACTCATTGGCTGACACTCAGCGCCAAGCGCGCCACATGCTCCTCACATGGGCGCTACTTAATAAAGAGCGCTCTGCACTCATTGACTGGCGCTCAGCGCTAAGCGCGTGATGTGCTCCTCACGTGTGCGCTATCTCACAGGAAGCGCCTTAGTGCTCTAAGTCTGGTGCTCAGCGCCAAGTGCGCCACGTGCTCCTCACATGTGCACTGAGGGAACGTAAACTGTTCTTTAAATAAAGCCCCAGAGCTATAATGAGTGCTCAATACTCAATAAAAGACAAAAAAGTTGTCAGAACCCAACCAAATGCTCAGCATTGTTAAATAAAAAAGGACTGAGCCTAATTAAATGTTCAACATTTTAACTGAGTAGGCCGAGCCCCAATTGGCCACAGATCCCTAATTCAGATTGATTGAGCCCATACGCTCGTAAATCTTTTTAACTGATCTTAATCCCAAACTTGACTACAGATCTCCCAACCAACATTGGTTCAAGGGTACATCTCTTCATAACTCTGATATATGTCGTTGTAATTCCTCAATGTCTTCAGAGAGATGGAGGGTCCCAATAACCAATAACTTTTGGTGCATCCCCAAATGGTTGAACCAAAACCACACAGACTATGACGTCTTTAAACAGGACTATTATGTCCTTACGGACTGTAGGGTCCTTAACTCATGGACTATGATGTCCTTAAACTTTATGGACTGTGAGGTCCTTAAACTCATAGACTATGATGTCTTTAAACTTTACAGACTATGATATCTTTAAACTGACATGGACTATGATGTCCTTAAACCCATTGGACCGCAACGTCCCTAAACTAAAACAATAGAGTCCAAATGCTCTTTTGTTGGATCTAAATGATCCTGTTAAGTAGATCTTAGTCTAAAATTAGACTAATGTATCCTTAACAAACGTTTAAGTTGATCTTAGTCTCAAATGAGATTAACGATCCTTAAACCCAACCCAAACCCAAATCTAAGAAAATACGGATTTGGACTAATCCACGCCCTACGGACGACAACATTGTAGGGTGTTTTTCGTCACCCCATTGAGATGGGAATACGTGCGTGCTTGTCAGGCGCATTACAGATTCCCCTTGCCTAAGGTAGACTGGGGTTTATTGATTATGGGGATCCAAATCTTTGGCAGCCACGGATTAAGCTGGCGTTAATTACCCCTCGCCTTTGGAGCAAGAGAATCTCCGATTAATGGGTCAAACAGGTCATGCGAACTCAATGTGCAGTGTACGTGAGTTGTGTTTTGAAAGGGGTTTTTGATATATCGGGAGCCCCGCAGAGTTTTTACGGGGGTCCCGCTACCCAGATAGCGGGCTGGGGGTCAAAAGGGCTAGCAGCCCCCTTGCGGGGTGCAGGGCAGCACCCCATTAGAATTTTTTTCTAACAGTTACAGTGTCGTGGAGTATGTGTGTGTGTTTGTATATGTGTGTGTGTGTGTGTGTGTGTGTGTGTATACACACACACACACATAAGGGAAAAGGGCATTCAAAGGATCCGTGGGAGCTAGCGCTCGAGCGCTAGGGCGCTAGCGCTTTAGGCGCTAGCGCTTTAGGCAATAGGGTGCTAGCTCTTTGGGCACTAGCGTCTTACGTGCCAAGCACGTGGGCGCTCGGGCGCTAGCGCAAGGGCGCTCGGACGCTAGGGCGCTAGCGCCCTACGTGCCAGGCAAGTGGGCGCTCGGACGCTAGCGCTTTGGGCGCTAGCGCTTTGAGCACAAGAGCGCTAGCGTTTTGAGCGCTAGTGCCCTACGTGCCAGGCACGTGGGCACTCGGGCGTTAGCGCTTTGGGCACTACCGCTCTGAGCGCAAGAGCGCTAGCACTTTGAGCGCAAGGGCGCTAGCGCTTTGGGAGGCAAAAGGGACTTAGTCCCTGCAATGGGAGTTGTACTCCCAGAAAGGAACACTTATTATTTTGTGTGTGTGTGTGTGTGTGTGTGTGTGTGAGGAGTTAAACCCCTAGGATATTTTGAAACTGATGAAGAGGGATTCTCCCCTTGAGCCCTAGATCTTCCCCAAAGTGGGGTTTCTGGAGATGGATCTTCTTCTTCTTCCTGTCATTTGGCCGGATCTTGGAGAAAGGGGGTGAGATTTAAAGATCTCCCCTTTTTTAGATCTAATGGAAGATCTGAGTTCCCCTTTGTGGGTTTTGTGATAAAAAACTATTTAGTTTTATAAAAGGGAGAGTAAAACTCTTGATTTAATTCAAAAGAAAGAAGAAGGTTTTAGAACCTTGAGGAAAGAGAAGATCAGAGATCTGGATTCTTTTTTGAAGAGAGAAAAAGTTGTTGAGATATTTTCATTATCTTGGCCTTTATAGGCTATACACTTTACATATAGCCTCTTGGGCTTTACAAATATGGCATTTTGCCCATCTCATGGCTCATGTGCCATTTCTTTTTGCACATAAGCCATGGGCTTTACAAAAATTTGGCTTTATGCCCATTCATGCATAAAAAAAATTATATAAAAATTATTTATTACATGATTTTATTGTTGGCATGGGGGAGGGGACCGGCCGCTTCATGTTCGGACTCGACCTGGGCATGGGCCCACTTGATCCGGGCTTGAGCCCACTTGGCTTAGGGTTGACCTTGACTTTGACTTGGTCAGCTAGGGTGCAATTTTCGACCCCAGCAAAGTGCCCCCATTAATAAATGCACACTACATATGTGGGTCATGTGCATGAAATTGATGGATCTTCTTTCGCATGGAGGCGACTTGCTTTGGTTCCCACTTTTTAGGATGCACTGCCTTTTTTATGATATGGACGGTCGACACTTAACGCGTCTCCGAGACGGAGTGTCCGTGGTAGATGTTTCCTTGGCTCGGAGTGATTTAGTAGACGTGCCCCCGGCACGGAGTGTCGCTGGTCGACGTTTCCCCGAGGCGGAGTGTCTGTAGTCGACGTGCCCCCGGCATGGAGTGTCTGTGTTGGACTGTTGGATATAGTGCCCTCATAGTCAATTATTGGATCACAGGCAAGTGATTGCAATGATTGAGAGAGGACCTATGCCGATAGGACAGACTTACTCAAGATGATAGTATGCTATCTGGTTTATTTCATCATCGTGTACTCTGCTTTAGGCGACCTTACAGGTCGCTATTATATGTTGATAGAGCCCTTAGGATTCTTGCTTGACAGCCAGCAGTATGATGGCGATCATATACGTGGGAGCTGGGGTTTATAAGCACATCCTTAAAAGGTCCCTAGTCTTGGGAGTTTCGAGATAGGGCATCGATACTCCAGAGTTGACTAGTGTATACAGTCAAGACCCCGAAGAGGGGCGGCGGCCGGTCTCACAAGCTAATGGTGTCAGTTGGTTCACCTAAGATGTATACAGGTGCTCATTGGGTTATGAGTACACCGGACAGGACTCGCCGGGAACATGCTAGTTGGTATTATACCTGACGTCAGATAGCAGTTACCTGGTGACATGTGTACGGGTTAGTTCATTGACCTAAGATCGTCATTTGTCTCATGTGAGTTCCTACTGTACTTTGATTACTACCCTACCACGGCTCAAAGGAGTCGTGCAAACAGATTTTAGTTAGGTACAGTCCCGAGCCACATGGAGGCAGTGAGCGGATCGACAGGGGTTCGTCTCTCCCGGTATTGGGGGTGAGATCGCGCTGTGTCTAGGAGAGCCATTACACGAAGTCCTTAGCCAAGGCAGGAGATTTACTGGTAGGTATTCCAGTAGTATCTCAGGGTGTTCTGGGCTACACTCCGACACGACTTGTACCGCTTTTGGGGGTCTGACTTTTACCAACCTCCTAGGCCCGTCATGCGATGCTCATAGACGAACGGACCGGACTGTATGGATATTGTCACTGACAGGCTCAGTAGGGTGTCAGGATGAGTTCGCTCATCGACGTCCCTTTTGGTCAATACCTGGTAGCCCGTTACGTATGGCTAATACCTCTGACGTGCTTGTGATTAAATCCACAGCCAAACTATTGACGAGTTTTTAGAGTCCCCCACAGACAGTTTCTCAAGTTTCGGGCGAAACGCTGTAGAGGCCGTATGGATATATGGCAGGGTTCGATCATATACGTGCGGTATTGCACGGATCATGATCGGACGGATAATACTAGCGGGCTTTGGTTTAAGCCGGATCCTAGTATTATACAGTGTAGATTTTGTCTCATTGCATTTGTATTCGGTCAGAATACAAATGCGGGTATGTATATACAGTCGCGGGGTTTTCCTGTAATTTATTACGGGATCAGTTTTTTGAAGTTGCCAGTTTGCATTCCGTTTCGGCCATTTTTCCTTTGTTCCTTCTTTGGCTGAAATTTGATGGAGGGACTAATTTGCAAATGTGTAAATTAGCAAAGTGGAGGGTGTTATTAGTGATATGAGGCTTCATGATATTTCTAGCACATTTAGATTCCATTTTGTGCGCATGGCTTGCATTAAATGAGATGGGAATGGGATGAGAGTTGATTTGGACATTGGTGTGACATATTCTTCTCATTATCACGCAATTTCTCCTCTTGCTTTTATTCCATTCTTTTTTCCTCCTCCATTCTTGATGATGGCCGGCCACTTCTTGAGGAGAGGGAATTCATTTTGGTGGTGGGAAATTTGTTGATCTCATTCTTGGCTTGCTACAAAATTCCTAACCCCTCTCCAAAGTTCATTTTTCTTCTTCCCTTTTTCAATGGCAACTTCAACAACCCCTTTGAGACAAATGATTCTACACTTAGTCTACATCATTCTTGGACACGTCGGCTTGCCAACTTCGTGTCCGAGTTGCTCAGTTCATAGGTGGGAGCCCGTAAAAGGACTCGGCGATGTGGTGCCCTTTCCGACGAGGAGATGAAAATTAGAGATTCCGCGAGGAGATCGGGATGGAGGCCGAAGACCGAAGGACACGGATCGCTCGGTATAGCTCTCTACCCTTTCTCTTGTAAGCTAGTAGTGGTTAATGGTCCGATTCGGGTTTTATGGTACGCGGTAGCGCCGGTTTTCTAGTTTTGAAAAAGTTTTGTTTCCGCATTTTGGCCTCGGACAGGCGGCCGGGGCGCTGCCGTGCACTTACATTAGTATCAAAGCCACGCCATTAGCCTAGTCTAATTTGCTCTAACGTGTTTACAAGTTCGATCGAATGGATTTTCCAAAAACCCCATTTTCAAGTCCAGTTTTCTGTCGAATTTTTTTGTGCTTGAAAAATTATTTGGTACATTGAAAAATATGTTCAGGCTTTTCTAAGAAAACTGAGAAAATTTGGTATGCTGATTTTACTGTAGCGTGGCGGATCCGCGGCCCAAACCACGTTTTGGACGCGGATCCGCGGCCGTACTGTAGCCACAGTGCACCAAATTTCTTCAGTGGGTTTCTGACCTGGAATTGGGGTTTATGGTATATTCCTTTTGGGCCCAGATTTTTTTTGAGTGCTGCAGTTGTACTTGGGGGCCCACTTCGGGAAATTTAGTCGATCGAAAATTTTAAACATGTTAGTTCACATTATTTACATTATATCTGCGACCGTGAATGTCATTTGATCGGTAAATCCTGTCTAATTGCTATAGTTCTTTTAGATGGATTTGCGAACGTGACATTCACGTTGATGTTCTGTGTTGTGCTGTGATGTTGCGGATTTATCGTGGTGGATAGCCTGGATGCAATGTTAGTACAGTTTGGTTGTATTTGTACATTTGATATTGCGGGGCGAGCGTCCGACATGTGGACTGCCGTCACTGCCTGTTTGTATATTATTCTTTTTGGGCACGACTGGGCTGAGGTCGATGTACCCGTTGTATGAATATTTTACTTTCTGTACTAGGATTACCCCACGGTGGGGTGCACGGATAGCCGGGTTCTAGAGGGCAACGGGCCCGCATCTCATGGCGTTGAGACGGAGGGGGCTTCACTCTAGAATTGGCGGGCTATTCGCCACACTCGTAGGGGGTACAGGTTGACCCAAGGAGGGGTGCTCAAGTTACCGGATTCCGTGAAGTGCTGGGTGGTCCATTCACGTTGTTGAAGGGGGCTGCCTCGCTTCAGGTTTTGGCGGGTAACTTGCCGCGCCCGTAGGGGTCTAGGATTTCATTGCACAGGCTATCCACATGACCAGGGGAACGTCTGGTTTCAGTAGCGGCTCTATGAAACCCGGGGATCCCAGATATCTGTATTGTTCTGTGATGCTTATTACACTTCTGTGATGTTGTATTTTATCATGCCTTGAGCGAATATTATATTTTGATATATATACTAGTAGATGTTGTATATGTTTTGCATCCGCGCTGGTCCAGTCCCCGCTCTGTCGTTAGTTAAGTAACCTAACGGGTGATGACGGGACCCAGTGGCGAATGCGGATGGCATATACGTACATCATTATTTTCGTTCTTTATTGGTGTGATCAATTGATGGGACTGCATTGATTCGGATCAATGCAAGCTAAACAAACCTATTCTGATGTTGTTGGAACATTTTTCAAAAAGCTGTTATTGCAAGGACGTTCTCTTTTGTTTTGCACAGAGGTATTCAGTTGGAATATCCTGCACCTCAGTCGATGAGGCAAGGGCCGAGATCCCTTCACCGGGAGTGACCCCTTGGACAGAAATTTGCGTCAGGGTAATAACTTCACTATAGCCGATTGCCTTTTGCTTTGCATCGTGGTATTCAGTTGGAATATCCTGCACCTCATTCTACGGGGAAAGAGCCGAGATCCCTTCACCGGGAGTGACCACTTTAGCAAAGGTTTTCGCCACTATATTTTTATAAAAAGCTATCCGGTTCCTTCAACGATATCAAGTTCATTACGTTAAAGGTTTTTCGCCAAAAACCATTCGTAGCCCTCCGTCATTTTAGACGGGTAGCACTTAGTATTCATGCTATGTTTGTTGGCCAAAGTCAAGGCATAGTGTATGGTAGCTATTTGTTACTTTTCTGCTACATAGATAGATGCGTTGGTTTGGGACAGTCGTACTGCTTTGTTGGCCAAAGTCAAGGGTAGGTACGGGTGGGTTCAAATTAACCTGGAAAATGACGGGTAGAACTTGACATGTGACTTATGATTTATTGGCTAAAGTCAAGGTCATAAGAGCATGGGGTAAAAATCACATCGGGAGTTTCTAAAGAAACTGAAACTTGCCAGATATGCGCATACCTTCTGGAGTGTAATAACGTGAGTGGATTCCATCACGTTATCATGCGATGATAGTTGGATCCTGATTCCCACTGATAAGTTGGTTTACTCCTCGGGAGATCCCGACTAATTCTTCTTTCAGGTTTGGAGGAGAATTTGAGGTTACAGTGGGAGGATTCCTGATTTGATAAAGTGATAACCATTCTGATCTAGGTTAGAGTGCACGCTGAGTGTTTCTTTTCTCTCTCTCTTTGGCAGCGACCATGGCCCGACCCTAGACTATGACTCGGTGACCAAGTTGACCGAACCTTCTTAAACACTAGCTTTTGGATTGTCAAAGTTGCATACCGCATTACCACTCCTTCTTTTACCCTTTTCTCCAGAACACCCCGTATTACTACGAACGTCCACTTCCATTGGATAAAACCATCGTATGGTTATATACGAACTCGAAGGAATTTATTCGAGGATGGTTTCCGGTTCTGGAGAAAACGAATAGGACTATTCAGTTGTCTTTTCCTTTTACCTTCTCTCAGGTTGCGAGTGCTCCTTGGATTAGGACAGTACACCTATTACGCTTATTGGATAGTCTTCTTCCAAACATAGGCAGGTGCCGAACGGTGGGGAATGAAGAAAACCAATTAGCCTAACGATGGTGTACAGAAGGTAATAAGTTAAGACAAATAAAGGGATTAGTAAGAGGGCAAAGTAAATTGTGACTGCTATTCACGACCAAACTAAGTATTTCATCGCCACTCCTACTTCACCTTTGAATTTCTCCAGGACACTCCGTATCACTACGAAGATCCACAGTTATTTGGATACTCCATCGTATGGTTATATACGAACTCGAAGGAACTTGTTCCAGTTCGGGGATGGATTCTGGTTCAGGAGAAATAAGAATAAGGTTTATTCGGTTGTCTTTTATCTTCACCTTCTCTCGCATTGCGAGTGCTCCTAGGATTAGGACAGTACACCCATTATGCTTATTGGACAGTCTTCTTCCAAACCATAGGCTGGTGTCGAACGGTAGGGAAGGAAGAAAACCATTTAGCATAAAGGGGTGTACAGAAGGTAATGACTAAAGACATATAAAGGAATTTGGAGAGATGGCAAAGAAATATACGGTTATAGTTGTGAATCTGATAATGGAAGAGACATTACTAGGAATACCCGGATACCCCTACGAAACGTTTCAATGTTTCAGTTTCACTGTATACTGTTAAAAGAAAACCGATTTCCCAATTTGCCGTTACTCCAGGGTATGTATTTACCAGGTATGATTCTCACATCTGTATGGTTTTGCAGATGATGAGTGGGAGTAAGTTATTGGGAATTAGGTGATTATCCTCATTATATCGGAATTCATTGTAATTGGTGATATTTGAGGAAATCACCTGGGTTGTTTGCCGGACGACAAATATTTGGTTTTGAATATCCGTTGTAATGCACCAATTTCAAATTGATATATCTGTACGTTTATTTTAATAAAGTGAGATATCACTTTTTGAAATTATGTCTATGACATTTACCTATATCAGTGGATGGTTAGGTAAGGAGCATTAAACAGCGGTGTAATTCTTCTTAACCATAAGTACAGTTTCAACCTACGATACACAGGGAATGAGTTATTAGACTCAGGGGACTTATACAGAGTATTGTATATTGTCCAGTGTCCATGAGGACAGAGGGGTTGGTACTCGTACTGTATTCTGTTTACTTGTGACTTCTCTAGTTCTTAGACATGTGTTTCGTAGAAATACAAGGTCAAAGTTTTGAGAAGTTATAGGTATAAGAATAAAGTAGAGAACCAGCTGTTGCAAGTATCAGGATTCTTCAAGGTGATCGAAGATGTAGATACTTGTGTATAGTATTCAGATGATAGTAATGATTAAGAGAATTTGATTCTCTTTCAGGTTACTCATAATTGGAAGTACTTCTAAGTTGAGTAATGCTGATCGGCCTCTCTCCATTTAGTTGACATGCACTGGAGACAGCTGCATGATTTGAATCTGGTTCCAATTAAATTAGTGCCTCTGATTCTATATTGGATATAGAATAGTTCATATCTTAACGATGTTAAGGTACGGGGAGTTGTCCGGCTTATACTTAAAACCAGACTCTGGATAACTCAAGGCACGTTTCTGTAATGGCTGTTTGTGGGTTGACCCGGGCTATGACGAGGGTTGACTTTCTACCATCTGGAAGATCAATAGTGATATTGTTCTTAACTCGCCACAGTTTTAATAAAAATGGATTTTTTCATAAAACAGTAGTGGGAGTATGGTAGAACTGGAAGTGATTCCAGAACCGCAAACGATTACTGAAAATTTGATAAGAACCTAAAGATTCAATCTGGTTTGACATTCCAATGGACACTCCGCAGATATGGTGGGTAACCTCAGGCACTCGAGAGGTACTTCGGTATGCCTCAAGGACGGTGACAGGGAGGTTCTTGTCTACCCAGACTTGCCATTGCTGTGGTTCCAGACTGTGAGACCCGGCAGGAGGATGAGTATAGCGTCGTTCTAAATCAGCTTTAGAAGTGTACATATATATGACTCTGCCAGAGGGTTGTTGTAGTCAGTGGGAGCAGCGGAAGCATAGTAGACAAGTAGCTTATATCTGTTTATGGACTAAAGCAGATATAGCGGAGATAGATCATCTATTTCTGATATGACGGTCATAGGTTTGACTTCATCAGAATAGAGGATGGATCTGTTAAGAAGGTAGTAGAGTGTGATGTCCTGGTATTTGGATGACATACACAGAGTAGTAAGTGAAATTCCTATACTACGATTGGTTATACTTTGGTTGTCACACAGTGGTTTCTCCACATAGGACTTATATCAGACATTCTGGTTACTAGATCTATGGTTTTAGATCTAGATTTGGGTAGTTTCCCAATCTGGATACTTGGAAAGTATTCTAAAGGTATTTAGAATGGACGACTCCTGGCACGGTAGTGTACTTGCAGGTGATGGAGTCACCCTCTCTAAAGGTGTCTTACAGACTAAAGAGGAGAGGGATGTGCATGATTGGCAGATCACTTGCTTAGGCAATTGAGTCAATTATGAGATGTCAAGTACCACACCAGATGTTTTTGCACGAGATGCAATAAGTTGATATTAATCTAATCCTGGAGAAACGTTCGAAAGCAGTTTTAAAACATAAGCGGATGTTCTAGGGATATAATAACGACAGCCTCTTTTAGGAGACAGTTATCATTCCAAGCTTCCAAGGTGACCTGGTTGACAGAGTGGCTGTCAGAGTTATAATTTTCCCTCTAAAGAGGGGCAGTAGTTTGGACAAGTGGTCCATGCGGATACTGAGGGAGGCATGGCGCAGGATACTGATTAAGTTCAGTTGATGATACAGTCTTAGAAGTTTGGATTTGGAGTTTATTTATGAACTAGGTCCCATCAGATATCCAAACATATTCTAAGACAGGTATTGCTCATTTCGGAAGATGGCTTTCTCCGCGAACTTGAGATAAAGAGAGACATAGAAAGAAATATCAGAGCGGATCCACTCACTGAGGCTATTCCTCGAACGCAATAGTTTCACAAACGGGCTTTGTGAGACTGATTAGTAGAGGAGTTAGGTGTTCGGTATCACACAGGCTGTGAGTATGCGACATCGCAATAATTAGCTTTGAGTGCAAGTGGGAGGTTGTTGGATATAGTGCCCTCAAAATCAATTATTGGATCACAGGCACATGATTGCAATGATTGAGGGAGGACCTATGCCGGTAGGACAGTCTTACTCAAGATGATAGTATGCTATCTGGTTTATCTTTATCATCGTGTACTGCTTTAGGTGACCTTACAGGTCGCTATTACACGTTGATAGAGCCCCTAGGATTCTTGCTTAACAGCCAGCAGTATGATGGCGATCATATACGTGGGAGCTGGGGTCTATAAGCACATCCTTAAAAGGTCCCTAGTCGTGGGAGTTTCGAGACAGGGCATCGATACTCCAGAGTAGACTAGTGTATACAGTCGAGACTCCGACGAGGGGCGGTGGCCGGTCTCATAAACCACTGGTGTCAGTTGGTTCACCTAAGATGTATACAAGTGCTCATTAGGTTATGAGTACACCGGACATGACTCGCCGGGAACATGCTAGTTGGTATTATACCTGACGTCAGATAGCAGTTCCCTGGTGACATGTGTACGGGTTAGTTCATCGACCTGAGATCGTCATTTGTCTCGTGTGAGTTCCCACTGTACTTTGATTACTACCCTACCACGGCTCAAAGGAGTCGTGCAAACAGATTTTAGTTGGGTACAGTCCCGAGCCACATGGAGGCAGTGAGCGAATCGACAGGGGTTCGTCTCTCCCGGTATTGGGGGTGAGATCGCACTGTGTCTAGGAGAGACATTACACGAAGTCTTTGGCCAATGCAGGAGATTTACTGGTAGGTATTCCAGTAGTATCTCAGGGTGTTCTGGGCTACACTCCGACACGACTTGTATCGCTTTTGGGGGTTTGACTTTTACCAACCCCCTAGGCTCGCCATGCGATACTCATAGACGAACGGACCGGACTATACGGATATTGTCATTGACAGGCTCAGTAGGGTGTCAGGATGAGTTCGCTCATCGACGTCCCTTTTGGTCAATACATGGTAGCCCGTTACGTATGGCTAATATCTCTGACGTGCTAGTGGTTAAATCCACAGCCAAAATATTGACGAGTCTTTAGAGTCCCCCATAGACAGTTTCTCAAGTTTCGGGCGAAACGCTGTAGAGGCCGTATGGATATATGGCAGGGTTTGATCATATACGTGCGGTATTGCACGGATCATGATCAGACGGACAATACTAGCGGGCTTTGGTTTAAGCCGGATCCTAGTATTATACAGTGTAGATTTTGTCTTATTGCATTTGTATTCGGTCGGAATATAAATGCGGGTATGTATATACAGTCGCGGGGTTTTCCTGTAATTTATTACAGGATCAGTTTTTTGAAGTTGCCAGTTTGCATTCCGTTTCGGCCATTTTTCCTTTGTTTCTTCTTTGGCTGAAATTTGATGGAGGGGATAATTTGTAAATGTGTAAATTAGCAAAGTGGAGGGTGTTATTAGTGATATGAGGCTTCATGATATTTCTAGCACATTTAGATTCCATTTTGTGCACATGGCTTGCATTAAATGAGATGGGAATGAGATGAGAGTTGATTTGGACATTGGTGTAACATATTCTTCTCATTATCACACAATTTCTCCTCTTGCTTTTATTCCATTCTTTTTTCCTCCTCCATTCTTGATGATGGCCGGCCACTTCTTGAGGAGAGGGAATTCATTTTGGTGGTGGGAAATTTGTTGATCTCATTCTTGGCTTGCTACAAAATTCCTAACCGTTCTCCAAAGTTCATTTTTCTTCTTCCCTCTTTCAATGGCAACTTCAACAACCCCTTTGAGACAAATGATTCTACACTTAGTCTACAGCATTCTTGGACACGTCGGCTTGCCAACTTCGTGTCCGAGTTGCCTCGATCCAGAGGTGGGAGCCCGTAAAAGGACTCGGCGATGTGGTACCCTTTCCGACGAGGAGATGAAGATCGGAGATTCCGCGAGGAGATCGGGATGGAGGCCGAAGACCGAAGGACATGGATCGTTCGGTATAGCTCTCTATTCTTTCTCTTGTTAGCTAGTAGTAGGTTAATGGTCCGATCCGGGTTTTATAGTACGCGGTAGCGCCGGTTTTCTAGTTTTGAAAAAGTTTTGTTTCCGCATTTTGGCCTCGGACAGACGGCCGGGGCGCTGCCGTGCACTTACATGGACGTCTCCCCGGCACGGAGTGTCGCTGGTCGATGTTTTCCCGGCATGGAGTGTCTGTGTTGGACGTTTCTCCGAGATGGAGTGTCGCTGGTTGACGTTTCCCTAAGGCGGAGTGTCGGCTGGTTGACGTATCCCGAGATGGAGTGTCTGCTTGACGTTTCCCCATTACGGAATGTCGCTGGTCGACGTGTCCCCAACACGGAGTGTCTGTGTTGGACGTTTCCCCGAGACGGAGTGTCGCTGGTTGATGTGTCCCCGGCACGGAGTGTCTGCTTGACGTTTCCCTATTACGGAGTGTCGCTGGTCGACGTGTCCCCGGTACGGAGTGTCTGCTTGACGTTTCCCCGTTACGGAGTGTCGCTGTTGGATGTTTCCCCTGTACGGAGTGTCGCTGGTCGACGTTTCCCCGAGGCGGAGTGTCGGCTAGTTGACGTATCCCCGAGATGGAGTGTCTGCTTGACGTTTCCCCGTTACGGAGTGTCGCTGGTCGACGTATCCCTGGCACGAAGTGTTTGCGTTGGACGTTTCCCCGAGACAGAGTGTCGCTGGTTGACGTGTCCCTGGCACGGAGTGTCTGCTTGACGTTTCCCCATTACGGAGTGTCGCTATTGGACGTTTCCCCTGTACGGAGTGTCGCTGGTCGACGTTTCACCGAGGCGGAGTGTCGGATGGTTGACGTATCCCCGAGATGGAGTGTCTGCTTGACGTTTCCCCGTTACGGAGTGTCGCTGGTCGACATGTCCCCGGCACGGAGTGTCTGTGTTGGACGTTTCCCCGAGGCAGAGTGTCGCTGGTCGACGTTTCCTCGAGGCAAAGTGTCGGCTTGACGCAGAGGTCGATGTTGGAATTGGTTGGTTTGATTTGTTTGATTTGAGTTGGCATCAGCATCGCTACACTGGAATATGGTACCAGGAGCGAATCATCATCTGTCTTTGAGAGGGTTTGGGGATTGGTTTTTTTTTGTTTGGTATCTGCATTGCTGCACTAGAATAATGCCAGGAGCAACTCATCATTTACCCGAGAGGATTTGGTAATTGATGGTTTAAGAGGCAGGTTTAGATCCCTATCACCTAAGGCTTTTCAATTTTATGGGCCGTAAGGGTCCATAAAAGCATTTTCTCTCTACGAGTCAAAAGGATCTCGTAGGTGTATTTTCTCCTTAGGAGTCGTGGGGACTCCTAAGTGTGTTTCTCCTTTGTGAGTCATAAGGATCTCACGCGGGAATTTTCTCCTCACAAAGTCGAGAGGACTTTGCGAGTGCATTTCATCTCTTTTTCATGAGTTTGCGCCCTTTTGGGTTTTCACAAACTCGCCAGCAGTCCTGCTATTTTTACTCATGAAGCCCTTTCGGGTTTTCATCCGTGCCCGTTTTGCTTGTGGACATACCGTTTTTTTTCCGCGCTGGTAGGACTTTAAAAGTAGTCTCACCGGCAGGTCTTGGGAGAGATTGAGATCGTTTTACGCCCGTGGATTGTATACAGTTTTGCAGGATGTATGATCCAGGCCGTAGGGCCGGAAAAATTTCGGGACTTTGTTGGCGTCTGCATCGCTGCACTGGAACATAGTACCAGGAGTGACTCATCATTCGCCGTTGGGGTATAGAATTTGGAATTTGGTTGGCGTCTGCATCGCTGCACTGGAATATGGTACCAAGAGCGACTCATCATTCGCCATTGGGGTATAGGATTTTGGCCGGCGTCTGCATCGCTGCACTGAAATATGGTACCAGGAGCGACTCATCATTCGCCATTGCCTATTGGGAAGCGATGGCTTAGGAGACAGGTTTAGATCCCTATCACCTAAGGCTATTCAATTTTATGGGCTGTGAGGGTCCCATAAAAGCATTTTCTCCCTGCGAGTCGTAAGGATCTCGTAGGTGTACTTTCTCCTTAGGAGTCGTGGGAACTCCCAAGTGTGTTTTTCCTTCATGAGTCGTAAGGATCCCACGAAGGTTTGTTCTCCTCATGTATCGTGAGTACACATGAGTGGGTCTTTCTAATGGACCATAATTTTAAGGGCAGAGACCAGCCGCGTAACTGGTGGTTGCAGTGGGGCATGGGTATAATGAGAATTATTTGAGCCTGTGGATTGTATACAATAGTCAATTTGGGGGACCACCCGTAGGGTTGGGAGAATTTTGGGAAATTGGATTTTGGTTGGCGTCTGCATCGCTGCACTGGAATATGGTACCAGGAGCGACTCATCATTCGCCTTTGTTTTGTTTGTTTTTTTGTTTTTTGTTTTTTGTTTTCGTTTTTGTTTTACCGCGATTGCTCTATCATTTCAGCTTTTCTTATCGTGAAGGTCGCGATTGCCCTATCATTTCGGCTTTTATTCGCGGTTGCCCTATCATTTCGGCTTTATTTTTCATCTTTATTTTACTCGCTGATTTTTATTGCGAGTTGCCCCATCATTTCGGCCTTTCTTTTTATTTATTTATTTACACATTCCTTTTTTTTTATTTACACATTTTTTTACATTCCCAGTTTAACGACTTAGAGGTCGATTGTTCCCAGTTGAACGACATGGTGGTCGATTGTTCCCAGTTTAACGACGTGGTGGTCAGTGGTTTGCTTATCCCAGCTCCTCGAACTTTGATCTTGGCGGGGCTGTGTTGATGACCGTAGCTCTGTGGCTTGTCGGTACATCTGACGACTGTAAGGCTTTCCCGAGTTTGTATTGGTTCTCCACCCAATCTTTAAAAACATAGCAGTCTTCAATGGTATGACTCACCATTCTATGATATGGGCAGTATATGGGATTACCGGTCATGTTTATCTCATGTGGCCTCTTTGGAATAGGCAGTTGAAAACCGTTGTTCAAGGCGTCCACGAATATTTCGCGGACTTTATCCCTTCTGAAGGAGTATACTTTGTTCTTTCTCTCCATTAGAGTAGGTGCCCTTACTGATGCTGGACCCTGAGGACGATCAGTCTTTGGTTCGCCTACTGTCTGCTTACCACGTTCAGTGTACGTATCGGAGGGACTGGAGGTTGATCGCGTCCGTTTTTCACAAAGGTGTTCCGCTCTCGAGCTGGAGGGAGCATCGGTTGGCTGCTTCCGGATATCAATCCCTAACTCACGATCCAAAATTTGATTTTGCTGTAATTGCAATCGGGCGACTTGGGTCGTAAGATTCGCCACGATATTTGCCAGCTCATCGACTTTAGAATGGACCTTGGCCATCTTCTCATCCATGTCCTGAAGTTGCCTTTGAAACCATTGGAATAATGCTTGTTCTATAGTTCCGTGTATGACAACGGGGTCATCCCTACCGCCTGAAATTGATTCAATATGAACCATGGATTCCTTTGGCTCAATGGCCTGAGTGAGCTCTTTATCATTTGGATCGGGCCGATGTTGGATGGCAACAACCGCGTCATTGTCATGGTTATATGGTGTAGGAAGACTTGTTCTTCTGAGCTCCATCATATAGACCGTATGGGTTGTGTACCCATCTATTGCTTCTTCATTGGCAATGTTGCTCACTTGGCTCATAGCTTGTTTCCTTGGTCTGCTCTTTTTAGAGAAAGGTAGATGTCTGAGAGAATCAGGTCCCTGAAGGACTTCGGTCTCCGTTTGTATGAAATTGGCGGTCGCAGCTTGATTGTTCGTTAACACGCCAGGGGACAATGATATTTCTCCCACCTTGTATTGTTTCTCGACCCAATCCTTGAAGATGCAACAGTCTTCAATAGTGTGTCCCAGCACTCGGTGGTATAGGCAAAAGTTGGGATGATCAGTCCTGTTCGCTTCACTTAGCCTTTTGGTTCTGGTAGCCGCAGGCCATTCTTCAGGGCATCTTTAAAAATTTTGTGGACCTTGTCCCTTCGGAATGAGTAGACCTTATTTCTTCTTTCCTCCAAATTTGGCTCTCAAGATTTTTTAGTTTTTGCTCCGCCCGCTCTCTGCTTATTTAGAGAATCGGTGCTGTTAGAACTTCCGCCTTTTCGGTTGTCGTCCCTCCAAGGTTTCGGTCTGTTTGTGAACTGAAGATCCTGAGCGGATTCGGGCTTTGAGTGTTCCAATGTTTGGACCTTTTTGGTCAGCTCTTGGAACGTTTTAAGGCCTGCAGTGCATAGGAAAGGTTTCATCCAGTCCTTCAAATTTTCTATAAGAAGACTGACGAATTGGTCTTGCTCTAACGGCGGTTCACATTTGACAGAGAGATTGCGCCATCGGACTATAAAATCCATGTTGCTTTCGTTGTTCTTTGGCTCTGTCCTTATGAGGTCGGCAATGGTGATTTTATCGCCGACTCTCATGAACCTTTGCTTGAACATGGATTCTATTTGAGCGAACGTCGTGATTGAGTCATTTGGTATGCTTGGATAGCAATCGAAAGCAACATCCGTCAGGCTATTAACAAACTGACGGAGAAGGAGCGCATCATTGCCCCCAATATTTGCGCAATGTGCCGGTTCACATTTCCCGTCCCATCGAACCTTTCAAATTTGGGGACGACAGAGCCAGTGGGAAACTCCACAAGATTGTACCGAGCAGGATATGGTCTCCCGCTACTGCTGGCATCTTTTTGCTCTCCGGCTTCGTCTACCAATGTTTTGACTTTGTTGGCAACCAAATCCATGATTTGATCTTGAGTTAGCGGGTTGCTGTCATCGACCGCCAAGACATTTCCCGAGATAGGATGCGACTGGCCTTCATGCGGTCCGCCCACCTTTAGATTTGAGGGAATAAGCGTCGGCTGTCTCGAAACACCGTTTCCCGGTCCCTGAGTAGAACCATGCGCTTGATTGGGCGGCTGAGAGGCAAGTTGGGCTGTGAGCTGTAATACGACGTTTGTCAAGTCGTTAATTTTTTAGTAGAGCTTAGCCATCTCCTCGTCTTTGTTTCTGAGCTGCTTTCGAAGCTCCTGGAGAAGTTGCTGCTCCACGGTCTTAGGATGGAAAGTTGGCTCATTTTCGCTTTCCGAGCTTGACTCTACATGGACTGAGGGGTCTTTCTGCCTATCATCCTCATCGAGAGGGCTTTCATCACCCAACAGAGGCGGCTGTTCTTGAGAAACGACAACCACATTCAAGCCAGATTGGATTTGAGATGTGGTGGCCCCGTCCTTTCTCTTGCTGCGCGTGCCCACCATGTAGACAGTGTGGACCACATATCCAGCCATTTCCTCATTTTTGGCGGGGTAACCCTGTTCTTCGGACCACATGAGGTTCAGCCTAGCAGGAGCCCTAGCCCTTTCGTTGGCTCTATATCTGAGCCTTTTCTGCCTTAGCTTCTCAATTTTAAGGGCTTGGCGGGCATCCATTTCCAGGGAAGCCACCGTGAGTCGATTAGCAGGGAACTTAGAGAAGACACCCGATCGAGCAGTTGTCAGGGGCACCGCTGGAGCTTGCTCGAGAGGCCTTGTTGCTTTGTTGGTGTTGATGGCCTTGCCCCCAGCTGGGGCCAAGGAGAGTCGTTCAAATACCGATTTGCGTTTGAGTTGGGGCATCTTCGAGACCACCACATTTGGCCTCTTGCTTTTCGAAACCGATTTGTCTGTCACCGGGGCTTGAGGTGCAGGGATGGCATTAGCCGAGACAAACAGAATAGACCCAAATTGTAGTAGCGGTTCTTCCCACTGTCGTCCGAGACTTGCCGGGAGGACCGTCCTGGAATCCATCTTCATCGTGTATGAGATGGGAGCTGAGTTCATCTTTGGAGACATTGTTGAGAAGTGATTGCTTGAAAACCTGCATGAAAGAGCATTATTTTAGTATAAATATAGATATGTATATTGATTGAGTCCGCATGAACGTTTAACTCGAAATATGGGAGGAGAGATTGGTCCCACCGGGCGTGCCAGAATCTGTAGGGTGTTTTTCGTTACCCCATTGAGATGGGAATACGCGCACGCTTGTCAGGCGCATTACAGATTCCCCCTTCCTAGGGTAGGTTGGGGTTTATTGATTGCGGGGATCCAAATCTCCGGCAGCCGTGGACTAAGCTGTCGTTAATTACCTCTCGCCTTTGGAGCAAGAGAACCTCCGATTAATGGGTCAAACAGGTCATGCGAACTCAATGTGCAGTGTACGTGTGTTGTGTTTTGAAAGGGGTTTTTGATATATCGGGAGCCCCGCAGAGTTTTTACGGGGGTTCCGCTACCCGAATAGCGGGCTGGGGGTCAAGGGGGCTAGCAGCCCCCTTGCAGGGTACGGGGTGCGAGGTAGCGCCCCGTTAGAAATTTTTTCTAACAGGGATAGTGTCGTGGAGTATGTGTGTGTGTTTGTATATGTATATATACATATACATATATATATATATATGTATGTATGTATGTATGTATGTATGTATATATATACATAAGGGAAAAGGGCATCCAAAGGATGCGTGGGCGCTAGCGCTAGGAGCGCTCGGGCGCTAGCGCTTGGGGCGCTAGCGCCTTGAGCGCAAGGGCGCTAGCTCCCCACGTGTCAGGCATGTGAGCGCTCGGGCGCTAACGCTTTGAGCGCAAGGGTGCTAACACCCCACGTGCCAGGCACGTGGGCGCTCGGGCGCTAGCGCTCTGGGCGTAAGAGCGCTAGCGCTTTGAGCTCTAGCGTCCCACGTGCCAGGCACGTGGGCACTCTGGCGCTAGCGCTTTGGGCGCTAGCGCTCTGAGCGCAAGAGCGCTAGCACTTTGAGCGCAAGGGCGCTAGCGCTTTGGGAGGCAAAAGGGACTTGGTCTCTGCAATGGGAGTTGTACTCGCAGAAAGGAACACTTATTATTAAGAGTGTGTGTGTGTGTGTGTGTGTGTGTGTGTGTATGAGGAGTTAAACTCCTAGGATATTTTGAAGCTGATGAAGGGGGCTTCTCCCCTTGAGCCCTAGATTTTCCCCAAAGTGGGGTTTCTGGAGATGGATCTCCTTCTTCTTCCTGTCATTTGGCCGGATCTTGGAGAAAGGGGGTGAGATTTAAAGATCTCCCCTTTTTGAGATCTAATGAAAGATCTGAGTTCCCCTTTGTGGGTTTTGTGATGAAAAACTATTTAGGTTTATAAAAGGAAGAGTAAAACTCTTGATTTAATTCAAAAGAAAGAAGAAGGTTTTAGAACCTTGAGGAAGGAGAAGATCAGAGATCTGGATTCTTTTTTGGAGAGAGAAAAAGTTGTTGAGATATTTTCATTATCTTGGCTTTTATAGGCTATACACTTTACATATAGCCCCTTGGGCTTTACAAAAATGGCATTTTGCCCATCCCATGGCTCATGTGCCATTTCTTTTTGCACATAAGCCATGGGCTTTACAAAAATTTGGCTTTGTGCCTATTCATGCATAAAAAAAATTACATAAAAATTATTTATTACATGATTTTATTGTTGGCATGGGGGGCCGACCGCTTCATGTTCGGACTCGACCTGGGCATGGGCCCACTTGATCCGGGCTTGGGCCCACTTGGCTTGGGGGTTGACCTTGACTTTGACTTGGTCAACCGGGGTGCAATTTTCGACCCCAACAAACATAAATTAGTCCTCTTATACAATCCATGGGCAACCAAAAACAAAACAAACACACACGACACGAAACGACCATCTGGAGAAGGAGAAAGTGGTTACCGTGATGCGGTAGCGTAATTAACTGCAGGGGCTTGCGCCTGCAGGAAAGAGCGTCCCCACAATCAAAAACCCCTCACAATGATGGGGAATCTGACGAAGTCTGCTACAACAGCCGCATCCGTCTAAACCTCCGATACACGGTGCCATAAATCAACTTGGCATCTTCGGAGAGGTGGACAGATAAAACAAAATAGCATCTGCCCCCAAAATTTAGGCCAGACGTCCTAACGTCCCGGTTGCATCTTTCGGCGGCGACCAGATTCTGGCATGCCCGGTGGGACCTTTTCCTCTTTCCACTCCACACTTCGTGTGTCGTATTCGCGAACGAATCGCGGTTTAGTATGGTTGCCCCTGGATTCGAGATACTAAGATTTGGTGTCTTGCTCCATGCAGAAGAGAAGATGACGTCAATAACTTCTAACTGCACCAACTGCAACAACAACTCCCACTCCGTCCTATCAGGAAGAGTAACTTACGGGCCCCAAGCGGCCTCCATTTACGCAATGCCAGTAGAACAGGTGACGCAGGCCACCACTGGGTTGTTCTTCGGGACCATGCTCCCGCCAATGAGATTCAATACTCCGATGCCGATGCAGGAGGCTCCAAAGAAGTCAGTCTTTGATCGGTTTACCATCACCACGGCCCCTCTCAACGGGTCGTCCAAGTCCAATGCTCAAGCGGGCCCGTGAAGAAGCCTGCAATACCCGAGGGAGTTATCCTAAAGCGGATAGCCATTCCTACTCCGAAGAACGAAGTCATAAAAGGGGCTTTTCCTGCTAAAGGATCGGTCTTCACAAGACTATCCATTCCAATTCCCGCTTCAGAAGAAGTCACCAAAGCTTCTTCCCCTGCCCAAGAGTCTGTCTTCGACAGGTTGGCTATCCCTACTCAACGGACGTCAGTTTTCAATAGGCTGGCACCAACGGCAACCCTCCACCAGAGCAAGGGGCATGATGAAGCCACCCCATAGCTGAACCAATACCATCCGCACGATATGCTTGACGTCGCCACTAGCGCTGAGTGAGGAAGACTGGGGGCAGTTCCCCTTCTCGACTTACTCTGCCAGCTCCAACGGTGGAAATTGATGCTGCTGTTCCAACTGGGAACAGCTTCGAACCACTTAGGAGGGTGCGCAAAAAGTCTTCGACGGCCGTGCTAAAAAGATCTCCTCTACCTATGGAGAACGTCACAAAGGCAAAGCTAGAGCAACCCCCTCAGCGGTTGTCCTCTAAAATTCACAAAGTCTGACGACAGGTCCAAGACTCGGTGATCGACCAAGACTACTCCGGCTGACCGAAGAAGATGAAACTTCGCAAAGAGAAGGACCACCCTGTCGTACCACAGAAGGTGTTGTCTACTTGGGTGCCCGCTGCAACGGCTTCCTCAACTTCGACCGCCAACAAAAGGAGAAGGCCGGAGAAAATCCCCGTGTCTGCGACGAATCTCAAGGGCACTGAACCTAAACGCCCCATATCTGGGGGCATGGTGGTGCACACTGTTTATATGGCATCCGGAAAAAAGGATAGCCGTATCTCTATGGGCCATCGACCACTCACCCGATCTGTGACAAAAGCCCAGGAGCAATAGCAAAAGCTCCAGGAAATGCTAGCGAAGATGGTCGCGCTCACCGGGCCAAAAGCAATCCTGGAGACATCGTCGGAGCAGCGCCAAGAACAGGAAACTGATGCCGAATTCCTCCGAAGAATGCTCGAGAGGAAACACAAAGAGGCCGCGGAACAAGCGTCCAACATAAAACAAATGGTGCTTTTATTCCAAGATATGGTCAGGATGATGATACAGCCGGATCCTCCAGCTGAAGACCCCCCGATTATCCTTGAAGACGACAGAGGGGAGACATCGAACCCTCTTCCGGCTCTATCAGCAGCCAAAGAGGAAACCGTCTTCAAAGCCGCCCTGGATGACTATATCACTTAACAAATATGAGCTCATCAGTCAAGCGAAGCGGCCGGCCAAATTGTTAAGACTGGACGACCTAATCTGGGTTGGTATGACCAAATAAAGTACCCGCCGGGGTATACGATCCTAAAATTCCATGTATATAAGGGGACGGCGAATCCACACTAGCACGTTGCTCAATTCAGGGCTCTGTGCGGCAACACCGGAGGTGACGATAAGCTACTGCTTCGCCAATTCGTTGGCAGCTTGTCGGAGACAGCATTCAAGTGGTATTCCGAACTCTCGAATGACTCTGTCAAGACATTTGCAGAAAAAGAGCTACTGTTTACACATACATTCACAAGCGCTAGCGAGCACACCCCGATCACCGCACTAATTAACGCCAAGGTGAAGCCAGGCGAACATGGGTTCAGTATGCGATACGGTGGCGGAATCTATGGTCGAAATGCGAACAGCGCATAGAAGAGGCTCCTGCAGTAGGCTTATTCGTGGGTACCCTCAATCCGCAGGCAACCATATCCCAGTTCATGATGTTTTCAAGCAGACTACCTTCCAGAACTTGATTGACAAACTGGCCCAATTGGATCAGATGGGCCATAGACCTTCTTCCTCGAAAATGGAGCCTCGAAACGAAAAGGGGAAGGGGAAAGTGACCTTTGTCGCCAATGCTCAACAACAGCCTAGTGGTCCAAAACCAGCTGATCGCCAAAGTGATAGACAGCGACTCTTCAACGAGAGGTTAAAACACCCTTATTCGTTTCCTCCGGATAAAACGAGAAGACTATTCGAGTTGGCGGTGCGCAACAGGCTCATCACCCTACCGGATCCGAAACGCACACTGCAACCCGGTGACGTCAACAGTCCCAACAACTGCCCCTACCATCGAATAATGGGCCATCCAATCGAAGACTGCTTTGTCTTCAAAAACTGGATTGAGGACCAGTACCAGCAAGGCAAATTCGCATTGTCTGAAAACTGGAGGGTAAACCCGCCACAGCCACACGCTCCTAAAAAGGTGGACACACTCTTTTATAAAAGAAGCTCCATGGAAGGTCGCTCTTTCAGCTAACACGAAAAGAATGCTGAAGGATCTCCAAACATGCCCTGCGATCAGGTGGAAAAGTCCGCTGGAACCCGAGATTATTGAGGAAATGCTAAAACCGCGCCCAACGCCAAGAATTGGTAGCGATAATCAAAACGCCCATGCCCAGCCGTCAAAGTCTTCAAAGAAGAAGAAGAAGACCGAAAAGCTCGTGAAGCCGGATGAAAAGCGCACGGACCTGCAAAAAGGCATTGACGTGCTGGAGGAATATAACCAGAAGGCGCGAACCCCGGTCACACTCCAAGAGTTTCTCAACCACATCCTTGAAGACAGAGATGGCAACAAAGATGAGGGAGAAGACTCGTCAGATGAACCTGAGGATTATGTGGCGAGCTGCCACGTGATCTCTCACTCGCCAATAGATGGTGAAGAAGCTCCTGATGCAGAGAAATTGGGGGGCAGATCCCGAACTGAAACCCTTAGAACCGTCTGACGAGATGATCGATCTGCTGCTGCACGCAGCCCGTCAGAAAAGCAAAGCCGATCGAGAGCGCAAAATGGCCATATTCGAAAAAGCCAAACGCCGGCGACTGGACGAAAGGGTTAAAACACTCCCACCAGATCAAAGCACATCCGCCGCAAAAAAAAGCAAACTTAAGACGAGAAAACGGTTCGCCAAAGCCATGTCAATGGGAATGAAGCTGCCACCCTCCGAAGGAAACACTCCTGGTGGGATACATCTTGACGAAGAGGATGTACATCCAAATTACTGCTTATATCATCAAAGGATTGCGCACCCTACTGAAGAATGCAACGCCTTTAAAAACTGGTGGTAGGGATACGTTGCTCATCGACAGCATTTCAAGCGGATGAAGCGTAAAACTCGTCGAGAGCAGAGATGCACAACAGAGGAGCGCAAAAGAACTGCCGGCGATTGTCACATGATTAATTCCGAGGACTAGCAAGTCCTCACCTTCGGGAGCGATTCTGATGAAGAAATAACCATTGGCCCTCTTTTTAAGGAATCCATCTCCGAAACAGAAGAGGTGAAGACCCGTGAGAACATTCAGCTGCGTAATTGCACATTACCCGAAAAGAATCTCGGACCATAAGAAAAGGAGCGAACAAAAAAGAGATAAGGGGAAAGAAAAAGTCCTTGAAGATATCTCCCCTAATGACCGAGTCGTCGAAGAGATGGCAGCCAAGAACCTGCCAAAGAAAAACAAGGTGGATTACAACGTTCTGGCACACCTGAGGAAGATACCCTCGCAGCTAAGCATTCTCGATGCCCTTATGCTATCTCAAGAGGCGAGAGATTCGTTGATCAAGGCACTACAAGAGCCCGAGCAGTTTCAAGCCTTCCTTGCAGAAGAAAAGATGAAGGACGAGCTGGAAGAAGTGCACACAGCTGACATCACTTTTAGCGATGAAGATCTCCTCCTCGGAACATGCGAGCACAACCGTCCCTTGTATGTCACCGGATACTGCCATGACATCAAGATAGGGAAGATCTTAGTTGACAACAGGTCCTCTGTCAATCTCATAAATGTGAGGGTGCTAAAAGAAATCTGCATGAGTGTTCAACACCTCGCTCGGGATAAAATCACTATCTCCGGGTTCGACTCCCAGTCATCACGGATGCTCAGGTTTGTGATACTGATGTTACACTTTGGGTTGCTCGTCACTGACATCAAGTTCTACGTCATTAACGCCAAGAATTGCTACAACGCTTTGCTCGGCAGGCCTTGGTTACACGAGTATAACATCATCCCTTCTACATAGCATCAGTGTATGAAGTACTTCAAAGATGGTCTCGAATATACCGTGACAAGGGAACTGAACCCATTCTCTATAAATGAAGTTCGCAAGTATGAAGACGCAAAGTACTTTCTGCCAGACTTTGAAAACACGGAAAGATGCCATAAACCAGAGAATAAGCAAAAAACCATCACCACTATTCCGATCTTTGGGAACGATACCGAGAGATAGTCTATTCAGGACTGCCCAGATGCAGCAATCCGGGACCATCTATCCCTATTCTGGTCTTTGGTAGTGACTCTGAAGACGAAGTCAATATAGTGTTCTCGGTCCGCCCATCGGTTCAGGCCCTCACTGGAGATGATCAGAGTTTGCAGATCGCTATGGTTCCGCGGAAGCACTACAGGGAGCTTGATGCGCTTGATACCTATAGCGTGCAAGAACTGCAGACGTTCTACGTCCCTCTCAGGCGAAAAGATGAAAAGGCGGTCCTCTTTTATCGATCCGCGGAAACCAAAGTAGAGAAAGAAATATGGCAGGGTGCCGATTCTACGCTTTACAGGCTCCAGCCCATCCGTCTGCCCAGATTCTATACAGAAGGATTAAAAAGGCTGTTGAGGCGGCAAGGTATACTCTTCAAACAGACTGCTCAACAAGCTCAGTTCTACAACAGCATCTGGAACGTCCCCGGAACTCAGCGAAGATTGCCCAACGGGAGAATGGAAACGATCGGGCTTGGATATGTTCAATCCAAGAAACGGGAGCGGTTCCATGGCTGCTACGTTATACATGATTTCGATGAAGAAGGAGATGCTCTGTTAAAAAACGCTGCAATTGAACCAAAATGAGGCCCTGCTGTAAAAATGCCAAGTCCGTCGTTTGAAGAACAGATGAACAACCTAATAAGGGAAGCGGGTCAAAGGGTCTGGGATGACCACAACCGTGAAATGGCCATCTACGAGAAAGCTAAGACGCAGCGCCTCTTTCAGCAGGCTACAGAGAATGACGATGCCATTCGTCGCCAGCCCGTCATACAGAAGACTAGACGCGGAGGCAAAAACAAACTAAAGAACGGAAAAAACGTTCGACAGTGGCAAAGCGGGTCCAAGAAGGCATGCGATTGAGAATTAAGCAGCCGGGATCCGTCTCTTATAAAAAAGATGGGTCGAGCATATTCTTTTCCCTAAGACAAAACAAGAAAGATATTCGATCTTGTCATGAAACATCAAATGATTACACTCCCGGAGTCCAAACACCCCGAACAAGCAGACGAGGTCTCTCATCTGGATTATTGCTCCTATCACCGAGCGATAGGACATCCTCTCGAAGACTGTTTCATATTCAAAAATCGGGTAGAAGACCAGTATCAGCAAGGCAGGTTTGCTCTATCCAGCAGTTAGAGGGTAACCCCACCACAGAAGCATATTCCAAAAGCAACGTACATAGTGAGAGTAGAACCAGATCAACATCGGTCTTGGAAATGATCCCGTACCTGTCACGCGATAACGCTATCAGAAGAAGGAGTATGCGAGGATATGGATGACCTCTCCTGGTTCTTTGAAAATGAGGATGAAGATGAGTTGATCTCAGAACTTCCGCCGGCACCAAAAGAGCTGGAAGATGGGATACATACTACTGCAGACAACCTAAGGAAAATCGACTTGGGGACCGCAAACGACCCGAGGCCTATGTAAGCTGCTGTCCGAAGAACAGGTAGCTACGCTAAGACACGTGCTTATGCAGTATAAAGACTGCTTCGCATGGAACTACTCCGAGATGCCGGGGGTAGATCCATAGATAGCTGTGTATAAATTGGCGATATCTCCGGACGTCAAGCCAGTCAAGCAAGCACCAAGAAGAATGCGGCTCGAACTTGAAATGAGCATCAATGCCGAAGTCAAGAAGCTAGTTAACTCCGGCTTCATCCAAGAAGTTCAATACCCTGACTGGATCGCCAACATCGTCCCAGTGATGAAGAAAAATGGGACGGTGCGCATCTGCGTAGACTTTCGGGACCTCAACGGAGCATGTCCGAAGGATGACTTTCCCATACCGGTTACCGAGCTGATGATAGACAACACATCCACTCACGAAGTCTTCTCCTTCATGGATGGCTCGTCAAGGTACAATCAAATAAACATGCATCCTAAAGACCAGAAGCATACCGCTTTCCGGACTCCTCTGGGCATATTCTGCTACAAAGTGATGCCTTTCGGTCTGAAGAACGCCGGCGCTACCTATCAGAGGGCCATGACGAAGATTTTTGATGACCTCATACATGAAATCGTTAAATGTTATATCGATGACCTCGTGGTGAAAAACAAATCGCACGAAGAGCATTGGGAGCATCTGAAGATAGTTTTCTAGCACCTTCGGAAATACAACCTGAAGATGGACCCTCTCAAATGCGCGTTCGGGGTCTCCTCAGGTAAATTCTTAGGATTCATCATACGACACCGAGACATCGAAATAGACCCGTCGAAGATCAAGGCGATCATGGAAATGCCTTCTCCAAGAACTTTGAAGCAACTGTGATCTCTTCAGGGGAAGCTCGCGTATATCTGGCGGTTCATAGCCAATCTTTCCGGCAAATGTCGCCCATACAGTCATCTAATGAAGAAGGGAACCCCGTACGTCTGGGATCGTAAATGCCAAAGCACACTGGATGAAATCAAGCAATACCTGTAGAATCCGCCGGTGCTGACCGCCCCGGTCAAGGGAAAGCCCCTCATCCTGTACACAACCGCCCTTGAAAGTTCCTTAGGCGCGCTATGGGTCCAGAAGAATGATCAAGGGAAAGAGAGAGCCCTCTACTATTTGAGTCGAGTTCTCCTTGGGGCTGAAAATAACTACTCCCCTATATAAAAACACTGCCTGGCGTTAATCTTCACGATAACGAGGCTCAGACACTATGCGTTGGCGCATGAAGTTCACTGTAGGATTCCTAGGCACACTCAAGATGTTCCACAAGGCATCAACCATGCCAAAATCAAATTTTTCTATGTGCCGAGAAACCCTAATGCGATCGTTAACTAGAGGATAAGCGAAAAGCAGGCAAGTTAACAACTTAACTACTAAGTGAATGGAAATAAAACCTTTGTAGATCCGGTCCACCACTTCTCTAGCTCCGTGTTGACGTCCCTCCGCTGCGATCATCGAAATCCCGGACTCTAGCGTCGGTTTCATCGGAGAAATGGGCGGGCTAGGTCGTTGACTTCGATGCCGAAGATGATCTACGTCGAGGCAACTCAAACTCAAGCTCCACCTTCACTAAGTCATGAAACTTGTGAAGAAAATACCCTATACTACATGGCAAGTGGTAGAGGATGAAGAAATAGGAAGTGGGTTCACTTTTGTTTTGGATTTCTCACTTGGATTCATCACTTGAAAATTTCTAGCAAAGGTTTTCTTTCTTCATCAAGAAGAAGAAGAAGAAAGAAATGAAAATGAATGAATTAATAAAATAGAAAATCAAGTGATGCCTTATCATAATGCAACCATGGGTGAGGCTAACACATGTAGAGAATAAACTAGGGTTTAGGTTTAATGGTTAGGTTAAGACAAAAGACAAAATGGCTAGACTTATGAAGGCTTCATGAAGCTTCAAGAGAAAAACAAAGAAAGCCACCATATTTGTTTTTGCCAAAATGAATAAGGAAAATAAATAAAGATAACAAAACCCTAACCATTAACCTAAACATGGATTAAATCAAACAAACACCCAAGTTTGCATGTATCATCAAACATGATACAATCAAGTGCACAAAAATATATCACATATACTACTTGTGCACATCAAGTGAGAAAATCAATCTTAAGTGAACAAATACTAGTTAATGTAAAGTAATATATCAAATATATAATTATACATCAAATCATTAAATCTACACTTGATTTAATGATCCGGTCATATCGCATATAACCGACTAATATCAAGTGTATCAATGTATCGAATCAACACTTGATTCGGTAACCCGGCTATATCTCATATAACCGTCCAATGATACAAATCGCGAGAATAGAATACAGTATCACATACTAGTATTATTCTCGGTCCCGCACATATCTCATATGCGCTCCTATTTTGTTTCGCTTGAGCCAGGAAACCTCTGTGTAGGACTCTAAAGACTCGTCAATACGCCGGCAGCAGGTGATGATCATATCAAACACCTACAAGCCGCAAGCGGTCTGCTAAACGTAACGGCCACCCGGGTATTGAGCGATCAGAAGATCAACGAGCAAGCCCGCTCACACTCCTGTGAATCCAACCAGTAACACTTACCGTACAGTCCGGTCTCGTCGTCTGATATGTCGCATATCTTGCCTAGGGGTGGTAAACGTCAGACCCCAATAGCTCGATAAGTCGTGTCAATATGAGATCTATAACAGTTCGAGAAACTACTGGTAACACTTACCAGTAAATATCAGCAACCCTGGCCAGGGATTTCCGGTTATAGCCAATCGAACACAGCGCAACATCAACTCCCTATACCGGGAGAGACGAATCCCCTCCTATCGTTCATTGCCTCCATGTGATTCGGGACTGTACCCAAAAACCACCATTTTGCACGCCCTCTTGGACATGGTAAGGTGGAAATCAAAGCACAGTGGGAATCACACAAGACTCTATGACGATCTCGGGTCAACAGACTACTCTGTACCAGTGTCACCAGAGAACTGCCATCTGACGTAAGGTATAATACCATCTGGGAGTTCTCGGCGAGTCCGTCCAGTGTACCCAGTCTCCACTGAGCAGCCGTATATCATCTCTGATGTCAAACATCAATGGATATGGGATCATCCATCGCCCATCTGTATGGGTCGAGAAGGTATACGCTAGTCTACTCTGGTATATCGATGCCCCGTCTCGATACACCCACGACTAGGGACCTTGAAGGATGTACTTATGGACTACCATGTCTCCACTAGTATGATCCGCATCATAGTCCAGGTAGTCAAGTACACATCCTAAGGGCTTTACCAACATGTAACAGAGAGACAATCAGTGTACACGTTGAGGTAAAGAGCAACCAGATAGCATACAATCATGTCGAGTAAGAAAGTCCTCCCTATATATGTCCAAGCATTCACTACAATATACATCCTATGATCAATTGATACCATCTCACTACAACTAGTGAGTATCCTAACATCCAATTAGATCTATCTTATAGATCCAAAACCTAGGATTTAGTAGGTATCACATTGATCTTATATGGATAATCCTTGTGATAAGCGGAGATTGACTGAGGGTAGCATAGGAAACCCCTTCCCTATCAAGAGTATGTCATCCACGTACTCTACGAGGATCACCACCATACTCCCTACTACCTTTTTGTATATACAAGGTTCATCTACCATTTTGATGAAGTCAAACTCTTTGACTACTACATCAAAACAGATGTTCCAACTCCGCGATACCTGCTTTATCCTATAAAGTATCTTGTACACGTTTCCGTTGCTCCCACTGTTTACGAAGCCTTCTGACTGTGTACTTATAGACTCTCTCTTCTAAAATATCATTTAGAAGAGCAGTCATGACACCCAACCGCCAGATATCGTAGTCATGGTATGTAGCCGTGGCAAGTAGGATCCGGATGGACTTAAGCATAGCCACTGGAAAAGGTTTCATCATTATCCACGCCTGGTCGATGACGAAAACCTTTAACAAGTCTAGTTTTGAAAGTCTCAACTTTTCCATGTACACCAAGTAATCTTCTCAAGATATACTTGCTCCTGATGGGGATTTAACCCTTCAGATAAAGCAACCAAAGTCCATACTTTGTTGGTGTATAAGGATTCCATCTCAGATCACTAAGCATCCAGTCATTCTTATAGAGTCTTACTCCTGATGGCCAGCTCGAAACTAGTTGGGTCATCATCTCATGATGCAATCCTCGCTCCCACTGTCATAGAGAAACCGAAGTATCTCTCAGGTGGGTGAGGAACCCTACTAGATCTGCGGAGAGGCTGAGGTTCGTTGGTAACTATTGAATCCTTTGGTTCTATCAAATCATCTGCTGTAGTTGTTATAGCTGGAACCTTTCCAGTTCTACATTACAGACCTTGTCTTGAGCTTGCCCGGATTTTGCTTTTAGACATAGGCCGGACAACCCCAAATCTTAACCATCTTAAGATATGGGCTCTACCCTTTCCATATCACATATGAAGTGGTAGGCAACTGATTAGATTTGAACCCTATTCAATAGGTATGCAACTTCATAAGTGCATAACTCCCTAAAAGGAAATAGGAAACTCAGTAGTACTCATCATAGAGCACACCATATCACATAGGGTGCTATTGCTTCGTCCCGATATACCATCGTGCTATGGTGTATACGGAGGAGTAATGCTGAGAGAGAATCTTATTTTTAGAATAGTCCAGGAATCCCGTGCTCAAGTATTCTCCTCCTTGATCACATCAAAGAACATAATACTTATACCCGTATTTAGTTCTCTACTTCTAACTTATATTCTGTGAATATCTTAAAAGCTTCGGACTTATGTTTCAACAGGAACATATGTCTGAATCTTGAGAGATCATCAGAGAATGTAATGAAGTACAAAGAACCGGTCCTGGCGTGTGTAGACAGGGGACCTTCATACATCATCATGTATCAGTCCCAAGAGTACACTAACTCTTTCTCTGCTTCCAATAAACAGAGTTGTGGTCATCTTATCTTTGTGACATGACCGGCAAGTTTTCACAAGATATAAATTCAAACAGATTTAAATATGCATCTATGTGCAACTTAGCTCGTCGGGTCACATTGATATGACCTAGTCTACATTACCTTAAGAAGGATTCGTTCATTTCTGAACTCTTTCTCTTGTGTGTGTTCTGTGTACTAAGAACTGTAGTTTGATTTAGAACATCAATGCTTTTAGATAACGTGCCTGAACCGATCAACTTTTGATATAGGAAATGTTCAAAACATATTCCAACAATACAAAATTATATCTTTCGTTACTAAATAAAGAGATCGATATGATTTTGTATATCAGGTTCGGTATCTAATAGCATTTGTTCAGAATCAATGTATTTGTAATACAGGGTGACAGTGACCAACAGACTTGGCTGCAACACTTGCACCGTTTTCTGTCTTATGAAACTTATCACCCGTTCTCAGTTCTCTACCTTTTATAGCCCATGTAACAGATTACATATTTGGGATCCTGATCCGGTATCATATACCCCGGACGTAAAAGATACTGAGAAACAGTTCTCTGTAATGAACACATCCGAAGATAACGCATCAGTATGCACTTTCTTCGTTTGGGCGGCACGGGAAATCTGGTATTCCCCAATTTCCTGTTCTGTCTTATAACAATTATAAGTTGGAGCGGGACCAACGTTCCGCAGCTCAGTATAACAAGAGGGTTCAGTCAATATATCCGTATTATTATCTTGATTAAGGCGTGATATGGTCGCTACCTGGAGAGAGAGAGAAGAAAACACTCAGCGTGCGCTCTTGCAAGAATAGATTGGTTATTATTTTATCTAATCAAGATGGCTCCCACTATTTTCATCAAATCTTCCTTCAAATCCTAAAAGGAAAGACTAGCCGGGATTAATTACACGCTACAAGTTCGCCAATCTTTCAGCCAGGCTAGTGTCGGTACTTTGAGGGAGGTCCCCCGTGCTTTCGCACGAACCTAATTAATGTAAACCTCGTTTTCCCAGAGGTGTAACCCCGTTGACACCTTTCTAGACACCTACTTAATCGGCTAATTGTAATGTGTAAAACTCTCCGAGGAGTAACTCTTACTCGCAGTGGGTATCGGGATCTAACTATCTCATAGAAGGTATGCAATCTCATTGCAAATTTCAACACTTGAAATTCCCGATAATTTTGCCCCTAACCTCATATGACCTTGACAAAGGCCAACAAACCATAGGATGCTAGTCAAGTTCAACCCGTCATTTCTTGATTGAATTAAACCCACCCGCACGACCCTTGACAAAGGCCAACAAGGTCGTACGAGTACCCTAACCCAATCTGCATCTTATGCATAAGCAGATAAATACTAGTTAGCTACCGCACACTACGCCTTGACAAAGGCCAATAAACGCAGCACGAATACTAACTACTACTTATCTGAAATGACGGAGGGCTACGACAGGTTTTTTCTGAAAACCTATTGCGTAATGAACTTGATATCGTTGTAGAATCAAATTGTTTTTTAAATGGAGTGTTTCTGAGGCTTTTCTAGTTTTGCTAAAGGGGTCACTCCCGGTGAAGGGATCGTCGGCCCTTTCCTCGTCGAATGAGGTGCGGGATATATCATATATATCACTGTGCAAAGCAGAAACTATAGAAGCAATCAAAAGACAAACCGAGGGTTGTAGCATCTGCCAGCCATTGCTAAAGGGGTCACTCCCGGTGAAGGGATCTCGGCCCTTTCCTCATCGAATAAGGTGCAGGATGTTCTACAAGGAACACCACGATGCAAAGCAAGAACTGTAGCTACCTGTTTTTGAAAATTCGATTCCACAACATCTTTAGGTTTCTTTTTCTTTCATTAATCATATTAATGAAGTCCCATCATTTAATTTACCTAAACATCACAGATAAATACGACGTATACTTATGCCATCGGCATTCGCCTCGATGTCCCGTCTGCACCGTTAGGTTAGGTAACTAACGACAGAGCGGGGCAGGGCTAGCGCGGGTGCAAAACATAAGTAACGTCTATATAATATATCATATATACTATATACAGTATTTATCATAGAACATATCAAATGATCACATCACAGATATCGCAGCAGAAAATATCATATGAAATATTGGATATACTAGGACGTCCGTGTTTTATTTTAAGCATGTATAAAACACGGATTCCACGGTCGCGATGAATAGCCAAACCCACACCCCTAGACCCCTACGAGAGCGGCAAGCAACCCTACCAATTCTAGAGTTAGGAGACCCGGACTCGACTCCTCGAGTTAGTCTCCCACTGGACTCCAGAACCTGGTTACTTGTGCTCTCCTCCTTGGGTCTATCCTAGTGCGGAAAAGTAAATAATATACAATGGTGACATCTTCCGCAACCTGGAAGTGCCCCAATAAAAGAATATTACATACAAGTTTTTACATGAATGAAAATGAAAAACACTCATCTCACATAAAACCCCCCGGCTATTCAAACACGACGATCCAATATAACATATCCAGCAACACATAACATCATATGTCATCAACGTAAGTAAACATGCGTATCCCAATCGTCGTTGACATATAGCAACGAAACCGGCGATATCACATATTACACTTACGGTCACAGAAAAGAAAGTGTAAAACTACAACAGTTGGAATCCGCAACCTTTTTAGATATCGCATGCCTAACCAAATGAATTCCTTAGACATCGCATGCCTGATAATTATAAACCCCGCATTTTAGTCTCATTATCGAAAACTTTTTTCAATATCAAGTCGGGCAATTCAACAAGATACCCGACATTTTGATCGAATGCTCGTCGCAAACTTTAGTAAACGGCCGCACCCCCGATACCGTCGACGAAGTGCACTAAGGCGGAACACCGCTACCGCGAGCACCCGAACGGATGCTTTCGGCGACGGGGTTCTCCTACAGTCACTTGGTTGGGGCTAAGGGGTGTAGCTGTCTATTAAGTTTATCCGGCGAGTATCCGCGTACGCTACGTGATTGCGACGGACTTTTGATCACATCAAAATCCCATGGCAACCGATCAAGTGAGACTAAACTGCTATGTTTATAACATTCATATTAGTTATCTCATAACTACTTGTGCATTCCAAATATTGTATCACATTCCAGATAAATAGAAAATGTTAAACTTTCCGATCGAACAATCAAACACCCATGTTTTCCCGGAACAGCTCAACACATGAAATAAGTTTAAAAACATTCACTTCATGCCTCAGTACCAACGGTCCAGCCGTAGAAGGGTCAAGCCAACGCCTCACATGTGGCATGCCGTACTGCCCCAAACCCTAAGGTTCAAAGGGCAGTTCAAGACGGTCATATAATCGAGTTAAGGTTTGTTGTCTTCTAGAGGGTCCATCGCGTTACTTGCACTACTTAGAACGTTCTTAAACCACGGAAAAATCCAACACTTGGAAATATCCCGGAAGGGGAAAAGTGGGTATTTATATCCGGTCGAACTTTTCAACAGTTTCTTAAATATCCGGAATAACATAAACGAAATTAAATTATCCGATCGAATTAACGAGTCCCCAATAAAACCCTAAAAAACTCAACACTTGAGTGGAATTAAAATATTCCCAGAAAAATATGACAAGAAAGGACCTAAGAATAAATAAGTAAAGTTTGAGGGACTAATTCAAAATTTTAACCGCGGAACCGCCGCCAAACCCTTGTTTTGGCCGCGGTTCCGCGGTCGAATTGTTGAGTTAGAGGTCCGTACTTCACAGTAATTCTTAGATTTTCCTGCTTAATTTTCTGAGCATTTTTAATTCAGAAAAATCCACATTTTGAAAAAATGTACAGAGAAGGGTTTTGATCGGGGTTTCGGGGTTCGTTCGGATCTCTAACTTCGTCTACACTTCATCTAAAGGTTTAGCTAGGCTCTGATACCACTGTAGGGTTGCTAGGCACACTCAAGATGTTCCACAAGGCATCAACCATGCCAAAATCAAATTTTTCTATGTGCCGAGAAACCCTAATGCGATCGTTAACTAGAGGATAGGCGAAAAGCATGCAAGTTAACAACTTAACTGCTAAGTGAATAGAAATAAAACCTTTGTAGATCCGGTCCACCACTTCTCTTGCTCCGTGTTGACGTCCCTCCACTGCGATCATCGGAATCCCGGACTCTAGCGTCGGTTTCATCGGAGAAATGGGCGGGCTAGGTCGTTGACTTCGATGCCGAAGATGATCTACGTCGAGGCAACTCAAACTCAAGCTCCACCTTCACTAAGTCATGAAACTTGTGAAGAAAACACCCTATACTACATGGCAAGTGGTAGAGAATGAAAAAATAGGAAGTGGGTTCACTTTTGTTTTGGATTTCTCGCTTGGATTCATCACTTGAAAATTTCTAGCAAAGGTTTTCTTTCTTCATCAAGAAGAAGAAGAAGAAAGAAATGAAAATGAATGAATTAATAAAATAGAAAATCAAGTGATGCCTTATCATAATGCAACCATGGGTGAGGCTAACACATGTAGAGAATAAACTAGGGTTTAGGTTTAATGGTTAGGTTAAGGCAAAAAACAAAATGGCTAGACTTATGAAAGCTTCATGAAGCTTCAAGAGAAAAACAATGAAAGCCACCATATTTGTTTTTGCCAAAATGAATAAGGAAAATAAATAAAGATAACAAAACCCTAACCATTAACCTAAATATGGATTAAATCAAACATACACCCAAGTTTGCATGTATCATCAAATATGATACAATCAAGTGCACAAAAATATATCACATATACTACTTGTGCACATCAAGTGAGAAAATCAATCTTAAGTGAACAAATACTAGTTAATGTAAAGTAATATATCAAATATATAATTATACATCAAATCATTAAATCTACACTTGATTTAATGATCCGGTCATATCGCATATAACCGACTAATATCAAGTGTATCAATGTATCGAATCAACACTTGATTCGGTAACCCGGCTATATCTCATATAACCGTCCAATGATACAAATCGCGAGAATAGAATACAGTATCACATACTAGTATTATTCTCGGTCCCGCACATATCTCATATGCACTCCTATTTCATTTCGGTTGAGCCAGGAAACCTCTGTGTAGGACTCTAAAGACTCGTCAATACGCCGGCAGCAGGTGATGATCATATCAAACACCCACAAGCGGTCTGCTAAACGTAACGGCCACCCGGGTATTGAGCGATCAGAAGATCAACGAGCAAGCCCGCTCACACTCCTGTGAATCCAACCAGTAACACTTACCGTACAGTCCGGTCTCGTCGTCTGATATGTCGCATATCTTGCCTAGGGGTGGTAAACGTCAGACCCCAATAGCTCGATAAGTCGTGTCAATATGAGGTCTATAACAGTTCGAGAAACTACTGGTAACACTTACCAGTAAATCTCAGCAACCCTGGCCAGGGATTTCCGGTTATAGCCAATCGAACACAGCGCAACATCAACTCCCTATACCGGGAGAGACGAATCCCCTCCTATCACTCATTGCCTCCATGTGATTCAGGACTGTACCCAAAAACCACCGTTTTGCACACCCTCTTGGACGTGGTAAGGTGGAAATCAAAGCACAGTGGGAATCACACAAGACTCTATGACGATCTCGGGTCAACAGACTACTCTGTACCAGTGTCACCAGAGAACTGCCATCTGACGTAAGGTATAATACCATGTGGGAGTTCTCGGCGAGTCCGTCCAGTGTACCCAGTCTCCACTGAGCAGCCGTATATCATCTCTGATGTCAAACATCAATGGATATGGGATCATCCATCGCCCATCTGTATGGGTCGAGAAGGTATACGCTAGTCTACTCTGGTATATCGATGCCCCGTCTCGATACACCCACGACTAGGGACCTTGAAGGATGTACTTATGGACTACCATGTCCCCACTAGTATGATCCACATCATAGTCCAGATAGTCAAGTACACATCCTAAGGGCTTTACCAACATGTAACAGAGAGACAATCAGTGTACACGTTGAGGTAAAGAGCAACCAGATAGCATATAATCATGTCGAGCAAGAAAGTCCTCCCTATATATGTCCAAGAATCCACTACAATATACATCCTATGTATAGTAATGGCCTCTAAGGCATACATATAACTAACATTCACCTCATATCAAAAGTGGATCCTCTCAAATACTTGATGTCAAGAGCCATATTAACAGGACGACTCGCTAAATGGGCCCTCCTCTTGATGGAGTTTTCGATAGTCTATCGACCCTTCAAGGCAGTGAAAGGCCAGGCTATCGCCGACTTCCTCGCTGAACACCCGATACCTGCCGACTCTCCCTTAAACTGCGAATTGCCGGACGAACACATGTTAGACGTAATCAACAGGGAGAGAGGAGGGAATGATACCCGATGGGAACTCTACTTCGATGGGGCATCTTCCATGTAGAAGCGAAAGCACAGCTCCCTTATAATCAAATCGGAGGTAGGCCTTATCTTCGTGACTCCACAAGGAGGGATAATGCGCTTTGCCTTTTCCTTAACAGAACCGAGGACAAACAATGAAGCAAATATGAAGCTTTGATAGCAAGTCTTGAGATTGCTGTCGACATGGGAATCGAAAACCTCCTCATATTCGGAGACTCCCAGCTGGTCGTTAGTCAAGTAAACGACAACTATCAAACCTGCAAACCAGAGTTGGTGAAGTACGGCGAGAGAGTACAACAATTGCTGACTCAAATCCCTGCCTACGCCCTGGAAAGCATACCGCGTGCGAAAAATTGCAAAGCGGACGCGTTAGCCAAACTCGCTAAAGAACTGGCTGACGAAAACCTCGATGATGTAAGGATCGTTGTACAAAGCCGTTGGGTTCTTGCACCAGCGGAAATATCTCCAAAGTCGTCTAAAGAAAAGGAAGCGACCAAGCAAGCGGCCCTACAAATAGAGGACCAGGAAAAGGCCAAGGATTGTAGAGAAGTCTTTATAGACTACTTCAAATCCCGTCGAACACCTGAAGATGCATCCTCGAGACATCAGCTCATGAAACGAGCTCTGTCTTTTGCCTTCGTCAATGACACGCTGTATAAGAGATCGTTTGACTCTCTATGGATGAGATGCCTGGGACCAGAAGAAGCAAGGAGAGTTGTCCAAGAAACTCATGATGGACTTTGCGGTTCTCATCAAGCCGGGCCAAAGATGAAGCTGAAGATCAAAAGAATGGGCTACTATTGGCCTATGATGATTCAGGATTGTCTCGAATACGCGAAACAATACCACTCGTGCCAGATTCACGGGGACTTCATCCATCAGCATCTAAACCCGCTACACCCAACAGTAGCCAGCTGACCGTTCGAAATGTGGGGAACCGATATAATCGGGCCCATCGAACCAGCGTCATCCAGAGAACATCGGTTCATATTGGCGACAACCGATTATTTCTCTGAGTGGGCAAAAGCAGTACACTAAGAGAGGCGTAGATGGAGAATATTCTCTATTTCTTCAAGATACGCGTCATCTATCGGTTCGGCACTCCGAGACGGATTATCTCCGATAATGGACCAGCCTACAGGAGTCACAAAATCAGTCGCTTCGCACAGCAGTATAATAAAGACTGGAGATACTCTTCAGTCTATAATCCCCGAGATAATGATCTAGCTGAGGCTTTCAACAAGACCTTGACGAAGATCGTAAAGAAGACGGTGTCCCAAAATAAGAAGGACTGGCACGAGAGACTGCATGAAGCTCTCTGGGCGTATCGGACTACGTTCAAGACGGCCACGAACACAACGCCATATGCGTTAGTATTCGGCACAGAAGCAGTACTCCTCTTGGAGATAGAACTACCATCCCTACGAGTGGAGGTTCACTACGAGATAACAGACGAGGAGAATACTCATCTTCTCCTTGAGGAGCTCGACGCCCTCGATGAAACACGTCTCATGGCGCAACAAAACCTAGAAGCTTACAAAGCAAAGATGACGCACTCTTACGAAAGATTAACTAGACCGAGGACATTTCGCCAAGGCGAACTCGTGCTAGTGGTCAAGAGACCTATGATCCCCAATCGTGCCAAATGGGGGAAGTTTGAGCCGAATTATGAGGGCCCGTATATCATAGACAAGGTCTACCAAGGTAGGGCTTACTTGCTCGTGAATATGCATGGTGAAAGACCCTTCAAGCCAATAAACGTCCGGTTCTTGAAAAAATACTACGCCTGACGAGTCATGGCCTAGGTCAACGATAGATGACAACACCTATGTCCGCTCGCTATCTTCTTAAGCTCAAACTCTATAAGTAGTATCCGGCGAAAGCTCGCCTCGAAAACGTGCGATGGACCGAAACGTCCCTAAACTAATAGCGGACCGAGATGTCTTAAAACTAACAAAGGACCGAAATGTCTTGAAACTAACTACTGACCGAAACATCTTTAAACTACTACAAAACCGCAGCATTCTTGGACTGACGCAAAAAAAACGGTACGTCCATAAACAAAATGGGCACGGATGAAAACCCGAAAGGGCTCCGTGAGTAAAAACAGCAGGGCTACCGGCGAGTTTGTGAAAACCCAAAAGCACGCAGACTCGTTAAAAAAAAGGGTACATCCACAAGCAAAATGGCACGGATGAAAACCCGAAAGGGCTCTGTGAGTAAAAACAGCAGGCTACCGGCGAGTTTGTGAAAACCCGTAAAGGGCGCAATCTCGTTAAAAAACACTTGGAAGGTCCTCTCGACCTTGTAAGGAGAAAATTACCTACGTGAGATTCTTACGACTCACAAAGGAGCAACACACTTAGGGATCCCCACGATTCCTAAGGAGAAATTACACTTATGAGATCCTCACGACTCGTAAGGAGAACCCTCTTATGAGACCCTCACGGCTCATAAGATTCAAAAGCCTTAAGCTACAGGGATCTGAACCTGTTCTTAAGCCATCACCTTTACCAGATTGCCCTACAAGCGGTTCAATACTAACCCTTGTATACAATCCACGGGCTCAAATAATCATTTCCTTGCCAAGTCCCACCAACGACGAGGAATGCCCTCATTTGATGAACAAACACTTATAGGTCCTCTCGATTTACAAGGAGAAAACACTCTTGCAAGATCCTTACGACTTACTGGAGAACATACACTTAGGAATCCTCACGATTCCTAAGGAGAAAAGACACCTACGAGATCCTCACGACTCGTAGAGAGAAACACCTTTATGAGACCCTTACGGCTCATGAAGTCAAAAGCCTTAGTCGACAGCATCTTAATCCTGTTTGCTAAGCCACCTTTGTTCAAACCAACAAAGACAGATGATGATTCGCTCCTGGCAATGTACCGGTGGTAGCGATGCTGATGCCTGAATCGGAATCAAATTCCAAGTCCTTTCACGGCAAATGATGATTCGCTCCTGGCAATATTCCAGTCGCAGCGATGCTGATGCTAAGACTGGCACCAGATTCCAAGTTCCATACTCGCGATAAAAAATCAGCGAGTTAAAAATGCATATGAAATAGCCGAAATGATGGGGCAACTTGCAACAAAATCAGCAAGTAAAATATATGCATACAAAATAGCCGAAATGGTTAGGCAACTCGCAATAAAAAGCTGCGAGTAAAAAGAAAAAATAGCCGAAATGATTGGGCACCGCGAAAAATATCCGAAATGATTGGGCAATCGCAACTTTCGCGATATAAAAACCTGAAATGATAGAGTATCGTGGAAAGAAAACAAAATATGTATAAAATGAAACTTTTGCCCTGCAGGTAAGTCTATACTGACCCCTGTATACAATCCATGGGCATGAACGAAAAGGGAACCACATTTCCACACCGGACTCTGTCAAAGGAAGAGTCAGATGTTGACAGCAACATCTACAGCCTAAAGATCACAAACGACATCTCCTCTCACTCCAACCGAATGCAGACGTGATTTCAACAACCGACCGAAGCGGAGCCATGGCAAAGTCCCTAGTTCCAAATCTCGACGGCAACATCTACAGCCTGGAGATCAACAACGGCGTTCCTCCTCATTCCAGCAGGATACGGACGCGGCACTACCAATCGCAGCCACGGCAAAGTCCCCAGTTCCGAGACTTTGCGGTTCATAAGTAATGGCGAAAGTCAACCCTGACGCCGTAGCGGCGAAAGTCAACCCCGACACCGTAGAAAACGGCGAAAGTCAACCCCGACACCGTAGAACACGGTGAAAGTCAACCCTCGACCTCCCCGTCGAAGCAACGCTTCGACTCGGGAACAAGTTAACTCGTCAACCACTTACGAGTCCTTTCGACTTGTAAGGAAGAAAATTCTCTTGCGGGATCCTTACGACTCTTAAAAGAAAACGGACTTAGGAATCCTCACAATTCCTAAGGAGAAAATACACCTACGAGATCCACACGACTCGTGGGGAGAAAAGTCTTTATGAGACCCTCATGGCTCATAAAATTGAAAAGTCTTAGGCAACAGATCTGAACCTTTTTCCTAAGCCATCACTACCCTACAAAGAGTTCAAGATGAACTATTATCTATCACCTATAGGCCAAATTTGCTAAAATCACATGACAACAACACAGCAAAGAAAAGAAGGCGATACTACAAGATAGAAAAGGAATGTGTCCTTTATTCATGAATTCAATTAGATACAAGTTACGTCATATGAAAATGAATAGAATAAAAAAATGAATGAAATGAATACATGTTATTCATAAGTTACAAATGTTTAATCGATACAAAAGCAGCTATTGAGAAGGAGGCGATTTTAGCAAATCAGAAAGTCGCTCGCGCACTCCTCTCAACTCCTTTTCGCGATCAGCCGCCACGGCCAGCTCCGCTTTGACTTGGGCCCATTGCTGCAAATAGGATGAAATAATCTCATCAATTTCCTATTGAACAGCCTCCTGATTCTGCACAACCTTCTCAGTAAAGTCAAGCTTCTTCCTCAGCACCAGCCCGTCAGAAATATATCGTTGAAGGTTTTCAAAGATGGAGTTTAGCTGTGCAGCGTTCGCTGCGACCTCGGCACGCAGTTGGACAGACTTGGCAGAAGTCGCCTCACGTTCCTTTCGCTTAAGGGTCGCCTCTTGTTTGAAATAGCGAAAGAAAGAAACGCTCTGCTCAACCCATGCAGCCCGCTGGGAGTTTGAAGCCAACACCTCCGGAGCAGGACGCCTGAGCTCAATCTCATACAGACAGGACTCAATCTTCCTGCAGTAGTCAACCCAAGACCCGACACGTCCTCGTCATGGAAGTTCACGAGTGTCGCTAGCATTAGATTAACCTGCATAGCAAAATTTGCAGCGGAGGTGAGGGCCTCAACATTAAGATCCTCGACGAACTCGCTCAACATTCGTCTGCTTTTCACGGCGCCTCGAGAAGATGTGAGTTTAATAAGAGGCCCTGCCGGCATCGGAATGCGAGACTCGAAGGGAGCTGGAGCCGATGCGATTGCTACAGAATGAGTCACGGTTAAATGCCAACTCAGGAAATAAAGAAAACGCATAAAGGGTAAAGCCTATCATACCGGCTATAACAGGCGGTAGGACGGGGAGTGTAGGGAGCTCGGTTATTCTCTTGACCCGTGGCGCTATATCCAATATGAAGAATAGTTAGAAACATGGTTATCCGTAAGAGAAAAGAAAAGACGTCGGTTATAGACTATACTCACCGACATCAGCAGGTAAGGCAATCTCTGGCTGGAATGAGAAATGTGAGTTCAGCATCTGATACAGGTGATCAAAAAGGACTCCTGCAAAGTTATGACGACATACTGTCAGTACAAGGAGAGTGATACCCACAATGAAGCCGATGAATCATAAACCTGTACCCTCCAACATTTTAGAAGACATGGGAGAAGGCGAGGGAACAACAGCCATCATTGCGGCGACCCGAGGTGCTTCAGAGGGCACAATTTCAGCAGCGGAAGCATCACTAGGCCTAGTGACTTCTTCGCTCTCCTTCAGTGGGACGGTCTCGGTGCCCATGGCTTCGTCCCCTGATTCGACAAGGGCTGTCATGACACTCGCGATGCCTGCCGACGCTAGAGAGCCACAAGGGGAGATAGCAGCGGTTTGGGCAGTCCCAGACTCCCTAGAGAGAGTAGCTACTTCGAGCTCCATGGTCGCCGTCGCCTCGCGTACCATCTCACCACCAAGACTTGGCCCTGCAGGATATGAATATAAGAATTTACAGACCAAGTTCTAATATAAAAAATGGGCATTGCGATACCTTACGATGGATCCTCAGTTGCCTCCCGAGCCGCGCACGCAACCTGTCTATGGGCAGTAGACAAGGCAGCCGGAGTACCCTCTGAAGTAATAGCGATAGAAGGAATGTTGCTTGAGCCTACACCCGCAGCCAAGGTAGCATCACGCTCCCTCGTTGCGCGCTTCCTACGCTTCTTTTCAGTTTGAGCAGTGAGGACCGACCTCCTCAAGACTTCGGACAAGGGGATGCCTTCACCGTCATCTGACCCTAGTTCTGCCTCCGGCACCGCTAGGGCGTCCATCATCGGCTGTTTCAGCGAAGACTCTCGTGCTGGCTTGGGGATAACCGTAGCCGTGATGGCCGGCTCTGACAAGACTACTGCACCATCGCTTGGGATCGGCGCTACACCTGGAACAACTGGAGCCGAAGTAGTCCCTGTAACAAGGTGAAATAAAGCGTCAGAGCACAGGTATAAAGCATGAGGGCGTAATCAAACGAAATAAGTTATACCCAGGCCACAAGAAGCGTGAAGCCTCTCTTCCTCCTCAAAAGTCCGGAGGGAAGCCGCCAGACCCTCTTCAGCAGAGATGCACGACAAAGAAGGATGTATTAATAAATGCATAATAAGAGAGAAGGAAAAAGCACAAAACGACATGACTAGAGCATACCCGTCTCCGCAAGCGATAGCAATGCCGCCTCTATGCGAGCCTGTCGCTCGGAAGCCATAAGGGTGGCTTGAAGATCAGTATCATCCGCATGCTCGATAAATAGACCCTCATTGGTCCCGTACTCACTCAAGCCCTCGCTATAGGGAGCTTGGGGCTCCTGGCCGAGTACGACGTCGACAGAAAACATCGACTTCTTCTTCTTCTGCGAGCGAGCCCCGGCGGCCGATGATAGGAGCTTACGCTTCACGGGCATTTTTAGGCGACGGGTCCCAATCTCTGTGCCAACTCCAGAATCCGGAGATGCTATAGCTACCGTTTTAGGAATGTTGGACTGTGGCTTTGAAGTAAAGGTGTGAGGGACCACAACCGTATTAGTCTCCCTTAATGAAGGACGAACGGAAATTCGTCGTTTTAAAGGGACGGACAGGTTACCAGCAGGGACTGCATGTTCATACCATAATTTTGCATTCTTTTAGACCCCATTCTTATTCATTTTACAAATAAACAGGTGCTTTTGATCTATGTCTGCTACATAGTTGCAGGTTACAGGTTCTCGGAACAAAACAGTGAAATTGACGAAAAGATGATACAAAGTGAGACTACTACCGATAAATGGTGGAATCTTGATCGTGCCTACATTTTGAGGGAAAATGAAGATCAATGAACAAGTTCACAAAAGTACAAAGGCAGCGTAAGGTTCAAGACTTCGACACGAAGCAACGGTAAAAGTCCACTACAATTATTCACTGTGGAGATCTGGAAGAGAACTAGAAGACATTCTGAAGAACCAACTGAAGAAACAGGAAGACAAATACAACCAGAAGCAGCAAAGCAAACATCAGCCCACAAGCACTCCACTTGGCCGCGGAACCGCGGCCAAACCTAGCCTATGGCCGCGGTTCCGCGGCCGTGTATAACCCATGTCGGTGCATAAAAATTCTGGAGGCCGGCGGTGCGTTGACTAGTCTTCCTAGGGGTATATTTGTAAAAGCAGATGTGTGTCGATTGTAACCCTAGGGTTCTATCCTCTATAAATAGAAGCCCTAAAACTTGTTTTAGGTTATGCCTCTTTTCATTGAATAAAATTCAGAATTTCTATCGAGTTTTGAGAGCATCAAGTTTGTAAGTAGTTTCTTTATTTGCCCTAATCTTAATTTTTATTTCTGCCCTAGTTTAAATTTATTCTCTGCCCTAGTTTAATTAAGATTAGAACTTTTAATTAATCTGCCGTAGCTAGATAATTAATCTCTTAAATCGAAAACTCATAAAAATCATGTTTTTCATAGATCTCTTAATGAGCGAGTAGTTCCTCGCTTGTTAGGGTTAGGAATAGGGAAGATTTGAGAGATGCAAATCTCTCACCCCTTTCTTTCCCATCAATATTAATTATTAGGACTCCATGCATACATACACATACCGCTCGCTACGGCACCCTACCCACGAGGTAACGGTGATCCCATAGTATAAAAGACCGGTTGTGCACGTTTTCCATGGAGGTTAGGGTAAGAATTAAGAAAGGACGGATAAGGACATAGAGGAAGAAACATCATCTTTTCCCGATCGTCCTAATCCCCTTTATTAATAATTACCATAACACCTAAAGAGATCTAATTTAGGGCATTGAAAGCGGTGGGAAATCTTTAACTTTCCAAACTTAACCTAAACCTAACCCTAACAAGATTTCTAAATCCCAGTATAAATCAACTTAGTTTTTAGTGATAAAGATCCAAACACCATTTGGAATTAACTCGTTAGAACAATTAGGAAATACACAACATAGCTGTGGACCGACCCGTACTCTCCGGCTAGCTACCAAACGACGCCGTTCTTGATTGCGGTTATAAACAATTCTTTGATAAATCAAATGGCGCCGTTATCGGAGATGGCGTGTTATTTTCTTTTTGTAATTTCGGATTAATATAAAATTAAAAAATCATAAAAACTGAAAAATAAAAAAATATAAAAAGTTTATCATCTTGTTATTTTGTGAAGGGTATTTTCGTGTGAATTTTGCAGGATCGACGAACAAATTCGGATCTGGAAAAATCCAGAGAGCAAAACAGAAAACATCAAATCTGAACAAACAGACGAGTATCACAACAGAGAAACAGAACAAACCTTGGGATCTGAACCACCCACTTGACCGCGCTTCCGCCGCATTGACCTGGTCTTGACCGCGGAACCGCCGCAGGGTGGTGACATCATCATTTGAAAAAAAAATCTCTGTAAGCTTTTCTCTCTCCTTCTCTGCAACCCCAATATCTCCTCTGTAAAATTTCCTGTAGGATTTTTTGCGCCAAAAATTTCTCCCCTTCCAATAATTGATCTTGTGCAGGATTCTTTGCGCCGCGCTAAAAAAAATTGTTTGCAAGTGATTGTTTACTGTTTTGCATATTTAATCGGACTTTAAGGGGATTGAAACCAAATCCAGATTGGATGGGGATTTCATCACCCTTCCCAGGACCCCAGAAATCACATAAGGCATATTGCATCGACCATCAATTTAATTAAAAAAGATTAAACTCATCCCTAAGGACTTCGCACTCAATAGGACAGAGGAATAGTTGTAGGCATCGACCGTTAATCCTAACCTGACTTTGTGATGTCTAGGCAAGTGTGTCTAAGGCAAGTGGTTACTTAATTAGGCCCACTACTTACGTAGTCGAAAACCTCCAACTTACCTGGCACTTACCTGGCCACAATTGGCGGTGAAGAGGCGGTTTGAGGTCCTACTTCTTGCCCTTTGGAACAATTAGGAGCTGTCTAGCTGACCTAGGTGACCCTAGATCTAAGCCTGATTGTGCATTTGTAGTTCATTGAACGTGTGTCTAAACCTTTTATCGAAAATCTCTTTGCAAAAAGCACCACATAAAAAAAAGAGAAAAAAGGAAAAAATTTTACAAAAACTTGCAACTTGTCGCCAAGAAATCCGTGCACCCCACTTACACCTACTTTCTTCTCATTAATGTTTTCTTACCTCCACATTCTGCTCTTCATCTTTTTTACTACACTACCTCTTTAGTGTATGTCCGGTTGGACTAGGGACACTAGTGCCCGATTAGTCCGTGTCTCGTTGGTACCGACCGACGAAGCTTTCGACTCCGAAGTCGAAATTCCTTACACTTCCTTACCTTCACCTTCACATTCTCTCTCCGAAGGGATGTCGGGATATAATCCTAACAACACCTTACCCACGGGAATGATTCCACCTTTGTTAGGTGCGAATAACCCGCAACACCCGCCTGTTGAAGCGCCCCAACGAATCGCGCTCCAGGATCTTTTCTACCCGATCCGCACCGTCTTACTTACTTGTCTTTCACTCCCACCGGCAAATGGGGACAACTTTGAGATCAAACCCCTCTTCATCAACATGTTGCCAAAATTTCATGGACTAGAATCCGAAGATGCCTATATCTTCATAAACAAATTCCAAAATGTTTGCGCAATGATGAAAACAACCCAATTATCAGACGATGCTATAAGGCTAAGGGTCATTCCTTTCACCTTATGTGACTTAGCCGATAAGTGGTTATACAGCACAGCATCACATTAAATTAAAAATTGGGAAGAGTTTGTTAAAGCTTTTCTTAAAAAGTTTTATCCACATCACAAGACCGTGAGAATTCGCAATGAGATTATACAATTTTCCCGGCTTCCTTCCGAACCCTTTTGGAAGTGTTTTGAAAGATTCAAAAACCTACTTGTTCAATGCCCTCACCATGGGATCGAAAATTGGCAACTTTGCCAAACTTTATACGAGGGATTGAACCCAGCAACGAAGCAGTTGCTAGAAACCATTTGTCAAGGTCACTTTCTAACCAAATCTAGTAAGGAAGCGTGGCAGTTTCTCGATGATCTTGCTGAAAAAACACTTCAGTGGGAAAGCACCAAGACCACTTCATCTTCTTCAATTGGTCAGTCTAGGGTAGGCATACATCAACTAGATATGTCGATAGCTATGAAGGCCGAGATGGCCCCACTCACGAAAAAGCTAGAAGCAATTGAGACCAAAATCCCATCGCCTTCTCCTGCCCCTGCTTTACCCCCACGGACTGTTTGTGCTTGTTGTTCGGATCCATCACGTCTTACCGAAGAGTGTCCTTACAATCCACCTGTTCAAGGACAAGATCAAGTCAATGCTGCCTTTTAGCAACGACAAAAAAATGATCCATACTCTTCGACTTATAATCCGGGTTGGAGGAGTCACCCAAATTTTGCTTGGAATCAAAATCAGCAATTCCAAAGAAACAACAACTTTCAAAGGCATCCTCCTCCACAACAACAAGCACCTCCACAAACTCAATACCCGCAACCTTTCCACTTACAACCTTACCAAAACCAAATGAACAATTTTGTGCCCAACAACTCTTACCCTCAAAACAATTTTGTTCAACCAAATAATGATAAGGTTACCTCGCTAGAAAGAAGTCTAGATGCGTTCCTAAAGCAATCTACACAATCCGCCGCAAGGTTGGAGACTTCCATTAAATCTTTGGTGCAAAATAGTGCTTCACACGATCAAAGCATCAAATCTATTGAGGCATAAATTGCACAACTCAATGCTGCGTTGAGCGAGCGAGAAAAGGGAAAGTTTCCATCTCAACCATTACCAAATCCCGATCACGCACATGTTGCATATGAAAAGCAAAATCATAACGTAAATGCTGTGACCACGTTGAGATCCGGAAAAGTGTTGCACAATAACGTGGGTATTAATAATGACACCCCTGCCGGTGGTTCTTCTTCTTCTTCTTCTTCTTCTTCTTCACCTTCATCTTCTTCGTTAGAGCCTATTCTTCATTCTTCACAAGGCTCTACTTCTTCTACTTCGAACGGACCCACTTCTCACATCACAAACACATCTACACGGGGATCCGTTCCAACTCCACAATCTGATCCACAAAAATTGGACTCGACAAATTTTCAAAATGTTCCTTTTCCAAACAGGTTGAGATCCAATAAACCAACTCTACAAATGGAAAAGATTGTAGAGTTGTTCAAACAGGTTAGCATAAATATACTTCTCTTGGATGCAATCCAACAAGTTCCTTCTTACGCAAAAATCTTAAAGGACTTATGCACCAAGAAAAGGAAGTCACAAGTACCAAAGAAAGTTTTCGTGGCTAGTGCTGTTAGTGATGCTCTTGTCCAATCTTTACCCCAAAAGCACAAGGACCCCGGCTGTCCTACTATTTCGATAACAATTGGGGACAAGAACATCAATAGAGCACTATTAGATCTTGGTGCTAGTGTCAATTTGCTACCCTATTCAGTATACGAGCAATTAGGCGTTGGAGAGCTTAAACCCACTCATTGTACTCTCCAAATGGCCGACCGATCCATCACCCATCCTAGGGGTGAGTTGGAGGATGTGTTAATTAGAGTAGGGGATTTCATTTTCCCCGTTGAATTTATTGTTATGGATACACAACTTGTAGCTAACCCCCAGAGTCAAATTCCGGTGATACTTGGTCGACCATTCCTTGCGACTTCCAATGCGGTGATCAATTGTCGTAATGGTTCCATGAACCTATCTTTTAGAAATATGACAATTGAACTCAACATTTTTAAGTTGGGAAATCAGCCTTCCGAGCCTAATGCTAGTATACTTGATGTTTGCTCGATCCATGAGATCACGGAGGAGGACTTTGAGCTCGAAAGCTTTCTGTTCGATCACAGCAGTGTTGACGCCTCTAGTGCGTTCCTCTTAGAATCCGACACAGCTTTCACGCCGGACAACGATTATGAGTGTTTCACCTTTTTGGACAATTTTGAAGACTCACCACCCGAGTTTGAGTCTTTTGATTTTTCGGATGAGTTGAACCATCCGACTCGGTTGCGTACACTCTATTTGAACCGTTGATGGAATCCTTCGAGTTTGAAACAGTTTCACCAATGCTACCTTCAATTGTTTCACCTCCTAAACTCGAACTAAAGCTTTTGCCGTCGCACCTTAAATATGCTTACCTAGGTGAAAATGAGACCCTTCCCATTATCATATCGGCCTCTCTAGCTCTCGAGTAAGAGAAGGCTCTTTTAATGGTCTTACAAAATAATCGGCAAGCTTTTGGTTGGTCTATGGTGGACATCAAGGGGATTAGTCCCCTCATAGTTGAACATCATATACACTTGATGGATGATGCCAAGCCAGTGAGGGATCCACAAAGACGCCTCAACCCCACAATGAAAGAGACTGTCAAGAAGCAGATTGTAAAATGTCTTGATAGTGGTATCATTTACCCTATCTCGGATAGCCAGTGGGTTAGCCCCATTCATGTTGTCCCAAAGAAATCGGGCATTACGGTCATAACCAATGAGGAAAATGAGTTAATACCTACTCGCACCCAAACTGGGTGGCGAGTTTGCATCGACTATAGAAAACTCAATACCGCGACAAGGAAAGACCACTTTCCTTTACCTTTCATTGACCAAATGCTAGAACGATTGGCTGGGCACGAGTTTTACTGCTTTTTGGATGGCTATTCCGGCTATAACCAAGTCCCCATCGACGAAAAGGATCAAGACAAGACCACATTTACTTGTCCTTTCGGTACTTTTGCTTATCGTCGCATGCCCTTTGGGTTATGCAATGCACCCGCTACATTTCAGCGGTGTATGATGGGGATCTTTTCAGACATGGTTGAAAAGATTTTGGAGATTATGGATGATTTCTCCATTTTCGGTGACTCCTTCGACGAGTGTTTGCTACACCTTGACGCAGTTCTTACCCGTTGTAGGGATAAGAACCTCACTTTAAATTGGGAGAAGTGCCACTTTATGGTACGAGAGGGTATTGTCTTAGGACATGTCATCTCGCAAAATGGCATAGAGGTTGATAAAGCCAAGATTGAAGTCATTTCCAATCTTCCTCCTCCTAAATGCGTCAAAGACATCCGAGCTTTCCTTGACCATGCTAGTTTTTATAGACGGTTCATCAAGGATTTTAGCAAGATTGCTAGACCTTTGACTCTCTTATTGGCCAAGGACACAACATTTGATTTTGACTCAACTTGCATGGAAGCGTTCGAGTCATTGAAACACTCACTCATTTCTGCGCCCATTCTTTCATCTCCAGACTGGACGCATCCTTTTGAAATTATGTGCGATGCATCAGATTTCGCCATTGGTGCTGTCCTTGGACAGCACATTAATAAGATGCCGTACGTAATTTATTATGCTAGCCGTACATTAAATGAGGCCCAACTGAACTACACAACAACAGAAAAGGAATTTTTAGCATTTGTGTTTGCACTTGAAAAATTCCGGCCTTATTTAATCGGCTCTCCAGTGATAATGTACACAGACCATTCAGCTCTTCGCCACCTTTTTGTGAAGAAGGATGCCAAATCGAGGCTAATACGTTGGATCCTCTTGCTACAAGAATTTGACCTTGTCATAAGGGACAAAAGAGGATGTGAAAATGTAGTGGCCGATCACCTTTCACGACTTCCTTCTTCGCCTACTTTTGAAATTCCAATTAAAGATGTTTTTCCCGATGAGCAACTCTTAACCGTGTTTTGCAAACCTTGGTTCGCTGATATAGTAAACTACTTGGCCATCGGCATGATACCTTAAGATTGATCGAAACAGGATAAACTTCGATTCTTGTCCCAAGTAAAGCATTTTTACTGGGATGAACCGTATCTTTTTAAATACTGTTCCGACCAAATCATCCATCGGTGTGTCCCTGAAAATGAGTTTAAGAGTGTGTTGTATTTTTGCCACGATCAATCGTGTGGCGGGCACTTTGGCCCGAAGAAGACAGCCGAGAAAATCTTGCAGTGTGGTTTCTATTGGCCACGACTCTTTAAGGATGCATATGAATACTGCAAGACATGCTCCCGGTGTCAACACTTGGGCCGGATATCGCGGAGAAACGAAATGCCACTCCAACCAATTTTGGTTGTGGATATTTTTGATGTTTGGGCTATAGACTTCATGGGACCATTTCCCAATTCTTTTGGGAATGTGTATATTCTTTTGGCTGTTGACTATGTGTCAAAATGGGTCGAGGCTGTGCTTAGCCGAATGAACGATAACAAGGTTGTCATTCGATTTCTTAAAGAACATATCTTTTCTCGGTTCGGGCACCCTCGCGCAATTATAAGTGATAATGCATCTCACTTCTGCAATAGGACTTTTAAGTCCTTAATGCGCAAATATTCCATTACTCACAAACTGTCAACGCCATACCATCCCTAAACATGTGGGCAAGCCGAGGTTTCGAATCGGCAAATTAAGCAAATTTTGGAGAAAACGGTTTCTAAAAACCGTAAAGATTGGTCACACAAATTGATTGATGCACTATGGGCATTTCGTACTGCATACAAGACCGATCTTGGTATGTCTCCATACCGGCTTGTTTATGGGAAGGCTTGCCACTTCCCAGTTGAGATTGAGCATAAGGCATTTTGGGCGATCAAGGAGTTGAATTTATCCATGGGAGATGCGGGCAGCAATCGAAACCTGCAATTAAACGAACTAGAAGAGCTGTGGGATGAGGCTTATGATAATGTTGTCATTGTTAAAAACCGAACTAAGGTGTTCCATAACAAACACCTTATGCGCAAGACATTTAAACCTGGTCAACAGGTTTTGCTTTACGACACTCGGTTACACTTTCACCCCGGCAAGCTCAGATCTAGGTGGAAAGGGCCGTTTTTAGTACGCACCGTATATCCGCACGGTGCGATAGATCTTGAAAATCCGGAGGACGATACTTTATTTAAAGTAAACGGACATCGATTAAAACCGTTCCTCACTGCGGACCAGTCGGAAGAGCTCCTGTTTTTGCAGGAGCCGACTTACACTGACTGATCTTCCTCCATTTTACCCCCAAATTTTTGATCAACTTGCCAAAACCTTATTTCAAACAAGTTTGGGAGTATGTACCATTTGTAAATACATAAATACAAAATAACATAAAAAATAAAAAAATTTGAAAATAAAAAAATATTTTATTTGGGTATTTTTGTAAAATAAGAAAATAAACAGGGAAGTGCCGGCCATTTTGACCCTCTTTGTGTAGCATGACAGTGAGGACACTGTCAAGTTTAAGTTTGGGGGTGTGCTCGGTAAGCTTTCTTCCTTCGCATTCATATGTATATTTTTGCATTTGCATACTTATTCTAAAACCTATAAAAAACTGAAAAATTTGAAAAAATTAAAACATTCAATTTTCGCCATAATTAACTTGAGTTTGACAAATAGGTTAACTAGCTAGGAATAACTAGATCTTAGACTTAGTAAATTAAAAACCCTAAAAATAACCTTTCTTAAAATTTAACGGTAAAAAGTATATGTCTTTGTAGTTTATTTAGAAATAGGCAAATTTCGAGTTGACTTCTTAGGCTATGTTAAAACAAGGGAAAAGTATTGATATCTTTATTAAAGTATAAGTTTGAAAAATAATTCCTAAGCTTAAGTCTAAATTCTGAAAATATATACCCTACAAATTGCACAAATACGAACCTTGAAACTTGGAATAGTAGAAGAGACCTTGAAATGCTCTTGTCTAAAGTCCTTAGTACGAAGAAAAATAAAAATACAGTGTGAATAAAGAGATAAAAAAAAATGAACACTGGTTTTTGTAATTACTTAAGGCTGCATAAATAGAAAAAATATTTAGCGAGGGTGCTTTATCACCTAGTGCCTTAGACCAACTGGTTTGGGAGTCACTGCTAAAACCTTAGGTGTTACAAGACTAGGAATTATACTTTAATGTGCAAACATATTTTGTAATCGGTTGTTGGTACCTCAAGAAATATCAACGGTCGCATGAAGGATGTGTAAGCAAATTTCATCTAAAAATTCACCAATTAAGAAGTGCTTTGAACGACGGACAAGAGTATGATAGCTTGATTTGAATTTTCAAGTGTAGGGGTGATATATACACGCACGTAGGGGTATGTGATTGGGGTTTAGATAAGAGATAGGAATGAAAGATAAGACTTATATCTTTAATAGAGATGATAAAAATTCCTAAGTTGAGGTGGAATCCTAGAAAGAAAACTTAAAAGATGCCAAAAGCTAAGTAAATTCACAAGAATATATATAATCTTAAGTTAAATAATAAGGAAGTGTGAAAAATACGGGTGGATAATTTCTAAGTCGACGATAATAGAGTTCTTGTTAGAAGACCTAATTGGAGAATAAAAGTCGATAAGCCAAATTGATAGGATTTTGTGGGTAGTATCCGCTGAAAACCCTCAGGAGACAACACTCCTCCTAGTAGGGACACCTAGAAATTTAACGGCATGTTGCACGAGCTCAGTGCAATCGCGTTTCCCTGCGAAAGTGAGGCTAGGTCTTTTTCGAGAATAAAACTAGGTTTGCTCGAGGACGAGCAAAAGATAAGTTTGGGGGTATTTGTTCATACCATAATTTTGCATTCTTTTAGACCCCATTCTTATTCATTTTACAAATAAACAGGTGCTTTTGATCCATGTCTGCTATATAGTTGCAGGTTGCAGGTACTTGGAACAAAAACAGTGAAATTGACGAAAAGATGATACAAAGTGAGACTACTACCGATAAATGGTGGAATCTTGATCGTGCCTACATTTGAGGGACAATAAAGATCAATGAACAAGTTCACAAAAGTACAAAGGCAGCGCAAGGTTCAAGACTTCGACACGAAACAATGGTAAAAGTCTACTACAATTATTCATTGTGGAGATCTGGAAGAGAACTAGAAGTCATTCTGAAGAACCAACTGAAGAAACAGGAAGACAAATACAACCAGAAGCAACAAAGCAAACATCAGCCCACAAGCTCTCCACTTGGCCTCGGAACCGCGGCCAAAACTGGCCTATGGCCGCGGTTCCGCGGCCGTGTATAACCCGTGTCGGTGCATAAAAATTCTGGAGGCTGGCGGCGCGTTGACTAGTCTTCCTAGGGGTATATTTGTAAAAGTAGATGTGTGTCGATTGTAACCCAAGGGTTCTATCCTCTATAAATAGAAGCCCTAAAACTTGTTTTAGTTATACCTCTTTTCATTGAATAAAATTCAGAATTTCTATCGAGTTTTGAGAGCATCAATTTTGTAAGTAGTTTCTTTTATTTGCCCTAGTCTTAATTTTTATTTCTGCCCTAATTTAAATTTATTCTCTGCCCTAGTTTAATTTAGATTGGAACTTTTAATTAATCTGCCGTAGCTAGAGAATTAATCTCTTAAATCGAAAACTCATAAAAATCATGTTTTTCATAGATCCCTTAATGAGCGAGTAGTTCCTCGCTTGTTAGGGTTAGGAATAGAGAAGGTTTGAGAGATGCAAATCTCTCACCCCTTTCTTGCCCATCAATATTAATTATTAGGACTCCATGCATATATACACATACCGCTCCCTACGGCACCCTACCCATGAGGTAACGGTGATCCCATAGTATAAAAGACCGGTTGTGCACGTTTTCCATGAAGGTTAGGGTAAGGATTGAGAAAGGACGGACAAGGACCTAGAGGAAGAAACATCATCTCTTCCCGATCGTCCTAATCCCCTTTATTAATAATTACCATAACACCTAAAGATCTAATTTAGGGCATTGAAAGCGGTGGGAAATCTTTAACTTTCCAAACTTAACCTAAACCTAACCCTAGCAAGATTTCTAAATCCTAGTCTAAATCAACTTAGTTTTTAGTGATAAAAATCCAAACACCATTTAGAATTAACTCGTTAGAACAATTAGGAAATACACAACATCCCTGTGGACCGACCCGTACTCTCCGGCTAGCTACCAAGCGACGCCGTTCTTGATTACGGTTATAAACAATTCTTTGATAAATCACTGCACCCTTGCGATCAAGCAGCAGCCGTCGTTCTTCCCTAATCACGGCACCCATCGCGTGCTGTTACCACGCCACATATGCATTCTAGGCGTTCGGGACGTAGCTCGGCTCGCTGATAAGGAAGATGGACCCGGTATTCAGGCGCAGGAAATGGTGCAGCGTAGTGCGAATGCTCTCTTCAGTGGCAATCAGTTCAGCCAGAAAAGCTTCGAGGGGAACACCCTGGTTGTAACCCGACTGTTGGGCAAAGCGGTACGGGTTGTACCTCATAAACAACGCCGACTCGTTCTACCTGAATACTAAGAAGCCTGGCCTGATCGAGTACAAATACAGGATCTCCCGAGCCTTCAATATGGAAACCCCATCCTTGAAGGAGTCACGCAGCGGCTGCACCGCCTTAGTTGACTCCTTGCCGATAGTCATGACCCTATCAACGAAGATCATGCTGTCCCCAACCATGCGCGGGTGGAGGATCACTCCCCGAGCTTCTCGCGATGATGGATCTAAAGCAGAGGCATCGATTATAGACATCACCCGGGGAAAATTGTAGCTATCATAGAAACGGGGACGTTTGTGGATTCCAAAGGCTCCAAGCACGTGCAGCTCGATCCACGAAGTAAAATTGTGCAGCGGGAGATTTACGGGCTCTAAACCCGTCTGAGTAGTGTCCGCCGCTAAGCTCAAGCCGTGATACAAATGAGCCAGCCCGGCAATCCCGATGGCAACCCGTGTTTTTTCAACCATCCGGTGAGCCGGGTAGAAAACGGACGGCCTCATATGACGAGGGTGCATGGGAAGTACGAACCAACTTAGCCATAGGCCGAGAAACCCCAAAAATAACGTCTCTTCGTTGACATCTGAAGCAACAAGCTCTGCGAAGGGGACGACCGGGATGTCCGGGAGAAAGAAATTCCTCTGATCCACTTCCGCTGCAGACTGTTTGTCCAAACCAAAGCCGAAGGGATCAGCGAGCTTGGCAAATTTCACAGCTTCCTTTGAAATGACTTCGGGGCGAAGAAAGCGGGCAATAAAATCTGTGAAGCTGACACCGTGCCTCCCAGATTCCAAGAACAAGCACTCATAAATATTCAACACCTTGATTAAGCTTGGGAATCGGTGTTGAATGGAATTTTCCGGAGTCAGACCCATCACTACTGATCGGGTCGCAAAGACCTATTCGTCAAGGGGAAGTATTTCCTCGTAATGTTCCCCTCTGACAAGTAGGCCTGAGATCTCCACAAACTCCTCCAGGGAGATTGAAACCTACCAATCCGATAGGAGAAGGGTGTGTGTTGGGATGTTCCATTGCTCTAAGAAAGCCTTAATCCACTACACCGGAGACGCCGGATACTGGAAAAGCGACGCATAGATAGCAGAGTACAGCCCGAGCTTCAATAACGCCGACTTTTTTGCCGATAAGATGTACCGAGCCCACTGCAGGTATCCGGCCGAATGAAGAGGAGTCAGGACAATCATATACACCTGTCCCCATGGGCGTGACTCGCCCTGACATATACGCCGTCCAAGAATATCTAAAGCCATCGGCGGCTTCATAGGTATTGCGGCCATAGAGGGCTAAAAGCAACCCTCTGAGGTCCAGTGGACCTCCTCTACGGTATAGTTAACCTAGGGTGAGTCGGCATAGTGAACAGCGGAGATTGGTTCTGAAGGCGTCGCACAAGAAAAGCTGCGTCGACCTCGGATGATTTGATTGTACCACATCCCCCATAAATGAAGATTCTTTTGCTCCGGGTCGTGATCCTTGATCAACGCGAAGACTTCCCATATGCGCTTCAGAGAATCTGCTTTCTGAACGGATGAACGGGAAAGAAGTGTCGAAAGACATAGTACCTGCGCAAAAAAGAACAAGAATTAGTCATCAATGCTACAGTTCAAGTTTTGGTACAGGTACTTTAAATTTGTACCGCACTGCGAGGAGATCAAAAGGGACCCACAAAATCTAGATGACGGCTCATCAATGATGAGTCAGTCTCATCATTGATGAGACGGTCATTCATTAAATAGAAAATCCTAAAAGGATTCTTATTTAATAAGGGGCCCCCTCGGGCCAAGGAGTTAATCTCCCTTGAGAGCAGCGCTCTACAACAGAGTGACATCTGTCAACTCTAAGGTGAAGGGAATAAAAATTCCCCAAAAAAAATTCTGAAGAGCTATGCTCTGTGAAGATGATGGAGTAACCCATCAGAAACCCTAAAAGCAAAACTTTTAATGAATTAAAAATTTCGAGATCTTCAAGATCCATGAACAAACTCTAAGAGTTCTTCATGAAAGATTAACAAATCTATATGATTTGAAAAGAGCAAAGCTCTGTTACATTACTACAAATAGGGGTTGCCCCTACGGATATATCCGTAGGGGCAATAAAATACCCTGTAGGTGAAAACGCCGTAGGTGCAAGTCTTAGCCTTGAACATGCCCCTACGGTCAAAAACTTGCCCCTACGTGAGTAATGTGTAGGTCCAGTTGTCCCTACGGATTAAGCTGTAGGGACAAAAAATTTATTTAATTTATCTGTTTATAAAATAAATTAGGTGTCCCTACGGACTTATCTGTAGGGCCAAATAGTTGCCCCTACGGATAAGTGCGTAGGTCGGATGTGTAGGGACAAAATATCAGGTATCCTGATATTTTGTCCCTACGGATACCTGTGTAGGGGCATTTGTTTGCCCCTATGGATATATCCGTAGGGACAAGTGTAACCTCTAATACTGAGATCATAGGGGCAAAATATCAGGTATCCTGATATTTTGCCCCTACGGATAAATCTGTAAGGGCAATGTTGGGCCCTACGGATTAATCCGTAGGGGCAATGTTGGGCCCTACAGATTAATCCGTAGGTACATATTATCGGTTTTTTTTTTAAAAAAAAGGGCTGCCTATTTTTTTCTCGCCCTGTGCACAATAATATATACATCATATATAAAATTAATCAGCACGCAGAACATATATCGCAGTATTCATAATCACATCTCACGCAAAATATGCAAAAGAAATCAACAAGCAGAATATGATATCAATATAAACACGCAAACACCACCAATATCAATATCGTCCAAAATATAGTACAATATGTATCATATAAATAGATACATGTTTAAAATATAAGAATTAAAAAGCTACCCTAGCTCGGTCCAGCTCCACCTCCGATAAACGCCATAATCTGGCGCGCCTGCTCCTCGGATATACCCCGAGTCAATAAATCATGCAATGCGGAGTGTGCGGGAGTCTGAGCGGGCTGTGGAGCTGTAGGAGTGGTCTGCGCAACCGCCGCCGAGGTAGTGGCTTGCGGAGCCGCGGCTGCGGGAGTCTGAGCGGGCAGTGGAGCTATAGAAGCTGTCTGCGGAACCGCAGCTGATGTAGTGGCTTGCGGAGCCGCAGCCGAAGGAGATGCATGTGGAGGCTCGTCCGATGTACCCTGTCGCGTCTGGACCTACGTGTGTAATAAACGAGTAAGAACTGTGTATTAGTCGAGTTCGTATCATTATCAAGTTATTTCGAAACCCCAATCTATGTATACTTAGGGACTTAGGCCTCGTTTGGATATCTAGTTTGGAAAACCGTAGTTTATTTTAATTAGATATGTATGTATGATTAATCAAAGCTAAGTCTACAACCAAATAAGCTCAGGCTACGTACTAATATTGGATATGTTGCTATCTATAATATGACATAATATTTTACTATTAAGTAGTATACATACCAACATCTCCTTCAACTCCTGAACGGTGGCCTTCAAGCTCTCCAGTTCTTGCTGGAAACGTCGCTCACTGGAGATGGAGGAAGTAACCGCCGGAGTGGAGTCCAACCTCATATGGGCCCTGCTAGGGCCCAGTCCCCGGCCTCTCTCCCAACCTCCGTGGTGCCCTCCGTTTGCGACGTCCAGGACTGGGGTCAGCAGCATCGGATCGTTCTGTCCAGTAAAATCGATCCCCGATGCCTCGGCCTGCTCAACCACCCGCTCCTACACCCATATTAACCAGTAAAATATAAGTATATCATTTAAATTTGAACCTTTCAAAACTAAAATTTCAAAAAGGGGTTGAATAAATATTAACACTTATGCAATACTCCTGGGTAGCGGCGTCGGGGTATCGAAGCTCGCCCGTGGCGGGATCTGTCGAGGTGCCGTGGACGGCAAGATATGCGGACAGCACGCTCGGTATACCACCTTACGCCGGGGTCTAAGCTTTCTGCAATATTAGAAAATAACTCTTAATATTAGATATATTAGAAAATAACTCTTAATATTACATTATATCATAAAGGCCGGTCTATTGTAATTTACCGATAACTCCATGGCACGAGTAATATTCCTCGAGCCACCTGTATAAGTGGGGCGACCCCTCTTCGCCGACTTCCTATTCTCTTTATTTTGATCGGCCTGTTTCTGCACAACACATTCACATTTAGTTTTCTAATTAAGCAACACAAAAAAATAAATATATACTCAACAATGAATTACATTTAAAATACATACCTGTTTGCGATGAGAGTCGAAATATTCGCACAATAGAGGCCATGTATCTACGTCGACTCTCGCAAAGGCCGGAGTAGATAGGAGGTCCGCTCTCTCTGCCTCGGGGGTCGCCATCCACAGGGAATAGCAGTCGGTCTTCAGCTCATTCCTGTTGTATCGGACCTTCGTCTGCATGTTCTTCATCAGGCCATTATACAGAGCGTGAAGATCGAGCACCCTCCCAGGGTGATCAGGGTCAGGTACAGGCTGAAAATCGTAATCCAACTGAAAATACAAAAAAAAACATTGTTATTATATTGCAAGTGTTAATAATAAATATATTGGATAAATAAAATGACAATATACATTAATACCCGAGCCTGATCCCAGAAGAGAGCGAATGAGCGCCGGTGCTGGTCGCCCCACTCAACGTGAAGTAGATAGTTCTTCACGAGCCGGCTCTCATCCCCCATATACCGACCGAACCTCTCGGCATGATCGCCGGTATAGCGATAATCAGGGGTAAAAAAGAGGGGGAATGCTGCCTCCCCCTAGCTCTGTCGGGCCTCAGCCTGTGGGACTGATTCGAGCCTCGAGTCCCCCTCTAGGGATGGGGAGGCCCTGCGTCTGCAAGAAATATCAAGACAATCAATATTAAGACAAAGTTGTATTAAGAAATCAAGGTTTAACGAAAATTGAAGCGTGATATATACCTCCGGTGACTAAAGCACGAGCCTGGGCCCGGGCAGCAGCATGAGCGGGACGATAGTTCCTCCGGTGAGGAACAGCCGGTGACCCAGATGCGGACGCATCCCCTCCAACTAGAAAATAAACATTGACGCTAAATTTCCATGAAGTTCATATTTATTCTTTAGAGGATATGTAAAATGAATAAATATTTAATATTTATTCATACTAACCTACAGACTGAGCGGAGGGTACGGAAGTGGCGGGAGTGGCCCCTACGTCAGATGTGGACGCACCACCTATAATTAGACAATTAAAAATAGATTATATAAGTAATTGCAAAAAGAATGTGTAGATCAATAATATAACATTCTAAATCAATATGCATGCACTATAGGATATATAAACATACCCGCAAGTGCGGTGGTGGCCTCTGCCCGAGATGTGGAGGCACCACCTACAGCTAGACAATAAAAAAAATGATTATCTAAGTAAAAGCAAAAGGAATGTGTGTATATTTATGATATAGCATTCTAAATCAATGTACATGCACTATATGATATATAAACATACCTGGAGGTGCGGGAGTGGCCTCTGTCCCTGATGTGGACGCATCACCAACAGCTAGACAATCAAACATTGACAATATAAGTAATTTTGACATGAACATGTATGTATATCTATAATATTACATTCAAAATGGATATGCGTGCAATATACCTGGAGGTGTGGCAAAGTTCACACGGAAGGAGGCATCCGAAGGTGTCTCCGATCGAGGTACAAAACCGGCCCTCTGAAGCTCCCTACACAGCTCTCCGAGCGGCAGAACCGCTCTGTCTCTGCCTTTGCCTCTGCCGGTGCTGCGGCTGGAGCTCCTGCCGCCCCTCGCTGCTCCCGTCATCATCATCAAATCTAGATAAACGGTTCGTGGACGCATTAGATAATCATTACAAGTAATGACTATATATGTATAGATCGTAAAATGTGAAGTAATAATATAGCATTACTGATAACCTTTTTCGTTTCATGGGCGCATTAGACATATCTACTTGGATTTCATCATCGATATCATTTCTAACCCACATAACTTCATGATCAGCCGAAGACAACCCGTCTTTCGAAACAGACGGTCGGAGCACTCTAAGTCTTCTCTTTTCTTTATCGTCATCGCTGTCCTCGAATTCTGGGACATCGTAGACATCCCTGGGTTTCCAATGGCATACGACACTCTATCCTGGATGCTTTAAACACTATGAGTAGTATACTTGGAACGCTTGGTTCGGAAAGATAAACGGATCTTCCTGACCGTAAAATCGAAGTGTGTTCATACTGGTCAATCCATATTCATCTTTCTAAGTCCCAAGATTGCTTCTCCACTTATCCGTATCGATTCGCGTATCATACCAAGTACACTGGAATATATAAAAGGGTTCTGATCGTCCGGGATAGTGGATGCCGAGTATACAATTTAAGTATCCATAATAAATCACACCGTCCGATCCTACCGTCGCAATCCCACTATTCTGAGTGGTTCTAGATGTTTATATGTCCTTAACTTCGAATTTGTATCCAAGGACACCGAATCCTTTATAATATGCAACCTCCATACTAGGAAATTGAGCTAAACATCTTGAATCACTCTCAAATGATGCAGACAAGTTCGGATCGTGGATCCAACAAAACAAATTTTACGACAAATACATAACGATATAAGTTTAGATTAAAACTGATAGCAATAACATGTTATTCGAATAACTTACATGATCTGTGAGCCAATCGCAAAAATTATCCTGATGATATTTTTCCAATCGTTCATCGTTCCAATCAGGATGCCCCTCACGTACCTCGTTAAAATGAATTCTGTTTTCGACAATAAATTATGACATTAATATTATATCATTTCATACACACACAAACACAAATATAATAATTAATCCAAAAAAACTTACTCTCTAATTTGTTCAAGACATGCGCAATTAAGCAAGATAAACCGGTATATCTTGTTGATAAACATAGTGTCTACCCTCTTATAATCGGGTTTACCATATGGTCTTGAATTCTTCGAGGCCGGTTAAGTCCCGTCTCAATGTTCTCGTCCAGATAGCGGGAACAAAATGTGGTTACTTCATCAAGAAGATAATCTTGCATGATAGAATCCTCTGGTCGATTTCTATTGTGTATATACTTTTTAAAAGTGTAGAGGTACCTAAAGATAATATGTTGAATAAATAAATACGGGCATACAGGACAACAATAATTTTAAAAATTGCGCGAAACGAAAAATTCCACATACCTCTCGACAGGATACATCCATTGATATTGTACCGGTCCGGCTAACTTAGCCTCAGTTGCAAGATGAACCGTCAGATGTATTATGATATCGAAGAATGACGGTGGGAAAATACGCTCAAACTTGCAAAGTATCAACGCAATAGAATTTTCTAGTTTATCCAGCATCACAACATCCAATGTTTTAGCACACAACTCTCTGAAAAAACAATATAGGTCGTTGATTACTAGACCAACCGATTTGGGGAGAGAAGTCCTGAGGGCTAATGGAAGAAGGTGCTCCACGATAACATGGTGATCATGACTTTTCAGCCAATCGATCTTGCATTTCACAATTTTTATCTTCTTGCTGAATGATCCTGAGAAACCTGTGGGAACTTTCAAATTATGCAACACCTGCAGGAATCTTTTCTTCTCCGGTTGTGACATATGATAAGCGGCATTGGGAAGTACAAACTTGCCTGGTTTACCCGCTACCAGTCTAGGGTGCAATTCACTTCTTATTCCCCACTCCTGTAGATCCATCCGAGAATTCAGGTTGTCTTTCGATTTCCCGTCTTTACAAAGAAGCAAGTTGAGTATGTGCTCTGATACTCCCTTCTCTATATGCATGACGTCCAGATAATGACGCACTAAATTTGTTGACCAGTACGGAAGCTCGAAGAAAATGCTTAATTTGTTCCAAAATGGTGGTTTGACCTGTTTTGTCGGATCCAACCTGAAGGTCACATTATTGTAACCATCCCACTGAGCAGTCACGTCCTCTCCGGACAATGGGGCTGGAGGTCCAAGAAACTCCTGATGACCATCAAAGTGAACAGCGTCTTACCTGTAGGAGTGGTCTAGAGGCAGGAAACGTCGATGGCCGCAATAACAAACATTCCTGCTAAAATTCAAGAATTTCGATGCTGTGTATTGATGGCAATGAGGACATGCTTTGTGACCATGTATGGACCAACCTGATAGCATTCCATACGCAGGAAAGTCATTAATTGTCCATATTAAAACCGCATGCAGTATGAAGGTTGTATTTTTGTTTGCATCGTAAGTCTCTACACCATCAATAAACAAAGATTTTAACTCCTCGATCAGAGGTCGGAGATAGACGTCGATATTGTTTGCCGGTGAGTTTAGTCTGTCGATAAGAAGATGCATCATAAAGTATGATTGGTCCATAGCCAACCAAGGCGACAGATTATAAATTATCATTACAACGGGTCATGTGCTGTGACTTCCAGCCATATAGTCGAATGGGCAGAAGCCATTATTAGCCAGTCCGAGCCTGACATTGCGAGCATCTCTACTGAATATTGTGTGCCTCCTATCGAAATCCTTCCATACCGGTGAATCTCTTGGATGGCTCATTTTTCCATCTTCACTTGGAGGAGCACGGTGATGCCAAATCATTACCTCGGCTGCTTTCTTGCACCTGAATAGCTTCTGTAGCCTCTGTGTTATGGAAAAGTATCTGTTTCCCCCAATCAGAGCAAAGCTCTGTTTGAATTTCAAAAATTCAAAAATTGAAGCAACGCTTCAAATTCCTTGCGCTGCGCGCAACGCGCCACGTGTCAAAAACCGATACGTCAGCACAGCGCCCAAGGCAGCGCGCCCAATCAGAGCAAGGCACTATTTAAAACAAAATTAAAAGAAGCAACACTTCAGATGATCTGCGCTCTGCGCTGCGCGACACGAGGCAGCGCAGTTGCGCTGCGCTCTGCGCTGCGCGACACGTGGCAGCGCAGTTGCGCTGCGCTCTGCGCTGCGCGACACGTGGCAGCGCAGTTGCGCTTGCGCAGTTGCGCTGCGCTCTGCGCTGCGTGACACGTGTCAAGCATTGGGGCGTTTGCGCCAAACAGAATTAAAATTCCAGTAAGATCTTTCTGTTCTTGTTAAAACAAGAAGATTGTCTTCTGTAAAACAGAAGCCCTTGGATCAAAGATCCAACGGTGGGAAAAATTCCCTAAATCACTCAGAGAATGATCTCTTTAACAAATTTAACAAATTAATGGGCACTATATAAAGGCCCCTAGACCCCAATTCAAAAACAACAGAGAGAAAACAAAAAACTCAGAAACTGAGAGAACTCTGAAGAATTATGAGAAGAACTCAAGAAAAGAAAGAAGGTAAAAACCTTTAGAATAAAGAAGAATTTCTTCTGAATAGATCATTGATCTAAGAACAAAATCAATGATCTTCAATAAAAAAATATATAATAATAACAGTGCCTTGCACTTTTTTATGAACCATTGGTTCTGGAATCTTAAATATTCTTCTCTTAAATCCAAAATTGGATTAAGTTATTAAAACAGTGCCCTGCACTTACAAAACTGCACTGTTGCGCTCCTGGGTTGGCGCAAGCCACCAGGGAGCGCCACGTGTCAGCTCCAAGACCACTTGTGCTGTGCGCTTTTAAGATAGAGCATTGCTTTTTAAAGTTGGCGCAACTCACCAGAGCGCGCCACGTGTCAGTAGCGCAACAGCGCAGCGTACTGCGCTATTGCGCTTGCGCTCACCAGAGTATGACACGTGTCACCACGACAAGCGCTTACTCTCAATAATTGGCGCAAAGCCCCTGACAAACCACTGTCAAGTAATTAATGCACTGCATTATTTACAGAAGGGCCAAGCCCAATTAAAAAAGTCCTAACAGGCCAAATTAAATGCAATGTATTATTTTAAAGAAGGGCAGAACCCAAATAAATGCTCTGCATCATTTATAAAGGGACAGAGCCCAAATCAGAAAGGCCTAGCAGGCCAAAATAAAATGCAGTGCATTATCAAACAGGGGCAAAGCCCTAGCACAGGCCTAATAGGCTAAAAATAAAAACGTTGAATATTCTCAACTGGACTTAGCCCAATCATGGCCGTAAGTCCTCAAATTAAATTGACTGAGCAAGACTGCTCTCCTAAATCAATTTACATCCGGTTTAAGGGTACATCTCTGAACTCCTCTGACCCCTATCGTTGTAATCCTTCAACGATGTCAGAGAGGTGACGAGTCCCGACAACCACACATCGATACGGACTGCGGGGTCCTTAAACTCGTGGACCGAAACGTCCTTAAACTAATATTCATCCCAAAATGGAAACGTTGGACCGAAATGTCCTTAAACTAATGTTCGTCCCCAAATGGGAATGATGGACCACCATGTCCCTAAACTGGAAATCGACCGCAACGTCATTAAACTAAACAATAGAGCCAATTGCTCTCTTGTCGGATCCAAACGATCCCGTTAAGTTGATCTTAGTCTGGAAACTAGGCTAACGTATCCTTAACAAAAGTTTAAGTTGATCTTAGCCTTAAATAGGGCTAACGTATTCTTAAACTAAAACACCAAACCCAAATCTAAGTAAATATGGATTTGGACTAATCCACGTCCTACAGGCGACGGCATACTTAGTCTCCATATACAATCCACGGGAAACCACAAACAAAACAAACACACACGACACGAAATGAAATTTCTGGAGAAGGAGAAAGTGGTTACCGCGATGCGGTAACGTAATTAACTGCAGGGGCTTGCGCCTGCAGGGAAGAGCGTCCCCACAATCAAAAACCCCTCAAGCGAGGGAGAATCTGACGAAGTCTGCTACATCGGCCGCATCCGTCTAAACCTCCGATACACGGTGCCATAAATCAACTTGGCATCTTCGGAGAAGTGGACGGATAAAACCAAATAGCATCTGCCCCGAATCTCAGGCAAGACGTCCATGTCTTGGCCGCCGTTCGGAGGGGAACAGATTCTGGCACGCCCGGTGGGACCTTTTCCTCTTTCCGCTCCATACTTCGTGTGTCGTCTTCACGAACGAATCACGGTTTGTTAATGGTTGCCTTTGGATTTTAAGTTACTAAGATTTGGTCTTTTGCCTGGCCCAGAAATCAAGCATCAATGGCCTTCAACTGCTCGAGTTGTTCAAAGTGCCAGTGCAACCGACACTCCACCTCACCTGGAGGTGTAGCTTATGGGCCTCAAGCGGCCTCCATCCTTGCCATGCCGGTAGAACAGGTGACCCAAGCCACCACCGGTCTGTTTTTCGGGACCATGCTCCCGCCAGCCAGCTTCACTATTCCAGTTCCCGCACCGAAAGCGCATAAGAAGTCGGTTTTCGATCGGCTTACTGCTACAACTGCCCCTTTCAACGGGTCGTCCCATATCAAACCGGCAGCCTCTGTCTTTACCAGGCTGAACCAGAACCCTGATGGGCCCGCCAGGAAGCCCACGAACTCTGAAATAGCCGTCCTGAGAAAGACAGCCATCCCTGCTCCAGAAGTCGTCAAGGCGGCTTCTCCTGTTAAAGAGTCAGTCTTTTCAAGGCTGACTGTTCCGGCTCCTGCTCCTGCTCGAGGATCTGTCTTTCACAAATTGAACGTCGCCACTCGAAGGACAACATCAGTCTTTAAGAGGCTGGCACCGACAGCGCCTCGTTCGGACAGGGGGCAAGACGAAGCTGTCCCTATCGCCGAGCCAGTCCCAACGGCTCGTCATGCTCGACGTCGCCACTGGCGCCGAGTAAGGAAGGCTGGGGGCAACTCCCCCTCAGGACTAACTCCACCTGCTCCAGTTGTGGAAGTTAATGCTGCTGTTCCAACTGGGAACAGCTTTGAACCACTTAGGAGGGTACGTAAGAACTCTCCAACTGCTACGCTAAAAAGATATCCTCCACATGTGGAGAGGGTTCCGGAAACGAAGCTGAAGCAGCCCCCTCAGCGGCTATCCTCCAAAATTTATAAAGTTTGGCGAAGGGTTCAAGACACCGTAATTGACCAAGGTCACTCTCGTCAGCAGAAAAGGGCGAAAGTGCAGGAAGAAAAGGACCGTCCAATCAAACAGCAAAGGACGACAATCACTAGGGTGCCCGCTGCAACGGCCCCTTCAACTTCAACGGCCCACAAGAGAAGGAGGCCGGAGAAAATTCCCACGCCCGCGGCAAATGCCAAATGTGGTAAGCCTAAACGCCCTAAGTCCGGGGGCATCGTGGTCCATACTGTATACATGGCGTCGGGGAAGGAGGACAGCCGTGCATCTACGGGTCATAGACTGCTTACACGGTCAGTGACCAAAGCTCAGGAGCAACAGCAAAAGCTCCAGTAAATAATGAACGCGATGGCTGCACTCACTGGGCCAAAAGAAAGCCCTGAAGCGTCATCTGATCAACGCCAGGAGCAAGAAACTGACGCTGAATTCCTTCGCCGGATATTGGAGAAGAAAGATAAAGAGGCTGCTGAACAAGCAGCCAACATAAAGCTAATGGCCCTCCTGTTCCAGGACATGGTGGGAATGATGATCCAACAAGATCCTCCTGCTGAAGATCCTCCAATCGTCCTTGAAGACGATAGGGGAGAAACGTCAAATCCTCCACCGGCTCTGTCGACAGCCAAGGAGGAGACAATCTCCAAAGTTGACTTGGACGAATATATAGCTCAGCAGATCCGGGTTCATCAGGCGACTGAGGCAGCTGGCCAAGTTGTCAAGACGGGGCGGCCGTATCCAAGCTGGTACGATCAGATTAAGTACCCGCCGGGCTATACAATACCGAAATTCCATGTCTATAAGGGAACGGGCAATCCCCACCAGCATGTTGCCCAGTTCAGAGCGCTTTGCGGCAACACCGGCGGTGATGATAAGTTGTTACTTCGCCAGTTCGTTGGTAGCTTACCGGATACAGTATTCGAGTGGTACTCCGATCTCCCAAACGACTCTATCAAGACTATTCCCACCAAAAATTTCTGCGCAAAAGAGTCTAAGGTATCAAATGGCAGCGATACGCTTAAGAAAATGGGAACCAGTATCTTCCGGGCTGTTTTTTGACAAACTCCCGAATAAGAAACAGATAAATTCTGATGGTATCGAAAGCGTCTCGAAAAACCCTTCGATTTGATATATAATAGGCCTCATAATTCATCCGGGATCAAAAGTTATGAGGCATTACGTGTCCGCACGTGATGAACCTTTAAAAAACCGCTGGAAGGAGTTAAAAGATATAATAAAAACTCAGAAAAGACCCCAATGGGGCATCACGTGCTCACACGTGACCATGGGTCACGTGCAGACACGTGATAGGCTTTTAAAGCCTCTAAAATAATGAATAGAATTTAATTTTAAAAGTCAGATAATACCTCAACGAGGTATCACGTACTTACACGTGACCAATGGTCACGTGTTGACACGTGATAGTTAAAACTGAAATATAAATAAGCGGTTGAGAAAGGAACCCAATTAGGGGTCATGTGCTCACACGTGACCAAAGGTCACGTGCCAGCACGTGACTGGCTTTAAAAGCCTTACAATTTAATAGAATTAAATTCTAAAAGTTTCTGAATCTTTCCAAATGGAAAAAGGTCTATGGGGACCGTTGGATTAAAGAAGAACCAAGGGTGATTAAAAATCACCAATTTATGGAAAAATCTTAAATAAGGAAAGATTCCCCCTAAATCTAACCGAGATAACAAATAGAATATCTTTTGGAGTTAAAATCCACGGTGAATAAAATTCACTGAATGATCTAAAGGCCCAGAATTAATGATAAATATAAATCAAATCTCTCAACAATCAAATCAAATCTTTCAATGAGAGATTTGCTAAACAAATTGATTCTTTTCCTTCTCCTATAAATAGGAGCCAAGAAGAGAAGAGAAGGGATCTACTTTTTGAGGGAGAGAAGAAACAGAGGGAGGAGAATTTAATTCTCTGCAAAAGAAAAACCCTAGGTAAGAAAAGAGAGGCTTAAAAAGAGAATTTAATTCTCAAAAGAGTTTAACTCTTATATAAAAAAAAGAACTTAGTTCTTTCTCTGGTGGGGGATCTGCAAAGTGCACATCTCCCCATGAATTGAGAATTTAATTCTCATTGGGTTGAGATCCTGCCATGCAGATCCAAAACATAGAAGAGGAATTAAGTTTTGAGAATTCAATGGTCACAAAATTATAGGAATTTAATTCCTTTGGGATAAAATTAGGGTTTTACCCTAAATAAGAATTTAATTCTTTCACAATAGGAATTTAATTCCTCCAAAACAAAAATTAGGGTTTTACCCTAAATAAGAATTTAATTCTTAAAGATAAGGAGACTTAAAAGATCTCTGTGCATGAAAAGACTAAGGTCACGTGCCCTACGTGACCCCTGAACAGATCCCCCAAAAATGAGAAGAGGAAAGCTTTGAGGCAATGCCTCACGTGTTCCCACGTGACCCTCATTATATATGGAACAAAAGCAAAGGCAGAAACAATTCTGGGCGCTCTCACGTGTTACCATGTGACCCCTAATAAATGTTCTAATAAATCAGGGCATGATTATACATCACGTGCCCACACGTGATGGCTATGAAAATTAAAAGTGTTTAACACTTGTTTGCAGAACAAAATAAAGTGGATCTGGCCCCACTTTTTGATGCCATCACGTGCTCCCACGTGACTCCCAAAACGCAGAAAGAAAAAGCAAAGGAAATGAAAGCTTTGGGCGCTCTCACGTGTTATCACGTCACCCCTCAGCAAATGCTTTAACAATTGGCGCACAGATCCCCATCACGTGCCAACACGTGATGCTCTAAAATAAAAATAAAAGTGTTTAACACTTGTTCGCATATTTGAGGATAAACCAAAAGGAGATCGGCTCAACATTTAGGACGCCCTCACGTGTCACCACGTGACCCCTAATGAGCATTCTAACAGACCAGAGCGGGGGCCTTCATCACGTGCTCACACGTGATGGCCGCCAGAATTAAAAGAGTTAAACACTGATCTGCAGAATAAAATAAAGGGAATCAGGGCGCTCTCACGTGTCCACACGTGACCCCTCTCTCCTTAGTGTTTAACACTAATCTGAAGACTTTGTCCTCAGTGTTTAACACTGATTTTCTTAGTGTTTAACACTAATTTGGAAAACTCTATTGGCAGTGTTTAACACTGATTTGCTTAGTGTTTAATACTAATTTGAAAACTCTGTTCCCAGTGTTTAACACTGATTATCTTTTAGTGTTTAACACTAACTTGCTAATCTTATTCCCAGTGTTCAACACTGTTGGTCTTTAGTGTTTAACACTAGCTTTAGCCCAATTGGCTAAGTTTCTAGAGACAAAGCCTCTCCTTCAATGGACCAATAGAGGGCCAATATTTCAAACATAATTGGACTTAGCCCAAACTGGCCATAAGTCCTCAAATCATCTTGAACTGAGCACAACTGCTCTTTCAACCAACTCATTGGTTTAGGGTACATCTCTGAACTCCTCTGATATTTGTCGTTGTAATCCTTCAACGTCTTCAGAGAGGTGACGGGTCCCGACAACCACACATTAATACGGACTGTGGAGTCCTTAAACTCAATGGACCACTATGTCCTTAAACTGGTATTGGACCACTATGTCCTTAAACTGGTATTGGACCACCACGTCCCTAAACTGGCATTGGACCACCATGTCCCTAAACTGAAACAATAGAGCCCAAACGCTCTTTTGTCGGATCTAAACGATCCCGTTAAGTTGATCTTAGTCCCAAACTGGACTAACGTATCCCTAACAAACGTTTAAGTTGATCTTAGCCTCAAATACGGCTAACGTATCCTTAAACCCTCAAACAGACTTTAGTACCAAATTGGACTATCGATCCCCCAATCGACTTTGATTCAAAGGGTACATCTCTGAACTCCTCTGACACTTGTCGTTGTAATTCTTCAACGTCGTCAGAGAGGTGACGGGTCCCGACGGCCATACATTAAACAAGGACCACTATGTCCCTAAACTGGAACAATAGAGCCCAAACGCTCTTTTGTCGGATCTAAACGATTCCGTTAAGTCGATCTTAGTCTCAAACTAGACTAACGTATCCTTAACAAACGTTTGAGTTGATTTTAGCCTCAAATATGGCTAACGTATCCTCAAACCAAAACCCCAAAACCAAATCTAAGAAAATACGGATTTGGACTAATCCACGTCCTACGGGCGATGACATAAATTAGTCTCCGTATACAATCCACGGGCAACCACAAACAAAACAAACACCCACGACACGAAGTGACCAGCTGGAGAAGAAGAAAGTTGTTACCGCGATGCGGTAGCGTAATTAACTGCAGGGGCTTGCGTCTGCAGGGAAGAGCGTCCCCACAATCAAAAACCCCTCAAACGAGGGGGAATCTGACGAAGTCTGCTACATCGGCCGCATCCGTTTAAACCTCCGATACACGGTGCCATAAATCAACTTGGCATCTTCGGAGAGGTGGACGGATAGCACCAATTAGCTTCTGCCCCGAACCTCAGGCGAGACGTCCATGTCTTGGCCGCCGTTCGGAGGGGAACAGGTTTTGTAACGCCCGGTGGGACCTCTTCCTCTTTCCACTCCACACTTCGTGTGTCGTGTTCGCGAACGAATCGCGGTTTGCTGTGGTTGCCTGTGGATTCGAGGTACTACGATTTGGTGTCTTGTTCCGTGCAGAAAACAGAAGATCAATAGCTTCAAACTGCACTACCTGCAACTGCAACTCTCGCTCCGTCCTTGCTGGAGGACTGACTTATGGGCCCCAAGCGGCCTCCATCTTCGCTAGGCCGGTGGAACAGGTGACTCAGGCCACCACTGGACTATTCTTCGGGACCATGATCCCACCAATGAGCTTCAATGCCCCATTGCCATCGCAAGAAGCTCCGAAGAAGTCGGTCTTCGATTGGTTTACAACTATCGCGGCACCTCTCAACGGGTCGCCCAAGCCCAATGCCTCAGCTTTCAGCAAACTGGGCCAAAACTCATGTGGGCCCATGAAGAAGCCTGCAATACCAAAAAAGGTTGTTCCGAAGAGGATAGCCATCCCTGCTCCTGAAGTCGTCAAGGCGGCTTCTCCTGCCAATGGGTCGGTCTTCACAAGACTGACTATTCCGGCTCCCGTTCCTGCTCGAAGGTCTGTCTTTGACAGATTGGATACCGCTACTCAAAAGACGTCAGTCTTTAAGAGACTGGCACCAGCAGCGCTTCATCTGGACAGGGGGCAAGACAAAGCCATCCCCATTGCTGAACCAACGCCGTCCGTTCAACATGCTCGCCGTCGTCACTGGCGCCGGGTAAGGAAGGCTGGGGGTAACTCCCCCTCTGGGATAACTCCGCTAGCTCCGATGGTGGAAATCAATGCCGCTGTTCCGACCAGGAATAGCTTTGAACCGCTAAGAAGGGTGCGCAGAAACTCTCCTACTGCAGTGCTGAAGAGAATTCCTTCACCTGTGAAGAATGCTACAGCGAAGAAGCCGGAGCAACCTCCTCAACGGTTATCCTCTGAAATTTACAAGGTTTGGCGACAGGTCCAAGGGTCGGTGATTGATGAAAACTATCTCCGCCGACAGAAAAAGATGAAGGTTCGGCAGGAGAAGGATTACTCTGTCAAGCCACCAAAAGCGACAACTACTTGGGTACCCACTACAACAGCCCCCTCGACTTCAACTGCTCACAAGGGGAGGAAGCCAAAGAAAGCCCCTGTGACTGCGGCAAATCGTAAAGACGCTGAGCCCAAACGCCCTAAGTCTGGGGGCATGGTGGTGCATACCGTCTACATGGCATCCGGGAAAGAGGATAGCCGCGCTTCTATGGGCCACCGACCGCTCACCCGATCCCTGACAAAAGCCCAGGAGTAACAGCAGAAGCTTCAAGAGATGATGATTGCGATGGCCGCACTCACCGGGCCAAAAGAAAGCCCGGAAACATCATTAGAACAGTGTCACGAACAGGAAACTGACGCTGACTTCCTACGCAGAGTCCTCGAAAAGAAGGACAGAGAGGCAGCAGAACAAGCTTCCAACATAAAACAAATGGCGCTTCTCTTCCAAGACATGGTGGGAATGATGTTACAGCCGGAACCTCCAGCTGAAGACCCTCCGATCATTTTTGAAGACGATAAAGAGGAGACATCTAATCCTCCTCCGGCTCATTCAACAGCCAAGGAGGAAACCATTTCCAAAGCTGCACTAGATGACTATATAGCTCAGCAAATACGAGCTCATCAGGCGAATGAAGCGGCCAGCCAAGTCGTCAAAACTGGGCGACCATACCCGAGCTGGTATGACCAAATCAGTTACCCGCCGGGTTATACGATCCCTAAGTTCCATGTATACAAGGGGACGGGAAATCTGCATCAGCACGTCGCTCAATTCCGAGCCTTATGCGGCAACACTGGCGGCGATGATAAACTCTTGCTTCGCCAATTCGTCGGCAGCTTATCAGAGACGGCGTTCGAGTGGTACTCTGAACTCCCAAATGACTCTGTCAAGACATTCGCAGAGATGGAGTTGCTATTCATCCAGCGTTTTGCAAGCGCTAGCGAACGCACCCCAATCACGGCATTGATCAATGCCAGGGTAAAGCCTGCAGAAACTTGGGTCCAGTATGCGATACGGTGGCGTAATCTATGGTCAAAGTGCGAGCAGCGCATTGAAGAAGCTCTTGCCGTGGGCATGTTCGTAGGTACTCTCGACCCTCAAGCGGCCATCTCCCAATTCATGATGTTCTTTAAGCCAACTACTTTCCAGGCCTTGATTGACAAGTTGGCCCAAATGGATCAGATGGATCATAGATCATCTCCTTCAAAGACGGACCCTCGGAATGAAAAGGGGAAAGGGAAAGCAACTTTCGTCGTTAATACTCAACAACAGTCGAGCAACTTAAACCCGGTTGTCCGTCAAAACAATATGTGTCCACGCCCATCCCTCGAGGAGAGACTGGGACGTCCTTACTCGTTTCCTCAGGACAAAACGAGAAGACTGTTCGAGCTGGCAGTGCGCAACAGACTCATCAATTTACCGAGTCCAAAACGTCCGTTGCAGCCAGGCGATCTCAATAATCCCGATTATTGCCCTTACCATCAAACGGTAAGTCATCCGATTGGGGATTGCTTCGTCTTCAAAGGATGGATTGAAGATCAATACCTCCAGGGAAAGTTTGCACTGTCCGAAAAGTGGAAGGTGAACCCACCACAGCCGCATACTCCTAAGAAAGCAGATACACCGGGGGCAACCTGTTCCTTTATTGAAGAAGCTCCATGAGAGGTCGTGCTGTCAACTAAAACCAAAAGAATGCTGAGGGACCTTCATGCGTGCCCGGCGGTCGAATGGAAGGACCCGCTTGAACCTCAAATTATCGAAGGGATGTTGAAGCCGCGCCCAACTACGAAGACTCGTGGTGATGGCCCAAATACTCACGCCCAACCGTTAAAATCTTCGAAGAAAAAGAAGAAGAAATCTAAGAAGCCCGTGAAGCGTGGAGACAAGCGCGTGAACTTGCAAAAGCAAATCGACGCGATGGAAGAGTACAATCAAAAGGCGTGAACTCCTGTCACGCTGCAAGAGTTCCTCAACCACATCTTTCAAGAGGAAGATGATGGAGAGAGTTCGTCGGATGAATCCGAGGGATACGTGGCGAGTTGTAACGTAATCTCCCGCTCGTTCACTGACGATGAAAAAACTCCTAGCACTAAGAAACTGGGGACAGAGCCTGAACCAGAGCGTGTGTGGCCAACAGATAAAATGATCGACGCCTTTCTAGACGAGATTCGTTTGAAGAGTAAAGCGGATCAGGAGTGTGAGATGGCCGCATCGGAAGGAGCCAAACGCAAGCGACTGAACGAAAGAGTCGAAGCACTCCCGCCAGATCAAAAGACATCCGATGTAGACAAAAAGATATTCAAGACAAGGAAAAGGTTTGCCAAAGCCATGTCAATGGGGATGAGGCCGCCCTCTTTTAGAGAAAAGTCTCCTGATGGCATACATCTTGATGAAGCGGAAGTACATCCTAATTTCTGCATATATCATCAGAAGATCGCACATCCTACTGAGAACTGCAACTCCTTTAAGCGTTGATGGCAAGGGTATGTCGCTCACAGGCAACACTTCAACAGGACAAAGCGTGAAGCTCGTAAACAGCAGAAAAATGCGACAGATGAGCGTAAAAGAATTGCCGGCAATTGTCATAGGGTTGATCCCATGGGACCGCGAGTTCTCACATTCGGGAGCAATTCCGACGAAAAAGTAGCCCTCGGCCCTCTTTTCAAGAAGTCCATCTCTAAAACGAAAGAATTGAGGAGTTGCGAGAGCATTCAGCCTTGCAATTGCACGATACCCGGAAAAATTCTCGGCCCCACAAACAAAGGATCGAGCAAAAAGGATAAAGGGAAGGGAAAAATAGCCCTCGTAGCCAACACTCAACAGCAATCGAGTGGCCCTAGACCGGTTGTTTGCCGAAACAACAAGCGGCAACCCCTCTATGAAAAGTTGAAACGTCCTTACTCATTTTCCCAGGATGAAACAAGGAGGCTCTTCGAACTAGCAGTGCGCGACGGGCTTATCACTCTACCGGAGCCGAAATGCCAGCTACAACTGAATGAGGTCAACAATCCTAATTACTGCCCTTACCACCAAGTATTGGGCCATCCGATCGAAAATTGCTACATCTTCAAAAACTGGGTTGAAGACCAATACCAACAGGGCAAGTTCGCGCTGTCCGAAAACTGGAAGGTGAGCCCGCCACAACCACATGCTCCGAAAAAGATGGATATGCCGGGGGCATCATACTCATTCGTAGAGAAAGCCCAACGGACCACTACGTCCTAAAACTGGATACGGACCGAAACGTTCTTAAACTAACGGCGGACCGCAATGTCCTAAAACTTGCAAATGACCGAAACGTCGTTAAACTACTCCCAACCCGCAGCATCTTCAGGCTGACGTGGTAAAAAAAACGGTACGTCCACAAGCAAAATGGGCACGGATGAAAACCCGAAAGGGCTCCGTGAGTAAAAACAGCAGGGCTACCAACGAGTGTTCGTGAAAACCCGAAAGGGCTCGACCTCGTTTAAAAAAAAACGGTACGTCCACAAGCAAAATGGGCACGGATGAAAACCCGAAAGGGCTCCGTGAGTAAAAACAGCAGGGCTACCGGCGAGTGTTCGTGAAAACCCGAAAGGGCGCGACTTCGTTAAAAAAAAAGAATGAAAAAAATGAAAAAATAAAAATAAAAAGAACGGTATGTCCATAAGCAATGGGGACACGGATGAAAACCCGAAAGGGCTCCGTGAGTAAAAACAGCAGGGCTACCGGCGAGTGTTTGTGAAAACCCGAAAGGGCGCAATCTCGTTAAAAGACACTTATAGGGTCCTCTCGACCTTGTAAGGAGAAACCACCTGCGTGAGATCCTTACGACTCACAGGGGAGCAACACACTTAGGGATCCTCACGATTCCTAAGGAGAAATTACACTTGCGAGATCCTCACGACTCGTAAGGAGAACTCTCTTATGGGACCCTCACGGCTCATAAGATTTGAAAGTCTTAAGTTACAGAGACCTGAACCTGTTCTTAAGCAACCCCCACAACCTTCGATATTGCCCTACAAGCGGCTCAATGCTGGCCCTTGTATACAATCCACGGGCGCGAATAAACATTTCCCTAACCAAGTCCCACCCGTGACTAGGGTTATGTCCATACGGTGAACAACCCTTGTGAGTCCTCTCGACTCATAAGGAGAAAACACTCTTGTAAGATCCTTACGACTTATAAGAGAACATACACATAGGAGTCCTCACGATTCCTAAGGAGAAAATGCACCTGCCAGATCCTCACGACTCGTAGGGAGAAATACCTTTGTGAGACCCTTACGGCTCATGAAGTCAAAAGCCTTAGTCGACGGGATCCTAACCCTGTTCGCTAAGCCACCTTTGTTCGACATCGACAGAGGTAAATGATGATTCGCTCATGGCAATATCCCAGTTGTAGCGATGCTGATGCCTAAACCGGTATCAAATTCCAAGTCCTTTCATGGCAAATAATGATTCGCTCCTGGTAATATTCCAGTTGTAGCGATACTGATGCCGAGATTGGCATCAGATTCCAAGTTTCACACTCGCGATAAGAAAAATCAGCGGGCCACAAATGCATATGACATAGCCAAAATGATGGGGCAACTTGCAACAAAATCAGCAAGTAAAAATATATGCATGCAAAATAGCCGAAATGATTGGGCAACTCGCAATAAAAAGCAGCGAGTAAAAATAAAACAAATAGCCGAAATGATTGGGCACCGCGAAAAATAGCCGAAATGATCGGGCAATCGAGACCTTCGCGATATAAAAAGCTGAAATGATAGAGCATCGCGGAAAGAATAAAAGAAATGATGGGAAAATGAAACCTTTTTGCCCTACAGGTGATGCTACATCAATCCCTGTATACAATCCAGTAGCAAATAAAGAAGGAGTCGCACTCCTCCTCCTTAGGTTTCATTAGAAGAAGAAGCCGAATCTCGACAGGACACAAATAACCTAGAGATCATCTTAACACTCATCTCGTCACAGCGGACACATCATCAAGCAAAGCGGAACAGCAACAACTCCCAGTTCTATGACTCGACGATGTACTCCCACAGAGAGTCAAATCCCAACTCCGTGAAATGCGGATATAATCAGCAAAATTCCTGGTCACGTGGAACGCGGATAACGTCACTCTTTGACCCCGTGGAAAACGTCCAGAGCGGATCCTGGTCCTCGCAGAGCACGGCAGTGAACCCGTGTGAAGCATCCAGAGCGGAGCCTAGTCCTCTCCTAACGCGGCAGTGAACCCGTGTGAAGCATCTAGTGCAAAATTCCTGGTTACATGGAACGCGGATAACGTCACTCTTTGACCCCGTGGAAAATGTCCAGAGCGGATCCTGGTCCTCGCAGAGCACGGCAGTGAACCCGTGCGAAGCATCCAGAGCGGAGCCTAGTCCTCGCCTAACGCGGTAGTAAACCCGTGTGAAGCATCTAGTGCAAAATTCCTGGTTACGTGGAACGCGGATAACGTCACTCTTTGACCCCGTGGAAAACGTCCAGAGCGGATCCTGGTCCTCGCAGAGCACGGCAGTGAACCCGTGTGAAGCATCCAGAGCGGAGCCTAGTCCTCGCCTAACGCGGTAGTAAACCCGTGTGAAGCATCTAATGCAAAATTCCTGGTCACGTGGAACACGGATAACGTCACTCTTTGACCCCGTGGAAAACGTCCAGAGCGGATCCTGGTCCTCGCAGAGCACGGCAGTGAACCCGTGTGAAGCATCCAGAGCGGAGCCTAGTCCTTGCCTAACGCGGCAGTGAACCCGTGTGAAGCATCTAGAGCAAAATTCCTGGTTACGTGGAACGTGGATAACGTCACTCTTTGACCCCGTGGAAAAAGTCCAGAGCGGATCCTGGTCCTCGCAGAGCACGGCAGTGAACCCGTGTGAAGCATCCAGAGCGGAGCCTAGTCCTCGCCGAGCACGGCAGTGAACCCGTGTGAAGCATCTAGTGCAAAATTCCTGGTCACGTGGAACGCGGATAACGTCACTCTTTGACCCTATGGAAAACGTCCAGAGCGGATCCTAGTCCTCGCCTAACGCGGCAGTGAACCCGTGTGAAGCATCTAGAGCAAAATTCTTGGTCACGTGGAACGCGGATAACGTCACTCTTCGACCCCGTGGGAAACGTCCAGAGCAGATCCTGGTCCTCGCATCAACATGGAGTGATCACCACCGTGACATTCATCTTGATACAGAGGACGCAACGCCAGAAAACGAAGCGAAGGCCAAATTCCTAGCTTCAGCGTCTTAACGGCAAGTCATATAAAGCCTGAAAGACAATCGGAGATCATCTTGCACCAGCACAGAGTGATCACCACCTCGACGTTCGTCTCGATACAGCAGACGAGATGTCACTGCGGCATCCTTCCTCCAACAGGATCCTGACACGCCAAAGCAAATGAAGCAAAAAGCCAAATTCCTAGCTTCAAGGTCTTGACGGCAAGTCATATAAAGCCTGAAAGACAATCGAAGATCATCTCGCACCAGCACAGAGTGATCACCACCTGGACGTTCGTCTCGATACAGCAGACGAGATGTCACTACGGCATCCTTCCTCCAACAGGATTCGGACGCGCCAAAGCAAATGAAGCAAAAAGCCAAATTCCTAGCTTCAAGGTCTTGACGGCCAGTCATATAAAGCCTGAAAGACAATCGGAGATCATCTCGCACCAGCACAGAGTGATTGCCACCTCGACGTTCGTCTCGATACAGCAGACAAGATGTCACTATGGCATCCTTCCTCCAACAGGATCCGGACACACCAAAGCAAATGAAGCAAAAGGTCAAATTCCTAGCTTCAGCGTCTTAACGGCAAGTCATATAAAGCCTGAGAGACAATCGGAGATCATCTCGCACCAGCACAGAGTGATCACCACCTCGACGTTCGTCTCGATACAGCAGACGAGATGTCACTACGGCATCCTTCCTCCAACAGGATTAGGACGTGCCAAAGCAAATGAAGCAAAAGGCCAAATTCCTAACTTCAAGGTCTTGACGGCCAGTCATATAAAGCCTGAAAGACAATCGGAGATCATCTCGCACCAGCACAGAGTGATCGCCACCTCGACGTTCGTCTCGATACAGCAGACGAGATGTCACTACGGCATCCTTCCTCCAACAGGATCCGGACGCGCCAAAGCAAATGAAGCAAAAGGTTAAATTCCTAGCTTCAGCGTCTTAACGGCAAGTCATATAAAGCCTGAGAGACAATCGGAGATCATCTCGCACCAGCACAGAGTGATCACCACCTCGACGTTCGTCTCAATACAGCAGACGAGATGTCACTACGGCATCCTTCCTCCAACAGGATTCGGACGCGCCAAAGCAAATGAAGCAAAAGGCCAAATTCCTAGCTTCAAGGTCTTGACGGCCAGTCATATAAAGCCTGAAAGACAATCGGAGATCATTTCGCACCAGCACAGAGTGATCACCACCTCGACGTTCGTCTCGATACAGCAGACGAGATGTCACTACGGCATCCTTCCTCCAACAGGATCCGGGCGCGCCAAAGCAAATGAAGCGAAAAGCCAAATTCCTAGCTTCAGGGTCTTGACGGCAAGTCATATAAAGCCTGAAAGACAATCGGAGATCATCCCACATCAATGCAGAGTGGTCACCACCTCGACGTTCGTCTCGACACGGCAGACGCAACATCACCAAAAGGAGTCACGGCAAAATCCCTGGTTCCAAACCTCGACGGTTCACCAGCAACCTAGAGACAACCGCGACATTCGTCTCGATACAGCAGACGCGATGCCAGCAAACGAAGCAAAGGCCAAATTCCTAGTTTCAGGGTCTTAACGGCAAGTCATATAAAGCCTGGAATACTATCGGAGATCATCCCACACTAGCGCGGAGTGGTTATGACTCATCGGGGCTCTCCAAAATGAGCCTAACCTCAAGTAAAAAGCGGCATGGCAAATTCCTAACGCTTGCTCTTCCGACAGTCAAACTGCCAAGGAGGATTGCTTGAAGACGTCTTGTCTAGCCCCCGAAGGGATCAGAGACACGGCAGTCGCAGGGCTACTCGAACAGCATGATTGCCTATCGAGGGATACATCAGCCAATGCGACGGTACGACGGCCAAAACCCTAAGTACCACAGACCCTAACGGACTTCTGTCGTAAAGAGCAGAGGTTAACTGTGACGTTAGGATATTCTTGCGAGATCTGCTCGATCCATTTCGACTCGTGAGGAAATTGATGTCTTTGCGAGAACTTCTCAATTCGTCTCGACTCGTGAGATAAAGCCTTAGGCAATAGGGATTAAAAAACCTGTTTTCTAAGCACTGGGACCCTGCAAGTCGGCCCAAAACGCTGTCTTGCATACTATCACGGGTCACACTCTCCAAAATCGAATCTCGACAAGGAGGGAAACAACCGCTTATGGGTCCTCTCGACTCGTAAGAGGGAAAACTCTCTTATAGGATCCTTACGACTTATTAGAGAAAACACACTAAGGAATCCTCACGACTCCTAAGGAGAAAATACACCTACGAGATCCTCACGACTCGTAGGGAGAAAAGTCTTTATGAGACCCTCACGGCTCGTAAAATTGAAAAGTCTTAGGTGGCAGATCCTACCCCTGTCTCCCAAGCCATCACTGCCCTGCAAAGAGGTCAAAATGGACCATCTATGAGCCACACTTGACAAAGCAACATGCCACTGAAATGGAGAAGCTCATGAGCATATAAACTACTTCCTGCTAGAGTAAGACATAAAGAGATAGAAGGGTGCGGCTCATGGAGTTAAGGGTTTGGAGCTATATCTCTTAAGAGTCAAGATTTGAGTCAATGATAAATGACGACGCTTGTGTCCGCTCGTTATCTTCTCAGATCAAGATTCTGAAAGTTATATACCAACTCGAAACTGGTCATACGCTATGCATTACTCTGCACTACTTCACCCATGTATATGCTTACGTGGGCAAAGTAGTGGGGGGCATTTGTTCCCGCCAAAAATTTCTGCGCAAAAGAGTCCAAGGTATCAAATGGCAGCGATACGCTTAAGAAAATGGGAACCAGTATCTTCCGGGCTGTTTTTTGACAAACTCCCGAATGAGAAATAGATAAATTCTGATGGTATCGAAAGCGTCTCGAAAAACCCTTCGATTTGATATATAATGGGCCTCATAATTCATCCGGGATCAAAAGTTATGAGGCATTACGTGTCCGCACGTGATGGACCTTTAAAAAACCGCTGGAAGGAGTTAAAAGATATAATAAAAACTCAGAAAAGACCCCAATGGGGCATCACGTGCTCACACATGACCATGGGTCACGTGCAGACACGTGATGGGCTTTTAAAGCCTCTAAAATAATGAATAGAATTTAATTTTAAAAGTCAGATAATACCTCAACGAGATACCACGTGCTTACACGTGACCAATGGTCACGTGTTGACACGTGACGGTTAAAACTGAAACATAAATAAGCGGCTGAGAAAGGAACCCAATTGGGGGTCACGTGCTCACACGTGACCAAAGGTCACGTTCCAGCACGTGACTGGCTTTAAAAGCCTTACAATTCAATAGAATTAAATTCTAAAAGTTTCTGAATCTTTCCAAATGGAAAAAGGTCTATGGGGACTGTTGCATTAAAGAACCAAGGGTGATTAAAAATCACCAATTTATGGAAAAATCTTAAATAAGGAAAGATTCCCCCTAAATCTAACCGAGATAACAAATAGAATATCTTTTGGATTTAAAATCCACGGTGAATAAAATTCACTGAATGATCTAAAGGCCCAGAATTAATGATAAATATAAATCAAATCTCTCAACAATCAAATCAAATCTTTCAATGAGAGATTTGCTAAACAAATTGATTCTTTTCCTTCTCCTATAAATAGGAGCCAAGAAGAGAAGAGAAGGGATCTACTTTTTGAGGGAGAGAAGAAACAGAGGGAGGAGAATTTAATTCTCTGCAAAAGAAAAACCCTAGGTAAGAAAAGAGAGGCTTAAAAAGAGAATTTAATTCTCAAAAGAGTTTAACTCTTATATAAAGAAAAGAACTTAGTTCTTTCTCTGGTGGAGGATCTGCAAAGTGTACATCTCCCCATGAATTGAGAATTTAATTCTCATTGGGTTGAGATCCTGCCATGCAGATCCAAAACATAGAAGAGGAATTAAGTTTTGAGAATTCAATGGTCACAAAATTATAGGAATTTAATTCCTTTGGGATAAAATTAGGGTTTTGCCCTAAATAAGAATTTAATTCTTTCACAATAGGAATTTAATTCCTCCAAAACAAAAATTAGGGTTTTACCCTAAATAAGAATTTAATACTTAAAGATAAGGAGACTTAAAAGATCTCTGTGCATGAAAAGACTAAGGTCACGTGCCCTACGTGACCCCTGAACAGATCCCCCAAAAATGAGAAGAGGAAAGCTTTGAGGCAATGCCTCACGTGTTCCCACGTGACCCTCATTATATATGGAACAAAAGCAAAGGCAGAAACAATTCTGGGCGCTCTCACGTGTTACCACGTGACCCCTAATAAATGTTCTAATAAATCAGGGCATGATTATACATCACGTGCCCACACGCGATGGCTATGAAAATTAAAAGTGTTTAACACTTGTTTGCAGAACAAAATAAAGTGGATCTGGCCCTACTTTTTGATGCCATCACGTGCTCCCACGTGACTTCCAAAACGCAGAAAGAAAAAGCAAAGGAAATGAAAGCTTTGGGCGCTCTCACGTGTTATCACGTGACCCCTCAGCAAATGCTTTAACAATTGGCGCACAGATCCCCATCACGTGCCAACACGTGATGCTCTAAAATAAAAATAAAAGTGTTTAACACTTGTTCGCATATTTGAGGATAAACCAAAAGGAGATCTGGCTCAACATTTAGAGCGCCCTCACGTGTCACCACGTGACCCCTAATGAGCATTCTAACAGACCAGAGCGGGGGCCTTCATCACGTGCTCACACGTGATGGCCGCCAGAATTAAAAGAGTTAAACACTGATCTGCAGAATAAAATAAAGGGAATCAGGGCGCTCTCACGTGTCCACACGTGACCCCTCTCTCCTTAGTGTTTAACACTAATCTGAAGACTTTGTCCTCAGTGTTTAACACTGATTTTCTTAGTGTTTAACACTAATTTGGAAAACTCTATTGGCAGTGTTTAACACTGATTTGCTTAGTGTTTAATACTAATTTGAAAACTCTGTTCCCAGTGTTTAACACTGATTATCTTTTAGTGTTTAACACTAACTTGCTAATCTTATTCCCAGTGTTCAACACTGTTGGTCTTTAGTGTTTAACACTAGCTTTAGCCCAATTGGATAAGTTTCTAGAGACAAAGCCTCTCCTTCAATGGACCAATAGAGGGCCAATATTTCAAACATAATTGGACTTAGCCCAAACTGGCCATAAGTCCTCAAATCATCTTGAACTGAGCACATCTGCTCTTTCAACCAACTCATTGGTTTAGGGTACATCTCTGAACTCCTCTGATATTTGTCGTTGTAATCCTTCAACGTCTTCAGAGAAGTGACGGGTCCTGACAACCACACATTAATACGGACTGTGGGGTCCTTAAACTCAATGGACCACTATGTCCTTAAACTGGTATTGGACCACTATGTCCTTAAACTGGTATTGGACCACCACGTCCCTAAACTGGCATTGGACCACCATGTCCCTAAACTGAAACAATAGAGCCCAAACGCTCTTTTGTCGGATCTAAACGATCCCGTTAAGTTGATCTTAGTCCCAAACTGGACTAACGTATCCCTAACAAACGTTTAAGTTGATCTTAGCCTCAAATACGGCTAACGTATCCTTAAACCCTCAAACAGACTTTAGTCCCAAATTGGACTATAGATCCCCCAATCGACTTTGGTTCAAAGGGTACATCTCTGAACTCCTCTGACACTTGTCGTTGTAATTCTTCAACGTCGTCAAAGAGGTGACGGGTCCCGACGGCCATACATTAAACAAGGACCACTATGTCCCTAAACTGGAACAATAGAGCCCAAACGCTCTTTTGTCGGATCTAAACGATTCCGTTAAGTCGATCTTAGTCTCAAACTAGACTAACGTATCCTTAACAAACGTTTGAGTTGATCTTAGCCTCAAATATGGCTAACGTATCCTCAAACCAAAACCCCAAAACCAAATCTAAGAAAATACAGATTTGGACTAATCCACGTCCTACGGGCGACGACATAAATTAGTCTCCGTATACAATCCACGGGCAACCACAAACAAAACAAACACCCACAACACAAAGTGACCAGCTGGAGAAGGAGAAAGTTGTTACCGCGATGCGGTAGCGTAATTAACTGCAGGAGCTTGCGTCTGCAGGGAAGAGCGTCCCTGCAATCAAAAACCCTCAAACGAGGGGGAATCTGACGAAGTCTGTTACATCGGCCGCATCCGTTTAAACCTCCGATACACGGTGCCATAAATCAACTTGGCATCTTCGGAGAGGTGGACGGATAGCACCAATTAGCTTCTGCCCCGAACCTCAGGCGAGACGTCCATGTCTTGGCCGCCGTTCGGAGGGGAACAAAGACCTTCGCGGAGATGAAGCTGCTGTTTACCCAACGTTTCGCAAGCGCCAGCGAACGCACCCCGATAACGGCATTGATTAATGCCAGGGTGAAGCCGGGCGAGACATGGGTCCAATATGCTATACGGTGGCGGAACTTGTGGTCAAAATATGAGCAACGCATTGAAGAGGCTCCGGCAGTAGGGATGTTTGTGGGAACTCTTGATCCGCAGGCGACCATATCCCAATTCATGATGTTCTTCAAGCTGACTACCTTCCAGGCCCTGATCAACAAGCTAGCTCAGATGGATCAGATGGGCCATAGACCTCCCCCTCCAAAGCCGGACTCTCGAAATGAGAAGGGGAAGGGAAAGCAATTGTTGTCGCTAATGCTCAACAACAGCCGAGCAACTTGAAACCGGCTGTCCGTCAAAATAATATGCGTCCACACCTATCCCTCGAGGAGAGGCTGGGACGTCCTTACTCGTTTCCCCGAGATAAAACGAGAAGATTGTTCGAGCTGGCCTTGCGCAACCGACTCATAAATCTGCCGGATCCAAGGCGTCCGTCGCAGCCAAACGACGTCAATGATCCCAATTATTGTCCCTATCATCGAGTACTGGGTCATCCGATCGAGGATTGCTACGTCTTCAAAAATTAGATTGAGGACCAGTACCAACAGGGTAAGTTCGCGTTGTCCGACAGATGGAAGGTGAATCCGCCGCAGCCTCACACCCCTAAAAGAGTGAATACGCCGGGGGCAACGTGCTCTCTCGTTGAAGAAGCTTCATGGGAGGTTGTGCTATCGTCCAAAACAAAGAGGATGCTAAACGATCTTCAAACATGCCCAGCGATCAGGTGGAAGAACCCGTTGGAACCTCAGATCATTGAAAAGATGTTGAAGCCACGCCCGACTCCAAAGAGCGATGGTGGTGGCCCAAGCACTCACAACCAGCCGTCAAAATCTTCAAAGAAGAAGAAGAAGAAATCCAAGAAGCCCATGAAGCCTGGCGACAAGCGCACGGACTTATAAAAACAAATTGATGCGCTGGAGGAATACAACCAGAAAGCACGGACTCCCATCACACTCCAAGAGTTCCTCAATCACGTTTTTCAAGAGGAAGATGAAGGAGACAACTCATCGGATGAATCCGAGGAATACGTGGCGAGCTGTCATATGATTTCCCATTCGTTTACAGACGATGAGGAAATTCCTTGCGCTGAGAAGCTGAGGGCAGATCCTAAACTGGAAATTCCGGGGCTATCGGATGAAACAATTGACGCATTCCTCAATGAAGCTCTTGTAAAAAGTAAAGCTGATCGGGAACGCGAGACGGTCATATTTGAAAGGGCCAAGCACCAGCGACTTGACGAAAGAGCTGAGACACTCCCGTTGGAGCAAAGTACGTCCACCGCAGATAAAAGCAAATTCAAGACGAGGAAAAGGTTTGCTAAGGCCATATCTATGGGTATGAAGCTACCATCCTCTGAAGGAAGCATTACTGGTGAAGCGGAAATGCACCCTTCCTACTACTTGTATCATCGGAAGATTTCGCACCCCACCGAAGAGTGCAAAGCTTTCAATAGATGGTGGCAGGGATATGTTGCTCACCGACAACATTTTAAGCGGGAAAAGCGCAAAACTCGTCGGGAGCGGAAAAATACGACCGAGGGGCTTAACAGAACTACCGGCGATTGTCGCATGGTTAACGCCGGGGGATCGCAAGTGCTCACATTCGGGAGCGACTCTGACGAGGAAATGGCTCTTAGCCCCCTCTTTAAAGAGTCCACCTTGGGAAAAGAAGAAAAGCCGAGGTCTGCGAAAATATTCGGCTGCGTAATCGGACGCTACCCGAAAAGAATCTCGGACCCTCAAACAAGAAAGATAAAGGGAAAGAAAAGGTCTCTGAGGATATTGCCTTAGATGACCAAGTCATGGAAGAGCTAGCCGCCAAGGACCCGCCGAAGAAAAATAAGGCGGATTACAACGTTCTAGCGCATCTGAGGAAGCTACCCTCGTAGCTCAGCATTCTTGACGCCATTTTACTATCAAAAGAGGCGAGAGATTCATTAATCAAAGCACTACAAGAGCCGGAGCAATTCCAAGCCTTCCTCGCCGAAGAGAGGATGAAGGATGAACTGGAAGAAGTGCACACATTCGATGTCACGTTTAGCGATGAAGACCTCCTCCTTGGTACGTGCGACCACAACCGTCCCCTGTACGTCTCAGGGTATTGCCATGATATAAAGATAAGCAAATTCTTGGTTGACAATGGGTCTTCCGTTAATCTCCTTAATGTGCGGGTGTTAAAGGAAATCTACATGAGCGTCCAGCACCTTGCTCGGGACAAGATCACTATCTCCGGGTTCGACTCCCAATCATCAAGAACTCTTGGGTCTGTGATACTGACGCTATGCTTTGGGCTACTCGTCACAGACATCAAGTTCCATATCATAGACGCCAAGACATGCTATAATGCTCTGCTCGGCCGGCCATGGTTATACGAGTACAACATCATCCCTTCTACGCAGCATCAGTGTATGAAATATTTTAGGGATGGTCTCGAGTATACCGTGACGGGAGAACTGAACCCATTCTCCGTGAACGAGGTCCGCAAATATGAAGATGCCAAATACTTTTTACCGGATTTCGAAGACACGGAGAGGTGTCACAAGCCGGAGAACAAAGCTAACGCCACCATCCATGTCTTCGGCAGTGATACCAAGGAGAAAGAAGAGATAGTTTATTCGGGTCCGCCCCAGTACAACAAGTCGGGACCATCTGCTCCTACGTTGATCTTTGGTAGTGACTCGGAAGATGAGGTCCATGCTGTATTCTTTGCTCGGCCTTCAATACAAACATCCGCTGACGAAGAGCAAAGTCTGCAAGTCGCCATGGTGCCGCTTAAACATCATAAAGAACTGGATGCGCTCGATACCTACAGTGTAGAGGAGCTGCGAACGTTCTATGTCCCTCCCAGGCGAGAAGGCGAAAAGGCAATTCTATTCTACCGCTCTGAAGAAACCAAAGTGAAGAAAGAAATCTGGCACGGTGCGGATCCTACGCTTGACAGGCTTCAGCCCATCCGTTTGCCTAGATATTATATAGAAGGATTGAAAAGGCTGTTGAATCGCCAGGGGATACCCTTCAAACAGACCGCTCGAAAAGCCAAATTCTATGACAGGGTCTGGAACGTTCCCGGGACTCAACACAAGTTGCCTAGTGGGAGGATGGAAACAATCGGGCTTGGTTACGTTCGGTCCAAGAAACGAGAGCTACTCCGTGATTGCTAGGTCGTGCATGACTTCAATGAAGAAGCGGATGCTCAATAGGAGGACGCTAATCCTAAACCAGTAAAAGTTCCTGATGCAAAAGTGCCCAGTCTGTCGTTCGAAGAACAAATGGACAAGCTTATAAGGGAAGCTAGTCAGAAAGTCCGAGACGACCACAACCGCGAAATAGCCATCTACGAGAAAACCAAAACGCAACGCCTCTTCCAACAGGCTATCAAAGATGAAAATGCCGCTTCCTGTCAACCTGTTATAAAAAAGGCTCGACGCAGAGGCAGAAATAAGTCGAAAGGTGAAAAAAGCGCTCAACAGTAACAAAGCGGGACTAAGAAGCTACGCAAGCGGGAATCGAGCGGTTCCAATCTATCCCTCATGAAGAAAATGGGTCGAGCGTACTCTTTTCCTCGGGACAAGACGAAGAAGATATTTGACCGAGCTATAAAATACCAGATGCTTACGCTGCCGGAGTCTAAACACCCCGAACAAGCAGGCGAAGTCTCACACCCAAACTATTGCTCTTATCACCAAGTGATAGGGCATTCTCTCGAAGACTGCTTCACCTTCAAGAACTGGGTGGAAGATCAGTATCAGCTCGGCAAGTTCGCTCTATCTGATAGTTGGAGGGTAACGCCGCCACAGAAGCACGAACCCAAAGCCACGAAAGTGGAACCAGATTCACATCGGTCGTCGAAGCGAGCTCGTACTTGTCACATGATAACCATATCAAAAGAAGAGCGCGAGAACATGGATGGCCTTCTCTGGTGCTTCGGAAACAGCAACGATGAGGTGATCTCAGAATTTCCACCGGCACCGAAAGAGCTGGAAGATGGAATACATACCATTGTAGATAACCTCAATAAAATTGAGTTGGGGACGGCGAACGACCCGCGACCGGCATTTGTTAGCGAGCTGCTATCTGACGAAAGTGTGGCTGCGTTAAAAGATGTGCTTGTACAGCATAGAGATTGCTTCGCATGGAACTATTCCGAAATGCCAGGACTAGATCCAGAAATTGCTGTGCACGAATTGGCGATATCCCCGGACTTCAAGCCAGTTAAACAGGCGCCAAGAAGAATGCGGCTCGAGCTTAAGATGAGTATCAATGCCGAGGTCAAGAAGCTAATTGACTCTGGTTTCATCCAGGAGGTTCAATATCCTGAATGGATCGCCAACATTGTCCCGGTGATGAAGAAAATGGGACAGTGCGCATATTCGTGGACTTTCGGGATCTCAATAAAGCCTGCCCGAAGGATGATTTCCCAGTGCCAGTCACCGAGCTGATGATAGATAATACGTCCACTCATGAGGTTTTCTCCTTCATGGACGGCTCATCAGGGTATAATCAGATAAAGATGCATCCCGAAGACCGGAAGAACACCGCTTTCCGAACTCCTCTGGGAATATTCTGCTACAAGGTGATGCCCTTCGGTCTAAAGAACGCCGGTGCCACCTATCAGAGGGCCATGACGAAGATCTTCGATGACCTCATACATGAAATCGTCGAATGCTATATCGATGACCTCGTGGTTAAAAGCAAATCATATGAGGAACATCTCGAGCATATAAAGACCGTATTTCAACGTCTTCGACAATACAACTTGAAGATGAACTCTCTCAAGTGTGCATTCGGAGTTACCTCGGGAAAATTCCTGGGATTCATCGTCCAACACCGAGGTATTGAGATAGATCCGTCAAAGATTAAGGCGATCATGGAAATGCCCCCGCCAAGAACTCTGAAACAGCTGCGGTCTCTCTAAGGGAAGCCCGCGTACATACGATAATTTATAGCCAACCTTTCAGGTAAATGCCGTCCTTACAGCCACCTGATGAAGAAGGGAACCCCGTTCGTCTGGGATCGCAAATGCCAAGACGCACTGGACGAGATCAAGCAGTACCTGCAGAATCCGCCAGTGCTGGCTGCTCCGGTCAAGGTAAAGCCCCTCATTCTTTATACAACCGCCCTCGAAGGTTCCTTAGGCGCATTATGGGCACAAGAGAACGACCAAGGGAAGGAGAGGGCTCTCTACTATTTGAGTCGAGTTCTTCTGGGGGCAGAAAGCAACTATTCTCCCATCGAAAAACACTGCCTAGCGTTGATCTTTGCGATAACAAAGCTCAAGCACTATGCGTTGGCGTATGAAGTTCGTCTCATTTCGAAGGTGGACCCCCTTAAGTATTTAATGTCGAAGGCCATATTGACGGGGCGACTCGCTAAATGGGCCTTACTCTTGATGGAGTTCTCGATAACTTATCAGCCTCTCAAGGCAGTGAAAGGCCAGGCCATCGCCGACTTTCTCGCTGAGCATCCGATACCTGCTGATTCTCCTCTAAATTGCGATCTTCCAGATGAACATGCGTTTGACGCGATCGACGGAGGTGATACCGGATGGGAGCTTTATTTCGATGGAGCATCTTCCATGAAGAAGCACAAACAAAGTACCCCTATAATCAAATCAGGGGTGGGCCTTATCTTCGTGACTCTACAAGGAGGGATAATGCGCTTTGCCTTCTCCTTGACAGAGCCGAGGACGAATAATGAGGCTAAATATGAAGGTTTGATAGCAGGCCTCGAGATCGCCATCGACATGGGAATTGAAAACCTCCTCATATACGGAGACTCCCAACTGGTCGTTAGTCAAGTAAACGGCGACTACCAGACGTGCAAGCCAGAGTTGGTGAAGTACGGCGAAAAGATGCAACAACTGTTGACCCAAATTCCTTCCTACACTTTGGAAAACATACCGCGTGCGGAACACAGCAAAGCAGTTGCGTTGGCCAAGCTCGCTAAAGAACTGGCTGACGAGAACCTCGATGACGTCAGAATCATGGTACAAAACCGTCGGGTGCTTGCCCCAGCAGAAATATCTCCGGAATCATCCAAAGAAAAGGGAGCGACTGAGCAGACGACCTTGCAAATAAAAGACCGGGAAAAGGTCGAGGATTGGAGAGAAGTCTTTATAGACTACTTCAAATACCGTCGAACGCCCGAAGATGCGTCCTCAAGACATCAGCTTATGAAACGAGCTCTGTCTTTCGCCTTCATCAATGATACTCTATAAAAGAGGTCGTTTGACTCTCTGTGGTTGAGATGCCTGAGACCTGATGAAGCGAAAAGAGTCGTTCAGGAAGTTCACGATGGACTCTGCGGTTCTCACCAAGCAGGCCCGAAGATGAAGTTGAAGATAAAACGGATGGGTTACTACTGGCCCACGATGTTCAGGACTGCCTCGAATATGCGAAGCAATGCCACTCATGCCAAATCCATGGGGACTTCATCTACCAATATCCAAATCCGCTACATCCAACGGTGGCTAGCTGGCCGTTCGAAATGTGGGGAACTGACATAGTCGGCCCTATCGAACCAGCATCGTCCAGGGGACATCATTTCATCCTGGCGACGACTGATTACTTCTCCAAATGGGCAGAAGCAGTGCCGTTAAGGGAGGTAAAGACGGAGAATATCCTCCATTTCTTCAAGACGCACGTCATATATCGGTTTGGAACTCCGAGACGGATCATCTCCGATAACGGGCCAGCTTACAGAAGCCACAAAGTCAGTCGCTTCGCGCAACAACACAATATAGACTGGAGATATTCCTCAGTTTATAATCCACGAGCTAATGGTCTAGCCGAGGCCTTCAACAAGACCCTGACGAAGATCATGAAAAAGACGGTGTCCCGAAATAAGAAGGACTGGCATAAGAGACTGCAAGAAGCTCTCTAGGCGTATCGAACTACGTTCAGGACAACCACGAACACAACGCCGTACGCGTTGGTATTCGGTACAGAAGCGGTACTCCCCCTCGAGATAGAGCTGCCTTCTCTATGAGTGGCAGTCCACTACGAGCTGACGGACGAAGAAAATGCTCACCTTCGGCTCGAGGAGCTTGACGCCCTTGATGAAACCCGGCTCATAGCGCAACAAAATCTGGAGGCTTATAAAGCAAAGATGACGCGCTCATATGAAAGATTGACTAGGCCGAGGACATTCCGCCACTCATGCTAGTGGTCAAAAGACCTATGATCCCCAATCGCGCCAAGCGGGGAAAATTCGAGCCGAACTATGAAGGCCCGTACATCATAGACAAGGTCTACCAGGATGGAGCCTATCTGCTCATGGATATGCACGGTGAAAGGCCTTTCAGGCCAATAAATGGTCGCTTCCTGAAGAAATACTACGCTTAACGAGTCACAGCCTAGGTCAATGATAGATGACGACGACTATGTCCGCTCGCTATCTTCCTAAGCCCAAACTCTATAAGTAGTAGCCGGCCTTCTTTACCGCGGACTGAAACGTCCCTAAACTAATGACGGACCGAAACGTCCTTAAACTAATGACGGACCACTACGTCCTAAAACTAGCTGATGACCAAAACGTCTTTAAAACTACTACCGCGGCATCCTCAGGCTGACGTGATAAAAAATAAAAAATAAAAATAAAAAACGGTATGTTCATAAGCAAAATGGGCAGGGATGAAAACCCGAAAGGGCTCCGTGAGGAAAAACAGCAGGGCTACCGGCGAGTGTTCGTGAAAACCCGAAAGGGCGCGACCTCGTAAAAAAAAGAATAAAAAGAATAAAAAAACGGTATGTCCATAAGCAAAAAGGGCATGGATGAAAACCCGAAAAGGCTCCATGAGTAAAAACAGCAGGACTACCGGCGAGTGTTTGTGAAAACCCGAAAGGGCACAACATCGTTAAAAGACACTTACAGGGCCCTCTCGACCTTGTAAGGAGAAACCACCCGCGTAGGATCCTTACGACTCACAAGGGAGTAACACACTTAGGAATCCCCACGATTCCTAAGGAGAAAATACACTTACGAGATCCTCACGACTCGTAAGGAGAACTCTCTTATGGGACCCTCACGGCTCGTAAGATTTGAAAGTCTTAAGTTACAGAGACCTAAACCTGTGCTTAAGCAACCCCCACAACTTCCGTTATTGCCCTACAAGTGGCTCAATACTGACCCTTGTATACAATCCACGGGTGCGAATAAACATTTCCCCAGCAAAGTCCCACCCGTGACTAGGGATATGTCCATATGGTGAACAACCCTTATAAGTCTTCTCGACTTATAAGGAGAAAACCCTTTAGTAAGATCCTTACGACTTACAGGGGAATATACACTTAGGAATCCTCACGATTCCTAAGGAGAAAACACACCTACGAGATCCTCACGGCTCGCAGGGAGAAATACCTTTGTGAGACCCTTACTGCTCATGAAGTCAAAAGCCTTAGTCGACAGAATCCTAACCCTGTTTACTAAGCCACCTTTGTTCAATATCGACAGAGTCAAATGATGATTCGCTCCTGGCAATATCCCAGTTGTAGCGATGCTGATGCCTAAATCGGTATCAAATTCCAAGTCCTTTCATGGAAAATGATGATTCGCTCCTGGCAATATTCCGGTTGTAGCGATGCTGATGCTGAGATTGGCACCAGATTCCAAGTTCTACACTCGCGATAAAAATCAGCGAGCTAAAAATGCATACTAAATAGCCGAAATGATAGGGCAACTTGCAATAAAAAGCAGCAAGTAAAAATGTATGCATACAAAACAGCCGAAACGATTGGGCAACTCGCAATAAAAGCAGCGAGTAAAAATAAAATAAACAGCCGAAATGATTGGGCACCGCGAAAAATAGCCGAAATGATTGGGCAATCGCGACCTTCGCGATATAAAAGCTGAAATGATAGAGCATCGCGGAAATAAAACAATAATAAAAAAATATGATGAAACTTTCGCCCTACAGGTGAGATCACATCGATCCCTGTATACAATCCAAGGGCACAAACAAAGAGGGAACCACACCTTCCCAACAGGCTCCGCCAAAAAACGAAGCCAAATCTCGACGGTTCACCAACAACCCAGAGACAACTGCGACATTCGTCTCGATACAGCAGACGCAGTGCCAACAAGCAAAGCAAAGGCCGAATTCCTAGCTTCAGGGTCTTGACGGTAACTCATATAAAACCTGAGAGGCCACCAGAGATCATCTCAACCTACTTCGACTCAGGGAAACCAGTGTCGTTGACAAGAAATTCTTGATTCGCGTCGACCCGCAGAGAAACTAGCGTCTTTGCAGGAACATCTCGACTCGTTTCAACCCCAGGGAAACCAGTGTCCTTGGCAAATACCTCAATTCAGGGGAACTAGCGTCCTTGATGAGAGCCTCCTGATTCGCATTGGCCCACAGATAAACCAGTATCTCCGAAGGAACACCCCGATTCGTTTCAACCCCGAAGAAACCAGTGTCTTCGGCAAAATCCTTCGACTCAGGGAAACCAATGTCCTTGACGAGAACATCCTGATTCGCGTCGACCCGCAAGGAAACTAGCGTCTTTGCAGGAATACATCGATTCGTTTCAACCCCAGGGAAACCAGTTCCTTGTCAACTACCTCAATTCAGGGAAACTAGCGTCCCTGATGAGAACATCCTGATTCGCGTCGACCCGCAGAGAAACTAGCGCCTTTGCAGGAATACATCGATTCGTTTCAACCCCAGGGAAACCAGTGTCCCTGGAAAATACCTCAATTCAGGGAAACTAGCATCCTTGATGAGAGCCTCCTGATTCGCGTCGGCCCGCAGAGAAACCAGTGTTTCCGCAGGAATACTCCGATTCGTTTCAATCCCGAAGAAACCAGTGTCTTCGGCAAAATATTTCGACTCAGGGAAACCAGTGTCCTTGACGAGAACATCCTGATTCGCATCGACCCGCAAAGAAACTAGCATCTTTGCAGGAATACATCGATTCGTTTCAACCCCAGGGAAACCAGTGTCCCTGGCAAATACCTCAATTCAGGGAAACTAGCGTCCTTGATGAGAGCCTCCTGATTCGCGTCGGCCCGAAGAGAAACCAGTGTCTCCGCAGGAATACTCCGATTCGTTTCAACCCCGAAGAAACCAGTATCTTCGGCAAAATCCTTCGACTCAGGGAAACCAGTGTCCTTGACGAGAACATCCTGATTTGCATCAACCCGCAGAGAAACTAGCATCTTTGCAGGAATACATCGATTCGTTTCAACCTCAGGGAAACTAATGTCCCTGGCAAATACCTCAATTCAGGGAAACTATCGTCCTTGATGAGAGCCTCCTGATTCGCGTCGGCCCGCAGAGAAACCAGTGTCTCCGCAGGAATACCTCGATTCGTTTCAACCCCGAGGAAACTAGCGTCCTCGGCAAAATACTTCGACTCAGGGAAACCAGTGTCCTTGACGAGAACATCCTGATTCGCATCGACCCACAGAGAAACTAGCATCTTTGCAGGAATACATCGATTCGTTTCAACCCCAAGGAAACCAGTGTCCCTGGCAAACTCCTCGATTTAGGGAAACTAGCGTCCTTGATAAGAGCCTCCTGATTCGCGTCGGCCCGCAGAGAAACCAGTATCTCCGCGAGAACTTCCCGATTCGTCTCAACTTGCAAGATAAAGCCTTAGGCAGCAGGGATTAAAGACCTTGTTTCCTGAGCACTGGGACCCTGCAAGTCGGTCTAAAATGGTCTCTTGCATACTATTCACGGGTCTCACTCTCCAAAGTTGAATCTCGACAAGGAGGGAAACAACCGCTTACGGGTCCTCTCGACTCGTAAGAGGGAAAATTCTCTTATAGGATCCTTACGACTTATAAGAGAAAACGCACTTAGGAATCCTCACGATTCCTAGGGAGAAAATCCACCTACGAGATCCTCTCGATCCGTAGGGAGAAAAATCTCTATGAGACCCTCACGGCTCATAGAGTTGAAAAGTCTTAGGCAGCAGATCTGAACCTACGGCCTAAGCCATCGTTATTTCTTGAAGAAACTAAGACGCTTACTCTATTATCTGTCAACCATATTAAGACAGTATGCTGATAATAAGAGAAAGGGAGAAAGCAAAGGAGCATACAAGACATTGCAAAGAAAAAAAGGTGTGCCTTTATTTATTAATTCAATCAAGTACAAGGTGAATCGTACAAAAGAATAAAGAATGGATACATCTTATTCGAAAAAGAAAATTTTTACAATTATATTGATACAAAGGCGGCTACTGGGAAGGAAGCATCTTAAATAGCCCTATCAGTTGTTCGTGCACTTCCTTCCATGCCTTTTCCTGATCGGCCATCACCGCCAGTTCCGCCTCCACTTGAGCCCGCTGCTGCAAGAAAGTTGCAAGCTGCTCCCCGGCAGCCTGCTGAGCTGCTTCACGGCCTTGGGCATCACGCTCGGCGGCATCAAGCTTCCGCTTCAAGTTTAGTCCATTGGAGATGCGCTCCAGAAGGCCCTCGAAGATAGCCTTCACCTGGGCAGCGTTCGCCTCAACCTCAGTGCACAGATAAGCCGTCTCGTTCGATGTCTCTTGGCATTCCTTCAGCCTTAAAGCCGCTTCTTGTTCCAGGTGACGGAAGTAGGAAGCGCTTTGCTCGATCCACGCTGCTCTTTGATTGCTTGCGGCTAAGGTCTCAGGAGCAGGACGCACGAACTCCGACAGATGCAAGCGGACCTCGATTTCCCTGCAGTGATTGACCCAAAGCTCGACGACGCCTCCATCATGAAAATTCACAAGCGCCGCCAACATTGGGTTAACCTCCACAGCGAAATCCGCAGCAGATGGGAGAGCGTCTGCGTCAAGCTCCTCGACGTATCCGCTCAGCATGCCCAAGCTCATTACAGCCCCCTTTGAAGACGGGCGCCTTAGGAAGGGGCCTGCTGGCATTATAACACGAGACTTAAAGGGCGCCGGGATTAGAACGACAGCTGAAAAAACAAAATACGATTAGATGACAGTTCAAGAAATACAAAAAAAAATTCATCGATGCGATAGTTTACTATACCAGCTGCAGCAGGTGGCAAGGCCGGAAGGGCCGGTGGCGCGACCGATCTCTTATCCCCTCCTTCGATTTGTAGCACTGCAATCAAGACGAGGGAAAGTTAGAAATAATTCCATCACTAAAAAAGGAAAGACACCAGTTGAAAACTATACTCACTAACTCTACTGGAGGAAGAAGCGAGTTCAGATGGGAAGGAGAAATGTGGGTGCAACACCTGATAGAGATGATCGAAAAGCACTCCTGAAAAGATGCAATAGTACGACATTAGTACATAAATTATGCGGCCGAAAGATAAAACTAATGGGTTGCAAATCCATACCTTCCAACATCTGCGATGGCACAAGGGAAGGCTGAGAGGCGACCACCGCCAAAGCAGCAGTTGACGGCGTTCCCTCGAGCAATGGAGCATCGGCACTGGCCGCACCTGCATTAAAAACAAAGATAAACTTGTCAGAAAAAATTGCAAGATAAAATAAGAGGGGACGGTAACCCGAAATTTACCTGATGAGCTGCCAGCCGAGACGGAGGCGTCTCCCTCCTCCATCGATACGAGTCCACCTCCCGTGGCCTCATCACCAGACTCGACATGGGCTGTCATCGTACTCGCCCAACCAAGAGACGGCGGAAGACCGTAGACGGGGAGAGCAATGATCGGACCATTGCCAGACTCTTGAGAAAGAGCGGCCGGCTCGTCCTCAGGAATCATGCCCGCCTCACCCGCTACTCTCTCGGGCTCGGCGGTCGCCATTGTCTCATCCGCCGTCACCATGAGGTCGCCGGTCTCAGGCGCCTCGTCCGCCGCTGCCCCAAGCTCAGTTATAGCGGTCGTCTCATTTGCCGCCACCTCAGGCTCGGCATCAACGACCTTCTCTGGTGCAGCTCCCTCAGTCCCCAGCTCAGGCTCAGCAACCCCGGCGATGTTGCCCACCGTCAGCTCAGGTTCGGCCGGTGCCTCTTCCTCTGTCCCCTTAGGTTCGACGGTTTCCGTCTGCCCTTCGGTTGGACTTGGCCCTGCGAGACAAGATATATAAGAACCGACAGGTTTATAATTCTTACAACAAAATTTTGAGAGATACATTACCTGAGGTGGACTTATCGTTAGCCTCCCTATTTGCACGCACCGCCTGTCTGTGAGCTGTAGACAAGGAGACCGGGGGCTCTTCCGAGGGAGTATCAGCATGAGGGACGGTGCTTGGGCCCGCTCCCACGGCCAAAGCAGCCCTGCGTGCCTTCGCCTCGCACCTCAACCGCTTCCTCTCCTCCCGGGCCGTCGCGACGGACCTCTTCGACGCTTCCTTCATCAAGGTGTCGTCGTCCTCATTTAGAGTTGCCTCCAGAGCCTTCAAGGCATCTCTCATCGGCTCTTCAAGTCGGGTCTCTCGCGGTAGCCCCGAAGAGGCCGAAACATCAGTGGCTGGCCCGGGAAGAGTCTCTGCGTCACTTTGAGGGACCGGCATTGTGGTTCCTGTGATGAGAAAAAGAAAGGGTCAGATCGACCATAACAAAAGGAGAATAAAGACTTAATAAATCGAAACGTACTGAGGCCTAAGGATGCTCTAAGTCGTTTTTCATCTTGAAAAGTCTTGAGGGAAGCAGCGATGGCTTCTTCAGTGGTGATGCCTGTTTAAAAAAAAAAGAAAGGAAAAGCATTAGTCAAAGACAATAGTAAAAGTACGATGCAATAAAAAATGCGACTAGTAATTACCCGATTGTGTAAGCCTAGCTAGCCATGCGTCGCGCCTTACCAATCGCTCTAAAGCTGCGATGGCGGCCGCCAGATCAGTGTCATCTGGTGGCATGACCAATCCTCTATTGGTCCCGTACTCGCCCAAGCCCTCGCTATAGGGAGCGTGAGGTTCCTGACCGAATACAACATCAGCTGAGAAGAGCGACTTCTTCTTCCTCTTCTGCCCACCAGCCCTAGGTGCACCCGGGATTGACTTGCGCTTTGCAGGCACCTTGGGACGGCGGGTCCCGATGTCCGCGCCCACACCAGACTCTGGCGAAGCCACAACTATCGTCTCCACTGGAGCACAGGGCGCTGGTGGCGCATCCGCAGTATCAGGAAGCGGCAATCCACGTGGAGGACTCAGCACACGCGGTGGTTCGGCTCTAGCATCTTTCAGGGGAGGAACTGCAGGGGTCCTTGGCACCAGAGGAGCTTTGCGGTCGCTGCCGGGAAGCACACCCTTACGGTCGACCAACAATCGCTTTTCTTCCTTTATAATGGCGCCCGTCGAATGATTGTACCACTCTGCATATGCATTAAGGATTCGTGGGGCGCAAGCCGGTTCGCTGATGAAAAAATAAGAACCCGTATTTAGACGCATGAAGTGATGCAGCGCGCTCTCCATCCCTTCTTCAGTAGTAGCAGGTTCCAGTAAAAAAGCCTCCAATGGTACCCCTTGATTGTAGCTCAGTTGATGGGCGAAACGATGCGGGTTGTATCTCATAAAAAGCGCCGCACCGTTGTGCCTAAACACCAGGAAGCCCGGTCTGATAGAATATAGATGGAGGGTCTCCCGGGCCGTCAGAACTGAGGCCCCATCTTTGAAAGTGTCTTGCAATGGCCGCACTGTGGTGGTGGACGCCTTTCCAATGGTCAGCACTTTGTCAATGAAAGACATCCCGTCTCCAGTGGTATGGGGGTGAAGGAGCAAACCCCTGGCATTCCGTGGCGACGGAGTCACAATTGAGGCGCTGATCAGTCGTATAATTCGAGGGAAGCTACACCTGTCATAGAACGAGGGCCTTTTGTGCATACCGAAGACGCCCAATGTATGTAGCTCAAGCCATGATACGAAGTAGTGCATCGGGAAGATCACGTGCAGTACCCCAGGCTCATTAGCATCCGCCGCTTGACTAAGGTCGTGATACAGGTGTGCCAAGCCGGCGATCCCAACGGCCACTTTTACCCCAATGGTCATCCGGTGAGCTGGGTAAAAGACAGAGGGCCGCATATGGCGAGAATGCATCGGGAGCGCAAACCAACTCAGCCATAGCCTAAGAAATCCTAAGAAGAAAGCTTCCTCGTCCATCCCAGGGGCTGCAACCTCCACAAAAGAGATAACCGGAGAGTTAGGAAGGAAAAAGCCCTTTTGATCTACCTCTTTCGCTGGTAGGTTGTCCAAACCTAAACCAAAAGGGTCATCAAGAGTGGCGTACTTAGCGGCTTCTGCCGAGAGAATGTTTGGGTGAAGGAATCGGGCGATGAAATCCTCGAAACTGACCCCGCGGCTCCCACGTTCGATAAAGAGGGCCTTGTAGATGTTCAACACTTTGATCAAACTTGGAAATTGATGTTGAACTATATTCTCCGGAGTGAGACCCCTTATTGCCGGCTTAGCACCGAAGACATATTCGTCTGTAGGAAGCAGCTCCTCATAGTGCTCCCCTAAAACCGGTAAGCCGGAGACCTCTGTGGATTCCTCCAAAGAAATCGACACTTCCCGGTCCATTGTGAGGAAAGTGTGAGTAGGGATGCTCCACTGCTCCAAAAAGGCCTTAAACCACCAGGTGGGAAGCGTGGGATATTGGAAGAGGGAAACGTAAACTGCAGTGTACAACCCTAGCCTCATCAACTGCGACTTCTTCGCTGACAAAATGTAGCGAGCCCATGGCAGATAGCCGATCGGATGGTGGGGGATCAGACCTATGTTATATGATTGCCCCCAAGGTCGCACCTCGCCTTGACAAATACGGCGTCCCAGGATATCCAAAACCATAGAAGGCTGAACCGGAATTGCATCTATAACAGGATGAAGAAAGCCCTTTGAAGTCCAATCGACCATCTCCACGGCATACTGCACCGGGGGTGGGCCGGCATAGTGGATCGCCGTAATAGGCTCCGATGGTACTGCGCATGAAAAGCTCTGTCGACCCATGATAATTTGGTTGTACCACGACCCCCAAAGGTGAAGATTCTTATATTCCGGGCCGTGGTCCCTGATCATAGCTAGGACGTCACGGTCTACGGGTGCTTCGGGAAATCCTCCCTCCGAACGAACGAATGGGAATGAGGTATCGAAAGATATGTTTCCTGCGGAGGAACAAAAATTAGCCGTCAGTGTTGTAATTCCAACGCTTGGCGCTTTAAAAAAATTTTAAATTAAAATTAATTACACCACACTGCAATACAGTGGGCAGGGGACCAAATGGGGACCCACAAAATCTGGATGACAGTACATCAGTTCATAAGACAGACCCATCATTGGATGAGACTGTCAATTAATGAAGAGATCCCCAGGAGAATATTCTCATTAATGGGAAATCCCTAAAGACAAGGAGAAAATCTCCTCTTTCAGAGCAAAGCTCTGTCATAGAGTGACATTTGTCAAACTCTGGTCTCCAGGGAATAAAATTTCCTTAAAAGGAGCCTAGCTCTGTAATAATGATGGAAAGATCCATCAAAAGAAAATTTTAACTCCTAAAGATTAAAAATTTGGAGTCTTAAAAAATCCATGAAAACTTATAAAAAGTTCTTCACTTTCAGATCAAAAAAGATATACATTCGATCCATGAGCAAAGCTCTGTTCATGGGTTAAAACCCATGAACAAGATCTCTGTGGATCTATGGACTTTTGAGAGCAAAGCTCTATTGATGAAACCCCAAAGGGGTTTTCTTTAGATCAAAGATCTATAAGAGCAAGACTCTGTTAATTAAATTTAATTTAATTTAATTTTACCTAAGATGATTCTAAGTTCTGAACTTTGGAGTTCTTGAAAAGAAACGAGAGCAAGGCTCTGAAGTTCTTAAAAACAAGAGCAAAGCTCTGAAAATCAAAGTTCTTGAAAAATGGTAAACCGTTTACTAAGGACCAAGGGTCCTATTTATAGGCGCCTGCGCCCTTTCAACTCACCGGTTGATCCAATGGTTAGGATCTTGCCACCGCTGCACTCACGTGTGCGCCACGTGAGCGCAACGGTGGGGGGCATTTGTTTCCCCCAATCAGAGCAAAGCTCTGTTTGAATTTTAAAAATTCAAAAATTGAAGCAACGCTTCAAATTCCTTGCGCTGCGCGCAACGCGCCACGTGTCAAAAGCTGATACGTCAGCGCAGCGCCCAAGGCAGCGCGCCCAATCAGAGCAAGACTCTATTTAAAACAAAATTAAAAGAAGCAACGCTTCAGATGATCTGCGCTCTGCGCTGCGCGCCACGTGGCAGCGCGGTTGCGCTGCGCGACACGTGGCAGCGCGGTTGCGCTGCGCTCTGCGCAGCGCGGCACGTGGCAGCGCGGTTGCGCTAGCGCGGTTGCGCTGCGCGGCACGTGGCAGCGCGGTTGCGCTGCGCGACACGTGGCAGCGCATAAGCGCTAGCGCAGTTGCGCTGCGCTCTGCGCTGCGCGACATGTGGCAGCGCAGTTGCGCTGCGCTCTGCGCTACGTGACACATGTCAAGCGCTGGAGCGTTTGCGCCAAACAGAATTAAAATTTCAGTAAGATCTTTCTGTTCTTGTTAAAACAAGAAGATTGTCTTCTGTAAAACAGAAGCCCTTGGATCAAAGATCCAACGGTGGGGAAAATTCCCCAAATCACTCAGAGAATGATCTTTTTAATAAATTTAACAAATTAATGGGCATTATATAAAGGCCCCTAGACCCCAATTCAAAAACAACAGAGAGAAAACAAAAAACTCAGAAACAGAGAGAACTCTGAAGAATTGTGAGAAGAACTCAAGAAAAGAAAGAAGGTAAAAACCTTTATAATAAAGAAGAATTTCTTCTGAATAGATCATTGATCTAAGAACAAAATCAATGATTTTCAATAAAAAATATATAATAATAACAATGCCTTGCACTTTTTTATGAACCATTGGTTCTGGAATCTTAAAGATTCTTCTCTTAAATCCAAAATTGGATTAAGTTATTAAAACAGTGTCCTGCACTTGCAAAACTGCACTGTTGCGCTCCTGGGTTGGCGTAAGCCACCAGGGAGCACCACGTGTCAGCTCCAAGACCACTTGCGCTGTGCGCTTTTAAGATAGAGCATTACTCTTTAAAGTTGGCGCAACTTACCAAAGCGCGTCACGTGTCAGTAGCGCAACAGCGCAGCGCACTGGCGCAGCGCACTGCGCTATTGCGCTTGCGCTCACCAGAGTATGACACGTGTCACCACGACAAGCGCTTGCGCTCAATAATTGGCGCAAAGCGCCTGACAAACCACTGTCAAGTAATTAATGCACTGCATTATTTACAGAAGGGCCAAGCCTAATTAAAAAAGGCCTAACAGGCCAAATTAAATGCAATGCATTATTTTAAAGAAGGGCAGAGCCCAAACAGATGCTCTGCATCATTTATAAAGGGACAGAGCCCAAATCAGAAAGGCCTAGCAGGCCAAAATAAAATGCAGTGCATTATCAAATAGGGGCAAAGCCCTAGCACAGGCCTAATAGGCCAAAGATAAAAACGTTGAATATTCTCAACTGGACTTAGCCCAATCATGGCCGTAAGTCCTCAAATTAAATTGACTGAGCAAGACTGCTCTCCTAAATCAATTTACATCCGGTTCAAAGGTACATCTCTGAACTCTTCTGACCCCTATCATTGTAATCCTTCAACGACGTCAGAGAGGTAACGAGTCCCGACAACCACACATCGATACGGACTGCGGGGTCCTTAAACTCGTGGACCGAAACGTCCTTAAACTAATATTCGTCCCAAAATGGGAACGTTGGACCGAAATGTCCTTAAACTAATGTTCGTCCCCAAATGGGAATGATGGACCACCATGTCCCTAAACTGGAAATCGACCGCAACGTCATTAAACTAAACAATAGAGCCAATTGCTCTCTTGTCGGATCCAAACGATCCCGTTAAGTTGATCTTAGTCTGGAAACTAGGCTAACGTTTCCTTAACAAAAGTTTAAGTTGATCTTAGCCTTAAATAGGGCTAACGTATCCTTAAACTAAAACACCAAATCCAAATCTAAGTAAATACGGATTTGGACTAATCCACATCCTACGGGCGACGGCATCACTTAGTCTCCGTATACAATCCACGGGCAAACAAAACAAACACACACGACACGAAGTGAAATTTCTGGAGAAGGAGAAAGTGGTTACCGCGATGCGGTAACGTAATTAACTGCAGGGGCTTGCGCCTTCAGGGAAGAGCGTCCCCACAATCAAAAACCCCTCAAGCGAGGGAGAATCTGACGAAGTCTGCTACATCGGCCGCATCCGTCTAAACCTCCGATACACGGTGCCATAAATCAACTTGGTATCTTCGGAGAGGTGGACGGATAAAACCAAACAGCATCTGCCCCGAATCTCAGGCAAGACGTCCATGTCTTAGCCGCCGTTCGGAGGGGAACAGATTCATGCTATCTTGACAGGTATATCAGGCTTCTTATCAGAATCTTTCGGCTTATATCTGGCCTCTCTGCATGTTGGACACTCTTTCAAATCTAAATTCTCTTTCCGGTACAACACGCAATTTTTAGGACATGTTTGAATCTTCTCACACTTCAGACCCAAATCAGACATCATCTTCTGGGCTCCGTACCAGCTGTCGGGCACGTTATTTCCCGGGGGCATAGAATCTTTCAAGAACGAAACAAGTACTGTGAATGACTTGTTGCTCCATCCATTTAGGCACTTAATCTGGAAAAGTTGGACGAACCATGAGAGGGTGGAATACTTTGCATTCTCATAAATTGGTTTTCTAGTATCATTCATGAAATTTTCATATTTATCCGCACGCGGTCCTTGACCGGAAGGAATGTCATCTTCGGTACGAATAGATTCACCTAGGGCAGCCTCTACCATATCCTCCATTTCTTCTGATGGAAATAAATTACCGTCTTCTTCTTCTGCCGCATTACCGTCTTTTCCTTCTTCTCCTGCCGCATTATCGTGTTCTCCTTCTTCTTCTGCCGCATTACTGCGTTCTTCTCCTTCCCCGTGATATTTCCAAGTTATATAAAGTCTAGTAAAACCATATTTTACTATATAAAGCTCTGCCAATTCTACCTTCTGCCAGTACTTATTCCCACATCTATCGCACGGGCAGAGAATCTTCTCTATCACGATCTTATTATGTGCGCGTGCAAATTCAATAAAAACAATAACTCTTGCGACAAATTTAGGTTGCATACGTTATTGCCAATCCACATAGATCCAGTCCCTAACTCTGACGTACTCATGGGCCATGTTAGACTGTATAACATATAAATTATAGGTTATGGTGACTATATTGAGAAATCTAAGAACGGGATAGTTACTGATAAAGGAGAAAATCCGTGTATATACTTTGTGTGTGCTAATTGGTGTGAAAAAGTGTGTTTTGTAGTTAACCGCAATCAGAACGGTGTCGCGTATAGCTAGACCGAGATGAGTACGGGTCGTCCTCTGGGAAACGTGGAACCTTTTACTTTTACTTTAGATGTGTTGAGAAAGAGAGGAGGGATAAAGAATTTTCTAGAATGGTTTCTAGATCTACGTTAAACGAGAATGTAAAATATAGATCTAGATTATTTTGGAGATGTAGATAATATAATAAGGGGGCTTGTAGGGTTCGTTAGGATTTAGTAGTTATGGACGATTAATTAAAAGTTACCCTTTTTATCCTTTAATAGATTTAAAACTAGAACGACGGTGATGCGTGTAGATTAGGGTTTCTGGAGGGAAAAGGAATCCCACTCTTAACCCTTATCTCGACACGGAACTCCGTTCATATCTAGCCTTTACCAAAACAATCATTAATCTAATCTCTAATCGCGGTCGGAACTAACAAAGAATTATTAGCGCGCCCGATTAGGATGTTAATGATTCTTTTGATAAAGTTCATAAACTTTATAGGACTTTAAAAGGGTTTAAGGATTTTTATTGTCCATTAGCCTACCCTAATCCTACGAACCCTAACAAGCGGAGAATTACTCGCGCATGTTGGGAAAAGAAGATGAAAAGATAGAGAGGGAAAACATAATGTAAAATACAAAAGAATTAAATAAAACAACTACCTTTATTAATCAACTTGAACAATCTACACTTTGATTCCTTAGAAAATGATTACAAAGACTAGTTTGCTTCTCGATCTCTTCTAAGGAGGTAGTCGAACAGTCGATGATCAGCCTGGATGCGTGAGCGTCTGGAGCTTCGTGATCTCTTCGGCTTGATAACTTTTCCAAGAGGCTCTCGGTGCTCTTTTATAGTGCAAAGCCAGAATTTTTTAGTTGGAAACTTGGTAAAATTCAGCAAAGATTGATACCCCAAATTTGTACCAAATGATTCCTCTAGAATGCCGTGGATCCGCGGCCAAAAGGAGGGGTATGACCGCGGATCCGCGGCCATTTGATCTCAACTCTCCATCATTTTTCTGGGGCTCTATCTTTGGGACATGTGGCAATCCTAGGCACCTTCAGAATTCAGAAATCTTCTCTCGGTTGCTTCCAGACTTGGTCTCCAAGTTTTGCTTCTTAATTTGGCAAGTCTTCTTCAACAACTTGATTTGCTTGATAAATTCTGCACAACAACTTGGAAAATTCTGCACAATAATCTCAAATAATATTTAGTAGACTTAGTTCTACTAGGATTTGGTCAATAGATTTATTTGCATACATTTTCCTACCAAATACTAATTAAAATATATTAACACATGGAAAATGGTGTTTTTACACATAAACCCTCATATGTATAATATATTATAATAAAGTCCTTTTTTAATATGAAAATGGTAGGAAAAATGTAATACAAATGTGCGGTTTTATCAACTGAACGAATACCCCCAAACTTATCTTTGATCGTCCCGAGCAAACTAGTTTATTTAAGAGGAGAAAAAGAAAGGAGAAAACTAAGCACACTTTCGTAGGCAACACGATTGCACTGAACACATGCAACAAGCCGTTAAACCTCTAGGTGTCCCTAGTAGGAGGAATGTTATCTCCTGAGGGTTTTCAGCGGATTACACCCACAAAATCCAATAACAAAAGAGAGATGGTGAAATTTACATATAAAGATAAGAACCATAAAAGAAATACTTTGAAAATTTAGAGTTTCCAACTACACTAGCTTTTCAGTTGTCATGAGCCCTATCTTAATAGTCATGAAAAAATGTTAGAAATCACATCATCCATCAATAAAACATCGTCTTTATTCTTCATTCCTACCTTTCATCCAAACATTGATCATATAACCCCACGTGTGTGAAATGGACATCCCTACACTCGGAGAATTCAATTCAAGCTATCATACTCTTGTCCATCTACCTTAGTACTTTTTATTTTGATGAATATTAAGATTTGCTCACATATTTTCATGCGACCGTTAATACTTCTTGAGGTACTAACAGACCGATTACTCGTGTGCTTGCTGATTCGGTGATAATATTTTCCTCGTCTTGCACCACCTAAGGCTTAGCAGTGACTCCCAGACCAGTTGGCCTTAGGGCACTAGGTGAAGAGGCACCCTCGCTATATTTTTTTATTGCTGCCTTGGCGATAACAAAACCAGTGTTCACTTTTTTTCTTTTCAACATTTTTATATTTTCTTCATTTTTTTCATTTCCTTCATACTTTGGCTTTTAGACAAGAGCATTTCAAGGTATCCTCTACTATCCCGAGTTTCAAGACGTGTGTAAGTGCATATAGTAGGGTATCAACATTCAAATGTTCGGCTTTCAGAATAGAAACTATTTTTCAGACTTATTTTTATCCTCAGATTAGTGACTTCCTTCATTTTACTAACCCTTGGGACAACAGCTCATAACTACTTATTACTAGTTCGTTTAAGAAAACTTCTAATTTTCTTGGTTTTCTTAAACTATTCCTATCTTTTGGATGTAATTTTTCACTTTCTATTCTTTTATTATCAAAGAAACTATTTTTCAAATTTTTGAAAATGTTGTGCTTATGCAAAATATGATGTAAATTGATGCGTAAATAAGCACAAACCTCCCCCAAACCTGTTTACAGCAGTTTCCTCACTGATGTCATCCGTTAAGCTCAAAAAACATGTAGACTTAGGAGGAAATTATTAATGGGGGCAAGAATATATGAAAGTGAAAATCCTCCCCTAAACTTATTTTAGGCTCACAATTTTGTAAAAATCATTTTCTTTCAAGAGCCAAAATATACCACCCCTCCCCCAAACTTGAGTTAAACAATTTTAATCTTTTAAAATCACATGAGGGGGTCAAGGTTATTGGTCAATGCCAAGCTTTGCAAAGACCGAAGGTCAACACCAACCATTCAAAAATTTTATCGATGAAGCACCAAGGTTGGTGGAAGAACATGTCACCTTTTGACGTGAAGAAGTGGGGAGGTGACAAGAGGTGTAATGGAAAAGGATTGCGTCTCAATTTGGAGAGACGACACAGTGATAGTAATGATGGATTACTCGCATTATCAGGATTTTCCAAAAGAGGGGGTGGAGGTACAGTTTCTTCATCTTGGAGTTGATTTATCTCAACACCCGTATCTTTTAAAAATGCGAGTTCATCAGCGAAAATTTCCTCAAAGCTTGCATCGATACCCCGAAAAATAATGTCATCAGAAAAAATGGGGTGATCGTCAGACTCTATAAAAGGTTTCTCATTAGATATTGACCCGGACAACTCAGTGGAAGAGTACATAGTTGGGTCAAACAACAACATATGAAAAGAGTCAGTATCATGAGGTTGATCAAATTCGCTGCTGTCGACATCCATTAATTCGACAGAACACACATGAGCATAGGGTTCGAAGGGTTCACTTCCCAACTTGTAAATGTTAAGCTCAATTGATTTCTTTCCAAAGGATAGGGTCATAGAGCCGTTTCTACAATTGATTACTGCGTTGGAAGTGGCCAAAAAAAGTCGACCGAGTATCACCGGGATTTGATTGCGTGGGTTTGCCACAGGTTGTGTATCTATAACGATAAAGTCCACAGGGAATATGAATTCCCCGACTTTGATTAACACATCCTCTAGCTCACCCCTTGGTTGGGTGATAGATCGATCGGCCATCTGAAAAGTGCAATGCGTAGGTTTTAACTCTCCGATCCCTAATTGCTCATAAACAGAATACGGAAGCAAGTTAACACTAGCACCTAAATCGAGTAGAGCACGATTGATATTTTTACCCCCAATAAAAATTGAAATTGTAGGACTTCCGGGGTCCTTTCGTTTCTTGGGTAGTTGTTGTGTAAAAGCTGTGCTTACATTACTCGCAAGGAAAACTTTTTTAGGTACTTGAACTTTTCTCTTCCTAGTGCACAAGTCCTTTAGGATTTTCGCATATGACGGAACTTGTTGAATAGCATCTAGGAGAGGAATGTTTATGTTAACTTGCTTAAAAATTTCCACAATTTTCTCCATTTGTGGACTTGGTCTGTTGCCCCTTAACCTGTTTGGATAAGGTGCTTTATCAATAAGGGTTTGGTCCAACATTGGAGAGGATTGTGGGGACGGACTCGATCCCAAAACTGGAGTGGGAATCGACTTAGATAGATTTGGCGAAATGGGCGAAGGGTTTGAGCCTTGGGAAAAATGGAGAATAGGCTCGGTTGAAGGTGGAAGACTAGACGAATTAGGGGAAGAAGAAGGGGTATCATTGGTGTCACTATCATCACACTGCTCACCCACTCGGTTATTCAGCACTTTTCCCGATCTCAACGTGGTAACAGCACTCACATTATAACTTTGTGAGTGGCTAGGATTAGGTATGGGTTGAGATGGGAGTTTCCCTTTCTCTCTCGCACTCATTGCGGCGTTTAACTGTGCGATTTGGTTTTCTATTGATTTAATACTCTCACCATGGGAGGCGGAGTTTTTCGTTAAGGTATCAATAGAAGACCTCATCTCAGCCGAAAATTGCATGGATTGTTTCATGAACATATCCAAAGTTTGTGCGAGTGAAGAGTTATCAGTACCGGCCACTTGTGGTGTAGAAATGTTGGCTGGATTTTGGAAATTCTGTGACTGAAAGGAGGGCTGATTCTGTGGTTGTGGTTGCTGTGGAGGGGGTCTTTGAAAATTACTTTGTTGGTTTTGATTCCAAGCAAAGTTAGGATGATTCCTCCATCCTTGATTGTATGTGGAAGAGTAAGGGTCGTTTCTAGGTCGCTGCTGAAAAGCAGCATTAGCTTGAAACGATGCATTCATAGGGCATTCTTCCATTAAGTGTGAGGGATCCGAACAACAACCACGGACGGTCTTAGGAAGTGTGACCTGATTTAGGGAGAATGATGAAAATTTGTTCTCAATAGCATCGAGTTTCTTCTGTATCGCTGCCATTTCGGCTTTTACTGCGATAGAAACGTCAAGCTGGTGAATACCTCTCTTAGTTGAAGGTGGTCTTACGCTTTCCCACTGCAACGTGTGTTCAGCAAGGTCTTCCAGATATTTCCATGCTTCACCGTCATCTTTAGACATGAAATTGCATTGACACATTGTTTCAAGCATCTGCTTTATCGCTGGATTAATGCCCTCATATATAATCCGACATAAATCCCATCTTTGTATTCCGTGATGGGGGCATTGGACAAGCAGATCTTTGAAACGTTCAAAGCACTTCCAAAATGGTTCATTGGGAAGCTGGGTGAACTGGTTGATCTTGCTCCTAATGTGGGCAGTCTTATGGTTTGGGTAAAACTTCTTAAGAAATGCTATGACGAATTCATCCCAATTAGTGATAGAGTGTGCGGCAGTATTATAAAGCCATTTTTCTGCCAAGTCGCACAGTGTGAATGGGAGAAGACGTAAGCGCATAGCATATAAAGTCAATTGTGAAGTACCCATCATTGCGCATACGTTTTCGAATTTGGTGATGAAAACATACGCGTCTTCCGACTCAAGCCCGTGAAATTTGGGCAGCAGATTGATATAGTGGGGTTTAATTTCAAAATTATCCCCGTTAGGTGGTGGAAGAGATAGACAAGTAGGAAGGGGACCACGAATAGGATAGCATCTCTCTTGGAGAGAGATGCGCGGTGGATTCTGGGCACCTACGGGCGGTGGCAGCGTGGTGTTATATTCTGATGGAGTGCCGTCCATCTCGGTCGTGGTGTGTGGTGGGGGAAAAGAAGATGAAAAAGTACCGACTTCGGTGTCGATAGCAGGAACGCGGACAAGACGGGCACTAGGATCCCGTGTCCAGCCGAGCATGCACTAAGCGGGTTTAGTGCAAGTGGCAGCGTGTGTGTGATTTAAAATTGGCTTGTTTTGAAAAAAGTGGGACTCAAGACAAATCACCCTAAGATGCACAAGCAACCCTAGAACTAAGGTCACCTAGATCCAATCTCTAGACCGCTCCTAGACTTCCAAAGGACAAGCCGCAGGATGAATCCTCTACCGCCTCCGTACTACCCTTGTAGCCAGATAAGTGCCAGGTAAGTGGGAAGAAACCACGTCGTGGGCCTAATTAAAAACCACTAGCCTTTGTCACACTTGCCTAGGCACTACAAAAGTAATGCGGATAAACGATAGATTACCCACGACCTTCCTCTGTCCTTATTGAGCGCGACAGTCCTTAGAGACTGGTCTAGATATTTTTTAAATTAATGAAGGATTGATCTATATGCTCAGTTTGTGATTTGTGGGGCTTAGGAAGAGTGATGAAATCCCCACCTAATCTTGATTTGGTCTTTGCCCCTTAAAATCCGTATTAAATATGCAAAACAAAACCAATCACAAAACTTTTGCAAAAAAATTTTTGAGCGGCGCAATTTTGCAAAGAATCCTGCAGAAGATAGATTTTATTGGATTTGAGAGGAGAGAGAAGGAGTTAAGAAAGATACCAGAGAAGTGTGAAACCCTAGATCTCCTGTTTCCTCAAGTCCGTGACTCCAGATTCCCTCGCAAAATTCACGCACAAATCGTTAAATATGCAATTTGCAGTTTTGTGTTAATAATGATATGAATCGTCTAAGAATTCAACACAAATAGTAAGAATAAAAAATTACGCACGTATCCCCGGCAACGGCGCCATTTGATTGGTGTGAAAAAGTGTGTTTTGTAGTTAACCGCAATCAGAACGGTGTCGCGTATAGCTAAACCGAGATGAGTACGGGTCGTCCTCTGGGAAACGTGGAACCTTTTACTTTTACTTTAGATGTGTTGAGAAAGAGAGGAGGGATAAAGAATTTTCTAGAATGGTTTCTAGATCTACGTTAAATGAGAATGTAAAATATAGATCTAGATTATTTTGGAGATGTAGATAATATAATAAGGGGGCTTGTAGGGTTCGTTAGGATTTAGTAGTTATGGACGATTAATTAAAAGTTACCATTTTTATCCTTTAATAGATTTAAAACTAGAACGACGGTGATGCGTGTAGATTAGGGTTTCTGGAGGGAAAAGGAATCCCACTCTTAACCCTTATCTCGACACGGAACTCCGTTCATATCTAGCCTTTACCAAAACAATCATTAATCTAATCTCTAATCGCGGTCGGAACTAACAAAGAATTGTTAGCGCGCCCGATTAGGATGTTAATGATTCTTTTGATAAAGTTCATAAATTTTATAGGACTTAAAAAGGGTTTAGGGATTTTTATCGTCCATTAGCCTACCCTAATCCTACGAACCCTATCAAGCGGAGAATTACTCGCGCATGTTGGGAAAAGAAGATGAAAAGATAGAGAGGGAAAACATAATGTAAAATGCAAAAGAATTAAATAAAACAACTACCTTTATTAATCAACTTGAACAATCTACACTTTGATTCCTTAGAAAATGATTATAAAGACTAGTTTGCTTCTCGATCTCTTCCGAGGAGGTAGTCGAACAGTCGATGATCAGCCTGGATGCGTGAGCGTCTGGAGCTTCGTGATCTCTTCGGCTTGATAAATTTTCCAAGAGGCTCTCGGTGCTCTTTTATAGTGCAAAGCCAGAATCTTTTAGTTGAAAACTTGGTAAAATTCAGCAAAGATTGATACCCCAAATTTGTACCAAATGATTCCTCTAGAATGCCGCGGATCCGCGGCCAAAAGGGGGGGTATGACCGCGGATCCGCGGCCATTTGATCTCAACTCTCCATCATTTTTCTGGGGATCTATCTTTGGGACATGTGGCAATCCTAGGCACCTTCAGAATTCAGAAATCTTCTCTCGGTTGCTTCCAGACTTGGTCTCCAAGTTTTGCTTCTTAATTTGGCAAGTCTTCTTCAACAACTTGATTTGCTTGATAAATTCTGCACAACAACTTGGAAAATTCTGCACAATAATCTCAAATAATATTTAGTAGACTTAGTTCTACTAGGATTTGGTCAATAGATTTATTTGCATACATTTTCCTACCAAATACTAATTAAAATATATTAACACATGGAAAATGGTGTTTTTACACATAAACCCTCATATGTATAATATATTATAATAAAGTCCTTTTTTAATATGAAAATGGTAGGAAAAATGTAATACAAATGTGCAGTTTTATCAACTGAACATATGCGTTTGTCATTGAAAAGAATAAATTATCGATAATCAAAGTTAGATTTGAGGATACTCATGTATCACAGACTACGCTCTTGGCATTGCTTTGTTTTTCTCCCCTTTCCTATCAGCGAGAGGAGGCGAATAGAGGTCAGACAGGTAGAGTCCGACAGGGCAATTAGTTTATGCATAAGTGAAAGAAGGGGTTCAATATCGGGAACTAGAGTCCAACTCCCAAATGTCGTCTCGACGGTTGTTAGTATCGAGCTTTACCGTCCGATATTTAACAACCTTCGTATAGTTCTATGTCACGACGAATATCAAACGTATGTTAACCGATAGACGGGGACTAAGTGGCGCTTTGAGTTTCATATATGAGTATCGATGAGAATATGAAAGTTTCATATTATCATCGAGTATCATATATTGGTTTTAAATTGAACATCTTGAATCACTCTCTAATGATGCGTTTGTTGTGTATTCTTGTTGTATGTATGTGTTTCGGCTGTCGGGGGTAAGGCTTCTATCCCATTAAGAATGTATAGAGCGAACACCCATTCGCTTGTGCTTTCAACCGTTTCGAGTAAATTTCGGCAGCACCTCCCTGCTGTTCTCCGAGTACACTGTAATAGAATAGATAATCATTTCAAAGTTGTGAAATAACTTTGAAATGAACATCTAATCTATCTTTGTACACGGAGAACCAGCGGAAAGGTACCGACGAAATATCTCGAAATGGATGAAAACACAAGTGAATGAAGGTGTTTGCTTTATACATTCCTAACTTGTCCACACGGGACAAATCTATCGGTTATCATACGATTGAATCTTCTCGTCACATAGACTATACGACGGTTGTTAGTATCGAGCTATACCGTCCGATATTTAATAACCTTCGTATAGTTCTATATCACGACGAATATCGAACGTATGTTAACCGATAGACGGGGACTAAGTGGCGCTTTGAGTTTCATATATGAGTATCGATGAGAATATGAAAGTTTCATATTATCATCGAATATCATATATTGATTTTAACTTGAACATATTGAATCACTCTTTAATGATGCGTTTGTTGTGTATTCTTGTTGTATGTGTGTATTTCGGCTGTCGGGGGTAAAGCTTCTATCCCATTAAGAATGTATAGAGCGAACACCCATTCGCTTGTGCTTTCAACCGTTTCGAGTAAATTTCGGCAGCACCTCCCCGCTGTTCTCTGAGTACACTGTAATAGAATAGATAATCATTTCAAAGCTGTGAAACAACGTTGAAATGAACATCTAATCTATCTTTGTACAAGGAGAACCAGCGGAAAGGTACCGACAAAATATCTCAAAACGGATGAAAACACAAGTGAATGAAGGCGTTTGCTTTATACATTCCTAACTTGTCAACACGGGACAAATCTATCGGTTATCATACGATTGAATCTTCTCGTCACATAGACTATACGGCGGTTGTTAGTATCGAGCTATACCGTCCGATATTTAACAACCTTCGTATAGTTCTATGTCACGACGAACATCGAACGTATGTTAACCGATAGACGGTGACTAAGTGGCGCTTTGAGTTTCATATATGAGTATCAATGAGAATATGAAAGTTTCATATTATCATCGAGTATCATATATTGGTTTTAACTTGAACATCTTGAATCACTCTCTAATGATGCGTTTGTTGTGTATTCTTGTTGTATATGTGTGTTTCGGCTGTCGGGGGTAAGGCTTCTATCCCATTAAGAATGTATAGAGCGAACACCCATTCGCTTGTATTTTCAACCGTTTCGAGTAAATTTCGGCAACACCTCCCCGCTGTTCTCCGAGTACACTGTAGAATAGATAATCATTTCAAAGCTGTGAAATAACGTTGAAATGAACATCTAATCTATCTTTATACACGGAAAACCAGCGGAAAGGTACCGACGAAATATCTCGAAACGGATGAAAACACAAGTGAATGAAGGCGTTTGCTTTATACATTCCTAACTTGTCCACACGGGACAAATCTATCGGTTATCATACGATTGAATCTTCTCGTCACATAGACTATACGACGGTTGTTAGTATCGAGCTATACCGTCCGATATTTAGCCACCTTCGTATAGTTCTATATCATGACGAATATCGAACGTATGTTAACCGATAGACGGGGACTAAGTGACGCTTTGAATTTCATATATGAGTATCGATGAGAATATGAAAGTTTCATATTATCATCGAATATCATATATTGGTTTTAACTTGAACATCTTGAATCACTCTCTAATGATGCGTTTGTTGTGTATTCTTGTTGTATGTGTGTGTTTCAGCTGTCGGGGGTAAAGCTTCTATCGGTCATCATACGATTAAATCTTCTCGTCACATAGACTATACGAAGTATTTAAATAAAATATAAAGTAACTGATATAACATGATTTTAAACTTATGAAATAATACTTGCTTAGTTACTTGCAAGTTGCAACTTGAGAATAAGATATATGAAGAATTGAGCATTAAAGAACTAAGATGCATTAGACTTGAGATTGAGATACATACCTTCAACATAGAAAAGAAATCAATAAAGAAGATGAATATAATATAAATTCAAGTTGAAAGAATATATATCAAATAAACTAACGAAGATCAAACAGAATTGGAAAAATATAAATATGAAGTATCACGATTCACAACAAACATTAGTAAAAGAAAATAAGTTAACTAAATAATACATGCCTAGATGCATTCAAAGTTAAAACATAAAGATATAAACATAATGTCAAAAACTAAATCAAACCATAAGACAATTTATCATCATAAAAAACCTACGATTCTAACATACTAAAAAGTGACTAATAAACAAACCAAGTTCATATCCTAACTACACCATTAACTATAACAATAACCATACGCATAAAAGTCATCAATCAAAACATAAATCTAAAAATAATCTTCATTCTCGTCTTCCTCATTTTCCGACTCGGATGTCGACATATCATCTTCCGACAATGACCCTATATTTTCATTTTTGACGACCATCCATATCCGTATACGAAAATGATAACACCTATTCCGTTCCGTATCTCATACCAAAAATGGTAATTTTTGGCTTTATCGAGTTAAATTTTCTTAAAAATTACAACCTAACCCTAACCATAGCCCCAGCCCTAGCCCCAGCCGAACCCTAACCCCAACCCTAACCCTAACCCTAACCCCAACCTCAGCCGAACCCCAACCCCAACCCTAACCCCAACCCCAACCCCAACTGCAACCCCAGCCGAACCCCAACCCCAACCGCAACCCCAGCCCCAGCCCCAACCGCAACCCCAACCCTAACCCTAACGCTAACCCCAACCGATGCCTAACTCTAACCCTCATCGGTACCCAAACTCTGAACCCTAGCCCTAAAATAATCAAAAATTTGTTTAATTGAAGATTTACTAACCTGTGCGGTGGAGGAGACGATCGATCGATGGTCGACAACGCGCGCAATCGGCGACGAGGAAGAACGAGGGCGGTGGCGACGACGAAACGGAGGGCGGTGGCGACGACGAGGGCGGTGGCACGGCGGGAACGAGAGATTTGGGGATTTTGGGAGTTATCACGCGAGAGAGAGAGAGATAATCAGCGTAGGTCATTTCTGTGCCTTTTTAATTAAATCCCCATTTAGATGCCCCTACGGATTAGTCCGTAGGTCATTGGTTTGCGGCTCCGTAGGGGCAAACAACAAATTAGGATTTAATATTTTTAAATTAAAACGTCTGGGACCGTATGGGCAACTGTCTGGACCTACGGATTAGTCCGTAGGGCCAAAATAAATCTGCCCCTACGGATTTCATTATCCGTAGGGGCAACCCCCTATTTTAGTAGTGTAAATAGGTTAAGAAACCCTAAGAAAGATCTCTTTAGATCTATGAAGAGTAAAGCTCTATTGAGAAACCCTAAAAATCTATATGATTTAAGAAGAGCAAAGCTCTGTTAATGGGTGAAACCCTAGATTATGAAATAATCCCTTCAAAGATTTGATCTTTACCTAGATTTTTGACAGGGTTCTGACTCTAAGAGAGTTCTTAAGACAGAGAGCTTGGCTCTGAAGGAGAATTAATTCTCAAGAGAAAACAAGAAGATAAACAGAGGTCATCTCAAGGGCCAAAGGCTCTATTTATAGACGCTGGAAGTTGGTTCAACTTCCAAGTTAATCCAATGGCGGATATGCCGCCACCGCTGCCCTCACGTGTAAGCTACATGAGTGCAATGGTGGGGGGGCATTTGTTTCCCCCAATCAAAGCAAAACTCTGTTCAAAGTTTGAAATTTGAAATGAAGCAGCGCTTTATAAAAGCGCTCGCGCTAAATATGCCAGCGCTAAGAGTCAAAAACTCTGATGCAGCACTCGCGTGCAAAGCACGAGAGCGCTAGCACTAGCAGCGCCAGCGCTAAGAATCAAAGACTCTGATGCAGCGCTCACGTGCAATGTACGAGAGCGCCAGCACTAGCAGCTCCGGCGCTAAGAGTCAAAGACTCTGATGCAGCGCTCACGTGCAAAGCACGAGAGCGCTAACGCTAAGCGCGCTAGCACCAAGAGTCAAAGACTCTGATGCAGCGCTCATGTGCAAAGTACGAGAGCGCTAGCGCTGAAACTAAATGTTCCCCACCCTTGGATCAAAGATCCAACAAAGATGACTGAAAATCATCAAATTACCTCTAAAAATTAGAGCACCGTTGGATGAAAGATCCAATGGTGAAAAATCACCAAGATATAGAATAAGCTCTGTATGGGAAAATATTTTCCCAATCTTATTAAAAACAAGAAGATTGCTTTCTGTAAAACAGAAGCCCTTGGATCAAATATCCAACGGTGGGAAACATCCCCAAAATCAATCAAAGGAAATATTTCCTTAACTGATTCAACAAATCAGCCTCTCCTATATAAAGGACCGAAGACTTCAAGTCTTGTAGAGAGGAACCCCCTCCCCCCCCCCCCCCCCACAAACTTTGAGAAATTTCAAAAAGAAGAGCAAGCTCAGAAAAGAAGAACTTCTTCAAGATAAATAAAACAAAGAGATCAAAGCATCTCATCAAAGAAGAAGAACTTAGTTTTTTTTCTAGATCACAGATCTATAAGACAAAGGTATTTCACAAAAAAATATCATAGCATCTCATCATAAAAGGGGGGAGAATAACTTGATTCTCTTCAGATCACAGATCCACAAAGACAAAGTCTTTTACAAAAATAGAAGAGATTGTAACATCTCCTATAAAAATAAGAATCTTGTTCATAGAGCCACGAGACAAAATCTCTTATAAACGAGAACTTAATTCTCAGAGCACAAAATTGATCAAGAGCGCTCTGCACTCATTGGCTGGCGCTCTATGCCAAGCGTGCCACGTGCTCCTTACGTGTGCACTATTTCACAAAGAGCGCTTTGCACTCATTGGCTGGCGCTCAGCGCCAAGCGCGCCACGTGCTCCTCACGTGTACGCTATTTCACAAGGAGCGCTCTGCACTCATTGGCTGGCGCTCAGCGCCAAGCGAGCCACGTGCTCCTCACGTGGGCGCTACTTAATAAAGAGCACTCTGCACTCATTGATTGGCGCTCAGCGCCAAGCACGCCACGTGCTCCTCACGTGTGCGCTATCTCACAGGAAGCGTCTTAGCGCTCGGCACTGCGCGCCAAGCGCGCCACGTGCTCCTCGCGTGTGCACTGAGGGAACATAAACTGTTCTTTAAATAAAGCCTCAGAGCCATAATGAGTGCTCAACACTCAATAAAATACAAAAAAGTTGTCAGAACCCAAAACAATGCTCAGCATTGTTAAATAAAAAAGGACTGAGCCTAATTAAATGTTCAACATTTTAACTGAGCGGGCCGAGCCCAAGTTGGCCACAGATCCCTAATTCAGATTAATTGATTCCATATGCTCATAAATCTTTTTAACTGATCTCAGTCCCAAACTTGACTACAGATCTCCCAATCAACATTGGTTCAAGGGTACATCTCTTCATACCTTTGATATATGTCGTTGTAATTCCTCAACGTCTTCAGAGAGATGGAGGGTCCCAATAACTAATAACTTTTGGTGCATCTCCAAACGGTTGAACCAAAACTACACAGACTATGACGTCTTTAAACTGGACTATGATGTCCTTAAACTTTACGGACTGTGGGGTCCTTAAACTCATGGACTATGATGTCCTTAAACTTTATGGCCTGTGAGGTCCCCAAACTCATATACTATGATGTCTTTAAACTTTAATGACTATGATGTCTCTAAACTGACATGGACTATGATGTCCTTAAACCCATTGGACCGCAACATCCCTAAACTAAAACAATAGAGTCCAAATGCTTTATTGTTGGATCTAAATGATCCTGTTAAGTAGATCTTAGTCTAAAATTAGACTAACGTATCCTTAACAAATGTTTAAGTTGATCTTAGTCTCAAATGAGATTAACGATTCTTAAACCCAACCCAAACCCAAATCTAAGAAAATACGGATTTGGACTAATCCACGCCCTACGGGCGACAACATAAATTAGTGCCCGTATACAATCCACGGGCAACCAAAAACAAACACACACGATACGAGGTGACCATCTGGAGAAGGAGAAAGTGGTTACCGCGATGCGGTAGCGTAATTAACTGCAGGGGCTTGCGCCTGCACGGAAGAGCGTCCCCACAATCAAAAACCCCTCACAAAGAGGGGGAATCTGACGAAGTCTGCTACAACGGCCGCATCCGTCTAAACCTCCGATACACGGTGCCATAAATCAACTTGGCATCTTCGGAGAGGTAGACGGATAAAACCAAATGGCATCTGCCCCCAAAATTCAGGCCAGACGTCCTAACGTCCCGGTCGCGTCTTTCGGCGGCGAACAAGTGGGAGCCATCCTGATTAGATAAAATAATAATCAATCTGATCTTGCAAGAGAATACGCAGAGTGTTTTCTTCTCTCTTCTGGTAGCGACCATATCATGCCTTAATCAAGGTAATAATATAGACGTATTGACCGAACCTGCTTATTATGCTGAGCTAGGGACATTGGTTCTGCTTTATCTTACAATTATTATAAGTCCGAGCAGGAAATAGGGTAATATCCGGATTCCTACGCGACCCAAACGAGGAATGTGCATGTTGATGTATCTTCTTTTGGTGTGTTTGTTACCGAGAACTGTTTCTCAGTACACTCTATGTCTTGGGTATGAGATACCGGAATAGGATCCCACATATGTAAGATGTTGTGTGGGCTAAAGGATGGTAGACAACTGAGAAAAGGTGATCATTCTCTAGAGTAGGGAATGGTACAAATGTTGCAGCCAAAGCAGTTGGAGAATATCATATTGTATTACCAAGTGGTAAATACATTGAATCTGAACAAATATTATTACATACCGAACCTGATATACGACATTACATCAGTTTCTTTATTAAGTTAAAGAAGGATATAATTTTGTATTGCTAGATAATGTTGTGAACATTTTCGTTAATCAAGAGTTGATTGGATTAGGCACGTTATATAATAGAATATACGTTATAAATCAAACTACGGTTCTCAACGTATAGAACGCACACAAGAGGAGTAGTTCAGAAATGAACAAATCCTTCTTATGGCTAGACTAGGTCATATCAATGCAACACGACTAGCTAAGTTACATAAGGATGGATATTTGAATCCGTTTGAATTTTCATTTTATGATATTTTCCGGTCTTGTCTCAAAAGTAAAATGACCAATACTCCGTTTACTGGAAAAGGAGAAAGAGTTACTGAACTCTTGGGAATGATACATAGTGATGTATATGGACCTATGTCTACACATGCCAGGGTTGGTTCTTTGTACTTCATTACATTCATCGATAATCTCTCAAGATTCGGACATGTGTTCCTGTTGAAACACGAGTCTGAAGCTTTTAAGAAATTCAAGGAATATAAGTGCGAAGTACAGAACTAAACGGGTAGAAGTATTAAGTCCTTCGATATGATCAGAGAGGAGAACACTTGAGCATGGAATTCCTGGATTATTTAAAAGAGAATAGGATTCTCTCTCAGCTTACTCCTCCGAGTACACCACAGCACAATGGTGTATTGAGGGGGAGGTATCGCACCCTATTAAATATGGTGTGCTCTATGATGAGTACTGTTGAGTTGCATGTTTCCTTTTGGAGTTATGCACTTGAGAAGGTGCATACCTATTGAATGGGGTTCCAGCCAAATCTATGCCTACTACTCCATATGAGATATGGAATAGCAAGAGGCCATGTCTTAAACGAGTTAAGATATGGGGTTGTCCGGCCTATGTTGAAAAACAAAATCTGGACAAGCTCGAGGCAAGGTCAGTTATGTATAAGTTTGTTGGATATCCCGAACATTCACGAGGGTATATCTTCTAACACACTGAGGAGCAAAAGGTATTTTGTTTCTCAGCATGCCACCTTTTTAGAAAAGAAATTTCTTATGGAAGAAATTAGTGGTCATGAGATAGAACTGGAAGGAGTTCCAGCTGGACAAACTAACAGCTGATGATTTGGTGAAACCGGAGAATTCAATAGTTCCCAATGAACCTCAGCCTCTCCGCGAATCTGGTAGGGTTCCTCATCCAGAAAGATACTACGGTTTCCTCAGTGACGGTGGGAGCGAGGATTGCATCATGGTAGATGATGACCCAACCAGGTTCAAGCAGGTTATCATAAGTGGGGACTCTGTGAAATGGCTGGATGCTATGCGATCTGAGATGGAATACATATACACCAACAAAGTATGACTTTGAAAGTTGCACCTAAAAGGGTAAAACCCATCGGGAGCAAGTGGATCTTGAGAAGATTCTAGGTGTAGATAGAAAAGTTGAGACTTTCGAAGCTAGACTTATAGTAAAAGGTTTTCGTCAATAACCAGGTGTGGATTATGATGAAACCTTTTCTCCAGTGGCTATTCTTAAGTCCATCAGGATTAGAGCACGCATCACGGAGTTGGAACATCTGTTTTGATGTGGCAGTCAAAGTGTTTGACTTCATAAAAAAGGTAGATGAACCTTGTATACAAGAAGGTTGTAGAGAGTAAGGTTTTCTTCCACGTATTGTACGTAGATGACATACTCTTGATAGGAAATGGTTTCCTATGCTACACTCGGTCAAGCTCCTCTTATTACGAAAATTCTCCATGGAAGATCTGGATAATATCTACTACATCTTGTGGATTATGATCTATAGTGATAGATCTAAGTGGATATTGGGAGTGTCCCAAATCCAGGTATATTAACACCATTCTAAAGGGGTTTAGTATGGAGGATTCTAAGCATAGTGGTTCGCCCACTTACTCATGAATCACTCTCTCCAAAAAGATGTCTCCCGAGACTAATTTGGAGAGAGCTCGCGTGCAAGGGATACCCTATGATTCGGCAGTAGGCTCTATCATGTATGCGATGTTATGTACCAGACCAAATGTAGCTAACTCACTAGGAGTAGTGATCATGAATCAATCGGATCTTGGGAGAATCACTGGACAGCTATAAAGGACATTCTTAAGTACTTGAGAAGCACTGAAGAAATGTTCTTGGTTTTTAGTAACAGTGAACTCCAGTGGGAGTCCTTTACCAATTCAAGCTTCTAAAGTGATAAGGACGACTGAAAGTCAGTCTCATGATTTGTCTTTACCCTCAGAGGAGGGACGGTATGTTGGAAGGATTCCAAACTAGATACCGTGGCAAACTAGACGATAAAGGCTGAATACATCGCTGCCAACGATGCTGCCAAAGTGGGTGTCTGGATATTTATTGTTCATAAGATGAACATGGTTCCTACCATTGAGCATCCAATAACTGTTATTGTGACAACAATGGAGTTGTGGTTTTGGCCTAGGAATCCCGGCCCCATCAGCGATCCAGACATATTCTGAGGCAGTAACACCTGATCAGGAAGATGGTTGATCTCCAAGGGATCGAGATAAGGAGAGTTGACGCGAAGGATAACACGGCGGATCCACTCACAAAGGTCTTTCCCTGGAGAGACTTTTATCGAACGTTGAGTATGAGATACTACAACAAATGGCCTTAGTGCAAGTGGGAGATTGTTAGTTGTATGTATGCCCTAGAGGTCATTATTGTACATATGATGTATATTATAGTGGATGCTTGGACATATATAGGGAAGACTTTCTTGCTGGATATGATAGTATGCTATCTGGTTGCACTTTATCTTAACATGTACACTTATTGTCTCTCTGTTACATGTTGATAAAGCCCTTAGGATGAGTACTTGACTACCAGGATTATGATGCAGATCATACTAGTAGGGCCAGGGTAGTCCGTAAGTACATCCTTCAATAGTTCCTAATCGTGGGAGTATCGAGACGGGGCATCGATATTCCAGAGTAGATCAGCATATACATTTCTTGACCTATATGATAGGCGATGGATGATCCCACATCCATTGGTGTTTGACATCAAAGATTATATATGGGTGCTCAGTGGAAACTGGGTACACTGAACAGGACTCGCCGAGAACTCCTATATGGTATTATACCTCATGTCAGATAGCAGTTCTCTGGTGACACTGGTACAGGTTAGTCTGTAGACCCGAGATCGTCATAGAGTCTTGTGTGATTCCCACTGTGTTTTGATTTCCACCTTACCACGTTCAAGAGAACGTGCAAAACGGCGGTTTTTGGGTACAGTCCCGAGTCACATGGAGGCAATGAGCGATAGGAGGGGATTTCGTCTCTCCCGATATTTGGGGTTGATGTTGCGCTGTGCTCGATTGGCCATAACAAGAAATCCCTGGCTAGGGTTGCTGAGATTTACTGGTAAGTTTTATCAGTAGTTTCTCGAACCGTTATGAGCCTCACATCGGCATGACTTATCAAACTATTGGGGTCTGACGTTTACCACCCCCAGGCGAGTATGCGATATATCAGACGAAGAGACCAGACTGTACGGTAGTGTTACTGATTAGATTCACAGGAGTGTGAGCGGGCTTGCTTGTTGATCTTCCGATCGCTCAATACCCGGGTAGCCGTTACGTCCAACTAGTACCGCTAACGGCTTGTGGGTGACTGATATGATCATCATCTATTGTCGGCGTATTGACGAGTCTTTAGAGTCCTATACAGAGGTTTCCTGGCTCAGGAGAAACGAAATAGGAGCACATATGTGATATGTGCGGGACCGAGATTAATATACGTACGTGATACCGTATTCTAATCTCGCAATATGTGATATCGGTCGGTTATATATGATATAGCCGAGTTATCGAATCAAGTGTTGATTTGATAAGTTGATACAAATGATATTAGTCGGTTATATATGATATAGCCGAATTATTAAATCAAGTGTTGATTTAATAATTTAATGTATAATTATATATTTGATATATTAATTTACATTAACTAATATTAGCTCACTTAAGCATTTCTTTTACTCACTTGTGTACACTTAATATATATGTGATATATATTATAGTGTCATGCTTGTTGCTACATGCTACATGGGTGTATGAGACTCACACCATGCTTATCATAATGAAGGGTTTTATTTATTTAAAGTAAATCAAAATTAGTTGAAAATTAGTCACATGATTTAAGCTTAGTGGAAGCTTGTAGAACAATTGACTTTGTCCGCTAATTTTGTTTTATTTGAGATATTTATTAACCCAACCATTACCTTAAGCCATGGTTAAGTCTTTACATGAGTTAGTATGAGATATTATCTCACCCCTGGTTGCTATTCTCACTCATGAATTCATTCATGACATTCTCTACTTCATCTTCTTCTTCATCTCCAAGAGCGCTCTAGGTTTCAAGGAGGTGAAGAAAATTAGTGAGAAAAATATTTCTAAAGTGAGCAAAAATCCTACTTCATCAACCTACGCTAGATTAGCCATTTAGTTTAGGTTGTTTGCTTCACTAATTCCTAATTAGTGAAGAGCTGGCTTGAGTTAGTGTCCCCTCGACATAGATCATCTTCGGCCTCGAAGATTTCGAGTAAGCTTGTTCATTTCACCTTGTGGAGCTTTACTAGAGTCTGGGAGATCACTACTTGGAGCGAAGGACTACTACACGGAGCTTTTGAAGTGAAGGACCGGTCTACAAAGGTTGTATTCCTTATTCACTTAGATGTAAAGATGTTTACATGCTTGGTTTCGTCTAATTCTCTAGTTAAGATTCTAGGTTAGGATTCTTTAGCATGCCAAATTTTTGAAAACGGCATGGTCGGTGCCTTCCGAAACCTTGTGGCGGTGCTACGGAACCCAGCATTAACTTCGCTATATGTTTAGAGTACCGTGATATGAAACCATAGTGTGCATGTAGGGTAGGTCGTTATCTCGTGAAGTTTTCCTATAGGTATCTTTTTAACAATTATTGAAAAGGGGTTATACAAAAGTTCATGGTATTTAATGAAAAGTTCGTTTTATAATAGTTTCACATGAAAGTTTTGGTTAAACTCAAAGCTAAATGATTGTAAACCAGGTTACAAGTCGTGTGAGAAAGTTATTTTGACCTATATTGCTTAAGGAAGGGGAGTACTAAGGTTAAAACTACACCTATCAGAGTTAACTCCACTTTTCCGATAAGTTTTTAGAAGATGGTTTTGAGATGAAAGGAGAAGAGAGATGAGGGACTTACAAAATTAGATGGTTAACGAGAGAGAGAAGAAGCCTTCGGGTGTCGTGGTTTCGTCAGAGATACTCCGATCGTCGAGTTTTGCTTGCTACTCCACTTGGGAGGCTTAACTCCACTTGGTACTTAAGGAGTTTAAGAGAATTTTTGCTAGAAATTTCAAAACGGGGAAAAGCTAAGGCATGGGGTGGTATTTATACTGAAGAATTAAGGTTTGGGAATTAAAAATGTGGATTAAAAGAATTTAAATGGTGTTAAATGGTGAATTGAAGAGTCTATGTTTGATTGCAGGAAAATCAAACAGTGCGAAGGAATTGAGGGGAGTTGAAAAGATGTGTGTGCAAAGCATGGAGGGAATTAGAGCTATCCCAACCGCCGGCGCCGGCCCAAGGGGCAAAACGGGGGTCGAATCTTGAGGCCTTAACTTGAGATCCATACCACATGTCAAGTTGGGTGTGTACACCTCATTGCACCTGTTTAATTTTTCTGAAACTTTTCGTTTCTCCGTGTATTGTACGTGCAACTCTTGGGCTTCCGAAAAATTAAAAGAAAAAAATCCTAAAAATAATTGGGTCTGATGTAAATCGAACATACAGGCTATGTCATAGCAGTGCAGAGGTTTTACTAGTGAGTTACAAGTTGCTTTTTGATTTTATTTAACAAAAATAACTTTTAACTCTTACACTGGCTGAAATAACCTTTTCTGTACAATAACAAGAAATTTATGTACAGGAATTTCAAAGTCGTTACAAATTTGTTTCTAAAATTCGGCAGATTTGATTTGCTAACTCGATTTGTTGTGGATCTTCTACTTATATTTGTAGCTCTGAACTTATTTGTTATTTTAATACCCGCACAATATCTCAAATCAAATCATCAGTACCATTTGGTTTATTTGAGATAATATTCCAACCAATTTTAATTAAATTACTTAATGGATATAATATTTTAATAATAATGGTTAATAATATTTGATATGCCATGATATGCATATTTTATTAATTAAGAATCTCATGCATATTTTATTTAAATATGATATGCATATATTCCTCCAATTGTATTAATTATAAATTAAGGAACATATGACAAATTTTTTTTTACAAATAAACCCACTTATATTTTTAAATTATAAATAACACCATTTCGTAATTAATAATAGGTGGGAAAATGACCGTAAAAATATGCAATAAATATGACTGAAATCCCCTGCTCACAAAATATATTAGCATAAGCATCCAAAAATTCTGATTCTTTCATTTTCATTCAAAGCTGCTCATAGCTAAGAAGTTGGTTAAATACCACAAAAGGCCTTTTTATTTATTTCCCGCTAAATTGCATGAAACCCCCTCACTTTTTGTAATATCTTTTTCTTTTGAGGGAAAGGTAGGATAATTAGCCTAAACATACATCCTCCGTGTTTTATGAAGCATAGACTAATGTCTTTCTTAAGAGAGAAGTAAAGAATATGTTGTCTATTTTAGCGACCAATTTTTCTGCATCTGTCAATTTTTTATTTCTTATATATTCAAAAATATTCAGTAAAAGCCATTAACCAATAGAAAATGATAGGTACTTTGGAAATAGTTTGCTTTTAATGAGAATAATAATGTCGCCAGAGTTAAGAGCTAGGGGGTGAACCGGTGAAGTCTAGGTTTAGAAAAGATGGCAATTTCATGCTAATTGGAAGAAGAAAAAAAAGCAAGGAGGTTTTGCCTTTTAAAGTTAGTTATGCCTATGATAGAAAACGCTTTTGTTAACCCATTTATTTATTTCTAATAGAAAAATATGAAGGGATATAGGATTCATCCATTTCATAATTTGAATAGAGAGACTCAAAGCGTTCTATCGTGTAGAAATATACATTGCCTCTTACCTTTACTGTTATCAGAGTTTTGTACGTGCGATACATGTGTGTATTTTGAACAACATATATACTGAAAGCGTGCAGTGTACAATTTTTTATCATGGACATTACATAAAAAATTTTAAAGATATCTATAGATTTTCTAAATTTAAATTAAATGAACGTGGTTAGTGGTAAAAATAGAATTGAGAAATTTATGAGTTATACAAAATAACAAAAATATAAGGGCTTATCTATAAATTTGTGAGGCATGTCATTTTTTGGGCTTTTGAGCATGAGAGAGAATGTGCAGTGAATATGAGAGAGAGAGATAATTGTTGACCTTTCATTCTCCAATTTTTGTCTTTTGTGGTGATGAGGTGGACATCTTCTCTTCTTAATTTTGGCTATAATAATTTTGTCATTTTTTCTATTTTTTATGGCTTATTTACCTAAATCTCCCAACAGTTTTGGGCCAGAATCACAAACTCATATTTCCTTTAAAACTATCAAAAAATTACCGAACTTAACGGTGTCACGTCAGCACCGTCAGTGCCACCTTAGCGCCACATCAACCAAGTCGTCTCGTCGGCAAATTTTTTCTAAAAAATTCCTAAATTACCCCTCTTTTAACCCCAAATCTAATTTCTATATAAAATAAAGTTTTATTTCTATTAAGCACGCTCGTGTTTTGGTCTAATTCTTGAGAACCTACATGAGCTTTCTCTGTTACCCAATATCCCCATGTACGTTATTTCTGTTACCTCATAACCCTTTGTATTTTTATTCTGTTAAGTTTTGTAAAAAAAACAATAGGAAATGAATCACGTACAACGCCCGTATACCCTATTTTCTTTTTTCCTTACAATATTGCCCTCTATACCCCCGTTAAAGTTGCCCATCCTTGTTCCCTAAATTAAAACTTTGCAGCTGGTCCTAATTCTTCTTCTTTAGTGTTTTCTGTTGTAGGGTGACTAAAGTGATAGCAAATTCTCAGCATAGGTTTGTTCATTCGGCCGGGAAGGAATTAAATATTTGATAAAATGCTTGTATAAATTGAGATGTGAGCTTTGTTTGTGTTTATAGGTCTGAAACATCCAACACCTATCGAGAACTTTGAGAGATTGGGGATGGATGTCGTTACTCGAATTGAAAACGAATGCCCTGGTTCTGAAATTGGGACAACCTATAATTGCTCCAAAACTTCTATATAAAAAACATATTTTTTTCATGGTGGGGGGGGGGGGGGGTTGTATATCCTTTGGCTGGGATTTTACGGCGGTGGGTTTAATAAGTAAGGGGGTATTGGGTAATAAAGAAAACTTAAATAGGTTTTCAAGAATTAGACCAAACCATAAGGATGTTTATAAGAAATAAGCCTAAAATAAATTTAAAAAAAACTTTTTTATCCTCCGGTCGTCACCACGGTAGCACGCCGACGCCGGTGCCTCCACGACACCACCCCTACCCTCTGCCCCCCCCCCCCCCCCCACATCATCTTCAAATTCATCAATATCAATATCATACCCCGCTTCTCAAAAGAACGGTAACAGGTACGTGATAAGGCCAGCGACGCATTTATTTCGAGAAAGTTCTTTCTCACAACAAATACGCTAAGAGTTTATAGGCAACATAAATATAACAAGAATAAACAAATGATTAAGAATCCAACAATTAACTTATTACATTCAAAGTTCAACAGGGTTCAACAGTTGATAAAATATCTGAATACAAGATACGATAACATGGTAAGCCTTAACAAGAGGCATACTAAAAAGAAAAGCTGAATTGAAATCTAGTAGTCGGCCTGTGACGCTAGTTGAAAGTAGTCCTCCCCAGTCAGTTCAAGTTGCTCCGTCCGGAAGTCACTTGACGAACATTTCAAGGAAAGAAAGAAAACAGGGTGGAATATCTGCCAGCGAACTTGCACTCAATAAGTTCTCAATAAGGATATGAATATAAACATGATAAATGATATGCATGCAAGTAGAACATGAAATCTCAAGTAGTAGCGGACAAATATGAGTGTCAATTAAACATGGCAACTATATGAGTATGGCAAGGTATCATAAGAATGGCAATGTGAATAAGCATGGCAATTCTATTATAATGTATTTGTTGTAGTTCGATAGTGAAGTTATGCGTGTATACAAGAGTAGTTCATCAAACCCATGGACCAACAGCATGTTGAGTTCAAGGCCCCGTCAAACCCACGAAACAACGGCATACGAAATTCAAGTTAAGTGATTTTTAGTAGACTCTCATGCCACGACATACATTCTTTACCAAACTACCCCTTATCACCGCGTATTTTAAATTATAGATAATAACACATGTCCTAACCGAATCCATGAATACATAAGAGGTACAAGTTCAAGTCGAGTTCATGTTAAGTTCAACTAGAGTTTATGTCAAGTCATTACGTATTCATGGTTCGAGTCAAGTTATATCAAGCATGCAATAGATTGTTCACACAGTTCAAGTAGATACAACAAAATGAGAAGTCATATAGTATGAGATGAGACAAGTATAATGTTCAACTAACGATCAGAAACAATACTATAAAAAAGTGTTAGGTACGACTAATTACTCAAGTCAATTGGATTCAGAATATAAACGAAAAATATAGCCCTAAGTGTTATGCATACGTGAATTTCAGTCGCACCTAAACACGACTACTAATTTAGGAGATATACCCGTTTTCGTATCGTCACACAGAATAGATCAGAATCTGACCAGTGTTGTCAAACATTTTTAAAACACGGTTTGAGTTAATTTTCGTCGATTTCCAGGTTTCAAAGATTATTAGAAACTTGTAGTTCTTTCGGTGTACTTATCCAAACAACTAAGTTTCGTGTAATTTAGATTCCTGAAACTCTAGTTATGGTCATTTTTAAATCAGGGTTTAAAACAGAAATTCTGATTTCTGGACAGCAACTATGGTGTGTATTGCCGGGCATATATCAGGTCATTCTATGCATTTCCGGGTTACCAAGTATATAGTAAAACTACAGGTCTGTCGATTGTGCATATATACATCAAAAGTTTGTCCGAACCGACATCGGAAGCTCAACTTATGTCGTATTTTAAAACAGTGTGTGAATAAGGGTAGTTTCTATCCAGATTTGTCACTTAATTTGGTAACACGGTTTTCTATAATTTACGTCGATTTTCAGAAAATTGGTATAACTAAGAAAATCTAGAATTTTCGATTTAAATGTCTAAAACACTTGAGTTTACTCAAATTGGATATCGTTAGACCGAGTTATGTGTCTTCGAAGGTGGCTGGTAAAAACAGTTTTCTGATTTTAAAAACAGTGAGTTAAAACAACGTAATTCCTAAACCATTATTCGGTTCGATCTGAAATTTTTACAACACTTCTAAAAATGTGTTTAAGGTCTTAATAAATTTCTATGGATTTACAGATGTCATGATTTATTTCTACAAATTAATTCAAAGATAAAGGTGTTGTTATAGTTGTATTTTGAGAAAGATCGAACCATGGTATTTATTTGTATTTGTTTTCTTTTATGCAAAATTAAATATAATTAATTAAAATTTCAGAGGCAAATAACATGAGTTAAAAAACAATATTACTTAACATGCAATCCACTATTGTATGCAAAAATTTAAACTAAATATAGATTCTTTATATCAAACATTTTAACTTAACAAAAATTACTTTATCATGAGACTAATCGGAGCAGAAACAAATATCGGCATCAATAAAGACATGACAATGGAAGCGAGATTTAATAAGAAAGAAAGAGACGGGGGACTTAATCGCGGTGTGAGTCGGTATAACAACCGGCTCACCGTTTTCTATATCCTAACGGTGGGAAGCAACTCTAGCGGTTATGAGACTCAAAAGAGACGAAGTATAAGAAAAAGAAGCTATGAGTTTTAGCCACTGATTTTCTGAATTTGTGTGGAGGATTGAGGAGGAAGGAGGAAGAAAATAAATATATAAAAAGAGATTTATGTTCACCATAATTCTTTCTAATAGTCTATGTCGGGGTCAAAAGTTACAGCCCGATCGACCAAGTCGAAATCAATCAACCCCCAAGGTAAGTGGATCCAAGCCCAAGTCAGGACCAAGTACGGAAGGGACCGGCTCCATACCAAGAACGAAACAATAAATTAGTTTAATGCAATTTTTTAAAAATAAATGTATGAAAATGGGCAGAAAACCAAAATTTTGTATACCGCATGGCTTATGTGCAAAAAGAAATAAGCAGATAAGGCATGCGGTGGCACAAATGGCATTTGGCAAAGCCCAAGAGGCTATATGTAAAGTGTGTAGTTTATAAAGGCAAACATGATGAAAAAATCAAGAAGAACTTTTCATTCTCTCAAAAATTAGGGTTCTGTGCCTCCTTCTCATTCCTCAAGATTCTAAAGCTTCTTTCTTTTTTGAATTAAATTAAGAGTTTAACTCTTCTTTTTCCAAAAAGAAACAGTTTTTCACCATAAAACCCTTGAAGGGGAGCTCGGATCTTTCATCAAATCCCCAAAAGGGGAGTTTTTAAAATCACACCCCTTTTTCTCTAAGATCCAGCCAATAGAAAGGAGGAGGAAGGAGATCCATCTCCAAAAACCCCATTTCGGGAAGATCCAAAGCTCAAAAGAAGATCCAGAGCTGAAAGGAAAAAAAGGGGGTCCCCTTTGATCATCTCCAAAGATTTCTGCGAGTTCAACTCCATTTGTCAAAATCTTTTGGAATTTAACTCCATAAATAAAATACTTTTAAGAGTTTAACCCCATTCAAAAAATTTTGGAGTTTAACTCCATAAATAAAGTCCTTTTGGGAGTTTAACTCCACTCAAAATCCTTTTGGGAGTTTAACTCCATAAAGATAAAAATCCTTCCCTTTTCTGGGAGTTTCCAAAGACCCTCGGGAGTTTAACTCCTAATTCCGGGGCTAAGCCTCTTCTTTCTGCAGGCGTCCAGCGCCCACGTGCCGGACGAGTGAGACGCTGGCGTCCATGCATCCTTAGGACGCTACTCACCCCTCATTTCCCATACACTCCACATTCAAAACACGTCCCCCGTTAGGAAAAATTTCTAACGGGACACTCCCCCGCACCCCACACCCCGCAAGGGGGCTGCTAGCCCTCTTGACCCCCAGCCCGCTATCCGGGTAGCGGGACCCCCGTAAACTCTGCGAGGCCCCCGATATACCCAAAACCCCTCAAGACATACATACGCACACTGCATATTGAGTTCGCATGACTAGTTGACCGGTCAATCGGAGGTTTCTTCGCTTCAAAAGCGATGGGTAATTAACGGCAGTTTAGTCCGCAGCTGACGGATATTCGGATCCCCACAATCAATAAACCCCGGCCTATCCTAGACAGGAGGAATCTGTATGTGCCTGACAAGCAACGCGTATTCCTATCTCAATGGGGTGACAAAAAACACCCTGCAGTCTAATTTATTATTAATAATTTTTGGAAATTAAAAGGAGGAGAAAATGAAAGGTCATTTATAGGTTATGAAAGGATTTAAAAATTGATAAAAAAAATAGTTATAAGACTGGAGTTTCGAACATGTAGCCAACAAAACAACAGTGTAATGACTTAACCAATAGGTTACAAGTTGCTTCTTGTATATATTCAAAAAGTATTAAATATATGCCAGATTTTGAAAGGAAAACGGTATTTTATTAAAGGAAGTAATATGAAAGTATAACAAATTTAGGGTCGTTGCATTCTACCCTCCTTAAAAATAATTTCTTCTTCGAAATTTTTTAAGAAGGATATTGCAACAGAGTAAGGAAAAATGTCAGGATAACACAGTCGCGTTCTATCTGTCGGTACTTTATTCGATATGAAGGTGTGCAACTGGAGTAAATCGTAATAAGACAAAGAGAAAGACGAGAAGTTCAAAGATCGGTCCAGATGATATTGGAGTAAACAAGAATAGTTTCAAGAACTTATTCAAGAGATAATTTAGAAGGTGCAAGTAAGAAGAAACCAATGGGGATTTAAGGAATCCAAGAAGATGGGTTGCAAAGATTATTAAAATGAAGATGAAAGCTGTACTCTGGCTCCCTTGCGTCAAGACTCGACCATCGGGACTACTAGCATCGTATAGCTAGATTAGAGATACAAGAAAAATGGTTCAAAGAATGCAAGCAAGAAGTTAATTTTACTGGAAGCGTAAAAGACTTCAGATTACGAATGTCAGAGGATCGAGGGTCTCGAACACTACCCTTATTTGACGACAATCAAGGATGGTGTAGATCGCGACACATCGAATTAGGAAGACGGGTAAATAGGAGATGCTTCCGAAGCGGAAAGTTCGAAAAGTCGGAACAAGAACTGCTAAGATAGTACTTAAGCTAATAAGGACTGTTTAGAAATGCATGAAAAGATTGGTTAATAGATACAAACAAAGAAAACTAATTATGAATTGAAAGAAATAAGGAAGTTACAAGAAGATTGAGACGGAGATGAAAAGTTCACACTTCCGTTTTCTCTGTGTCGAGACATGATAGACAGGGAGAACAAGAAAGAATTTAAAGGGACAATATTCAAGAATGAAATCATGGTGGAGTTGTTACAATCAACGTCAGTATCTTCATTTTCTTCTCCTTCTTCTCTTCGCCGGCCCTTCTCATCGCCGGCACCGCCCCTCCATCCTCAGCCCTCTCCCAAACCATCAGCAACTTCATCATCATCATAATTATTCAACATCAACATCGGCATCATCAACATCAGCGTCATCATATCTTCATCATCATCTTCTTCTTCTCCTTCTTTTTCGTCCTCCTTTTCCTCTTCCTTTTTCCCGCTGACCTCCTCGCCGGGGCCTCCCCTCCACCCTCTGCCCCATAAATCAAACAAAAAAAAATCATCATCTTCATTATCATCGCCGTCATCATCATCTCCATCAACAACAACATCGGCATCACTGACTTGTTCTTCTTCTTCTCGATCTCCTCGTCGGCGCCGTCCCTTCCGGTCCCACTTCGACCTCCCCACCTCCCGCCGGCGCCGCCCCTGTCGGCCCCTCACTTCGGCTCCCCTCCTCCCGACGGCTCCACATCCGGCTGCCAAAAAGAAATTAATTAGTTAATTAATATTTAGTAATTAATAAAATTATTTTAAATATAATTTATAATTGATTTATTATATTTTGAAAGGGCAAAATAGTCATTTTACATGAACAATACGTTGACCGAAGTCATGATAGTTTATTGACGGTTTTAAAGATGATGTGAGTTTTGTTATTCTGACCCAAATCTATTGGGTGTTTTGAGTAAATAAGACATTTTTATTTTTCAAATTAATAAGCTCATCTAAGAGACTTCTAGTTATAATCTCTATTATTATAATTAGAATCCAAGGGTTGCCATATAGCATTTTGTCATTTTTCAAGGAAAATTAAAAAAAAACTTAAAATTTATACATTTATTTCTAAATTTTAGATTTTCCACGTCACTCTCTCACCCACTCACTCTCTCTCTCTCATCTCTCGAAAAAGACATTCATGCATCTTGGAACTTAAGAAGAAAAACTACATATACACCTTTCAATAAATATTAATTTATACAAACTCATTTTTATCACAGATTTTTCTTTGATCTTTCACGTGCATAAATTCTGACAATAAAGATATCTCATGTCTAAGGTTTATGAGTCGGGAACTTCTCCTTATTTCAAAGAGAAGTCGAAAGATTATAAAAATTTCTTTAATTTATACTTCACGTGCAAGGGTACAAGTCATTCTCCTCTCTCTCTCACCCTTGCTTTCTCTCCCTTGTAAAAGTTTACACATGACCCCTGTAACTTTTGTTATTTATATATATTATTTATTCATCTAAACTTATTCTTATTTAACTCTTGCTTTCTTTGTTATTTAAATTTCATTTGCCTTATAACCAATAATTAAGCTAACAAATAGATAAATAAATAAACATCTATTTAAATCATATAGAGTTTTTTAGCAAAATCGAAGCCTAATTAGAATTTAGATTCCTTCCTTTATAACAATTCTTAAAATTAATTTCCCATGCATCACACACTTGCCACAGCCTAGTGATAATAGTTGGAATTCTTATGACAATAGTTGCAATACGAAGCCAATTTGGCCATTCTACCTTCTATTTTTGCGAGTTATATTTGTTCAAGACAAGTTTAAAAAGCTCAATTATTTGGAGCAAAGCTCATCATCATGCTGCTCCACAAACAAAATGAATTTTGTAGAGCTTCACTGAGGCATGACCATGTTCAGTCCAATTACTCGAGTAATGGCATGCATTTTGGTTGACATTTTGGATATTCATACTTGAAAGGAAAGTCAACTTGATGACTGAAGACCGAACTCAGAATAGCACTCAACGACTTCGAAGAGTAAAGTGCCAGTGTTAAACCCTAACTATTAAGGCAAAACACATTTTATTTTACCTGCCTTTAATGATAGAATCCTCCTTTGCACCATTACAACAAGGTAAGGATTTGACCTTATAAAGATGGATATCTGGTATAAAACAGTTTCAGCAAATGTGCAAAAATAATAATTTCCACTCCTAAATGAGAGGTTCGACGGTTGCATTCCAGAAAGGGTCATATCCAAAAGAAAAGGATTCAAAAAAAATAAACAGCTCACAACATCATGCAAAGAAATCTTTAGTTAAGCATTGTATTATAATGGATGATCTTCTAAGAAATTCAAACTCCAGACAATAAATATGATGTAGAAAATTTTGCAATGCTCCCATGCAAGGCAAAATAATATACCACACAAAATATGATAAATCATCTTCAAAATCACTCTCCCAAGAAGGGTGGGGGGGGGGAGGGGGGAGCATGTTGGGAGTACACAAAAGCACAAAATGGCATGTCCAGTGTAATAGTTCCAATACACAAAATAAAGGAAGAAAAAGAGTAACAAAACACATCTCTAGCACTTTTAAGGAGAAAAATTAGAAACCATGCTAAGTCCTAACAGCATGTCACTCCTCTATAAAGCACAAAATGACATGTCTTGTATGAAACAGCTTCAATACACAGGCACGCACACACAAAATTTGCATTTTTTAAGGAAGAAACCATGTATAAAGAAAGTTCCATACTGCATTCCAGATAGTAACAGGAAAGAGTAATGTTACAATCAATCCCGCTAAAGAGAATATATAGGTGATAAAGATTCATAACGGCGGAAAAATTCTTTTATGAAATTACTTTTAAGGAGGGAAATTGATTACAATGGACAAACCATGGAAAAGAAAAGCTACATACCGGCAGAAAGATTGCCTTGAATTGCAACTATGTAGAAAATCATAGTTCAAAATAACCAACTAAATAATATGAGAAATACCATCAATATTTACAGATTTACATATAAATCTAAAGGTGGGAAGGGAATGTAAAGTATCCAAACCCAGCTAGTCCTAAGTCCTAAGCCCTAAGCCTAATTACCTGATTTGGTGCGACTGTCTATATTCTACACCTAGAGGGGTCGGCATCTCCTTTTTGAGCCTTCAAGCTGCAGGCAACTCTCCATTGAGGGTGCATATCCGAAAAAAGAAAAAAGAGTAATCATATTTGGTGCTCTGCATTTCATGAGTAAAGGAATTTGCAGCATACATTTGGCATCTGTAAAAATAAAGATATCTATATATACAACTCGAATAATCTCTTGCAACTTTAAGCTGATGTTCTCAGAGAAAATGATCACTTTTTTCACAAGAAAAAAATCGTAATTTTTTCTTTCAAATTACTAAATTCAAAAGCATTCATATTTTTCCTGACAGAAATGATAAATCTAATTATTCAATTTTAGATAAATAGCATTTACACATACATTCTTTTTTTCCAATGAAAAAATTCAAATGTAAAAGTTCATACTCATCAAGATAATATGGTAAAGATAATATCAATGAAAAAGATCAGATTTGTAAGAAAAGGCCGTTTTCAATATAAAAAGATAGAATGAAAAGATCATATTTTTTTTGCATTGTTGAAAACCAATTCTTCTCAGCATGAAAGGTAATGTTCTTTTTGTTAAAAAAAAAAAGGATACATTAATTCCACATGTCTGTGACGCATTTTACATCTGATTTGAACCAATAATCATCATCAACCTGCAAATCACCAAATATAGGCTAAGCAATGAACAAAACTACTTATGCTTTTAAGTTGGAGAAATCTCAACCTGTATTCAATACTTACATCAACATCGGGTGGAACAATCTTCATTATGCCAACCCCACATTCATCTGAAATCGTAGGATCCAAAGAAAGATTTTGAGCATCTCTCTCTTGTAACAGGCTCGACGTTTTATCGGTGCCTTGGTCATCTGAATGCGAGCTTGATGCACCATCTCCGTTATTGCAACTGCCATCAGTAGATAAATCCATGGGCGTTCGATGCTCGCTCTCATTTGAAGACTCAAGTCTCTCTTCGCAATTGCTGTTAAGTAATTGCACGGCTCAAGTAATTAAAGTTTTGCACAACAAATAACTTCCAAGAAAAAAAATGTTTAACAAGATGCTTAAGTGGTAAGCTGTAAATATTAAGTTATTATTTGTACACGGATATAGGATATCAAGCATAGTGATTTTCAAGATTTAAACACAAGGACATAGCCATACACGTGTGTCGTTCTGAATATGCATATATTATACACAAGGTTAACATATGCATTTGGTTGTTATAATATAGAGGAAACAAAGTCCAGCAAATACAACAAGGCCGCTTTGGCGCTTCCTATTATATAATTTGCTGTGACATAAAATGAATTACTTATTCAACAGAAATGTGTTGGTTCCATAGAATTAAAATATAGATAATACCCATTATGATACTGTTAGGTCACATCAACACCACTATAGACTTCACAACATACTGTGTCACTGCAGACCCCCTGATTCCCAATTACGAATTATAATAACCAAAACCAGTAAAATTATTGAATCAAAGTCAGTTTTTCCTTATGCAAGTCAATGATGCACTCCATATTATATGTATTTTTTACTAACAAAGGTTAACACATTTGTCACCGTGAAGTACAAATGTATACATTTGGCGTCCGCTGTGTCAGACACCACATTGTTCTTAGAGATATTAAAAACTGAGCAAGATGACTATATTTTCAAATGACAATGATGAATGAAATACATATCAGACTAAAATTATTAACTTGAGGTGTGCTTCACAATACTGTTTGTCAATAGATCTAAATATTTTGTGCAGAACAGCAATAGAAAAGATACCTGACGAGGAAACTATTAATGGGTCCGGTGAAGCTTCTGACAAGGATCCGGTACTGTCTCTGTGAATTATCAAGGCCCTACACATAAAATAAACCAATCGATCAATTATATATACTTACTCAATTCAAATAATCTCTACTTTTTCCATTTCTTAATACACACCTCATCAGGATCTGGAACTTCAATACTAGTTCCATGAGGAGCTTTTATTGCTATAAGTGTGGAGTTCTATAAGAGAGAGAGAGAGAGAGAGAGAGAGAGAGAGAGGGTAGTGATTAGAGAAAATTTCCAAAATATTAACTGGCAAAGAAGTCGAAGCATAAGAAATCACAGTAAGTCATACCTGAAAGCATGGGAGACTATTGATGTCTTCCTTGGTAATGTATATCAGACTAACAAAGCAATTAATGACTGTTAGTGTAATAACACACACACACACGATCTTTGTGTACAGTTTAAGGCGATGAAAAGCGTTTTAGATATGACTTACTTATTCTCGCTTTCTTGTTTCAAGACCCTTAGATAATCTTGCATTTCACTGTAAAAGTGATCAATGTTAGTTCAAGGCCTGGGAAAGCTAAGGTCCTGTTATTCAATTGGAACCTTTATATAGAACTGATACTTTGAAAACATGGACTTTTTTTTACTTTCATTGAAACCGAGACTTTTTTTAGGATTCTGGAACAACTAGAACCGAAAACTAGAATTGAAACCTAGAACTTTGATGTAACTTTTTACTTATGCATCATCCTTCATTTTATTTTATATATGTCATAAAGTATTAAATTTTTATGCATGCATCCTATTTCATTTTTTATGTGACATCCTGCTATATTTATTTACACTATTTTCTAGTAAACTTAATTAATTAATATTTATGTTTATTAGTTTATAAATAGTTTAAAAATATAATTAGCAATATAAATTATATTGGTATCATATTCTTGAAAATACAAATTGATTAGGCATAAAAAAAATTGTGCCTCGGATTACAAAGTAAATAGAGTACAATAAAAATAAGGTGTACGATTTTCCATAACTTTTATGATTTTCGATTATATAAGTTGAATGTTAGGTTTACCTTTTTAAATAAACTTTTTCAAAATTAGGGTTTATCATATTGAAAAAAGAAATTATACAAAAAATTGAATTACCTATCCAATAAACATATAAAAATATTTAATCCATATAAGTTGTAGGAATATATCTCATGATGTAAAAAAACAAAAAAAAATTATGAAAAGATATAAATTTTAATTTTTAGGGTTCACCTTTGTTGTGATATTCTTTGACTTAAAGAAGAGGAAAAGAGAAATCAGAGAGAGAGAGGGAGGAAGGGAGAGGGAGACCCTAGAAAAAGAAAAAGAAAATAACGTGTGAAGAGAGAGGGAGAAGAGAAAGTTCTGATTTGATGATCAAGTTCAACAAAAATAGTTGGGATAATTTTAAGGGGTGAAATTGAAGAGTCTTTATATAGTTGAACAAAAATTTAAACTTTTTATCCATCAGCCCAGTTCTAGTTCCACATATGACTAACCAAAAAATGGAACTTTTAGTTTCAGTTCCAATTAACTAACACCATTAGTTTTATTATCTCAATATGTTCCAGTTCCACTCATTAGTCCTAATTGACCAATCCCCTAAGGGAAATTTTCAGAACTCACCTTATCCTTCTATCAATTACGCTCTCCTCCATAGACAGGGTCACATTTTCAGCCTGAAGACATTGAACAGCAAGTTAACATTATAAACTGTATTTACTGAGCATGAGAAAATACTGACAAATTGTTCAAATTGGTCAATATATGTATGCCTGAGATAAAACTTTAATCACTATACCACAAAAATCCATCAATCTATCTCTAACTTCCCATCTTTCTTCTTCACCTATAATTGCTAATATAAATACCAAATGATGATTTAAGTATCATTAAAAGATAATTAGATTCTCATGATGATAATGAAAAAAGTGGCATGATTCAACTCGGGCCCTTAACTCTCGCAATAATAAAGAAAGAGGCTGATAAGTTGCCAAATATTTCAACTCTCAATTTTCAATTTCCACAAAAAGATATGGGATATTCTCAACTCCCTAATGTATTGCTTTAAAATATCTTGACACAAATACCCATGTGAACTTTGCAGCTAAGTCCAACTAATCCTAATCATTAGAGAACTTAGTATATATTTCATAAAAAAAAGTCCTGATAAATAAAATAAACTATTTCCTTTTGCATAATAATGAATACATCAGATAATATCATGAGATTTTATGCAAAGCTGCAAGTTTTTCATCATTAAGCTTGTGAGAAATAAATGATACAGAAGCATATTTTTCAAAGCATGAGAAATCCTTTTTGCTCTCCAAGAGATGCTATCTATAGATAGAATAAAAGGAAAACTAGAAATGACTGGGAAAGCTTATAAATATTAAAAACTTGACGTTCCCAGGTTTTACGCACATCATATTGGTTTAGCAATAGGAAAAAAGAAAGGATTAGCATGTTTATCAACAGATCAATTTGGAGGCATACCATACAACCACAATAAAGATATTGAATAACAACAGTATATCCGAGGTAGGGTCCAGTAAAGCATATAATATCAGAAATTAAATAATTTTAAGAAACTGTATATTTCATGCATTTAGAATTGTAGTCTCCCACGAAAGTGGGTCAGAGCTGGTGCATTAAAATTACTAACATAGAGGGGAAATGAGCATGGTGGATTTGATAGAGGAAAGGATATTTCTTGGAGCATGAGGAAAGGATATTTCTTGGAGCATCATAGAGATATAAGAAATCTGATCGGTAGTGGTGTAGAACTAAAGCTTCTTCGATGGCTGGGTAGACATTCAAGTATCTATGTGCATGTGTGAGCGTAAGTGTGTTTCTATTTTTTTGTTGGGGTCCAAGATTTGAAGCTTATTTAACAAGTGCACCTATTTAAGTTGAAATCAAAGATTGTTTGGCAAAGTCCTAGAAAGCATGGAGATAGACATGGGACAAAGATATGACACAAAATGGTGCAACATCACTCTTATAACTAGGACACAAGGACACAACAACATGAAAATTCTGTGTATATAATATTTTGTAAAACAAAACAGAATATCAACATGATAGTAATACCATAACCACACTCATTTATAACAATGAACAAGTAGAAACTAAAAAATAAAATTGAAGGACAGCTAAGCGATACATATGCCTCATATAAGATTAAAAAAAATGCATTTAATAGAATGAACCAATGAATATGTGCAAGGCAAGAAAGACTAATGTCCATAAAGAGAGTTAAACACATCATAAAAGAACTAAAAAGTTATGCGACATATAATAATTCAATCTAGCAAGTTATCAACTATATGAACAAAGTAAGAAACACCACCTAGACGTTCATATTAATCAATGAATCATATAACACATAGTTTAAATTTTTATTTTACTAGAGACATGTGCATGCCATGAACACAACACGCCTACGGCACACGCATGACATATATATGGTGTATTCAAACATGTATATGGCATGTCTACCACATGTCAGACAAGTGTTGCAAGTGTCAACATCCGATACGTGTCAACAACTTAAAACTCTAATAAAAGGGGGAGGTGTGCGGTTAAGAAGGTTGTGATTTGGTTTTCAGTATCGCCTGCTTTTATTTCTCGGTTAAAATCCTGCAAACAGTTAGAGGAAGAGGAAGAAAAAAGAAAAAAAGGGGGAATAGAGGCTGGGTAATGTGGATTTGTGTGATGGCTGTCAAGTGAGCATGTACGGGTTTAATAAACATGAAATGCTTAAGGATTTATAGGGAAGGATATAAGGTAACTAAACTCACAACAATTTTATGTTTATATTCTCTTTGACACCATACCACTATGATCAACATGTGCTTGCAAATAGAAAGAGGTCTTACTTGTTTCACATTCTAGCTATTTGAAAGGATTTCCTATTCATGTTTGTTTTACTTCTTTATGCACTTGCATTTGGATTTCACTGTGATTTTTAAGGCATGAGAGATGCTTGAAGTATAGGAGTGTTGAGCTATGAGCCCCATGAGATTCTTTGTTTCGTAAACATATTTTTTAAAGAATTAGTACGGAATAATTTCCTTTTGATTAAGAAAAAAAGCTTCTAGAATTGCTTTTCAAGGTCCGAACACTCGACCAGGTGGGAAAACATAGTTGAAGTTCACATTGGAATAAATTCTAGGTATGATGCCAAAATAATCTATTCTAAATCATGATCATATTCATATATAAAAAAAACCACTTGGTAATTCCACAAAGATTCAAGGTAGGATACTTAATAGTTTACATCAGGAAACTACTTGGAAGAATGAGCAAAGTTATGATGAATGGGTATGCCTACATAACAACCAAGAATACTATACATAATGCTTGGGTTCATATTGATATATGCATCTCTGTTAACACTTCAATATACATTTCTCAACTTCTTGAAAATGCAAGTAGAAATCTCATGCACTATATACAAAGGCTGCAAGGTTTATAGGAAGTACAGCTAGATACTAACATAGTAAATAAGACACATAGAACGTAATGCGTGGTGGAGTGAAGGAAATAATCAGATACATATTTAACCAGCTCTTGTTACAGCTTTATGTAATTCAGATATAACAACATAGAAATACTCCTACCCCCAATAATGCATCCTACAGAACACAGCTACAAAGCAAGCTACCAAACATAAAGATGATGGCAATAAAATGAAGATAAAATGAGCAGTAGAGCAGGCAAGTATAGGATTTGCTGTTGCAGTTCATACCTCCAATGCAGCAATTTGCTTGTCAAGCTCTATCGGCCCCAATGTATCATCTCCCCTTTATATATAAATTCCTCAGTCAGTTTATAATTTTGAAATTTGATTAATATAAAATAAGAAGGCAACATATAGAAATTACTTCCAACGAATTCTGTTCTTCTGACATTTTTCTAGCAGTCCCACACCTTCAAGAACATTTGTTATATCATATATCCTCCTCTTTTGAACCTGACAAAATATACAGGTTGAAATAGGCTAAAAGAAACAAGGCAGTAACCAGATTTACAGAAATGTAAAGCAATAAACATCATTTATGTAGATAATCATACTTTTAAAATATCTGCTGCTCTATTCAAATCCAGAGACCTATCCTCTTGTTGATGCAGAAGTGTAACAAATTTCCTTGTCAACAAGCCTGCCATGACATATTATGATCAGAGAAAATACATGGATGATAACCTACAGAATTCATGTCTTGCCATATTTACATATCAGCTTACTTAGAGAACTGTCGTAACGACATCCATAGGAAGCATCTGCAACACCTGAAAACAAATAAAATAGCAAGCATTATTTTTAATTTGATTCAAAGCATAGAGAAGTCCCAAGTTTACCTGTACATTCAAGTTGAATCGAACGAACGATACCATTGTGTTGTAAGTGACCACATCATAAATAAAGAACTTCATATCCATTTTAGTATACTTTACCGTCAATTGATCCAAGCACTTCTGGCATAAGTATATTATGTTTTGATTTTTCCTTCTTCTGATTCTTCCAATCTTGCTCAGTTGTTCCTTTGACACTGTCAACTCCATGAACTTCAGAGTTCACTAATGGTTTTAACTGTGAAAAGGTTAAGTATACATTTAGTACTAACAAATGGCAAGATAGAGTTAAATGCATCAAAATAGAAAGAAGAAAAAAGGAAATTAGTTTAGAGAATAATGGAGAAAAGAGGCCATAGGAGGGGATTCCCTCCTATGGCGTCGAAAAAATACAACCCCCATAGATTTTTCCGACGATCGGCACCAACCATCTTCATCGTCATCATCTAAGATGTGGGTACACCAAATTTCATGTGATTCCATAACCTTTTCACCGTTGATTTAGCAATGTAAAAAGTTCTATTGTCGGTAAACCGTTAATTTTGAACCCACTAAATCAACGGTGAAAAAGTTGTAGAATCACATGAAATTTGGTGTACCCACATCTTAGATGATGACGATGAAGATGGTGGGTGCCGATCGTCGGGAAAAACTAGGGAGCGGGTATTTTTTCGACGCCATAGGAGGAAATCCCCTCCTATGGCCTCTTCTCTCCATTAATCTCATTAGTTTATCACAGAGTATATAAATTTAAAGATGGAAGAACAAATGAAGCTGGATCAGAATTGTAGATGGTAAAACAAAATACAGAAAAGAAAGAAGCTTATAACATAATGCCATACAATTCAGGGAATTGCAGTATCGATTGGTCCAAATTGAGAAGTTTTCCTAAGAACAAGCATTTTTAAGACGACTCCTTGTAAGTATGTAAACAAATGGAACACAGGAATTGTACTAAAATGGGTCATTGACTCACTATGCATTTGGTACATAGGAATTGTACTAGCTACGACTTAAAACTCTATAAAGAAACTGCAGTGTGTGTGTGTGTGTAGAGAGAGAGAGAGAAAGAGAGAGAGAGAGGATAATGAAGGAAAGGTTTCATAGAAGGGAATTTCCTCTTATGGCGTCGAAAAAATATATTCTCCGTAGGTTTTTTCGACGATCGGCACTTATCATCATCATCTGTATCGGGCAAGATGTAGATACACCAAATTTCATGTAATTCCAGCATTTTTTCACCGTTGATTTAGTGGGTTCAAAATTAACGGTTTATCGACAATAGAACTTTTTGCATTGCTGATTCAACAGTGAAAAGATGGTGAAATCACATGAAATTTGGTGTATCCACATCTTCCATGACAAAAATGATGATGATGATGGATGCCGATCGTCAAAACAAATGGTGGAGAATATAGATTTTTTATGCTGCCTAACGAAAAACCCTTATAGGGCCTCTTATTATTATTATTATTAGTATTATTATTATTATTATTATTATTATTATATGAGAAAAATATATCTACATCTAGCCATAGAGAATTCTTTATGGCTCTAGTACAAATCACATGAAAAAACGTGTGGTCCCCACCGTATGTGCATTGGACCCGCATTGTTTCCCATGTGATTTGGCCTTGAGATGTAGAGAAGTTATCTACATCCGAATGTAGATACATTTTCCTACACACACAGACACACACACACATGCTAGGATTCAAATACGGACACGGAACATTGTCACGCGACTCATGCCGCATCAAAGCTGTATAAAAGTTCATTTTTGTGGGGCAAATAATTTTTTTATATAAAAACAAGCATGGTCGCGTGCATGTACATATGTTATGGGTCACATGTATATACATACAACATAGGATATAGTCCAACAATATTAAATATCGCCTAAAGTAGAATACAACATAGACCACAGCATATACATATGCACATAATCTTTGAATCTTTAATGGTACCGCAGACAATATTCTTTCCACTTCAAGCAGATAGAAATTTATGGTGACAGGAGTCACAGGCATCTTTACGGAGAATAATGTATGAACTGATATTCAATCTAAATACTTCCTCTTTTTGTCGCACATTAATCAAACACACGATTTAAAAAAAGGGCTGAATTTCAATAAATACAGTGACACCTAATGATTTGCAAATGAATATCACGAGCTTTCACCATAAACAGTAAATTCTGCGCACAAACATAAATAGGTTGAGGTACGTATAGCAATTTACTAATCCGTGGTACTAATCAAATCAAATTTCGCCCCTAAAAGGTATCAACGCAGTACAGATCATCACTAAGAAAACCGTAAAAAAATCAAAATTAGATCGCAGGATCTTTATAACAGCAAACAACTCACATAAAGTTCCAAACTTTAGAATCTAATCATCAATTTGCGAAAATCCAAGAAAAAATCCAAGAAAATCAGTAGCTTACTGGGGAATCAGGGAGCATAGGCTTGTCGGTGGGGTACGGCAACGGGAAGTGGCGGTTGATGGAGGGGCGGTGGATCTGAGGGAGGCTGTTGCTGATCGGCGGTCGCCGGGGAGGATGCGATCCACCGGAGCTCGACATGATCGGAGAGGAGAGAGGGGGTGAGAGAATTAGAGGGGGTTAGGGTTTTGACGAGAAAGAGGGAGAAATTTAGGGGAGAATTGAGCTAGGGCTTGTGGATTGGAATAATCGAGGAAATTTTGGGGGATTTGGGGGATTTTGGAGGCAAAAAGAAAAGGACGGAGATGCGAAGCGGAAGAAAATTTGGGGGGTTTTATTAATAATTAGGTCAAGCAAAGCGAGGGAAGCGAGCAACACGCGGTAAGTTTCGAATATAAGGACTCCCCCGCCTTCTCTCACGTGACCCTCACCTGCGGACCCAAGGGTGAAAAATTGGTTTCTCAAAGTTAGACACTGATATTTATGGGTAATTATCAAAAAAAAAAAAGGAACAAGTAGTTTTCCCGCTGAAAAAAACCCATGGTCCTGAAGAGGTTGTCAAAAACCCCTTGTAAAAGTTTTCAGTCGTCAAAAAAACCATGTCCGCGGTATTTATATAATTGCATGCCGTATCTAATTTTTATAAGATATGTAAGTTGTTGCTTTCGGTATGTAAGTAGTTGCAGTTGTTTGCCATATGTATGACCTAATTAAATATAGCATGTATCTACATATATACTGCAAGAAAATTTTGCAAAAGGTTTTTGACAACCGTTTCGGGACTATGTTTTTTGGCAGCAGCAAAACTTGCCATTTTTTTTTACAATTTACCTTTTTTTTAATGTTATAATTTTGTCGCCCTTGTTTGAGTTTCCTTCAATTAATTGCTTTTATCAGACCAATCCTTCTCCATGAGACAAATATATATGAATTTTTTTGGTAAATTTTATAAAACACCGTCTAATTTTCAAGGTTCTTGATATAGCATCATCAAGCTTTAAAAATGCCATAAACCCTTCTTGAATTGTTAATGTTGTATGAAAATGTTAGTTTTGATGGCAGGTATAAAGCACGAGGGGATTGAGCAACTTCAAATGAGAATGTGCATGGACTGAAACCCCCAAATGAATTGGATATGGCGAATTTTTTTAACTAAAATACCTTGACAAAAATACAACTCTAAGGTGTTTATGCTAAATTAAAATTCATTGGTGCTATCTCAAAAATCTTGAAAAATCGATGGTGCTTTATAAAATTTACGATTTTTGCAAAAAGAAAACTGGTAATTGCTAATCAAGATCTATTTGTGCTATTGGGTAAGTGGATGCGGCGGCGGGTGACTGGAGATAAAAAGGATGGGTAGTTGGTATAAATGCAGCCCGCGACCCTATGGTAATGAGGCAGGGACAGTTAATACAGATTGAGGATTTTATTAGTCTCCAAATTAAACCGCAAGTATACAGCTATATCGCAGTAGTACTTGAAGATCGTTCCCACGAAGAGGCGTGCTCAATTAATTTTAATTAAGTTTCAAAAAGTTGTTGGTTTTAAAGTCTAAGAAAATTTCAAAACGCAAATTAAAAATAAAATGTTTGTTTTCAACAGAGCGAAGGATCTAGGGTTTTATTTGCCTTCTTTTTGTGGTTGGTTTAAATGATTATCTTTTTTTCTCATCTAGTTTTAATATGTTACCATTAATTATATGAAACCATAGGTTATATTAAATTGTTAACATATCCTATCAAGCATATAACATCATCTAGATTCATATTAAAACCCTAGTTCTACTTAATTAAAAGCAACTTAGTTTTGATTTTCCAAAATACTTGTAGGCGACCTACAATTATTATCTTATCGTTTAATCTAGATCTCTTATAACTAGCTAGATTGAATATCCTATGTTTAAATTATTCTCTTAATTTCTTATCTTTCTAATTAGATTTCTAGGTGTCAACTTTCATCAACTTAATTAAATTATGTGTATTATCACCATTCTCTAATCCAATTCTGGATGTCATCTTTCATTATTAGATTAGTTTATTTGATGAAAATTATTAAGATAATAAAATCAAAAACAAGACATTCATGTTATAAATATAGAAAAGAAGACATAAAAAATTATCCAAGCATAAAATGAACCGCAAATAAAAACCTAGAAGAAGATTAGTTACTCATGATATAATAAAAAACTAATTTTTTAAAAAATTCATAAGAAAACTTAAAATCTGCTCGATCCCTTCTCCTTGAAAAACCTTAAATTTGAAGCTTATGAAAGAGATATCTAAACCCTAGACTATACAGAGATTTTTATAGTGCTTCTAGATAATTGGAACCCACTTTACAAGATAAACAAAGAAATCAAAATTTTCCCAAACAATCCTGTATCCTGATTCTAAAAATTTTCGGCCGAATCTGTCATACTGCCAACGTCAGCTGAACTTTTGTGAAATTTAAGCCTCAAATTTTGCGTGATGATTCGTCTTGTCGAGAGATTTCCAAAACATCTAAGAACTTTGAAATCAGAGTTACGGTCTTCGAGATATGTTAAGTTTTCTCTGATATCAGGCCTTTATGCTAAATTGGGCTTGAATTTTCTATATTATTTTGACTCCATTCAAATATATTTTGTATAATTTGATATCTTTTGCGCTTCTGCTCCATATGAACTTGTTTTGCACGTAAAATACACATGTTAGTCACTCTTCTTCTCTTTTGCACTTTAGTCCCTGTCACCTGCAGATATCATAAAGCGTATCTACATGCAGTATTAAATGTAACATAATAAAGATAAATATAGATAAAAAAACATGCATTAAAATATACGAATTAAATACCCCCACAGTTATCATTTGCTAGTACTCGAGCAAATCTAGGATTTCAAACTCTAAACTAAAAACAAAAAATAAACTTTTATCTAACTAAATTCTACTCCTACTCATATGCACCTTTCGCGGGTGGGCAATTGCATTGAGCGCATGCAACAAACCTTTCAACCTCTAGGTGTCCGTAATAGGAGAAGTTATTTCTCTTGAAGGTTTTCAGCGGATATTACCCACAAAATCTCATAAAGGATAAAAGAAAACAAAGGAAACAAAAATAGGAAAGTGAAAACCACATACAAAAATAAGAACAGATAAAGAAAAGTTTTGAAAAATAAGAATTTCGAAATACACTATCTTTTCAGTTTTCATGAACCCTATCTTAATAATAGCCTTGATTAAATTCGTAAATCACATCTTCCCTCAATAAAATATCGTCCTAATTTTCATCCCTACCTCTCTTCCAAATATCGATCATATACGCCCTGCGTGTGTATAAAATCATCCCTACACTCGGAGAATTCAATTTAAGCTATAGTACCCTGGCATAATACCTTAGTACTACTTCTTTTTATTAAAGAAGGATGGATTTGCTCACACACTTTTCATGCGACCACCAATGCCTGTTTAGGCACTAATCAACCGATTACCGAATGTGTGAGCTTAAGGCGTAATTAATAATTTTATATATATGCCCGGTCTTGTAACTATCTCGGGCTCAGCAGTGACTCCTAGACCAGTTGGTCTAAGACACTGGGTGATAAAACACGCTCCCTGTATATATATATTTTTTATTTTTTTTCTTTATAGCCCTAAGTAAGTTACAACCCAAACCTATATATAAATTTTTTCAGCGGTGTATATTTTTTCCTGTAGTTAAGTTTAAATACCGTTTTTTCTTTCATACTAAGGGTTTTATTTCAAGATATCCTATACTATCTTCAGTTTCAAGAAGTGTGAATGTGCAATTTGTAGGCTATCAATGTTTAGAAGTTGGACTCAAGGATATGAACTATTTTTCAAACTTATTTCTATCCACAGATTCAGTAGCTCCTTCATCTCATTCAACCCTTGAGAATCCAGTTCATGACCATCTATTACTATCTTTATCCAAAAACATCCAATTTTGGTGTTCTTCTTAAATCTCTTCCTCTCTTTTATATACATTTTTCACTCTCTGTAACACCCTAGTTCATTTATACCAGTTCTATTTTTTGGTATTTCTTTATTTATGGCTATTTCTTGATTTATTGTGTTTTGGGTACGAATAGTGTAATTGTATCCGTGTTTGCATCCGACCCGACTCGCATACTGGAAACCTGTTTTGATTCCTGTTTATGATTTATCCCTATTAATTATGAGGATCCGTGCACTTTCATGTTGTATATCCTGTTCATATGCATTATATCTGGTATCTGCATTTTTTTTAATAAAACAAGTAAAGTCAAATAAAATATTTTAAAAATATCTAGCATGCCCTGCATCATACCCCTAACCCTGTGGTGGCATTCGTATATCGTGTTCTCGTCCCGTTCAGTGAAACGGACCCGTTTGGATAGCTACGCATACGCTACGTGTATCCGTTCTTGAGGTTATGCATTTTCGTTACCGGATATTCTATTTTGGTTTTGGTTGACACGCATATTATTCGTATTTTTAAACCATAATTTTTGACCCGACACGGGCGCGTTTTGGAGTAATTTTGTATTAACCAAAATCTCAAATTTAACTAATATTATATTCTATATATATAAAACGTTTATATAAAATTTTATAACAAACAAATATATTTTCTATAAATCCAAATCCTATCTATCCTACAGCTGCTCTCTCTCTCTCTCTCTCCCCCCTCTATTCTTTATATATATACTTAAACTATATAATCATAACAGATCTCCCTCTACAAGTGTATATATATATAGAAATTTCTATTTCTTCTAAGGGATCGGATCACCCCCTCTCGCTATTCTCACCTCTCCCTTCTTTCTTCGCTTCCTGCCTCCACGAGCGCGAACCCACGCCTCTGCCCTCGCTTCGCTCATCGCTATCGACACCACCACCACCCATCTCGACCCTCTCCTCTCATCCCCCTCGACTTCCTCACCTCACCACCTTCTCCCCCAAACCCGAGCCCCAGATCCGACGAATCCCTGCAACTCACGCCGACCCCATCGCCTCTGTCGCTGTCGCCCCACGCCGCCGCCGACCTCGTCGTCGCTGTTCCGCTCACCTCACCTCTCCCTCTCCCTTCATCTCGACCTCACCTCTCTCCCCTCGCTCCACGACAAGCCACTTCATCGCGCACCCGAACCCATCGCTCGTCGTCGCCTCACCCCGACGCCCTCATCGTCGTCGGCCTCGCCTCCTCTCCGACACGGAAACAACCACCCTCGTTTCATTCTCCTCTAACCCAAGCAACCCCAAATGCCACCTTTAACTCATATCCCTTCACTCACCTGACCTCGCCCGCAACCTCGCCGGAGACCTCGTTGACGACCGTACCCCATCGTCCTCATCACTACACCACCTCCGCTCGCCCCTTCTTCTTTCCCGACCCTTTTCCCTGCACAAAAATCCTCACCCGAATTCAAGAACCGCAGCCTACTCCCCTCGCCGGAAAACCCACGACTCGCCGTCGTCATCCCCTTGCCACCTCCTCTGACCCCAGAGCACGAACCCAGAGAGCGCACCCCTTCTCTTCCTTCTTCTTCTTCTTCTCTTTCTCTTTCTAGTTTCTCGTGTTTTCAGTGATCGCCGGAGCCTTGACCGTCATCGATGATCCAGGCGACCCAGTAGACGTTCCCAGCCAGCTTGTTCGTGTTCTTGCTTTGCCTGGTCCTGTTCTGTACGCGTGCGTGTGCATTACGACGTTTACCCGACGTCGGATGCTGCGTACGCACCCCGTCGTTAGATCCGATCAGGCAAGTTTATCTTGTTACATACTATGTTATTATATTTGCATCTATATTAATAATAATATCACATGTTTACTGTATTGTGCATCCTATATTACAGTTTTACAGTTTTACAATACTCGTTCGCATCCGTACAGTTTATCACATATCCAGTCGCATGCAGGTTAATCTTGCTACATGCTATGTTATTACATTTGCATCCATATTAATAATAATATTACATGTTCATTGCATTGTGCATCCTATGTTATCGTTTTATTATTTTACGATACCCGTTCATATCCGTACTGTATATTACGTAATTAGTTGCATGCCGGAACCTGATTGCTTCATGTTACTGCTGGATTCTTATACCATGCTTGCTAGTATGCATCATACGACTCATGGACTCATTATATGTTATCGCTGATTTATATTCGTGCATCCGTGCTTTTACCGGGTTTCGATACTTGTTACATTTTACTGTTGGGCATCCATTTGATACATGGTGCACCACCTGACATGACCTGTTACACCCCTGCTTGACTTGATATCTGATCTTGCTACTAATGTCAACAATCCTGACTCGTTGTCCCGATGGACACTACTGTTGTCTGCACAGACAAAACCTGTACCTGCTTGATCCTGTGTTGGCATTAGATTTTGATTGGCAATACCTGACTTGAACACATAACCTTGGAGGTAAGGGAAAATCAAGAATGTAACCTAACGTAACTCAAAAGGCTATTACATTGCTTGCTGTTTTTCAGGGCGTTACGGAATATATTGTTTGCCGATTTTCCGGGCGTTACGGAATATATTGTTTGCCGTTTTTCTGGGCGTTACGGAATAATCCTGTTACCGTGGTCCAGTAGGGAATGAACGGGGCATAGACTGATGGGTTATGATGAGGATTACATTAATTGATTTCAAAAACTTTAGAATAGATAATCCAGTAGTATAGTTTAGATTATTCGCTGCACTTCACCTACATGTATACACTTCACCGTTCCATATCCGTGTTTGCTGGTTATATTCTTGTTATTGTTTATACTCATGCCTGCATATCTCGTGTATCCTGTTTACTTATTATTGTTGATATTATGACGCACTGACGTCTGGGTTTTGCATGGCCCAGATCCTGTCTCTTTCGCATGCTGATCAGGAGTATTTTCGCCGTCAGGCCGAGCAGTGAGGATCTTGTTAGTTTAGTTTAGTTTTATTTCCGTACTTTCATTTCCTGATGTGAGCCCGTATTTGGGACGTATTTTCCAGATGTTATTGCTTATTGGATTTATTGCTTCCACACATTTATATTTCTTGACTCGTTTATTCTGGCATATGGACATGTACTAAATAGTTTATTTTATTTTACTATTCTTGATATCTTATAAACAGCCGTAATGTGACTGTGGAGGGATGTTTCCTAACCACAGGTAGCATGGTTGGCTCTATCACGTGTCGATCTTAGCGCACTCTGGGAAGCGGGACGTGACACTCTCTAATTTCCCCTTTCAAACTTTTCTTCTTCTTTTTTCAAAAGAAAACCTAAAGATAAAAGATATTTTTTGTACAAAACCAAACCAAACCATACCCACACTTAAATCAAACAATGTCCTTATTGTGTAAAAGTACATACCTTATTACACCCGCATAATTGTGCATACCTTCGTTGAAATCTTTCTGGTTTCAAATTTTCAATACCTACAAAAGAAGATGTCGGCGTGCATTTTGGTACCCAAACTAACTTGGATTTATGGGGGTTAGTTGTAAGGACCCATTTCAAATTGGTATATAAAAATATATTTTTTCAACTCACAAAAATATGCAAAATGACCATGTGCACCACAATAATGACAAGTGTGATTAAATATACCTATGGAACTAGATTTATATTTAGAATAGCGGTTGACAAATTTAAATGAAGAGAATTTTTGAAAATTTGAAGTTTTAAAATCAACATTTCCTTTACTTAAAAAGTTCTTCCCTTTGCTTGGTGAAGGATCAATCTTTTCCTTTATTTTTGAAAACTTAGCAAAATAAACAGTTAGATTATTATTTTGTTTCTTTAGGGAAGCAATTTCTTCTATCAATGTTTCTTGAGAAATATAGGATAATTTCAAAAAATTAATTTCGCATTTAAAAGATGAAATCAAATGATCATTCCTCAGAATATCACATGACAAAATCAAATTTTCATTTTCGATTTTTAAAGTATCAATAGTTTTTTATTGAATATCAATTTTTGAAAAAAACTCAATTTTGTTTTTCTCTAATTTATCAATTTGTGCAAGAAAATCAGTTTTCTCTTTTTCTAATCTATCAATCAAAATCTCATTTCTCAAAACTTCTTATGAACTACCAAAAGATTTTAAAATGTCCATTTCACTAGTAAAATTTTTAATCAAACTATTAAATTCCTCTCTCAAAGAATTGCAAGATAAAATCAAATTTCTCTTTTTCGCTTTTCAAAAATTCATTAAAAGAAATCAATTCTTTTTTCTCCTTTTCTAACAACAAATTTTGATTTTCAAGAAAATTATTTTGAGATCTTACCATATTAAGTTCATCATGAAGATTAGGAGAAGTATCAATAAGTTGATCATGTGTACCATCAAATAAAGAATCACATTCTTTAAAATCAAATAAACACTCATTATTGTCATTTGTTTTCTCATTAGACAATTCAAATAAAGAGCTGATGTCATAAGGTAAGTTATAAGGAGCACTAGTTTGGCTTCCTAGATTAAAAATATTTAGATCAACTGTCATGTTTCCTAATAAAATTTTCATTGAACTATTGCGATAGTTGATCAAAGCGTTAGAGGTAACTAGGAATGGCCGTCCTAAGATTACCGGAATTTTATTTTTAGGGTTAGAGACATGTTGTGTTTCTAAAACAATGAAATCTACAGGGAAACGTCTACTTTGATTAACACATTCTTAATCTCTCCTTTTGGCTTCTTAATGGAATGATCTGCGAAATGTAAAGCGATTTTTGTGGATTCAAACTCACCCATCCCTATCTGTTCATAGACCGAAAAAGAAAGAAGGTTCACACTGGCGTCTAGTTCAAGTAAAGCTCTATTAATGACCTTATCTCCGATAATGCATGAAATTGTAGGACAACCGAGGTCCTTATACTTTATGGGTAATGCATTATGTAAGACGTCACCAACGTTGCCGGCTAGAAAAACCTTCTTAGGCGTATGTGTTTGCCTCTTTTTAGTGCAAGGTCTTTAAGAAATTTAGCACAGGATGGAATTTGGTCAATTACATCTAGTAGAGAGATATTGACCTTGACTTGTTTAAACGTCTCCATCAACTTCGCTACTTTAGCATCATACTTATTAGCTTTTAAACGCTTTGGATATGGTGCTCTAGGGTTAAGAGGGTTATTGCTATAAGATTGTTGGTATGTAGAATCGGGTGTGGAAATAGATGCCAGCTGCGCAAATGGATTAGGAGTCTGCTGCTCCTCATCAGCTGGGATCTCTTCAGAATTATCGGGCATCCTAACATGGTTATCAACCTATTTTCCCGACCATAAAGTGGTTATAGCATTTATTTGAGCGGGATTTATACATGTATCTTTTGGATTTGTTACAGGTTAGCTAGATAAGGTGCCAATCTTTCGTCCTCCCAATGCTGCAGGGAGCTGACCGATCTGCTTTTCGATATTAGCTATGCACTATTTAAATGGTGTAATTTCATTTTGCAAAAATGTGGCCAGCTGCTCCTCATTATCAAAGTATGTATTCTCATTCTCAACTCTATTAGATGTGTATTGTGTGTTAGGTTGGGTAGGGTTAGGTGGAGGATCTTGTCTTTGGTTTTGAAATTATTGGTTAGGGTTGCCTTGATTCCATTGTAAGTTAAGGTGGTTTCTCCATCCTTGATTGTAGATTTAAGAATATGGATTATTACTATTATTTTGATATACAACATTGGCGTTCACTTTCCCTTGAGGCCGCCAACAAGGGGATATTCTTCAGAAAGGTGGAAAGAGTTCTGATAGTTTAGGCAAGGAGAGGGTTTGCTAACTTGTTGGACGGAGACGGTTGTAGTTGATAACTTTTCTATTGATTTTCTTATTACTTCCAGCTTGGCTTGTATCCCTATAGTAGCTTCAACTGCGTGTAACCCTCCTCTAGATGTGGTCGAACTTCTCTCACTAGTACTTTCTCAGTGTCAAGACCCGAACAAGGAACGTGACCGGCATTTAAATCACGTGACGTCTAAAGGCGTAACGGAATTCAAGTAAATCGAAGCCCAGAATCTAAACCATTTTAAAAGAATTTAGGGCGTAAAGTTTTTAGAAAAATGTTACCTTAAACGTAAAGGAGTTTAGATTGAAAATGTTTTGAAAAAAGTTATCGTTAAAATTTTCGGCAGCACCTCCTTTGAAAATTTTGACAAAACCGATACATACACAATATATATATATAAGTATCCCCATACGGGAGCTATCTCAACGCCCACTTCGCGGAAACATAACCACGCAGTTAAATATACGACGCCTCTGGTGAAGAATAAAGCAAAGAAAGAAAAGGAAGCAATACTAAAAGCATAACTAAAACAAGTCGGTTCGCACGAGCACGACACCCAGAGTCAATATAATACAAATCTCTCAGGCTCATCTCTAAGTCAAATATACGTATGGTAGATGGAGTTTCTACTAGATATAAAATACATGTACAAGGAGAGCAAGTACAAGGTAACCTCGCAACCTACCTCAGCAAAAGCAAGCAATTCGAAAGATAGATACGCAGGTGTCACTGCTAAGTATCCAAGCGGTCGGTCCTGCAAGAAACTAAGGCATATCAGGATGAGTTGCCAACTCAATGAATAAAACTAACATCATAAAGTGGAAATTGCATGCATAAATGAAATAGCGACTAAACCTATGCACAATGTAATCGTAATGTATAATAGCATGCGTATGATACATGTGAAACACAGACATGTCACAACAGTGTCTGTATAAAAGAAAAACGGAAATCTCAACAAAATATCCCAATATCTCGAGCATATCCATAAAACCATCATCAAATCCGGTGTCAAATGTCGACACAAAACTTTCAAATATCGTAGGCACCGTTTCTCCGAACGGTCCTGACATCCAACATCACCGGTCGATATCCTCCAGATATCCTCCGTGTTTCCCAATCTATCTCCGGAATCGATTGTCCTTACTAGGCTCCTCGCCTCACATACGGCCTTCCTGTCCCGCGGTGTAACATTCTGAAGTTTTTGAAATATATAAAAGTAATTAATTAAATAATAAAAGGTTAAATTAAAAAGTTATTAAAACCAATTAAGACAATTTCTTAAGATGTATGTTAAACAAATTAAATTAAAATTTTAGTATGCAACATAAATAAATTATAAGGGTTTTAATGTAAAAAATTAGCTTTTTTTAAAGAGTAAAATAGTGTTATATAATAGCATAGTTAGTGAAAGGTCTTTGTGTATAAAATTAGGAAAGTTGTGCAAACTAAGAAAGGTGGGGGTTGTAAGTGAAAAAGGGTAGATAAAGTTTAGTTCAGAATTTTATTAAGGGTAATTCATTTTAGAAAGGATAAAGCATTGCCACCACCTCCTCTCATGCAAAACACACTCCCCACACCTCCTCATTGCATGAAACCACCACACCTTGATCATTGACACCTCCTCCTACACCTCACCCTTCCCTTCACCTTTTACCTAAGATGTTCAGATCAGTTTAACAAGTTAAACATTCAGAAAATTTCAAGTGTTAAAGAAAATTTAGAACAAGAAAATAGAAGTAAAAGAAAAGAAAAGGGAGAAGAAGAACTAAGCCTAGGATTTCCTCACCATCAAGCTAAGAGCTAAGGGTTTGGGTGTCTTGGAGGAAGCTTTTCAATCATCTTCAGTTGGTAAAATCCTAACTCAGTAGAATAGATTCTGGTTTTTGTTTAGGTTTGAAATCATAGTGTCCATAATATCGTATTTTAGCAAAACGGAACTCTGTTAAAATCTGCTATTATTCAGAGTAAATTAAACTTAACAAAACAGTGCCAGAATGATGTATGTGGAATATAGAACATACTATAGAAACACGAACCAAAGGGCTCGGATTTTGGCCGGCGACCCAGAGGCAAATTCCGGCGACGCCGGATTTTTGATGAGTTGGGTAATGTTGTTTTTGGGTAGGTCTCTGTGTAAGTGTTTGGTTATTTTGGTATTGTTTAAATAAGTTAGTTTAACTAGATATAAAATCTGGGAGCAAATATCGGTTATGGAATCAAAAATCTAAAATACGACACGGGTAAAACGTAACGCGATTTGTTTTCTGTCGTGATGCAAAATTGGGTTGGATTCCAGCGAGGTCAAGTGATGGATAGTTAAAATAGTCGTATGCAATATAACTAGAACGTACGACTTGTGTTTTCATGATTTTGTCGTGTCGGAATAGCCGTTTCCTTATACAAGTTATTGCTATGATTAGATTCAAATACGGAGAGTTTGGAGGCTGCGAGGAAAGGAAAAAGGATTAGCGATTCCTGAAAAGATACGACGTATTTCCGGTGAGTAGATTTACATCTACGGTGGAAGTCGGGTGGATGGCGTATAACACCCCCGCAACCTTATAATTATTATTATGATATTACTTAAGTTTAGCTTTTCATCAAAGCATTGATATGGCATTGCATTTTTTATACCCTCCATGTTTATAAAGTTTCATATATGGTTTTTAAGTGAGATATACGTGATATTTGATCCGTACGATATGGGTATGAATTGATGAGTTGTACGAAGAATCATGCCGTACTTAAGTTGATATGGTTATAGCGATTTGATGAGCTATAATACAAGGAATTATACATATCTGAAATGATGAATTTCGTATGTCGAATAACGGCCAATTTATTCTTTGACTCGTAGAGATAGATTATGCTCTGGTTTAGGATGTAATACTGGTATGAGCTATATTATTTTAAAAACCATGGTTCGTTGTCTTTTAAATAAACTACCAGGATGCGTGCCAATTTTTAAAACAAACATCTCTTTTAAATCTTAGGCAGTTTCCTTATTTTTAAACTTAACGTTCCGATCATTTCTAAAGAAAATGGTATAGCTCATAACCAGTAATTACAATAAGTACGTTAGACTTCTTATAGGATTGTATTATGTATTCTATATTATATGTTTCCGCGTTACGCACACTCTGATAGAAACTGCACAAATACCAATGAGTACTATGCTGCACAAGCACTTAACTATATGTTACACTACACCTCATTGGTATTGCCATGTCACTGTAGAATCGTTCGGTTATATATGCGTTAATATGTAGATTGATACACCACAGAACACTTGCACAAATACTAATGATTTCCATGTTACACGAGCACAGACGCGTATGCTACACTACACATCATTAGTAGTGCCATGACACATTAGAATTGAATTCATTATGTTATGTGATATGATTACGTAGTCTTTTCCTATTCATGTTGTAATACTATAGATGATGTATTTGATTTCTTGAGATTTCTGAGTATTCTACTCCTGATGATATATATATATATATATATATATATATATATATATCGGTGGTATGGGACACTGTTATATATATATATATACATATATAGTATATCATCAATACAATCTATGCAAATTTCTTATTCCTCACTTGATATTTTATATGATGGATAAACGTCCACCATGAGATTTGTGTTTTCTGATTTTAATATCCAAACCGAGTCGGTGGATATACGGTTATGGATTTATAGTTTTATTCCGAACCGAGTCGGTGGATATACGGTTACGGCTTTTCAGTTTTATTCCGAACCAGGTCGGTGGATATACGGTTACGGATTTACAGTTTTATCCAGACTGAGTCGGTAGGGAAACAGTTGGATACATGGTCTTTGTTGATTACAAGATCGTTCGAGAAATGATGATTGGGATATCGGGTGGCGATCATCTGTTGAGATGGTGTCGACGGTATCTGTATTTACGTGTCGATGCTGGACACGAGAGATTTCGGATTTCGATGTCGATGCTGGACATCCATATGTTTATTGATGTGATCATTATCTTGAGGTATACGGTAGATATGTAATTATTGGATTCCACCAGGACTGATCCAGGGGATAGTACCTGCATATAATTGTACAGACATTATAGACAAGAAGGGAATTCCAATTGGGATAATAAATTCATGATTTTGAATCATATGGCATTGAGATATTATACATGTGATTGCATGATAGCTAGTGTTGGACTTTGCATATCATATAGTATATCGATACAGATTATGATAGTACTATACTTATGACCTAGGTATCGTCATGCATTTCGATTTCTACCTTTAGATGCACTTTTATTCACTGAGTTGGCAACTCATCCCCGTTGTGCCACAGTTTCTTGCAGGTTTTACCTCTTGGATTATCAGCGGTTTGGGGCACACCTTCTTTTGAGGATTGATGGGTAAGTGAGTTATTATTGTATCATACTCACTCTTGATTATTCTTTTATTCTTGTATCTAGCAGAAACTCCATCAACTTAGAAATGATATACTATGGACTTAGAATTGAGACTTAGAGTTTATGAGTGGTGATGTCACACTCTCTAGAGTTGACATCTGTTATAAGTTTGTTTGGCTGTTCCGTCTTTTAGACGTGAAAACTAGCTTCCGTTGGGATATTATTTTATTTTGTTGTATCGGGTTTTTTTAAAAAAATGTAAAGGAGGTGATGATATGTTTTCAAACGTCACAAAGGCTTTGCAACATACTTAGTTAAATTTAGATGTTAATTTAAATCGATATTATCGGCTGATTATTTAAACCCCACCTCTAATATTTTTCAAAAAGGGGTTTAGATTCCGGGTTTCGGCTTACTTAAACCGCGTCGATGTCTTGAGATGTCACGTGATTTAAGGGCCGGTCACGTGCCACATTTGGGTCGTGACAAAGTTAGTATCAGAGCGTTTGGTTTAACCTTTGTTCGAGTCTAGGTTGACTATGTGGAGTCTGGGGATACATTTTGTTACCTGGGCTTGACTTTATAGGACTTAGACTTGACTTTGGGGGTCTTATACCCGAACTTCCGTTATATAGGATGACCTTTGTTGATGGAGTAGGTACTAAGTAGAGTGACGTACCGTACATATGTTCCGCGGCATATTTACGATATGATACTCCACCTAAGATACCTTAGGATTTATATCTTGAGATTCTCTCTCTGTTCCTTCCGTTGATCTTGTTAGTGTATATGCCTTAGGGGCCATTATTGTATCATACTAAATTGTATATTACTTAATGGAAGCTTGGGATATTCACAGTTATATATACAGTCTTGCTAAAAATGGTAGTATGCTACTTGGTTTGTGTCTATTTTAATATGTGCATATGTTTCATGTAACGTATCACTTATACATATTAGTAGAGCCCATAGGATCTTTGCTTGATTACCAGCGTCGTGATGACAGTCACACTAGTGGGGGCTGGGTAGTCTGTAAGCAACATCCTATACAGATCCCTGGTCGTTGGATTATCGAGATAGGGCATCGATATTCCGGAGTAGACTAAGTGTGTACGCTTCTCATCCCAGTTGGGGAGATGGTCTGTCCCACAGCCATCAGTACGTCGTACTGGAGGTAATATACAGGTGCTCGTTAGGTTACGGGTACACTGGACAGGACTCGCAGGGGAACTGATTGGTTGGTATTATACCCATCGTCAGTTAACAGTTCCCAGATGACATGAGTACAGCATAGTCCGCAGACTTGACACTGCTACTTCGCCTCGAGTGTGTCCCACTGTTCTTAGATTGCTACCCTACCACGGCTTAAAGGAGTCGTGCAAACAGGTAGCAGTTGGGTGCAGTCCCGAGCACTTGGAGGCAGTAGTGGTTAGATAGGATTCGTCTCTCCTGGTATTGGGAGATGATATCACGCTGTGTCAGAGAGCCATTACGCAAAGTCCCTGGCCATGGCAAGCGAGATATACTGGTAGGTTCCAGTAGCTTCTCTGGGTGTAATGGATTTCGCTCCGATACGACTTATACAGCTATTAGGGAACTGACGCTTGCCGCCCCCTAGGCTTGATATGCGATAGTCTTAGACGAACAGACCGGACTGTATGAAGATTGTCACATCAGGCTCAGTAGGGGTTCGGATGGCTTTCCTCATCAGCCTTCTTATCGACATCTACCTGGGGACCGTTACGTACAGCTAGTGCCGCTTGCGGTCTGTGGTTAAACCCACTGCCAGCGTAGTGTCGAGTCTTTAGAGTCCCACACAGAGAGTTTCCCTGCTCCAGGCGAAACGATATAGAGGTCGTATGGTTTTTACGACAAGGGTTCGGACGCATACGTGTGTTTACGCACGTACGAATTTTTCGGACAGTTTTTTACTAGTCGGCTTTGGTTTAAGCCAGATTCTAGTATCGGGTTATTGGATTTATACAGTCTAAAGTTTTTCCATGTTTTCACGGATTGGAGGGGCGTTCTCGTAATTTGTCGGGAAGCTTCTAGAAGAGTGGTGACTAAGGGGTTAAGGTGGCATTGCATTAAATGAGATTAGTGACTCATTTGTGTGATTCATCCAAAGTCATTAATGCATCATAAATGCTTAATGACTCATGGAGATGAATCACTCATAGATATTTATGAAGCATGGTTGTTAATTTTATTATTTGATTTTTGGATAAATAATAATGCTTCATATATATTATGATAACATCATTATCTCATTTCATTCTCATCTTCACCTTCTCTCTCCTCAAGCTCACTCTCTCTTCAAACCCTAACCCTAGCCTCTCATGTGTTGAGATCAAGGGTTAGCTAGACTAATACATCCATAAACTCACTCTATATCCCCTAGGTAGCTTAGATTGGCACTTTAAGCAACCTAGTTATCTCAAGTTTGAGATTAAGCTTGGCGCAGGAGCTTTCGGGTGGATCGTCTTTGATTCGAGGAGGCCGTTGAGGTGCCGATGTTCCAAGGATCCTACGAGGAGTGGAGGACCGCGATGAAGACCCGAAGGACCAGTATCGTGAGGTATAACTTCGTATCCGAGTAGTTAAACCTCTAGTTGTTTGTTAGCAATGGTTTAGATAACGATTCATGCGCTCAAGTCCGTGTTACGAAGCTTTGATAATCGTTTTTCATATTTTCCGCCTCCCCGCAAGTTCGTGGGGTGCGTGACATGGACTTACAGATCTATCTTCGTCAGTGCATGATTGGTTGTTCGATCACCATGTTATGAGGGCCGAGAAGGCTACAGTTGGAGATACGGTCAGCGCAGACTTGTCTGGGACAAGGACTGACTGGAGTGACTTTTTGATGATATAGAGATACGTCGTTCATTCATATATGATCGAGTTCAAATGGTGGGGCAAGTTCTTCGGGATCCGCACCTGATGGTAGAGTCAGTGTTGGAGATCAGACAGACTTAAGACGTGATGTTTTTATCCTCTCTGAAAATCGTGGTGTCACGTACTGTTTAGACAGTGGTAACAATCATTGCTGAGGTTACCGAGATGTTGTTTCCCGAGTCCATGAAGCTAAATGGTTGACGACGTTACCAGTATAAATGGACCAACAGGAGACATAGACGTTCAGAGGTGAGATGGTTAGGATTTTAGTCCGTTGTGGCGCTTCGATACGAGATCGGTGAAATTGATGTATTTCTTCCGATGGAGTTTGTTCAGACAAGGTACAAGTAGTTTAAGAAGGAAATCGTGTAGTAAGCTTTTCTCCGATAAATTGGGACGAGTCTTTGAAGGTGAGATTAGCCAGATTACTCTACGGGGTATCAGAATTAAGGGATTTGATAAATTCTTCAAGTATGCTTTCTGGCTGGATAGTGTAGATTTCTTAGGTCACGTAGTTGCAAGAGAGGGGATAGGTGTGGACCCAAAGAAGATAGAAGCAGTACAGCACTAGCCCAGACCTGTTTCAGTTATAGAGGTTCGATGTTTCTTGGGTCTGGCCGGTTATTACAGACGTTTTGTGCAGGATTTTATAGGATCGCTGCACCGTTGACCGGACTGACTAAGAAGGAAGTTCCATTTCTTTGGACAGATGCATGTGAACAGAGTTTCCAGCAGTTAGAGACTCAATTGACAAGTGCACCTGTCTTATCATTATCGTATGGGTCAGATGGTTTTGTTGTGTAGTGCGATGCATCTCGAGTGAGTTTAGGCTGTGTATGATGCAGCACGACTGGGTTGTAGCTTATGCTTCTTGACAGTTGAAGAGGCACGAGCAGAACTACCTCACTCATGATTTGAAGATGGCTGTTGTAGTATTTGCGCTGAAGATTTAGAGACATTACTTGTGTGGAGAGTCGTACCAGATTCTCACAGATCATAAGAGCTTAAAGTATTTTTTTCAGCAGAGAGATATGAATCTAAGGCAGCGTAGATGGAGGGAACTCGAGAAGAATTACGATTGTGAAATCTTGTATCATCCAGGCAAAGCAAATATTGTGGAAGATGCCTTGAGTCGGAAGCCTGGAGGTAGCTTATCTCGTTTGTGCACCTTACAGAGGCAATCTTCTACAGACTGGCAGATTTTTATGTGATAGACGTGTACAGTTGAGTTCACTTTGACAGGAGGACAATTGGCACATGTTCGCACTCGACCTCAGCTATTAGATAGTATTCGAGAGACACAGCCGCATATGCTCGTATGACAGAGTATGGATCAGAATAGGCAAGGCAGAGAGTCGGAGCTTGTGATAGATGACCGTGGAGTATTACGTTTTGGAACCCGTCTTTGTGTGCCAGATTCGGATGGACTGAGACGTGAGATCTTAGAAGAAGCCCGTAGGTTAGCATACAGTATTCATCCTGGTTCCACCAAGATGTATCATGGTTTGAGGGATGTTACTGGCGGAGAGGTATGAAGAGGGACCTTGTGGAGTTTGTTTCAAGATGCTTGACTTGTCAGCAAGTCAAGGCAGAGCATCAGAGGCAGGCTGGAGAATTGCAGCCCTTACCCATTCTGGAGTGGAAATGGGAACAGATTTCCATGGATTTCCTTGTGGGTCTACCCAGGACTAGCAAAAGGTATGATTCCATTTGGGTGATTGTAGATAGATTGATAAAAGCAACTCACTTTCTTCCGGTGAAGAGGACGTATGGGTTGCACAGTATGCTCAGATTTATATCGACGAGATGATACGATTGCATGAAGTTCCAACGAGCATAGTGTCAGATAGGGGTACCCAGTTTACTAACAAGCTACGGCAGAAACTTCAAGAAGCTCTAGCTATACGATGAAAATTTTGTACAGATTTTCAACTACAGACGGATGGTCAGTCAGAGCGGACCATTCAGACTTTAGAGGATAGGCTTCGAGCTTGTAGCCTTGATTTTGATAGTAGTTGGGATCGTCACTTACTTTCGATAGGATTTTCGTATAACAATAGTTTTCAGAAGACGATCCAGATGACTCTCCTTGAAACTTTGTATGGATGGAAATGTCGATCGCATGGTTGCTGGATGAGACTGAGCGAGAGTAGCATTTTAGGATCGGAGATAGTACAGGAGACTACCGAAAAGATCTAATTGATATGAGATAGGATTAGAGCGGCCCAGTGCAGGCAGAGATTATATGCAGGTCGACGATGTCATAAACTCAAGTTTGATGAGGGAGACCATGTATTCCTTTGTGTATCTCCGATAAAAGGTGTGATGCGTTTCGGGAAGAAAGGGAAGCTCAGCCCCAATTATGTCGGACCCTACGAGGTCCTAAAGTGAGTGAGTGCTCTAGCTTATCGTTTAGCACTTCCACCAAGTTTTCCTGATATGCATCCGGTGTTTCGCGTTTCGATACTTCGCAAGTATCTTCACGATCTTCCTCACGCGATCTAGCATCAGACCTTATAGCTTGAGCCGGATTTATCCTACGCAGTGCAACCTGTAGCTATTCTAGACAGGCAGGCAACGAAATTAAGATCAAGGGTACTTCCATCTGTAAGGATTCTTTGGCAAGGAAGGAATCGCGAAGAGATTACTTGGGAAACCGAAGATGCGATGCGAAATGAGATTTCCACATAATTGGTCTGTCTAGTTAATTTTAAATTCGGGGACCGAATTTTCTTAAGGGGGGAATATTGTAACATTCTGAAGTTTTTGAAATATATAAAAGTAATTAATTAAATAATAAAAGGTTAAATTAAAAAGTTATTAAAACCAATTAAGACAATTTATTAAGATGTATGTTAAACAAATTAAATTAAAATTTTATTATGCAACATAAATAAATTATAAGGGTTTTAATGTAAAAAATTAGCTTTTTTTAAAAAAGTAAAATAGTGTTATATAATAGCATAGTTAGTGAAGGGTCTTTGTGTATAAAATTAGGAAAGTTGTGCAAACTAAGAAAGGTGGGGGTTGTAAGTGAAAAAGGGTAGATAAAATTTAGTTCAGAATTTTATTAAGGGTAATTCATTTTAGAAAGGATAAAGCATTGCCACCACCTCCTCTCATGCAAAACACACTTTCCACACCTCCTCCTTGCACGAAACCACCACACCTTGATCATTGACACCTCCTCCTACACCTCACCCTTCCCTTCACCTTTTACCTAAGATGTTCAGATCAGTTTAACAAGTTAAACATTCAGAAAATTTCAAGTGTTAAAGAAAATTTAGAACAAGAAAATAGAAGTAAAAGAAAAGAAAAGGGAGAAGAAGAACTAAGCCTAGGATTTCCTCACCATCAAGCTAAGAGCTAGGAGCTAAGGGTTTGGGTGTCTTGGAGGAAGCTTTTCAATCATCTTCAGTTGGTAAAATCCTAACTCAGTAGAATAGATTCTGGTTTTTGTTTAGGTTTGAAATCATAGTGTCCATAATATCGTATTTTAGCAAAACGGAACTCTGTTAAAATCTGCTATTATTCAGAGTAAATTAAACTTAACAAAACAGTGCCAGAATGATGCATGTGGAAGATAGAACATACTATAGAAACATGAACCAGAGGGCTCGGATTTTGGCCGGCGACCCAGAGGCAAATTCCGGCGACGCCGGATTTTTGGGTGAGTTGGGTAGTGTGGATTTTGGGTAGGTCTCTGTGTAAGTGTTTGGTTATTTTGGTATTGTTTAAATAAGTTAGTTTAACTAGATATAAAATCTGGGAGCAAATATCGGTTATGGAACCAAAAATCTAAAATACAACACGGGTAAAACGTAACGCGATCTGTTTTCTGTCGCGATGCAAAATTGGGTTGGATTCCAGCGAGGTCAAGTGATGGATAGTTAAAATAGTCGTATGCAATATAACTAGAACGTACGACTTGTGTTTTCATGATTTTGTCATGTCGGAATATCCGTTTCCTTATACAAGTTATTGCTATGATTAGATTCAAATACGGAGACTTTGGAGGCTGCGAGGAAAAGAAAAAGGATTGGCGATTCCTGAAAAGATACGACGTATTTCCGGTGAGTAGATTTACATCTACGGGGGAAGTCGGGTGGATGGCGTATAGCATCCCCGCAACCTTATAATTATTATTATGATATTACTTAAGTTTATCTTTTCATCAAAGCATTGATATGGTATTGCATTTTTTATACCCTCCATGTTTATAAAGTTTCATATATGGGTTTTAAGTGAGATATACGTGATATTTGATCCGTACGATATGGGTATGAATTGATGAGTTGTATGAGGAATCATGCCGTACTTAAGTTGATATGGTTATAGCGATATGATGAACTATAATACAAGGAATTATACATATCTGAAATGATGAATTTCGTATGCCGAATAACGGCCAATTTATTCTTTGACTCGTAGAGATAGATTATGCTCTGGTTTAGGATGTAATACTGGTATGAGCTATATTATTTTAAAAACCACGGTTCGTTGTCTTTTAAATAGACTACCAGGATGTGTGCCAATTTCTAAAACAAACATCTCTTTTAAATCTTAGGCAGTTTCCTTATTTTTAAACTTAACGTTCCGATCATTTCTAAAGAAAATGGTATAGCTCATAACCAGTAATTACAATAAGTACGTTAGACTTCTTATAGGGTTGTATTACGTATTCTATATTATATGTTTCCGTGTTACGCACACTCTGATAGAACACTGCACAAATACCAATGAGTACTATGCTGCACAAGCACTTAACTATATGTTACACTACACCTCATTGGTATTGCCATGTCACTGTAGAATCGTTCGGTTATATATGCGTTAATATGTAGATTGATACACCACAGAACACTTGCACAAATACTAATGATTTCCATATTGCACGAGCACAGACGCGTATGCTACACTACACATCATTAGTAGTGCCATGACACATTAGAATTGAATTCATTATGTTATATGATATGATTACGTAGTCTTTTCCTATTCATGTTGTAATACTATAGATGATGTATTTGATTTCTTGAGATTTCTGAGTATTCTACTTCTGATGATATATATATATATATATATATATATATATATATATATATCGGTGGTATGGGACACTGTTATATATATATATACATATATAGTATATCATCAATACAATCTATGCAAGTTTCTTATTCCTCACTTGATATTTTATATGATGGATAAACGTTCACCATGAGATTTGTGTTTTCTGATTTTAATATCCAAACCGAGTCGGTGGATATACGGTTATGGATTTATAGTTTTATTCCGAACCGAGTCGGTGGATATACGGTTACGGCTTTTCAGTTTTATTCCGAACCGAGTCGGTGGATATACGGTTACGTATTTACAGTTTTATCCAGACTGAGTCGGTGGGGAAACAGTTGGATACATGGTCTTTGTTGATTACAAGATCGTTCGAGAAATGATGATTGGGATATCGGGTGGCGATCATCTGTTGAGATGGTGTCGACGGTATCTGTATTTACGTGTCGATGCTGGACACGAGAGATTTCGGATTTCGATGTCGATGCTGGACATCCATATGTTTATTGATGTGATCATTATCTTGAGGTATACGGTAGATATGTAATTATTGGATTCCACCAGGACTGATCCAGGGGATAGTACCTGCATATAATTGTACAGACATTATAGACAAGAAGGGAATTCCAATTGGGATAATAAATTCATGATTTTGAATCATATGGCATTGAGATATTATACATGTGATTGCATGATAGCTAGTGTTGGACTTTGCATATCATATAGTATATCGATACAGATTATGATAGTACTATACTTATGACCTAGGTATCGTCATGCATTTCGATTTCTACCTTTAGATGCACTTTTATTCACTGAGTTGGCAACTCATCCCCGTTGTGCCACAGTTTCTTGCAGGTTTTACCGCTTGGATTATCAGCGGTTTGGGGCACACCTTCTTTTGGGGATTGATGGGTAAGTGAGTTATTATTTTATCATACTCACTCTTGATTATTCTTTTATTCTTATATCTAGCAGAAACTCCATCAACTTAGAAATGATATACTATGGACTTAGAATCGAGACTTAGAGTTTATGGGTGGTGATGTCACACTCTCTAGAGTTGACATCTGTTATAAGTTTGTTTGGCTGTTCCGTCTTTTAGACATGAAAACCAGCTTTCGTTGGGATGCTATTTTATTTTGCTGTATCGGGTTTTTTTTAAAAAATGTAAAGGAGGTGATGATATGTTTTCAAACGTCACAAAGGCTTTGCAACATACTTAGTTAAATTTAGATGTTAATTTAAATCGATATTATCAGCTGATTATTTAAACCTCACCTCCAATATTTTTCAAAAAGGGGTTTAGATTCCGGGTTTCGGCTTACTTAAACCGCGTCGATGTCTTGAGATGTCACATGATTTAAGGGCCGGTCACGTGCCACATTTGGGTCGTGACACGCGGCCTCGACCGGGTCCACCATGTATCCGATTGTGTACTCCTCTACTCAGTCTGGATAACATAATAATCCGCAACCGTATGTCTTCCCCACTCGGTTCTGAATAAAATAAAATCAAAAAAACATCAAGCTCATGGTGGACGTATCATCATATATGAAGAGAAACTGTAAATTTTGGAAACACAGTCAAGTCTTATAAAATGTATCATGCAGTATCTCAAATCCCGTAGCAACAGAAATCTCCTAAAACAACATAGCAGAAAATACGTGGTAACCATGGAAATAAGGTATAATATACAGAACAATACATGATGTTGGGTGATAAGCAGTAATTTACAATACTAACAGGATACAGTGTGATGCAAGTGACATGGCAGGTTCTATATGTGTACGTGGCATGTCAATTACCGATGAGGTATAGGTGTAGCATGCGGGTATGTGCAAGTGCAGCATGAAATCATCGGTAACGGTGCGAGTGTCCTAGCAAGTGTTAGCAATAGTGTTACAATAGAGAAATACATGCAACGTGAATCTAAGTATATGTATACGAATGAAATGAATTGAAACCATTTATCGGAAATTTCAGGTTTCGGACGCTATACGCCATCTATACAATATCCCCTGGTAGATGTTTAGTCTACTCACCGGAACGAGTCTCGATCTACTCGAATCCAATCACTTCTTTCCCCTTTCTCGACTCTTCCGAAGTTCTCGCGACCGATCCTAACATCGAAATAGCAATTATCGTATAAGAATTTAAGCCAATAGTGAATAATAACGAACTAAACGTTCATCGGTTAGAAACTAAGGCCACGCATGCTATTCGTGTGTCACATGCGTACAACTACCCCTGTTATTGACGTTCTAACACGAAAACATCGAGTTGCGGATCTAGAATATCATATACGAATTGAAAAGTTTTAAAACATCGACCGATTTCAACGTAGAATAGTTCCAGATTTTGATTTAGGAATTCGGGAAAAATTTAGCATATTCCAGTGGCATAAATATGAACTATAGGAACCCTACAAGAAAACCCAACCCCTAATTCCAAAGTGGGGTCGAAACAAAGCCGCAAGTAGCGGTCAAAACCCCAAGGTTTTGCCTCGTATTCCGTGCACGCATCCAAAATCTTATATCTAATCCCCTGGAATCTACTAAAATTTTTGTAGAAACTTTGATTCACTCCAGATTTTATTTAAACCTTAAAAACATAATGAAATCCTAATATTTCATTTTAAACAAGTTTAAAACTTAATAAATGGTGGATCTTTAGCTTAACTTGGGTGAGAAAGGAAGTTTTCCATGCTTGTAGGAGGCCACTAGGTTGTTTTTGAGTTGCTAAACTTGAAATATTAGAAGAGGAGCTTGGCTTTGTGTAGATTGATTAAGATTTTGCTTAGGATTTTCTTGATGTATTAGGATGTGTAGTGAGGAGGTTTTATGTTAGGGTGAAGAAGAAGAAGAAGAGGGAGATGAGAAAGGGGAGAAGAAATGGCTAAGGTTTTAGCCATTTACCCCCTATCTCCAGAACCATTCCCGTTTTTTTCTCTCCATGCTTGAGCCATACCTCATTGTCCCTCATGCCAAGATATTTTTCAAATAAAAACAAATTAATTTAGCTAAATAGTTAAGAAAGTTAACCTAGAGTTTATTGTCATGGAAACTTAATTGATGTTTAGCTTAAACTAACATTTTATTAGTTCTAGATTAATAAGTATATAAGTGTGTGTGTATATATTATATATAGAAAATTATAAAAACCCTAATTAGTAACTATCATTTACTTAATAGAACTTGTTATATCGCTAACTAGATTATAATTAACCCTAATAAAATTTCAAGATGTTATAATATCCCCCTTAAGAAAAATTCATCCCCGAATTTAAAATCTAACTACGCGTATCTTCGAAGAGATAGGGAAATTTTTTCCGCATCTCACTCTCGGCTTCCTATGTGACCTCTTCGCTATTCAGGCCACGCCACAAAAATTTCACCGGCGACAATACCTTTGACCGCAATTTCTTCACCTGCCGGTCTAGGATGACTATCGGCTGCTCGATGTAAGATAAATCATGCTCTAGCTGAATCGTCTGATACTGAAACGCGTGAGATGGGTCATGAAGGTACTTGCGAAGCATAGACACGTGAAACATAGGGTGTACATCCGAAAAACTGGGCGGAAATGCTAGACGATATGCAACAACATCGACTCACTCAAGAATCTCGAAGGAATCTACATATTTGGGACCGAGCTTCCATTTCTTCCCAAATCTCATCACACCCTTCATCGGAGAGACTCGGAGGAAAACATGGTCTTCCACTGCGAACTCAAGTCTGCGGGGTGACGATCGGTATACAACTTTTACCTGCTCTGGGCTGCTCTCACCCTATCCCGGATCAACTGGATCTTTTCTGTAGTCTCTTGGACTAACCGTGGTCCTAAAATACTGCTCTTGCTGAGCTCGGTCCAACAAACCGACGATCGACACTTCCGTACATACAAGGCCTCGAATGGTGCCATCTGAATCATCTCCTGAAAACTATTATTGTAAAAGAACTCGATCAAAGACAAGTGACGATCCTAACTGCCACCCAAATCTAGCGCATAAGCTCGGAGCATATCCTCAAGAGTCTGAATAGTCCACTATGACTGACCATCGGTCTGTGAGTGGAAGGCGGTACTGAAACTCAAGCGGGTACTCAAAGCATCCTGAAGTTTTTGCCAGAGACGGCTGATAAACTGAGTGCTTTTGTCGGAAACTATAAAATTCGGAACGCCGTGCAACCGCACAATCCCATCAATGTAGAGCTGAGCATATTGTGCATATCCGAAAGTGGTTTTCACTGGGAGGAAGTGAGCCGCTTTCGTCAACCGATCCACAATTACCCAGATGGAGTCATACCCTCTACTGGACCTAGATAGATCCACAATGAAGTCCATAGAGATCTATTCCCATTTCCACTCCGGAATGGGCAAGGGCTGCAACTCTCCTGCCGGCCTCTGATACTCGGACTTGACTTGCTGACAAATCATGCATCTCAAAACCAGAAATATCCCTCTTCATCTCCTCCCATCAGTAAACATCTCTTATATCATGATACACATTTTGGTGGAACCCGGATGGACGTTGTATGTTGATTGATGTGTTAACTCTAAGATCTCGTGTCTCAACCCCTCAAAGTCACACAGACGAGTCCCAAACCATAACACTCCCTCGCTATTGATCGCAAACTTAAGATCTCTCCCCCGCCAAACCTGCTCTATAATCTTAGATAATCGGGCATCATCAAATTGTGTCTCCCTGATGCGATCAAGAAAAAGTGGACGGGCGCGGATATGAGCAAGTTGTCTTCCCGCGGATGTGAACTCAAACTGTATACCAGTGTTGCATAAAATCTACCAATCCGCAGTCGACTGCCTCTGAACCGTGCTCAAATGAGACAAGCTGCCTCCGGGCTTCCGACTCAAAGCATCGGCCACAGCATTTGCCTTGCCCGGATGATAAAGGATCTCACAATCATAGTCCTTAACGAGCTCCATCCAACGGTGCTGCCGCAAGTTTAGATCCCGCTGCTGAAAGATGTACTTCAGGCTCTTATAGTCCGTAAAGATCTGGCACGACTTGTCGTACAAGTAATGCCTCCAAATCTTGAGTGCAAAGACCACCGCGGCCATCTCTATATCATGAGTGGGGTAGTTCTGCTCGTGTTTCTTCAACTGTAGAGAACCATAAGCGATGACTCTGCCATGCTGCATCAACATGCAGCCAAGACCAACTCGAGAAGCATCGCAATAAACAGCGAAACCGCCTTCGCCTGCAGGCAAAGATAGAATTGGTGCAGTCGTCAAATGAGTCTTCAACTGCTGAAAACTCTGCTCACATGTCTTAGTCTACAGAAATAGAACCCTCTTCTGGGTTAGCCCAGTCATTGGTGCAGTGATACGAAAGAAATACTGGACGAAACGACGGTAAAAACCAGCCAAGCCCAAGAAACTGCGAACCTCGTCACTGAAATGGGTCTGGGCCAATGCTGTACTTCCTCGATCTTTTTCGGATCCACTCGCATACCATCTCTCGTAACAATATGACCCAATAAGTCTACACTATCAAGCCAGAAAGCGCACTTTGAGAATTTGGCAAACAACCGACGCTTTCTCAAGGTCTGCAATGCAATTCTTAAGGGCTGCTCGTGCTCCTCTCGACTCCTGGAGTAGACCAAGATATCGTCCATGAATACAATGATAAAATGGTCAAGGAACGGCTTGAAGATCCGGTTCATCAGATCTATGAACACTGCCAGGGTGTTGGTGAGCCTGAACGACATCACTAAGAACTCATAATGCCCGTAGTGCGTCCGAAAGTAGTATTAGAAATGTCGTCATTCCGGACTCGCAACTGATGGTAACCCAACCGCAAATCAATCTTCGAAAAGTATCCTGCTCCCAGGAGCTGATCGAACAAATCGTCAATGCGAGGTAAAGGATACCTATTCTGCACCGTAACTCGGTTCAGCTGACAATAATCGATACACAATCTCATGCTGCCGTCCTTATTCTTAACGAGTAGAACGGGAGTTCCCCAAGGCGACACACTCGGTCGTATAAGTCCCTTATCAAGAAAATCTTGCAATTAATTCTTGAGCTTGTTGTGTTCCGCCGGGGCCATCCGATAGGGTAGTATAGAAATAGGCGCCGTGCCGGGGATCAAGTCGATGCAGGACTCAATATCGTGCTTTGGCGGCAACCCTGGTAACTCATCAGGAAACACATTGGGGAACTCCCGCACAATTGGAACCTGGACCCACGGGACCTCCACGGCTCCAACATCTCGAATATGAGTTAAGAATCCCCGACATCCTTTTCTCAAAAGCCGACTAGCACAAAGAGTAGAAATCGGGTTGCCAGGGGCAGCACTATGGTCCCCCTGCACAACCAAAACAAGCTCACCGGGAAACTTGAATCTGACCACCTTCTTGCAGCAATCAACACACGCATGAAAAGTGGTCAACCAATCCATGCTGAGAAGGACGTCGAAATCTAACATATATAGAAGAATCAAATCGACCAATGAGTCTTTATCACCGACCCGCACACAACATGATTTAAACACGTGTCGGGAGATGAAAAACTCTCCTGCAGGAGTAACCACAACCAACGACAGATTTAGAAATGACGAACCCATACCCAATCTCTATGTGAAGTGTGTGGATACATACAAGTGTGTAGAACTGGGGTCGAACAAAATGTGCGGATCGAAGGAGAAAACGGGAAGAGTGCCTGTAACCACTGCATTAGATGCCTAGGCATCCTAAGGAGTCAAAGAGAAAACCCTAGACTGACCCCCTACATGTATCCTGGTGACCTCTGCGTCGGATCCCTCGTCCCCTCTGAGCACGTCCAGCAAAACCACGTCCTCTTGGCGCAACTGCCTGGCGTGAAATAGCGGCCGGTGGATGAAGCAATGTCATCGGAGGAGGAGATGGAAGGGGTAAAGTGGCATGCGGAACTGTGGTCCCACCCTGACATCTACAATCTCTAGAAAAGTGTCATAGGAGCCCGCAAGTGAAACATGTCGACAACAGCCTCTGTCCCTTAGGGTACGTGCTATACATCCGGCTCTGAGTTCAACTTCAACCGCTACCGCGTCCTGGAACAAATCCGCGACGGCCTCTACCTAACTTTCCGGAAACTGATCCACTGGGTTGGGCTCGCTTAGATTCTGTAACAACTGCTGTCTCGTTCAGACGCTCCTCCACTCGAATAGCCGCGTCCATAGCCTGTGCATAAGTATCAAAATGCTGGGAGCCAATGGCAAGAAACAACTGCGTATCAAGGCTCCTTTCAAACCTCTTCGCTCTGAGCTCCTCAGTGGGAACTAAATATGGAGCATAGTGCGATAACTGGGTGAACTGCAAGTCGAAGTCAGCCACAGTCATACTCACAGGTTTCTGCAATGCCTTAAAACTACAAGCCTTGGCGTCTTTCACGTTATGTGGAAGGAATCGGGTTAGGAAAGCTGTAAAGAACTCTACCCAAGTCATCAAAGGAAGACCCTCTGCTTGTCCTCTCTCAATCGACTCGCATCAAGTATGGGCAAGCCCCTCCAAGCAAAAGCTAGTCAACTCGACCGATCTCTCATCCGGGCACCTCAAAGAACGACTGATCCCGGCCATCCTGTCAAGGAACGACTAAGGATCCTCTATCGCATCCATCCTTGTGAGCACCGGAGGTCTCAAGCTCATAAACTCTGGAATCGATAACTCCATGATCCCTGTGACAACTGGTGTGGCTGCTTGAGTGACGGGCTGCACGACGGGCTCCGGAGTATGTGTAACCATATCGGGTGTCGGAGTCCGGCGGGTCTCAACCAACTGTCTGAACATCTGTTGCAGACCCTACATGCCCTCCTTTAGCCTGGTCATCCTGTGGGGAGGAGGATCGACTGGTCCCTGTGCCATCGGAATGCCCTTAGGGTCAGTCCTCATACCTGGTGGACCTGCCCTTGCTGCATCCCAAGCTGAGGCTCTCTCGGCTCGCGTAGCCATGGCAACTGGAACACGAAAACAAGAGTTGATAAGGTGTAACAACGGGAACAAAAGGATGCAGAGAGTTAAAGAAAGAATTAATCAAGACATAAATCCTAAGGTCACTTAGGCGGAGTATCGTATCGTAAATATGCTGCATAACATACATACGCTACATTACTCTACATGAGTTACCTACTCCATCATACCATGGTCAACCTACGTAATGAAAGTTCGGGTCTAATACTCCCAAGGTCAAGTCTAAGTTCCGTAATGTTTAAGCCTAGGTCCTCAACCATCATACCCTAGACTCCATATAATCGAACCTAAACTCAACAAGGGTTAAATC